>JAHRHZ010000263.1:31144307-31296026 GCA_024137785.1 Ginglymostoma cirratum | reverse complement strand
CATTTTCTGATGAAGGCTCTAGGCCCGAAACGTCAAGCTTTCCTGCTTCTATGATGCTGCTTGGCCTGCTGTGTTCATCCAGCCCCACACCTTGTTATCTCTTTGCTGAAAATTTTGCAACTGTCAGGTGTTTTCCAAAGCTAATTTATTGAAGTTCGTACTTGTGCTTTTTCTCCATCTAATCCTTCTGATGATCTCCATTTGTAAAGGTAGCAACTTTTTAGTTTATGTTTATAGGTGGCCAACACAAACACAATGAGATCAGTATAACCATGAATATGACTAATTTAATTGTGTTTCCTTTAGTATAGTATTTTCTACATATCAAAAATACTTAGCTCATTGCAAAGCATTTAAATTTGAAATATCTGGTAAACACCACAATATAAATGCAAATCTGTTTTATTCAATAAGTTGTAACTTACTGTCAGAGCAGACTATTAGAATTAGATGTAGTGATTTTGAAAGGACTTGATGGAATGTAAAAGTGAATAGGTTGATACAGGATTGTATGCTTCTTTTTTACATGACATTCTAAAATTTATGTAAAACAGGAAATCCAAAAGAGTGGAAATGTCTGTTTTCCCAGTGGAAATTCTCCTTCCGTGCCAAGGAGCTTTGTTAAATATTTCAGTAATTGGATATACAGCAAAAGTCTTTGACAATTGAAATGTCCAGTTTTTGTTTCAGGCTTTTTGAGGCTTCATTCTCCAGGTGGAATTTACATTTTGTTTTTTTCAGGTCGTCAGCACGAGAGAAAATAATCAACTGTTTTAGATGAAGGGAATAACGCTGAAACAGTTTCTATTGGATCTTTGGAAGTGTCCCTTGGCTGTCTAGATTCATACATTTTCTGAAAAATTTATTCAAATAGCTGAAGCTTTTTTAGGTCAGAAATGCAAAATTCAATTTTGTTGCTTGACTATTTGAATCTTGCATTTGCAATTCAACAGCTTAACTCAGTAACTGGTTTTGGAGCCTTCAGAGTCTACTTGTGCCTTAAGCGGGGTTGAAAGCATCTAAGCATTGGGTATGAAATAAAATTAATTATTTCATTGAAAGAGTCATAGAGTCATACAGCACAGAAACAGGCCCTTCAACCCAACTTGTCCATGCTGACCAGGTTTCCTAAACTGAACTAGTCCTATTTGCCTGTGCTTGGCCCATGTCCCTCTAAACCTTTCTATGTACCTGTTCAAATGCCTTTTAAATTTTGTAACTGTACCCACCTCCACCCACTTCTTCTGGCAGCTCGTTCCATTAATGCACCACCCTGTGTGAAAAGGTTGCCCCTCAGGTCCCTTTTAAATCTTTCTCCTCCTACCTTAAATCTACGCCCTCTAGTTTTGGCCCCCCTAACCTGGGAAAAGACTTTGGCTATTCACCTTATCTATGATCCTTATGATTTTACAAACCTCTATAAGGTACCTGACAGCCTCCTAGGCTTCAGGGAAAAAATTTCCAGCCTCTCCTCATAACTCAAACCTTCCAGTCTTGGGAACATCCTTGTAAATCTTTTATACACCTTTTCCAGTTTAATAACATCCTTCTGATAGCAGAGGAATCAGAATTGTACACAGTACTCCAAATATGGCCTTACCAATGTCTTATCACAGCTGTAACATGATATCCCAACTCCTGTACTCAGTGATCTGACTAACGAAGGAAAGCGCGCCAAATGCCTTTTTCACCACCCTGTCTACCCGTGACTCCACTTTCAAGGCACCTCCACGCTTAGGTCTCCCTGTTTGACAATACTTCCCAGAACTCTACCACTAACTGTGTAAGTCCTGCCCTGGTTTGTCTTACCAAAATGCCACACCTCGCATTTATCTGGATGAAACTCCAAGTGCCATTTTTCTGCCAACTGGCCCATTATCTATTTAGAGTAACTGTTCATTCCATAGAATAAATTCCTCAGTCTTCGGGATATTTTTCTGTTTTATTTCATGCATTTTAATGATGTGACAAAACTGCATGGCGTGCCTTTGTTAAGTAATATCCATGGACTCATAGCCACAAGAATGAGAGTTATAAATTGTGATTACCAGGAATATCAATTAGAAAAAAAGATGGCATCTCTTTGTAGTAGATATTTTGGAAGCTATTACATATCCATAAAGAGCCATAAAATGTTATTACCGGGATATAGATGTGAATTGACCAGATGTCCCAGATTGTCTTCACTGTCTCTCCCACATTTGTTGTTGCTTCTGTGCCAGGGTTACAATAAATCCCTCTATGAAGGGCTGGTGTCAAAGTTGTTGTTTATATTAATCAGCAGCAATGCATGTTTTAAAAATAAAAGAAGTAGTCAATTTCCCTTTTCCTGTGATGTGGTAGCATGTGTGGAGAGAGGCAGAGAAATGGAATTAATGTTTTGAATCCAATATGACCTTTCCGCAGAATTGACCTTTTGAGTTTCTCCAGCAATTTTTGTGCTTGTTGTAAAAACCAGATGGTTCACTAATATCAACTACAGAAGAAAGTTTGCTGACCTTACCTGGCCTGGTGTATGTGTTATTCCACACCCACAGCAATGTGGGTGACTCTGAATTACCATCTGAAATGGCCCATAGAGCCAGTTCAATGGTATCAAGGGATGGGCAACAAGTGCCAACCTTACCAGCATGTCCACATCCTGTATAGGAACAAAAAAAATTCTACGATGCTGTAAGTCCACTAAGTCTGCATCATCAGTTCCTATACACTCCTTATAATGTATGCCAAGCAGGTGGAAAAGCTAAGAAGTTTCCATCTTTGCTGTCATATATTCATAGAGTCATGGAGATCCACAGCAAAGAAAAAGGCCCTTTAGCCCATTATGTCCATGCCCATCAAAGACAACCATCTGATTATTCTAATCCAATTTTCCAAAACTGGGCCCATAGCCTTGTGTGCCTTGGCATCACAAGTGAACATCTAAATATAACAAAATCTTTATTAACCAACACATACACTAAGTGATAGAAAGATAATGCAGGTGGTACACACATCACTTATATTTTATTTGTAGCACAAATCACTTAAATAATAATGCAACTTTTGTCTTTAAATAAAACTTACTGGCAGAGAGACTTCTCACTCACGCCCTCAACTGACTACTCGGGCATAGTGGAGATTGTGATAATACAGTAAACTTTTGGCATTTAAGGTATGTAATTTTTGCCACTTTATTGAGAGTGCTGGCTTCTAAGTTGCTGGTTAAAATAAAGTTTCTGTACTTCTTAAATATTATGAGGGTTTCTGCCTCTACCAATCTTACAGCCAGTGAGTTCCAGATCCCTACCCTGTCCCTTACCATAAACCAATGCCCTGATCATTGATTCCTCCATCAAAGAGAATTGTTCATTCCTTTCTATCCTGAGTTGCTTTCTTAATCATGTCCTCTCTCAGTTTCTTCTGCTCCAAGGAAAACAACCTTAGTCTGTCCAATTTCTCTTCATAACTAAACTCTCCAGCCCAGGGAATGGCTGTCTCAGTCTTATCATTGGCATCCCTTGGCAGGCTGTGGTTATGAATTGAGGGGTCCCTGAGCGTGTTCATTCCATCAGCATACCCTCATTGACATTCTGCATGGTGAACGGGCCACAGGATCATGATCATTCAATCCCATTGCTACGAGGACACCTTCAAGTGAGATATGAAGATGGCAGATGTTGAGACTGACAGTTGGGAGATAGTTGCTGGTTACTGTGATCTCTGAAGGCTAGCTGGAAGTACATTGTAAGAAATGTGGAGCAATGAAAAGCATAGCTTACCAAAAGTATCCAAAGAAAACTCAGGTCAATGAAAAACTTTTCAGTCCAACATCTCCGTCTGCAACAAATGTGGCAGAGACTGTCATGCCAGAGTAAGGCTTCCGTACCACATTGGTCACTACAGTACAAACCACCATCTGAGGAAGTTGCTGCTAGGTAGTCCTGAAAACTGTTTTTCCTCTTTCTGACACCAGAGGTAGTTACTTGCTAAAATTCTCAATATCTTCCCAGTGTAACACTAATTATTCATTGTTCATCAAAAGTCAATCGAATGCATTTGTTAGTTTATTTAAAACAGTAAAACACACTACAAGTTATGATGTAGATATTACAGCAAACTAACAGATTTCTACATAACAGCTTGCAGACTCGCATCAGACTAACTACCAGGCAAGGTCACAACATTGTATGCACACGATACACAGAGACCTTAAGGTCAAACTGTAAAAAGGCAAGGTACACATGTATCACCCAGGACCCTGATAGTTAGGGAACACTTGCTTCATATCACATCAGAAGTAGATTGCATAATACTTTTAACTCCGAGTTCTTCAGACTGTCTTCTATCATCCCCGTAATATATGAAGAAAATATAAGCTTTCACCCCTCTGTAATTGGAAGATTGTAGGGGATACATTTCATGTGATTAATTTTGATAATTTATATGAATCAACAATAATTATAATTTTGCTGACTTGATAACCCATCTAATTTGGAATTTTTGAAAATGACTTTCCATCATCTTCAATGTAGAAAATTAATGATAGGTTAAGATAATATTACCATTTTGTACAGGATATAATATTATTATGCACAGATTATAGAACTTATTCAAAATACCGCTCCCCATTTCAATTAACAAAGGAATAAATTGATTTATGGGACTTGTGTCAACCTTACTGCTAGAATAAGTGGTGACAGGGATCACAGAAACACATTAGTGCTCATATATGAGAATCAACTGTGCTGCCTTCAAATTCAGTGTAGATGTCAAACATCAGCCATAATGAGTAGAAGATGTGAAACAAAGCTCTCTCACCTCTCTTCACCCCTGGAAGAACACTGTAACCATGGCCAGTATGAATTATTCCACTTTCTAAGTCAGCCCTCCTGAAGGCTTCTGAAGTGAGATTGATGAAAAGGCCAAAGGATGGAAGGATTGGTGTTCTCAGTCCACACTCCCTTCATGTACAGGTGTTACCACTAACAGCACATGGTGACTGTTCTCTTATTAATTTGAGTTGAATTTGAGCTGCCCGCCCACATCTGACCAAATATTTACTCACAGACTTCTTTAAACTAAAAAAAATTTCAGAAAAATATTCTATTTCTGTCTTTAATTAATAATTCATCAGATTTACAAAGGCAGGGTAACATTACATGACATTACATCTCTAATAATTACCGCCAGAACATATGTATGAGAAGAGATTGACCAGGTTGGGATTGTTTTTGCTGGAGTTCAAATGAATGAGGGGGCATCCCATAGAGACTTATACAATTCTAACAGGACTAGACAGGGTAGATGCAGGGAGAAGTATCCTGCTGGTAGGTGTGTCCAGAACTGGGGGTCACAGCCTGAGGATTTGGGGTAGCCAATTTAGGACAGAGATGAGGAGATATTTCTTCATCGAAAGAGTGGTGAGCCTGTGGAATTCATTACCACTGAAGTAGTTGATGTCAAAACATTGAATGTATTCAAAAGGTGACTAGATGTAGCACTTGGGGCGAATGGGATCAAAGGTTATGGGGAGAAAGCAAGATTAGGCTATTGAGTTGGACGATCAGCCATGATCATGAAGAATGGCGGAGCAGGCTTGAAGGGCCGAATGGCCTCCTCCTGCTCCTATCTTCTATGTTTCTATGTAATGCCCACAACAGCTTCTAAAGCAGTAACTAATAAAGATAATCGCTATTTAATCATTTAATTTGCTTTTCTTCCTTCTCTTAAATAAAAATACTCAACTCCAATGTTAGTTTTTCAAAGAAAAAGAGATAACTTTAAATACATTCAGGTTAAATAAGTTAATATCTCTAATAAAATGAAACACTTTGTCACTGCTTAGCTGTCAGTGATGAACTATGATCTTAGCTTAATTTAAGAAAACGAGTGTTAGAGTATGAACTAATGAGCAGTGCATGACTACTGTTGAATTTACATTGCTGATGAATGTCTGCAGGGATCTGTTCATGATAAGGTTGCTGTCATTTTGAAAACATACTCTAAAACTCCTAAGAAATAGATATATCGCAGTAGTATCAAGTTTCACTGAGAGCACAAAGCCTGCCCATGGGGGGCCACCTAAGTAACAGGGTAAACTTGAGATGTAGTGAACATTTAACACTTTTTCTAATGCAATGCACTGATGATTATGCATGGCCAACAGTTAAGTTGCTTGTTATTACGGAGGATTACTCAGAAGGGTTGATGACACAGTGAGTGATGTAAACTTTAGATAAATTAAAGACATGCCTATGCATAATTGTGTGAATTACCTGCCATGTACAGGCAGAAAACTATGAAGGAATTGTCCGTGATGAATGTCGCATACATAAATAAAATATGAGATTGTACTTCTATCCCACATGGGGGCCACAGTGGACACTGGCAGGTACAACAAATAGCTCTACCAATGGTTGTGCCAGTTTGCTGCTCTGTTGGCCAGTGTTTTTAATCAAGAGAGAGGAGGCTGGGACCTGCAACCCACCTTATTCAAACAATAATCTCATTGATTTTGTTAACAAGCATGTCGACTGCATGGCAAAGGTCAGTTTGTAATCTTCATGGGGGTACACTAGTTACATAATGGATCAGGAACAGGCCAAGGGGATGTTAAAGGCAGCACCACAGTAACTTTTGTTTGCTCAGTCCAAACAACTGGGTTCATTAAATATTGCAAGGTGATGGCATCATTCAGTCATTAATGCTATCATGTCAGCAGAGCAGGTGACCTGTGGGTGCTTGGTCAGTGAAGAGACCCTCCTGACATTATATTGCCATCAGAAGGGACGGGAGGAGGGCGAATCTAGTAATAATTGGGACTGAAAGTCTCTGAAATAAGACAAAAACGGAATATGGGATTGAGTTGTTCAAATGTAACAATTGAGTGGCATGTCCTTTTAGGGAAGGAAAATCTGCTGTCCTCAGCTGGTCTGGCTTATATGTGTCTCCAGATTCACAACAATGCGATTAATTCTTCAATGTCGTCAGAAATAACCTAAAATATTGCCATCATCTTTCCAGACTGTTAGACTGCTCTCTCATTAAAGAGAGAGAGGAACTGGTGGTGGTTTACTAAATGGACAGAAGCGTTTACATCCAGCAGATTGTTGAGAATAAGGTCAAATACAGTTTTCCCTCTTGCTGGGTCACAAAACCTCAGGCGGGGGGAGAGTTTGAGAAAAGGAGATCTTCATGGTAACCTCAGCGGTATAGGAATTGAATCCACACTATTGGTATCACACTCCCAGCCATCCAACCAACTGAACTAACTGATCCCTCATAGCCTAGAGCTGAATTAGCCACTCAGTAAATTCAACCATTATAAAGTCTGATGAAAGGAACGAACTGGGCTGATCATCTGGCAAAAATCAAGGCACTGGAAATGAAAGCACACTTTCAACCCTGTAAACTCCTTCTATTAATAAGTGGGGGCTTGCCTCAAATTTGCCACAGCTGTCTTACAGGCAGTTAAGCCAAAGCCTAACACTGTCATGCTCACAAAATCATATCTTGTGGATAACTTCCCAGACACCACCATCACCATCCCACAAACTGGACAGAGCTACCAGTGATATACAGTCAGGAGAGAGTTGCCCGGGGGGCCCTCGACAGTGACTCCACACCCCATGAAACCTCATAGCATCAAGTAAAACTTGCCCAAATCCCTCAGCTGACAAATCAGTTCTATTTTATGGTGAACATCATTTGGAGGATACACTGCGAATAGCAAGGGCATAGTATGCACTCTGGTTGGGGGACTTCAAATATCCATCACCCAAGAGTGCCTTGATAGTGTCACTATTGACCTGGCTGAGTCTTAAAGGCCATAGCTGGTAGGGTGAGCCTGCAGCAGATGGTGAGGGAACCGACAAGAGGGAAAATTGTATTTGACCTCATTGTCAACAATCTGCCAGCTCCAGATGCTTCTGGTCCAAGCAGTATCTGTTGGAGTGATCACTGCACAGGCTTTGTGGAAATAAAGTCTCATTTTCACGTTACGGTATTCTTTATATATTTGTATAGCATTATCACCATGTAAAGTGGGACAGAGTTTGAACAGATCTAGCAACTCCAGACTCGGCATTGATGAGGTGCTCTGTGCAATCTGAAAACTATAAAATAATGTGTACCTTTGTGGTGAGGAATATTCCTCTCTCTGCTATTACCATCAGGCTGAAAGATCAATCCTGGTTCAATGGAGAGTTCAGAAAGACACACCAGGTGCAGCAACAAAAAACGTGGTAAGAGTCTGGTGAAGCTACAAAACAGTTTCAGAGATAGTAAGAACTGCAGATGCTGGAGAATCCGAGATAACAAGGTGTAGAGCTGGATGAACACAGCAGGCCAAGCAGCATCAGAGGAACAGGAAAGCTGACATTTCGGGCCTAGACCCTTCTTCAGAAATGGGGGAGGGGAAGGGGGTTCTGAAATAAATAGGGAGAGAGGGGGAGGCGGATAGAAGATGGATAGGGGAGAAGATAGGTGGAGAGGAGACAGACAGGACAAAGAGGCGGGGATGGAGCCAGTAGAGGTGAGTGTAGGTGGGGAGTTAGGGAGGAGATAGGTCAATCCAGGGAGGACAGACAGGTCAAGGGGGCGGGATGAGGTTAGTAGGTAGGAGATAGGTTTGGGGCTTGAGGTGGGAGGAGGGGATAGGTGGGAGGAAGGACAGGTTAGGGAGGCGGGGACGAGCTGGGCTGGTTTTGGGATGAGGTAGCGGGAGGGGAGATTTTGAAGCTTGTAAAATCCACATTGATACCATTGGGCTGCAGGGTTCCCAAGCGGAATATGAGTTGCTGTTCCTGCAAGCTTTGGGTGGCATCGTTGTGGCACTGCAGGAGGCCCAGGTTGGACATGTCATCTGAGGAATGGGATGGGGAGTTGAAATGGTTCGCAACTGGGAGGTGCAGTTGTTCAGTGCGAACCGAGCTTCACAAGCTTCAAAATCTCCCCTCCACCTACCGCATCCCAAAACCAGTCCAGCTCGTCCCTGCGTCCCTAACCTGTCCTTCCTCCCACCTATCCCCTCCTCCCACCTCAAGCCCCACCCTCATCTCCTACCTACTAACTTCATCCCACCCCCTTGACCTATCCGTCCTCCCTGGACTGACATATCTCCTCCCTAACTCCCCACCTACACTCACCTTTACTGGCTCCATCCCTGCCTCTCTGACCTGTCTGTCTAATCTCCACCTATCCTCTCCTCTATTCATCTTCTATCCACCTCCCCCTCTCTCCCTATTTATTTCAGAACCCCCGTCCCCTCCCCCATTTCTGAAGAAGGGTCTAGGCCCAAAACATCAGCCTTCCTGCTCCTCTGATGCTGCTTGGCCTGCTGTTTTTATCCAGCTCTACACCATGTTATCTAAGCTACAAAACAGGATGATTTGTGGGCCAATCAGAATAAGCAGCAAGTGATAGCGCAAAGCAATTCTGCAACCAACAGATCAGAGGTTAAGTTCAGAATCTCTGCCATATCTAGTTGTGAATGGTGTTGGACAACTGAACAACTCAAATATCCCCATCCTCAATGACGGAAAAGCTCAACATGTCAGTGCAAAAGATAAGGCTGAAGCATTTACAAGCATCTTAATCCAGAGGTGTTTTGTCAGTTAACCATTTTGACCTACTTCTGAGGTCCCCACCGTTATGGATGCTGACATACAATATGATTCACTCCATGTAATGTCAAGAAATTTGTGAAGTTTCTGGATACCGCAGAGGCTTTTGTCCTGATGAAATTCCAAAGTATTGAAAATTTATTCCCAGAATTAAACGTGGTTCAAGCCAAACTGTTCCACTACGGCTAAAATACTGGTATCTACCTGACAAAAAGCATGACAAATCCAAGTCAGTAAATTACTGCCCTGTCAACTTGCTCTTAATCATCAGTAAAGTGATGTAAGGTGTCTGATGTAAGGTGTCATTGATGGTGCTAACAAGCAGCACATGCAAAGGAATAACCTACTCACTGCAATTCAGTTTGGTTTCCAGCAGACCCACTCAGCTCCTGGCATCATTGCAGCTTTGGGCCAAAAGAGCTGACGTTAAGAGAGGAATTTGAGGTCACTTCCCTTGACATCAAAACTGCATTTGACTGAGTGTGGTGACAAGACTCTGAACAAAGTGGACTCAGTTGGCTTCGGGGAGAAAACATTGATTGGATCCTATTTCACACAAAGGAAAATGCCTATGATTATTGGAGATTAATCATATCTGCCACAGAATGTCACTGTAGGAGTTCCTTGAGATAGTGTACTAGACCTAATCATATTTATGATGACCACAATCCATCATCATCAAGTCAGAGATTCATCGATGATTGCACAATGTTAAACATCATTCTCAATTGCTCAGATTCTGAAGTAGACCATGTTCAAATGCAGAAAGAACTGGACAACAGTCAGGCTTCAGCTGATAAGTGACACGTATCACCTCATCAACCTCCGGATTCAACGCATCATTCTCTGCCACTACCACCACCTGAAAACCCACTACCAAGGATATATTTCCCTCCCCGCCCTTATCTGCCTTTCAGAGGGACCGGTCTCTCCAAGACTCCCTCATCCACTCCACACTCCCCACTCGCCCCACAACCCCCGGCCCTTTTGCCTGCAACCGCAGGAAGTGCTACACCTGCCCCCACACCTCCCCCCTCAGCCCCATCCCAGGCCCCAAGAAAACGTTCCACATTAAACAGATATTCACCTGCACATCTGCTAATGTGGTATACTGTATCTGCTGTTCCCGATGTGGCCTCCTCTACATGGGGGAAACCAAGCGGAGGCTTGGAAACCACTTTGTGGAACACCTACGCTCAGTTCGTGACAAACGACAACACCTCCCAGTTGCGAACCACTTCAACTCCCCCTCCCACTCCTTGGATGACATGTCCATCCTGGTCCTCTTCCAGTACCACAACGATGCTACCCGAAGGCTGGAGGAACAGCACCTCATATTCTGCCTTGGAACCCTACAACCCAATGGTCTCAATGTGAACTTTACAAGCTTCAAAATCTCCCCATCCCCAACCTCATCCCAAGATCAGCCCATCTTGCCCCGCCTCCTTGACCTGTCTGCCTTTTCTCCCACCTATCTACTCCTCCCACCTCACTGATCAACGCTCACCCCCACTTCCTACCTACTAGTCTCATCCCGCCTCCTTGACCTGTCTGTCTTCCCGCCCAACTACCCGTCCTTCCGTCCTCACTGACCAAACCCCATCCCAACGCCCTACCTACATTCACCTTTACTGGCTTCATCCCTGCCTCCTTGACCTGTCCGTCTTCTCTCCACCGATCTGCTGCACTATCCACCTTCTATCACCGCCTCCCCCATCTCTATTTATTTCAGAGTCCCCTTCCCCTCCCCAATTTCTGAAGAAGGGTCCAGACCTGAAATGTCAGCTTTCCTGCTCCTCTGATGCTGCCTGGCCTGCTGTGTTCATCCAGGTCCACACCTTGTTATCTCAGACTCCAGCATCTGCAGTTCCTACTATCTCTAAGTGACAAGTAACATCTGTTACCCACACGTTCCAGTCAATGTTCATCTCCAACAGGTTGAATTGCCTCCTCCTCCTAGTTCTTAACTTCTTAGTTTTTGACAACATCCAAACATGGTCCTTGACATTCAGTAATAATACCATCACTGAATACCCAACTATCAACATTCTGGGGATTGCTATTGACCAGAAACTGAGCTGGAAGAACCATATAAGTACAGTGGCTACATGAGCTGGTCGGAGGCTGGGAATTCTGCAGCAAGTAACTCACGTCCTGGCTCCTCAAGGCCTGTTCACTGGCTTCAAGGCTCAAGTCAGGAAAATGATGTAGGAGCAAATACTGTTGGAATCTGTACTGAAAACAAAAAAGATGCTAGAAATCTCAGCAGGTCAGGCAGCATCTGAGAGCATGCCAACATTTCATGCCTAGATGACTCTTCATCAGAGCTAAGGTGAAGTATGGATGGAGTAGGTTTTATTGCAATAGTCGGGGTCGGGAATGGAGTGCTGAGGGAGAAAGGGTCTTGATAGTGTAGATTAAGAGATCAGAGTGTGAGAATGGCAGAACAACGGTGTGTTCGACTGCCAGACTGGAAAGAACAGACAGTCCCACTAGGGTGGGGGAGGGGAGAGTGGGCATAGTGACAGAGAATGCGACAAGTAAAGCTAAAAGAAAGGGAAGAAATTGCAGTGGGTTCGTAATCTGAAGGTGTTGAATTCAATATTAAGTTCAGAAGATCGTAACGTTCCTAGTCTGAAAATGAGATTTTGTTCCTCCAGTTTGTGCTGTGATTCAATGGAACATTGCAAGGTGCTGAGAGCAAGTGAGCAGGATGCTGTGTTAAAAAGACCAGTTACAGGAAGGTCGGGTCATACTTATGCGTGGACTGGAGCTGTTCTGCAAAGTGGTCAGTTGGTCTGCGTTTGGTTTCTCCCATGTCATGTAGGTCATACTTGGTGCAGCGAATACAATACACAAGATTGGAGGAGGTACAGATGACATGCTGCTTCACCTGGAAAGACTGTTTAGGCCCTTAGATGGCGTGCAGGGAAGTGGTGTAGGGGCAGGTTTTGCCCTTTCTGCGGTTACATGGGAAGGTTCGGTGAAAAGTGGGGTGGATGGTGTTGGTGGTCATCTAGGAATGGACTAGGCTGCCCCAGAGGGAATGACCCCTGCGAAATGCAGACAAAGGCGGATGAGGGGAAGATGTGTTTGGTGGTGACGTTCTGCTGGAGTTGTCTGAAATGGCGGAGGATGATTCTTTGATTGCGGAGCCTGGTGGGATGAAAAATGAGGCGGAGGAACTGATTATGCTGAAAATGATGAGTGGATGGATTGCCTGGACGAGCGCAGCTCCAACAACATTCAAGGAGTTTTATGCAATCCAGAACAAAGCAAACGGCTTGATGGGAACGTCATTTTGAACATTCACTCCCTCAATAACTAACACCAACAGCAATTAAGGAAAGGTGGAGGATATATGGGAACACCACCATCTCCAAAATCTCCTCCAAATCACTAACCATGCTGACTTGGAATTACATTACCATTCCTTTGCTGTTAGTGGGTCAGAATCTTGGATTTCACTTCTGAACAGGGTTGTGAGCACATCTGCAGCACATGGATTACAGCGGTTCAAGAAGACAGCTTACCTCTACCTTCAAGTGGGCATATAGGGATGGGCAATAAATGACCAGTCATGCTCCTATCCCATGAGTGAATTCTGAAAAAAATATTGATGAGGATCAACATTTTGAGAACAGGTGGAAAACTATGAGGATAGTAAATGACCAAAATGAGGGGCAGGAAGGTAATTTATAATTGTACCAACAGCAGCAAATGCAGCCTTGAAGAAGAGGTTACCTGGACATATCAGAGAATCAGTGATGAAGGAGACTGTGCCCATCTGGACAAATGATCATTGAGATTTGCGCCATTATTGGGAAAGATCTCAAAACTTGCAGCTATGCTCACCACGGCTTCAAAGTCATTGTTGCCTTGAACATCTTTGTCTCTGGCTCATTCCGAGGAGGAGCTAGTTAGCTTCTCTCAGGCCGCAGCACACCATCACATCTTGCAGGTTAATGACATACTGTTTTCTAAATCAGGGCAATCGAGACATGCAATTTTGAACAGATGGAGCTTCATTGTCACAAAGAGTAGTCGGATTCTCATCTACAGATCCCCATATGGGCAGGTCACCAAGTAAACACCAAGTAAGTGGCCAGTGAGGTTCATCAGGAGGAAGGGCTTTCTCCACCACACTTCCAGGCAACGCATTCCAGACCTGAACAACTTTGTTGAGTGAAACTATTTCTTCTCACACCATATTTGCAAATCACTGTAAATCTGTGTCATCTCCTTTGTGATCCTTTGATGAGTAGGAACAGCTTCTCTCTATCTATCCTTTCCAGACCTCTCATCAATTTGAAAACTTTTATCAAATATTCTCTTAGCTTTCTTTTCTTCGAGGAGATCTGTCCAAATCTCTCCAGTATATCCTTCTAATTGAACTATCTCATCCCTGGAACCATTATTGTGGATCTCTTCTGCATGCTCTCCAATACATTCACATCTTTCCTTTAATTTGGAACCTAGAACTGTACATAACGCACCACCTGATGTCGAACACGTATTTTCCTTAATTCAATATAACCTCTGTGTTCTTTTACTATCTGGCCATCTGTCTTGCCAACTTCAGTTATCTATGTATACATACACCCAATTCCCCTGTGTCTATACCCCTTGAGCATTGTATTCCTTATTTTGTATTGTCCCTCTGTGTTTTTCTCTCCAAAATGTATCACCTCAAACTTTTTCACGTTGAACTTCATCTGCTACCTATGTGTCCTCTGCACCAACTTGTGTATGTCCTTTTAGAGTTTTAAACTGTGCACCTCAGAGTTTACAATGCTCCTAAGTTTAACCATAGTACCCCAAGCCAAACATAGACACGCATAAGAATTCCTAGAGGCATTGTTCTCCACCCATATTTCAGTCAACAAACATAAAGAATCGGACCCCATATATAAACCCAAACAGATCAAAACTGGGAATGAGACAACTCACTATAACAAACAGTATAAATTCCAAGCAGAGTAGAATAACATCGCTTCATCAGAGGCTCCACTGATGATGGCATGGTGACAAAATGTCTGAACAAAAACAAGCCAGCTCGGTGAGCAAGTCAACAATCTCGTACATGACAAGCTACAGATCTTTGCCAAAACTTTAAGCTTCTAAGTTTTGTATCATCTGAAAATTTTGAAATTATTCTCTGATCAGCAAGATCTAGATCACTAATATTTATTAGGAAAAGCAAGGGACCCAATACTGACCCCTGGTGATCTCCACAACAAATCTTCGTATGGACCAAAAAATATCCAATACTACTGTCTATTTCCTATTATCCAATTTACAAGCTGCTCCTGTTCTTTTAATTTCATGAGCTGTAAGTTTTCTCATAAGTCTGTTGTGTGATATTGTACTGAATACCATTTGTAAGTTCACGTAACCATATCAACCAAATTATCCTCATCAACCCTATTGATAAACTCCAGCAAGTTAATTTTTCCCTTTAGAAATCCATGCTGGTTGTCTCTAACCTGCCACCCTTTCCCAAGTAACTACTAATTTTAACCTGAATAATTCTTTGTAGAAGTTTCCTTACTACTGAAGTTAAACTGACTGGTCTGTGATTGCTGGATGACCCTTACAACCTTTTAAAAATAAGGACATAATGTCTGCAATTACACAATGTGGAGCTGGAAGAACACAGTAGGCCAGGCAGCATCGAGGAGCAGGAAAGCTGAAATTTTGGGTCGGGACCCTTCTTCAGAAATTCCTGCTCCTCTGATGCTGGCTGGCCTCCAGCTTCTCCAGCTCCACACTGTGTTATTTCTGACTCCAACATTGGCAGTTCTTACTATCATAATGACCGCTGTTCTCCAGTCTTTTGGCATGTCCCCTGAGTTTAGGAAGGACTGAAAGATTAGGTTTAGTGCCCCTACAATTTTCACTTCCTTTAATAACCTTGAACACATCTCACCCAGTCCTAGTGCCTTGTCATCTTGAAGTATCAATAGCCTATCCAACATATCCACCTCATCAATTTTGAACTATCTTACTAACACGGTATCCTCCTCTGGGTAGCAACTACCTCCTTGCTAAAGACAGGTTCAAAGTATTCATTTAACATCTTGGTCTTGCAACTTGCTTCCATGTGTAAGTCTCCTTTTTGGTCCCCAATTGGCCCTATTTCTCCTTTTACAACTCTATTACTATTGGCACAAAAACAAAGTTGCTGGAAAAGCTCAGCAGGTCTGCTAGCATCTGTGAAGGAAAAAACAGAGTTAACGTTTCACGTCCGGTGACCCTTCTTCAGAACTATTACTATTATTATTGATATGCCCACAGAAGACTTTGGGATTCCCCTTTAGGTTAGCTACCAAAGTTTCTCAATCTCTTTGTTTCTCTTAAATGCATTTTCATTTCACTCTGAAATGTGTGTATGAACCAGCTGAGGACCATCGTGGTTCTCAATTGCATTTTTGACCTGACACCTTTCATAAGCACACATTTTCTTTCTTAAATTTCCAACTTTTTTTTTCATTCAGGGAGCTCTGGATTTGTTTGCTCTACATTTCCCTTTGGAGGGAAAAAACCTTGACTTGATGAGAACCATTTCCTCTTTTGAAGGTAACTCGTTGCTCTGCTACAGCTTTTCCCAATAACCTTTTCTTCCAGTCTGTATGGCCTTTTCCATTCTTGGGTCATTGAAATTGGTTATCTCCCATTAATTCTTCTTACTTTGGATTGCCTATATGGTAAAATGATTACTGTCACCTAAATGTTCCAAGAACCAGGTCCAACAGTGCATCCTTTCCAGTTAAACTGGATACATACCAGCATGGCAAATTTTCCTGAAAATAATCTAGGAATATTTGCTCAAGTCCACCCTTAACTCGACCGCTGTCCCAGTCCATCATCGTGTAGTTAAAGTTCTCAATTATGACTGCTCTATAACATTAACATCTCTCCATATTTCATTGTAGATTTGTTTCTCCACATCTATTGCCAGTCATAGTCTAAAGGAGTCTCTTGCCTAATGCTAATGACTGTCTGCAGTCACATATAGGCCAGCCCAGGTAACAGCAACAGTTTCCTTCCTTAAAGGACATTAGTGAACCAAAAGAGTTTTTCTAACAATCAGCAATAGATTCATGGTCATCATCAAACTGTTAAATTCCAGGTGTTTTTTAAATTGAATTCACATTCCACCATCTGCCATGGTGGGATTCGAACCTGGGTCCCCAGAACATTACCTGGTCTCCAGATTAACAATCCATCACCTCCTGCAATGACCTGTCTCTGGCCAGCCCAAATCCCACTTGTTCCACACATATGTGTCATAAGGTGTCTGAACAGGTTGTTTAAAAATATCTATATTCCTGATCCAAGGCAGTTTTCAGGTTTGAGACTGCCTAAAAGATTTTTCTTAGCTTCATATTCCTAGTTTGGGAGCCTTCCCACCTCTTGGATGGCTGGAGTATCATTGCAGCAGTGCTGGGGAGGCTGTGATCTTGGGTCAAAGCTCAACGTGTCTAAGTTTAATTTTTTTTGAAGAAGTAATGTAGTCTATGCCATTAGTCAGTGTGTGATTGACTAAGTATACATTCAAGCCCTTTCAGTTTCACATCACTTCTCTGCTACTTACACCAATGCTGGATGCCGGAATATTATATCTTACCATCCAGATTTAGATGAGTGCACTAAAGGAGTTGTGAATACTGATGGAAACAGCTGGAAATGGAAAATGAAAGAGAGGGATTTGTTGAAGCAGTTTCCAAATAATTTTGCTATATTGTGGGAAGTTGGCACAACCTGCGAGTGCCATTCATCATTTGAAGCAGCCTGCTCCCTGAATGCCTCAAATGCAACATTTTCATTCATGTTTAAGGCTTCATGGCCTCTCCCCTCTCTATAATCAAAATTACTTTGACTTTCTAATCCTCCTAGTACTCTGTGTTCTTGTGTATTTTTAAGGAGAAATACATTTTATTACTTTTTGTCTTGCATTCATCAAGACAATTCACAAGAAATGTTGAAGTAAAGAGAAAACATGTTTATCTTGTGTGAGATGACTGTATTGATAGCTTAAGAAGTGGGCTAAGAATGGCCTAGTGGTATTATCGCTGGACTGTCAATCCAGAGACCCAGATAATGTTCTGGGGACCTGGGTTTGAATCCTGCCATGGCAGATGATGGAATTTGAATTCAATAAAATTTCTGGAATTAATAGTCTAATGATGACCATGAATCCACTGTCAATTGTCAGGAAAAACCCATCTGGTTCACTAATGTCCATTAGGGAAGGAAACTGCCATCCTTACCCAGCCTACATGTGACTCCAGACCCACAGCAATGTGGTTGACACTGAACTGCCCTCTGGGCAATTAGGTAAGGGCAATAAATGCTGCCTAGACAGCAATGCCTTCATCCCATTAATGAATAAAGGAAAAAAAAACTATGATTGGTCAATGTATTAGCATGGAGAATACACCTGGTAATGATGACTGACTTTTAAACAAGGAATTGATCTGATTAGTTAAAGTATTGTCAAGAAAAGTGCTGAAGAATGTCTGTCATCTATTTTGTTAATTTGTAACAGGTGCAGTAAGTGTACATATTCTATCTGTCTGCTAAGAACAGAGTTCTGGGTATATTAATATATGTAGATTCCAGTACATGCAAGTGTGCCACCCTGAGCTGAACTGACATTCCTAAACTGACTGTCAGCAGCATTCTTCACACACTCAAAATTATGTAGCAAATGTTATTCAATCACAGAGTCATATCTAATGTTAGACAGTGTTGTATGTTTTAGAAGCATGAGCTGGTTGGGTACGGTAAACAGCTTGCCTGAAGTGAGCAGCTAAAGGGAAATGCTATTTGGTATGTTTTCCCATATGATTTAGCTTCAGTACATCCTGCACCATCAACTGAGCCCCTGCCCTATCTCCGAACTTCAGTCTGTCTTTGATGGTCTTGCCTTTAAACAGCTAGGTCCTGACCTCTGCAACTTCTGTCCCTAAACCTATCTGCCTCCCTCTCCTCCTTTAAATCCTGCCTTTAATCCTTTTAGCTACTTGTCCCAATATCATCTGTGTTGTCAGGCTGGTTTTGTTTTGAGGAACAAACTGGATGCTTTTCTACAGTAAGTTCTATAATTGAACAATGCAATTGTCGTTGAAAGTAGGAAGCTTGAGTCAATGCAGCAATGCTTCAAAGTCTTGCAAAGAGCTCTAATTCACTAAATCAGCATTACCATTTCTATTGCAAGTGCTCAACACAGGAGTGTGTTCAATTTGAGGACTTTATTGAAATGAAGTTAAGATGTCAACCTACTGTGTGTGAGGGCCTCATGATAGAGGTCACATGACTGTGGCAGACTAGGATGGACATTTGTATGTGATTACATTTCAATCCAAACGTTCCCCTTTTGATATAAAAACATAACAAATGATATGCATAATCACATATTTTGAGTTACCCTAGTAACTGAATGTGTACATGACAATTTTTATGCATTAGCAACAGTTATTCCAGCTAGTCCCACTTTTGTCTATTTTCCGTACATGCATGGTACACATGATCATTGAAATGGTTATGTCTTTTAATGGTGCATATACCTCTGCTGATTGGAATGATGTGCTCTCTGGTTCAGTTTCAAAATCTCCTCAGTTCAATCTGCTGATTTACACAGTTGCCTCAGACTCCTGGTTCCTTTAGTTGCATTAATAGTATTTGACAAAGCTTCTTTTCCTTTTGTGACTTCAGCATCAAGATTCATTTGGAGCCTCCCTGCCTTGTGCTGTTCGTTTGTTTGTCAGTTGATGTGGCCTGCAAAACACTATATCTTCTTCTGGAGCACTTAGAGTTATTAGTCTGAGTATGTGACTTGTTTCTGCTGAGATGAGTGGCTTTAACTTTGTGTCTAACATCTGGAATTGCAGGTCTTCAGATTTACCATATCTTTGGGCTTTCGGATGACTTTGTCCTTTTGGAGTAAGCGTTGTTTCATCAGAAAGACTCAACTTTATCTTCAACAGTTTCAGACATGGATTGCCAACTAATGTAACTTTACACAGGTCTGTGAAGCTCATAATGTTGCAACAAACACTAGTGTCTATATGGCACTTCATATTCTGTTGATTCTGTCATTTTTCTGTTTTAGACTTGATGTGCCCAAACTGCTCTGAGGTGCAGATTGTATCATCTGAATCTTCATCTGACACTTCTCAAACTGCTACGCTTGATTCATCCAGATCATTGCCTACAGCTTTGTAGAAATTGTTTTTATCATCACTATAGGCTTGTTTGGCTGCTTTCTAGCTGAACACTTGCACGCAAAATGGTTTAGCT
The DNA here is from genome assembly GCA_024137785.1 of Ginglymostoma cirratum. NCBI lineage: Eukaryota > Metazoa > Chordata > Chondrichthyes > Orectolobiformes > Ginglymostomatidae > Ginglymostoma > Ginglymostoma cirratum. The sequence goes on along the minus strand of JAHRHZ010000263.1, from coordinate 31,276,116 downwards.
TCCTACAGTTTCTGTAAGATTAGCTAATAATGTTACATATTGATCAATGGGCTCATTTTCATTTTGTTCCCTAGTGTTGAATACCATGCCATTCATATATAACATTCACTTAAGACTGAAATTTGAACAGGAGGTTGTAAGGAAAAAGCTGAAGTCTTTTTCTCTTCAGCAATGTTTTAACCCTGATTTTTTTTTGTGGCAGTTCATGGCTCTGCAGCCATGCTTTCTGTCTAAGCTCTGGACACATCCCACTCTGAGCTCATGTTCTGCACATACGACACAATGATGTGTTCAATGTGAGGTCTTTATTGAAGTGAAATTAAGATACCTGCCTACAGTGTGTGTACCTCATGGTAGAGGTCACAGGACTACAGACTAGGACATTTTCACATAATTGCTTTTCAGTCTAAGCAGTTTCCGACTGTTATTCTCCTTTATTTGAAAGTTGTCATAATACAGGTGCATCATTGGCTGCTCTCTCCTTTGAGAGAGATAACTTCTGGTGAATTGTTCCTGACGCTCACTACATCTCAGGCAAGGGGTGAGGTTGAGAAGGCAGGACCTTCATGCTGACCTTGGTAATTGAACCCACATTGCTAATGCATTGGAAACCAGCTATCCTGCCAATTGAGCTAACTGATCTCCAAACTGCCTGATTTCCATCATTTGTTGAGACTTTTATGCACAACCAGGAAGCTCAATTTACTGCTGTGGTCTGAACTGACTATTTTTCACTGCAGTGATATTTCTTTCAGAGAATTACTGACTAGTTTTTCCAAGTATTTAGTCTAGGACAGAAGCTCAATGGTCATTCAAATACTCTTCCACCAAGTTATTCTTTACAAACTTTCTTCACTCATTGGCTTTGATGTGCAGTCAAAACAAAATGATGACCATCTCAGAAAATTGTATGTTCACAGTACGCGTTGTCATTTCAATTTTGCTGTGTTTGCGCAGTTTCATGTTCATGATTAATTTCGCATTACACCATATTGAAGAGGTTTTGTCTAATCTGTGCACAGAGAGCACCTGACAAGTCCAGTGTAACGGAAATATTTTGCATATGTAGAAGGAGAGGGTCCTGTGAATTTATCTTTCTGAGTTGTTATGAAATGGAGAAGAGGTTGACACCTCTCTGATAATTAGAACTGAAATGCCCAGAGCAGCTCTCCTCAACTCGTAATCTGTTAAAGAAAACATGAAAAGTGGCAAAACCTGCCTTTCACCTCCCAACCTGTTATAAAGGAGAGATAAAATAAAAATGAAGTCCTGACAGTCACTCTACAATCAACAAGTAACAATTTATTTATCTCACCCTAACAGTTAACAACTTAACAGAACTACTAACAAACTGAACAATTACCCCTTAACTAATGATTCCTAAATAAAACAAAATCCTAATGGTGTGTCATTCTAATAGAAATAAGTCTCACTTATATAAACCAAATTAATAAAAAGAAACCTAGAAACTTAATCTCTCGAAATTACAGCCAGGATAAGTCTTCTGGAATGCTCTTTGCCTTGTTCACCATTGTCCAGTCAGGAAAGCCTTCTTCTGCCGAATTCTTGCGTCAAGAATATTAGCTACAAGTGCTGCAGTTCCTTAATTTAGGAGGTGCTTACTCTGAGAGCTTAGATATTTCTGTGAGACTCAGTAAATCTCTCTTCAGATGGTAGTTCGTTCTCACTCCAATTTTCAAATGGCCTCTTCTTTTAAATCCTTGATGACCTATCAAGTTCTCAAACCAGGATTGGTCCTAGGTTGTCAAAACCATCAGATTTAAAATTAATTGGTTTTCACTCTGTTAGTGCCTGGCTTAAATTAGCTGGCTGATATTCAAACTGGTCGCCTTGCTAACAAAACAAATTGCAACATACAGCCTTTGATACAAATGTTCCAATTTGTGCATCTGCAGACTGTTTTTAAATCTCCAAGCCTATAAAAAGTACATCATTTTTTAAAGGGGCTACACACTCTTCCCCCTATCATTTTACAAACATCAAATTCTAACATACTGCTTTCCAATCCACAATTACTCCACCCATCTTCACAACAAAGTAATTTGCACAGGATGGGCATTCTGCACACCTGAGACGGGCTTAATACCAGAAAGAAATAGGGAGCGTCAATGAAAGGACCAATCCATTACATTAACGTATACATTTTCACTGATATATTACATTAAGTTCTGTTCCTATATTCTGTGCAATTTGACTTTACTATTTCAGAAGAAATTCTGTTCAGAAAATATGTTGCTTCCCTACATGTATATTCATGCAAAAAAGACTTAGTAAAACAGATAATCTTTTTCTTTACATTTAAAATCAAGAATCACATACACATCTGAATTAATATTTTGTAAATAGTAAAATTAAATTATCAATGTTGATTATCAAGATGGGCATAATGAACATTTACCTGTACTTGGGATTGATACGAAACCTATTCAGACTTGCTGCTGTGCTCGCTTTTTAATTGAAATTTATCTTTCTCTCAGATGGTGAAAATAATGTTTCCGTTAATTATTTTTGCAACACCCATCAAGGTAGACTGGAATTGCAGCTGTTGTACACTTCTAACTGATATAAAAACAGAAAATATGTTAATAGCATAATGACTGCTAATGAGAGCACAGGTAAAAATCTGCGCAATTTGATCAGATTTTCTTGTAAAAATAATAGTGGGGCTATTAGTGTTCAAGGTTACTTATACCATAAGCAGACAGCAACTTCTGGCGAATGCGCATGCAAAGATCTCCTGCTCCTACAAATCCTCTCTTTGTAAGTTTTAGTTACAGCCAAATAACTGCTGTCACTGAAAATTGACATTTACAAGAGTAGAGTCTCATTCCTTCAGCTTTTAGTTATAGATTTGGAGTTTTAAAAATCTTTTTCTTTCCATCACTTTGATCTCTTTCGCTCTGTCTCTTTCTTTATTTGTCTTTCCATAGCTGATTTGACATTGCATTGCATTTAACTGATTCTTGTTGCGTGAGACTCTGAGCATCTCATTGATGAATTTTCAATCTGTTTAAGGAGATATGCAGCTGCTTGCCTTGTTTGCAAAATCGAGGATGTGGTGCAGCTCTGAAAAGTCTAGGAATATGTGCTTGTCTAACAGTGGCCCACTAACATTGCATGAGGTTTAGTATTGTCCGAATGTGCTGTGATTCAGACACACATTTTACCATAATGAAGATGAAAGACTGCTAACAGACCATCATTTCTCAAAATCCAAGACACTTATGATGAATGAAATAGGAATAGTTGGCTTCCAAATCTGTGCATCATGCATGAGATAGTCTTAAGTGAACAGACAATAATTAATACCACCTTAATAAACTCATTCTTTCCAACAGTAGATATTTCTTGGCTGGAAAATATCCATTTATCAATTTTTTTTGCAGGATGAAGCACATTTTCATCTATAAATTTCTCTTGAGTATTAAACTGAGCAGTGATGCATATTTTCAGAAGAAAATATTTTCACATGAAGCAGAATTCTATTTAATTACATGTGGAAATTTATGTTCCTGCATTTTTGTATGAGACTTTGAAACACAGCTACAGCATTGAGCAGATCCAATAGTTCTATACCATATAGATATTGAGGAGAGAAGCAGGCAATACAAAATTGAGGTATGCAACAAATCATCTTGATCTCAGCCACGTGAAGTTCAGGGTTTGTTTTTCCCTTGACTCCCTCAGTTGATTTATCCCTAGGTTCAGATCCTGTACTCTCTATCTAAGGCGATCTACCGTCAGGTTGAGGCCCTATATTTTTCTCTTTTTCTCACAGGGCAGACTTATCCCAAGTTCAGGCTCTGTTCCTCTCTGTCCGAATTGTTTTATCTATAGAATTGAGGCCCTCTGTTTCTATTTTTCTCTCTAAGGTAATTTATTCCCAGGGACTTCCCAAGATGTATTGAATTAACTACATTTAGTCAGTCTGGTGAACAGGGGGGCCTGACCAAAATGTATTAAGTCCCCTGCAGGTTGAATATGATAAAATAGATTGATCTGGGGCACTTGTCGACTGGTAGCTGTCATGGACTGCACTCATCATTAATGGGGTTATAAAGTATGTTTGTTAGATTTGTGTTTTCATCTGGTACTAATAAATGTACATGTTTCTCAAACTGTCTTCCATCTTTCTTCATGTTACTGAAGGAATATTATTAAAATGAATTAAAATCCGGGTTTAAATCTTGTTTAAAGCTGAAGGCCTTTGGACTAGCCTGACAAACAGGTTTCAAATTAGCAACAGGGGGAGTACAAAATTAGAACTATTTTTGACTATATTTTTGCCAGCTTCAGCTAAAAGACTTTTTCTATTTCTGTTATGAATCTTCATAACTGTCCTGAAGAAAAAAAGTTTCTAACAGGCTACTGCCTACAAAGAATTGTGGTTGAAGTCTTAAAAATGTTTATCGTGCTTTTGAAAAGAAAACAGGAGTGAGGAGTCAGGAGTCTCTTAGTGTCCTAGTAGATTTTAGGAAAGATTTTTGCTTAGCAGAATGTGACGTATTAATATTGCTGATGCACTTGGTTCTGTCTCCCAGGATAGGTCATTTTCACAATAATAAAGGCCAATACTGCAACTGGTTTCACATACTCACTGACATGCTTGACACAGTTTGCGTTGTTATACATTATATTGCAAATGACGTCCCTGGGACATGTTGGGGTGTTTTTGTTGACACCTGGTCTTTTCATACATGGTTGGGATTTGGAACATGTCACCTCTCTTTGTTACAACAGATGAGCCAATGAAATGTAAACAGTCACGATGCTGATCTACAGTTGCCAGAAGCAGTGTAATGCTAATAGCAAATTGCACTGATTCCCATTCAAGCTCAGTATAAAGAAGCATCCTGAACATCATCTTTCCAGTCATTGTAGGATTGATCAATATGTGTGAATTAGAATATGAATAGATCGTTCCTCTGAAATTCTTACCTTCATATTGCCTTCATCACCTGTTGAAATACTTAGCACTAGCATTCAATTTCAGACGATTTTGCAATATTGTGAATTGCATAGTTTGCTAGAAACTCTGTAACTTGACTGGAAACAAACTATAGCCTACTGTCTTAGTGAAAGTCTCCAGCAAACTCCATTTTGTAAACAATAAGGGCGGCATGATGTCTCAATGGTTAACACTGCTGTCTCACAGTGATAGGGATCCAGGGTCAATTCCAGCCTTGTGTGACTGGCTGTGTGGCATTTGTATGTTCTCCCTGAGCCTGCATGGATTTCTGCCGGGTGCCCTGGTTTCCTCCACAGTTCAATCGTGTGCAGTTTAGGTGGATTGTCCATGTTAAACTGCCCCACAGTCTTCAGGTATGGGCTGAATGACCTCTTTCTGTACTGTAGGGATTCTGTTATGATGGTTATGAAATTTCTTGTAATGATTTTCGACCATTTGCTATGTAGATCAATAAGAGCAAAAAAAGTTGAATTATGTGGACTGCTAGCACTTCTTCAAAGATATCACCTTGGACTTGTTGCCACAGTTTTATTGGTCAGGAGGGCAGGTACGTGACATAGTCTAATAAATTTGTTACTGGGTACACACATGCCTGTAGGTTCTACAGAACTCTTCCATGCAGCAATGTATTGCTGGTTGCCAAACTACTTCATGGGTTCATTGTTTCATCTTAACAACAATCAGATGTCATTCATATGAAGTCACACAACATGTTGCTGGAGTACTTTCAGGAGAATCACACGATTTCTGAATGGGACACAGGTGTCATAAACAATGTGAGTTTGTTGTGCACTGTGTGGTACAGGGCCATTTCTTTCTCAATTTTAGAGGCCGTCTGGTCATTCTTTTTAAGTACTGCCTTTCTATAGTTTGCTGTCTGTTGCTGGCTGTGCCTTCTGTTGTGTAAGTGCTTTAGGACCCTAGAATAAATTTGCAATAACGTCACAGAGCTGTATCACTCTAGATATAAATAGCACAGTTTGGGTGAAATTGAACAGATTGAAAGAGCAAATGGACATGAGCACATAAAAGTATCAGATTGAACTTAAATAATGTAACATATTAATGAAGGTTAGGACCTTTGTTAGTAAGAGTTTACAATAAATCCTGTTACTACAAAGTCTAAGTCGGAATACCCCATTCTTGACGATTCCTTCTACATGACTTATCTAAAACGTAAATTTATAATATATCATAAGCCATATGATAAAAGATGATGGTAGTGATGGAATCTACTGCCTAGAAATCATGACAGCATTGAAGATGAAGAAACAGACCGGAGATCATTTGAAGTGAGGAACAATATAATGTTCGCACCAAATTCTTGGTACAGCTTTAAATCAGAAAGCTGAATATAAGGTTAAAAAAGACTTGGAAGGGAACTCTCCTGTAGGTAAACTACTAGTAAAACTGTTAGTTCAACTAAAAGCCCTTTATGGCCAGTAATAGTGGAAACAAGCTTTTAAAAAAGCAACAACAGCGGTAAAAGCCGAATACCAACTGAGAAGATAAATCCAAATGAAGGAGCCATGACAAGAAATTGATTGCTGGACACACAAAGAAGGTCCAATCCCTTTAAGGGAGGAACAAAAAAGTTCAATTTTATCCAAAAAACACTGGTCTGTGGAGCCTTCTAATAGTGAGATAACAATTTCCAAACTATTTGCTCAATGTCAAAGATGATATCAAGCAAGTTAAGAAAGTTAATCAGCAACAGGCTTAAAGAAAATCATTGGGAAAAAAAGTCAAGAAAAAGAATAATTTTTTGCAATTCAAAGTTTTACAGCTTTAACAAATAGTTAAAACAAATCAAATTGATATTATTTTGTTATTTTCAACAACAGTTACAAGTTTTATTCATTAACTTATGTTTTGATGATAAAATCTATAAAACTTAAGAAATTAGATAAAGAGAAAGAGCTTGAATCTGAATCTGTAGACTCAAAAGCAACACAAAAATATTGTCTGCAAAAAAAAATCAGTGCAATTGATGTCAAGAACAAATGAGCAAAAATGATTCAATCTTGCTGAGCAAAGTCATTTAAAGAAAATTCTATCAGATCGATTTGGCAGTCCTTCATCCTTTTTGAAAAATAGATATTTTCATGCACCTCAGTGGAGACACCACAACGGCGAAGGAAAACTAAGCTTTACATTGAAAGCAGCAGAAACGTTAATAGCTTCCAATTTATTACAATAACAACCACCTTTACAATAGCAAAGATTCAACAATATCCTTCAATGGGCATTTGGTGACAACGTTTGTAGATGAATAGGGTAACTCAGACAACAACATTCTGGTGACTGTAATTAGTAGCAGTAGCTGCTGTCTGATTTCTTTCATAATTATGGTGGGCACTGTTAGCCTCACCATTGTACCTAGAGTAAATTTTGGGCTTTTAGAAGTGATCTGTTTCACTCCAGCCACACATTTCCCCTGTTTTTTTGTCCCCCAAGGAATTGATTAAATTGTAATCTGAATAAAAATTCCATATTGATCCAAATAACACTGCTATTTCTAAACTAAGTAGCATAATATATTGAATGTATCAACAACTAAATTATGGTAGAATATTATGACAACTTCTGTGTCTTTTAACTGTTAAATCCCAATTAATTGTGTTTTGATGCATGCACAATATCTAGTTGTGTGTTTGCTTCTGAGCCAAAACAATTCCTCATTGTCCTTATCCTAATTTATCATACTGAGTGGTGATTTGACTTATGACTTAAAAGTGATAGTGGCAAGTTCTTTCATTATCACAAACAAGGCTTTCATTCATACTATTGTGGTTTGACTGGTGCTCAGTGTTGAATTTCAAATCTGTTTTGAAGTTGTAAAAAGTAATCTAAACTGGATATTCTTCTCATTTAAGTTTTGACACAAGCCTTCATATAGATAAATTGTCTGTTTTTGTTTGACTACGTATTGATGGGCACATTCTTCCACTTTTTCACATTTGTTGAGGCTCATTCAATGTAACCTATATTTTACATACCTTAGCAGAAGTGTGGAGTTTATAGTTGAGGTATATGGCTGTTCTAAACGGTTGTGCTGCAGGCAAGACTATTATTAAGTAGATTTAAGGCAGATTCATTGTCATATTAGTTGGATTCCTGGGCAGCAGTAACACAGCACTGCATTGTTCTAAATCTTCCATCAACCACTTGTGATACTGCAATATCCTAACCATACCTCTGTTTGACACTCACAACTTTTAATTGGTAGCAAATAAAAAAAAATCAGATTAAACTCTCTCGTTCACCTTGAAATCACTGTTTTTTAAACAACCTTCTTTTCCCCTCAATCTGATCACTTGTGCCTCACACCAGCTGGATAATCTGATAATTCATTCTTGGTTCTGTCTGCCATTCTTGAATCAGCCAATGGGTACTAATCAACTTCGTAAATTGCTTCTCTTACAAATTTTTTGAACTCCTTGATATTTTCCATGGGCTAAGAACTCGAGCTAAATTGTGGATTGGAGCGTGCATGTTATTACTTACTGAAATAATTGAGGCCAGGTCACAGACAGGATTTTAATTCATCAATGCTAATTAATAATTATTTATCAAATTTGTTTTTCAATCACCATAAATCCAATTTAAGAAAATAGAACAAGTCAACAACACCAGTAAATAGCAGACTAATTACTTCAACTAATAATTTAATAACTTGTAAGGATATAAGGCAATGGTTTGATTCTTCCAATCACCAGTTTGTCAGACATTAGGTCAATGACTGAAGGCATGTGGTAGGATCCTGTGGAAGTCCTGATGTGTTTATCTTTGTGGGAATTGCTGGGATGTTTCAATTTCTGATGGACAATTCTATTGCCTCCTGAGACCCTTTATGGGAGAATCCATCTCTGAACAGGAGTCAGAGAATTCAGACAGTTCCCAGGTAATATTGGACAGATTAAAGCCTTGTCTAACACTCAGTATCTACATAATTGTCACATCTATAAGAACCTTAATATTTCCTCCAGCCACATATCTAACCCTGACACGTTGTGATCAGAATATCATTCTGAATAAACACATTCACCTGACTAACCTCCTGAACTTACCCAGCAACTCGGAGAGCTCCTAGTACCTCCAGCCACTTGACTATCCTCCTGACACTGCCACATTGCCACCCGACTCAATCCAACAAAGTCCCGACCAGACTTCCCTTCCCTGCTGACTCTCTGACTCTCCACCCTCACCAGATCCAACCCTCGTGCCAACTGTTTACCCTCGTGCCCACCCCGAATTCATACACCCCTCACCCCACTCTCAACCTGTCCATCCATCACCCCCACCCCTACCCCCAACCTGTCCACCCTCACTCCTGCTCCCAAACATTCCACACTTCATCCCCACCCTCAACCTGTCCATCTCCCACTCCCACCATATACAAACCTCAAACCCACCTCCAAAATGTCCACCCCTCACTCACCCCAACATGTACATTCCAAACAACCACCCTCAGCTTGTAGATCCCTGACAATTACCCGACAACCACCCCGAATCTGTATACCCCTCACAACCACCTGGCTATTGACCCCACACCCCACACCCTGACCAACTTGGCCATCTTTCCCAACCTGATTACCTCTTCTGGCCTGACCTGGCTATCTCTCGGACCCACCTGACTACCCTCCCAACAATTCAACTATACCCAACTACCTGATGACCCTACCTCCTAACCAGACCTGGCCATCCCTCACTCAACTTCATACTGGGCCTTTAAACTAATCATAGTAGCTAGTATTGTAAGAAAGGAGAGTGCCCCATCTTCCCTAATGCTACTGTCACTCTGACAGAATTCCCTGAAGGGCACTCTATTCCATTTTTTTTGTAAGCTGGTGTAAAAAATGCCTGGGAGTAATGCCTAGCTGCATTGAATTGAGTGTATTTTTGACCATTGTTGCCATTGCTTGGAAGTTTCTGGCCATTACATATGAATTGTGATACATGGTATGTGATTTATACATGATTAATTTTAATGTTTGGATTTTGATCTAGTTGCATGTGGGTTTTGGTCTGTGTGTATGATGGAGTTTAACTTGTCAGTCTTTCTGGAACATTTATCTTAAAATTAGTACATATCAGAGGGCAGCTGATTGGGGCCCCAACCAGATTGATGATGGGAATTTTACAATCAGAGAGAGTAAACATTGAAATGCATTAGCCTAATTTTGGTTCAGGAGAATCGAGAAGTGATTTTTGCTAAAGCTTTTATTTTAAGATCACAGAAAACTTGTCTAGGGCCAGATGTATAAAAAGTTTGTTCTCCTTAGAAAGAAGTTCATTCAGAATGTTCATGAAATAGGCTAGCTCAGTATAAGGTTTTAGTTTGAAAATTCTAGACCAGAAGTGTTTGGTTAGAACCTTGAATGGGTTATTTGAAGCTAAGAAACTTGAAACTTAGTTGTGTGAATAATCAAAATAAATGCTGTCAAATTCTTAAATTATGAATCTATGAATCAAAAGAAACAATTATGGATGCGATAGAGAAGGCAGTTCTCTCTGATATGAGTACTGTAAGGTGAATGCACTAGGATAGATGGAATTTTGTTCTGTTGTGGTGTTTTGAATCTTTCACATTGTATTGTAAGTAAATTATTCTATTTTCTATTTTATCACCATTTACTTAGAGTAAAAAAGTTACCTTTTCTTGTTAAAACCATATCTGCATCATTACATGCTTGTGTTTCAGTGACAGACTAGCTTGTTAAATTAAAAGAAATGAAATTTAATCTGTCAAACCAGATTTCAGTCCGGAATCTAACTTGTCCTGTAATAACATCAACTGGCATCATAATACATTTGATACCAAATAAATAAAGACCGGCGTGTCCATTGTAAATTTTACAGTGATATAAATATCTCTATCACTTATCTTTGTGAAGTTTTTGAAAATGCTGACACCAAACATGGAGCAGCTCACTGAAAATGTGTATTTTTTTCTGTAGCTGTGACCCAAAAGATTAAGAATGATTTATCTCTAATTTTGGAAGGTATCTTTGTGCTACAGCCTGAGATAATACTGAAAGGATTCACACTTTGTTGCTCCATAGGGTCAAGCAATTTAAAGGTCTTAGGCTTCAGGCTCTTTGAATCCAGTGCATGGGAGTAAAGTTCATGGAAATGTCAGGGAGAAGGAATCATGTGTTCAGTCCTGCATGGCATTTAAGTAAGCTTACGTGCAGGGGCATTAGTTTCCCAGCAGTGCAACTTTGTGGTATAACTGTCTGGTAAGCAATATGTTGCTTCCCCGACTGTCGCTTTGATTTGCTCAAAGTAATTCTGCACTTCAGAGAATTGGTGTGTTGTCCTTTTATTATTTCTTCAGGATAAATAAATTTTTCAGTTGGCACGCTAATTTGGTAATCACGGGCTGGATACATGTACATTACTGTAGTTGTTAAAGACAATATATTTGTCATTTACTATCATGGTTATCAGTAGGACCCTAACTTTACCCTTAATTCTATTAAATACAGAAGAACGGGATGTGAATTAAATGATAACAGCAGTGGTTAGTGTTTTATATCCTATAACATTTCAGTGGTCAAACAGCAAAAGAAAAAATTGCAAAAAACTAAGCTACAAATTACTCTGAATTATATTACAGTCAGCTGATGATTTATTTAAACAAATGAAGCTTCCCAGGAACAAATAAAGCAATTAATTTTAGAAGAAATGCAGAAGAGTTCATCTACCTCTTCGGTGGTTAGGGGTTCAGTGGTTGTTTTTGACTGGCACAGAGGCAATAGGCCAAAGGGCCTTTTCCTGAGCTATAGATCTCTATGACTCCTCTTGACAATTCAAATAATCATTGGATCTACATGGAGCATGTCTATTGGAATGCTAAGTTAACATAGAACTATCACAAAATGTCTCCAAACTGGTGCCAGATTGAACTGCAGCGGTAAGTAATAGCATCTCCTTTAATTGGGGCTCACAATAGACATAAAACATATCGTTATGTAACTGGTTACTATGATTCTTAATTGAATTGACAACATGGGCTAACTTTGCTGGTATGGACTTGCCTGAAATCAGGTGGGATAATGGTAGCATTTGATGGAATATTCAGGCAGTGGGAATGCCCATTGCAATGTTGTCTTTCTCTGTCATCGACCGGTGTTTCCTGCCTGTCACAAGCAAATGTGGTTTGAGGCGAGATCTAGTTGACTAGATGATTTTCATGGCATTTGCTTCAGTTACTGCCACTTCTGGGAGTAAAAATGCATAAATGGGACACAAAACCACCACAATGTAATGGTAGAAGCCACACATTCAGATGAAGAGGGACATGGAACACCTTTTTCTCTCTCCATTTTGCTCCCAATTTTAATCCACTGGAGGCTCTGGTTCCTCTCAAGACTTTCCTGCCTGCATTTCCTGTAGGATTGCTGACAGGCTTAAAAATTCTTAATGCTGGGAATTGAACAAGGAACACTTACTGTCGTAAGAATGAACTCATATTTGGAGAAATAGGTCCGAGTTGAAGACAATTTTGGAGGTGAATACAAGTATCCTGATCTGTGACTACTCTGTTCTTTAATGGAAAATCCAGTTCCTTATATGTATCTCTGTCTATCCTTTTTCTATTTGAAAAACTTTCCATTCCAATGATTGAATTAGAGCTGTGTTTCATGATAACTCCTATCCTCTGAAACTGTATTTTCATGGCATCTGGAATATTCTAGCACACTTTGTACTCTCGGGCTCCGACCTTAATAAATGTATTCATGAAGAAAGTGGCTTCAAAGTGGCTTTTCAAAATTTATATTTGTCAGGCCAGGCAATAGTATCGAATGAAAGGTAGAAAAGCTTGTAATTTACAGACAAACAAAATACATAATTTTACCACTGCAAATTTTTAGAGGATCTTCTGTAACTCTTCTTATTTTTGGCATGCTATCTGTTGGTTTTTCTTGGTTTTGGTGCACTGTGATCATACAAGTTTGTTTCATACCTGCACAGGATTATCAAAAAATAACACTGACAGTAATGTTCAAATACATATTACCATTATGGAGACACCACAACTGTGGGAAAGATGTGTAACTAGATATTCTCAAGAAGTTAACAATTTTCTATTTGTAAACATCACTGAAAAATAGACGAAAATAACAGGACAGGCAATCATGAATCGCTCAGATCTGAAACTTCTAACTTTAGATAGAAACAGAGTCTCACATTGATCTCCATGATTTTGATTGCAATCACAGCGAAGCCCTGTGGCATAGCGCTAGCATCTCTTCTCTAGCACAGAACGTTCAGGTTCAAGTCCCGATTTCAGATTAGTGGCCATAGAAGATGTGTTAGTACTCAGCCAACAAAGTTGATTAGCAATCTGTAAACGACAGATCATAAAATCACAAAAGCCCTACAGTGTGGAAGCAGGCCATTTGACCCATTGAGTCCACACTACCCCTCTGAAGAACATCCCACCAAGACCCACCCCCTCCAACCTATCCCTGTAACCCTGTGTTTCCCATGGCTAATCTCCCTAGCCTGCACATGGGCAAGACTAGGAAATTTTCCTGGCCACCGAGAACCATGAGGCAGTACAATATCTGCCACATGTTAAACAAACCCTCACACAGGTCCTTACTATTAGCAAGTATCAGCTTGTGTTCAGGGACTACCACAGGGAGTGGTTGTGACATTAGCTCTTCTAGTGGGTGGCATGGCAGCATAGTGATTGGCACTGCTGCCTCACAGCACCAGGCACCTGTGTTTGATTCCAGTCTTTAGGTCTATCTGCGTGGAGTTTGCACATTTTCCTGTGTCTGCATGGGTTTCTTCCGGGCGCTTTGGTTTCCTCCAAAAGATGTACAGGTTAGGTAGATTGGCCATGCTAAATTGCCCAATAGGGTCCAGGGATATGCAGCTTAGGTGGGTTAGCCATGGGAAAAGAAGGGTTATGAGGATAGGATGAGTGCTGGACCTGGGTGGGATGCTTTTCAGTGGGTTAGAACATAGAACATAGAACAGTACAGCACAGTACAGGCCCTTCAGCCCATGATGTTGTGCCAACCTATTAACCTACTCTAAGATCAGAATATTCCTGCATACCCTACCTTTTATGATCATCCATGTGCCTCTCCAAGAGTCGCTCAAATTTCTCTAATGTATCTGACTTTACTACCACCACTGGCAGTGCATTCCATGCACCCGCCGCTCCCTGTGTAAAGAACCTACGTCTGACATTTCCCCTATACCTTCTTCCAACCACCTTAAAACTATGCCCCCTTGTAATAGTCATTTCTGCCCTGAGAAAAAATCTCTGACTATTCACTCTATCAAGTCACCTCTCATCCTCCTTCGCTGCAGTGAGAAAAGCCCTAGCTCCCTCAACCTTTCCTCATAAGACCTGCCCTCCAGTCCAGGCAGCATCCTGGTAAATCTCCTCTGCACCCTCTCTAAAGCTTTCACATCCTTCCTATAATGAGGTGACCAGAACTGAACACTGTATGCCAAGTGTGGTATAACCAGGGTTTAGGCCCAACACGTCAGCCTTCCTGCTCCTCTGATGCTGCTTAGCCTGCTGTATTCATCCAGCTCTACACCGTGTTACACCATATGCCTTCTTAACAACCCTATCAACTTGGGTGGCAACTTTGAGTGATCTATGGACATGGACCCCAATATCGCTCTGTTCTTCCACACTGCCAAGAATCCTGCCATTAACCCTGTATTCTGCATTCAAATTCGACCATCCAAAATGAACCACTTTACACTTTTCCAGGTTGAATTCCATCTGCCACTTCTTTGCCCAGCTCTGCATCCTGTCAACGTCCCATTGCAACCTACAACAGCCTCCACGCTGTCCACAACTCTACCAAGCTTTGCATCTTCGGCAAACTTACTAACCCACCCTTCCACTTCCTCATCCAAGTAATTTAAAAAGATTAAAAGGTTGGTGCAGACTTGATGGGCTGAATGGCCTCTTTCTACACTGTAGGCATTCTAACTCCTGAGGATTTTCTTACGATTCTTCCTTTGAGAATTGTCTTGGAACATTTTGCTGCATTTAAGAGATGAAACAAGAGCATTAATGGATTTAAAAAATATAGAACTATATGATGGAAGAAGTTAGGAACAGAATACTGGAATTGAGTTTGATGACAATGAGTCTGAACTCATTGTGGTTGAAGCTCACAGTTCAAAGGTAGGATATGGATCACCTGATATCCTTGATATATAACGTGGAATCCTGCTGGATTTGTATATTAGGCCAAACAATTATAAACTAGAATTCACAAAACTTTGCATATACGCAAAAGAAGATTAAATGTGAAGATTAGATCTTAACATTGAATCAGATTTTTGAATTTTGATTACAACGGGCAATTTAGAACAAGGGGAGATCTAATTGAGATATATAAAATGCTGAAGGGGCTAGATAAGGCAGATATTGAAGAGACGTTCCCCATTGTGGAATAGTCTCGAACAAGAGGCCATAGATATAGAGTGACAGGAGTGAGATGAGAAGAAACTCCTTCTCTCAGAGGGCTCTGAATCTGTGGAACTCACTGTCCCTGAATGCAGTGGAGGCAGAATCAGTCAACAGATTCAAGAAAGAAATAGATAAGTTTCTGATGAAAATTGGGTTAAGGGGTTGTGGGGAACAGGCAGGAGAGTGGATTTGAGACCAAGATAAGATCAGCTATGATCGTGTTAAAAGGCAAAGCGGGCTCAAAGGGCTAAATTGCTTACTCCAGCTCCTAATTCCTATGTTTCTAAATTAAGAAAAATGCATCTGAATTATGAATAGTTAAATATGGTCTGTTGGCCTCTTTACAATACTTCATTTGTAATTCGAAATAAATTAGTAATTCTTGATCAAGGCTGTGGTAGATGAATGGAGCACATTGGAGGAGGTATTTTTCTGTTCACTCAGTGAATAACTTAAGATTCAGGCTAATGCCACAAATATTTGGCAATACATTGCACTTGTGGGCTATCCTTCTGCAGGAGTCAGTTTTGTGCAAATGTTAGTGCCATGTGTCCTAAGCAAACAGCTGACCATTTCCAACTTGTCTCTCCACTGCTGTTGCTGTCCCATTGGTGTGGTGCACTGGTATTCAGTGA
This sequence comes from Ginglymostoma cirratum, assembly GCA_024137785.1. Taxonomy (NCBI): domain Eukaryota; kingdom Metazoa; phylum Chordata; class Chondrichthyes; order Orectolobiformes; family Ginglymostomatidae; genus Ginglymostoma; species Ginglymostoma cirratum. The sequence goes on along the minus strand of JAHRHZ010000263.1, from coordinate 31,260,029 downwards.
TTAAATTGGCTCCACTTCAATTAGGCACACCCATTCAAAATATACCTATGCTGATACCATGCAGGCTATTTTCCCATCCTGTACCAGTAGTTTTAGAGTATTGAGATAGACAAGATGGTGATTGTAATCCAGTGCTGGATATCCTCACTTTAGACCAAGACGCCATCTCTGCGAGAGAGATTAAGTGCATGCTAGGACTGGTTGCCATGAAGATAATTAAGCCTCTGATTACTGATCAACTTAGCTCCTTAGAGAGATGTACAACATTTTGCTGGCCAGTACTGCATATCATAATCGAGATTAATATCAGTAAATAAATTGCTGCTGTGCTGTGACAGTTTGAAACTGAATACAACATGGTTCCTACAAAAAATACTAAGCTTTTTAAAAATTTATTCCTTTATTGAGATGTGGGCATCGCTAGCTGGCCAGCATTTATTTCCTGTCCCTACTTACCTTTGAGAAGGTGATGGTGAGTTGCTTTCTTGAACCTTTGCAGCCCATCTGCTGTGCATTGATCCACAATACCATTAGGGCGGGAATTCCAGGATTTTGACCCAGTGACAGTGAAGGGGCAGTGATAGATTTCCAAACCAAGATGTGAGTGGCTTGGAGGGGAATTGAAGGTGGTGGTGTTCCCATTTATCTGTTTGTCCTTCTAGATGGAAGTGGTCATGGGTTTGGAAGGTGCTGTCTGAGGATCTTTGGTGAATTTCTGCAGTGCATCTTTTAGATAGTACACACTGCTGCTGTTGAGCATCAGTGGTGGAGGGAATGGATGTTTGTGGATGTGGTGCCAATCAAGTGGGCTGTTTTGTTCTGAGTGGTGTCAAGCTTCTTGAGTGTTGTTGGGGCTGCACTCATCCACGCAAGTGGGGAGTATTCCATCACACTCCTGCCTTGTGCCTTGTAGATGGTGGAAAGGTTTTGGAAGTTAGGAGGTGAATTACTTGCCGCAGTATTCCTAGCCTCTAACATGCTCAAGTAGCCACTGTGTTTATGTGGTGAGTCCGGTTGAGTTTCTGATCAATGATAATTCTCAGGATGTTGATAGTGGGGGATTCAGTGATGGTAACGCCATTGAATGTCAAGGAGCGATGGTTAGATTGTCTATTATCGGAGATGGTCATAGCCTGGCATTTGTGTGGCACGAATGAGACTTGCCACTCGTCAGCCGTAGTTTGGATATTGTCCAGAACTTGCTGCATTTGGATATTGACTGCTTCAGTATCTGAGGAGTCACAAATGGTGCTGAACATTGTACAATCATCGGCGAACATCCCCACTTCTGACCTTATGATGAAGGGATGGTCATTGATGAAACAGCCGAAGATGGATGGGACGAGGACACTGCCCTGAGGAACTGCTGTAGAGATGACCTGGAGCTGAGATGAGTGACCTCTGACAACCATGACCCCTTTCCTATGTGTCAGGTATGACTCTAACCACTGGAAAGTTTGCCCTCCGCCGATCCCTACTGATTCCAGTTTAGCTAGGGCTCCTTCATGTTACACTCGGTCAAAAGCAGCTTTGGTGTCAAGGGCTGTCATTCTCACCTCACCTCTGGAATTCAGTTCTTTTGTCCATGTTTGAACCAGGGCTGTAATGAGGTCAGGAGCTGAGTGGCCCTGGTGGAACCCAAACTGGGCATCACTGAGCGGGTTATTGCTGAGCGGGTGCTGCTTAAAAGCACTGTTACTGTCACCTTCCAGCACTTTACTGATGGTTGAGAGTAGACTGATGGGGCGGTAATTGGTCGGGTTGGATTTGACCTGTTTTTAATGTGCATGATATATTTAGGCAGTTTTCCGCATTGTCAGGTAGACACCAGTATTGTAACTGTACTGGAACAGCTGGGTTAGGGAAGTGGCAATTTCTGGAGCACAATTCTTCAGTATTATTGCCAGAATGTTGTCAGGGCTCATAGATTTGCAGTATCAGTGCCTTCAGCCATTTATTGATATTGTTATAGAGAAGGGAAGGTTAAATGAAAGAAAATCCCTGATATTCACTTTATAAGTAACAAATAACTATTTATTTATTTAACCCTAACAGTGAACAAATTAACAGAACTGCTAAGAAACCAACCAATTCCCCTAACTCCTAACTATTCCCTGACTGAACAAGATTCTACTGGTATGTTATTCCAATAAACACAAGTCCCACCTATCGCAGCCAAGAAATAAGGAAAAGAAATTAAAACTTAGTCTCTCAAAGTCCACACAAAATGTGTCTTCCAGAATGCTTTGCCTTCTCCACTATCTCTCCAGTCATAAATGCCTTTCTTCCGCTATTCCACCTGTCAGGGATGTTTTCTCTGTGAAGTTTTCTGTGAGGACTCTCAGCTAGAATTGCTGTGGTAGCTTTTCTGGATTGACGATGCTTTCTTAGTGAGTTTAGCAATTTCTTGTAAGAACTATAGCTTATTTCTCAGATGGTGGATGATTCTCACACCGATTTTCAAAAACCCTCTCCTTATATACTTGGATGACACATCAATTTTCTTAGAATAGCATTGGTCTGAGGTTATCAAAATGATTGGTTTTCAATCGTTATGTTCTTGGTTTAAATTAATTGGCTGATTCCAGCTGGTTGCCAAAACATCAAAACAAGCCTGAAGTTTCCAATCACACAGCCAATTGATACAAGTTTCAATTTTAGAACTGGCTGTATGTCTTCAGCTACATACAGTCACATTTTTTTTCTGTATAAATCTCGAAGCTTAGAAAAGCCCTTTTTCTTTTAAAGAGACCATGCATGGTTTACCCTATCATTTTTTAAACAAACAAATTCTGGTTTCCTGCCTTTCAATTCATGATTACTCTACACAAATTTGTAACAATATCACGTGGAGTGAATCAAATTGGCTGAAGACGTGTATCTGTAACATTGGAGGAGGCTGAGATGGATCATCCACTCGACACTTTGGGCTGAAGATTCCTCCGGATGCTTCAACCTTATCTTTTGCACTGATGTTCTGGGCAATTCCATCATTGAGGATGGGGATATTTGTGGAGCCTTCTCCTCTGGTGAATTGTTTAATTATCCACCACCATTTACAACTGGACGTGGCAGGACTGCACAGCTTAGATCTGATCTATTAGTTGTGGGATTGCTCTATCACTTGCTTCTTATGCCATTTGGCGTGCAAGTAGTCCCGTTTGGTGGCTTCACCAGTTTGACACCTCATCTTCATGTATACCTGGTGCTGCTCCTGGCATACCCTCCTGCACTCTCCAGTGAACCAGGGTTGACCCCTTGGCTTGATGGTAATGGTTGAGTGGGGTATATGTTGGGCCATGAGGTTACAGATTGTGCTGGAGTACAGTTCTGCTACTGTTGATGGCCTACAGTGCCTCATGGATGCCCAACCTGGAGTTGCTACATCTGTTCAAAGACTGTCCCATTTAGCATGGTGGTAGTGCCACACACATGATGGGGGTTATTCTCAATGTGAGGGCGGGACTTTGTCTCCACAAGGACTGTGAGATGATTGCTCTTACCAATACTGTCATGGACAGATGCGTCTGCAACTGGCAGATTGGTAAGGATGAGGTCAAATATGTTTTTCCTTCTTTTTGGCTCCCTCACCACAGACCCAGTTAGCAGTTGTTTCCTTTAGGACCCGACAAGCTCGATCAGTAGTACAGCTGCTGAGCCACTCTTTGTGGTGGGCATTGAAATCCCCCATTCAGAGTATATTTTGTGCCCTTGTCATCCTCAGTGCTTCCTCTAAGTGTTGTTCAACATGGAGTGATGCTGATTCACCAGCTGAAGGAGGACGGTATGTTGTAATTAGCAGGAGGTTTCCTTGCCCACATTTATCCTGAAGCCATGAGACTTCATGGGGTCCGGAGTCAATTTTGAGGACTCCTAGAGCTACACCCTCCCAACTCTATACCACTGTGCTGCCACCTCTACTGGGTCTGTCCTGCCGGTGGGACGGGACATATCCAAGGATGGTGATGGTGCTGTCTGGGACATCGTTTGTGAGGTATGATTCTGTGCGTATGACTAGCTGTTGCTTGATTAGTCTGTGAGACAGCTCTGCCAATCTTTTACACTAACCCACAGATGTTAGTGAGAAGGACTTTGCAGGATCGACAGGGCTGTTTCTGCCGTTGTCTTTTCCAGTGCCTGGGTCGTGGCTGGACTTACTAGGTTCCGGTTTTGAGAGGGGAAAGAGTATTTAATCAGGCAGGAAGGTGAGGTGGGACACGCACACTTCCGCTTCCAACCCAGTTATGCATGTGGCAGGATGGCTTATGGATTACCAGTTTATACTGCTGCCAAATAAAGTCCTTCAGTTAGCTTTTATTATCCACTGAAGACAAGTGAGCGCTGCTGGGGAATGGAGGGGGGTGGGTGCAGTGGTGCGGGGGGGGAGGTGGGGAAGGGGAGACCACTGCTGAGGTACAAGAGGGAGAACATTTTTGGGGGACAGAGGGAAGCATTGCTGGAATATGGGAATGGGGGGAGGTGAGCATTGCTGGGGTGTGGGGAGTTAGCATTGCTGAGGAATTGGGGAGTGACCATTGCTAGGGGAATTGGGGGGGTGAGTTTTGATGGATGATGGAGGGGGTGAATATTACTGTGGGATGAGGGGTGAGCATTGCTGGGATAAAGGGAGAGTGAGCATTGTCACAGCTCAAGTTGAACCAATTAACTCTCTCGAACTGTCCACTTCTCTATTTCTTTCTCTTCCTTTTGGGATACTCCTTAAAACCTCGCTGCTTTCTCAAACTTTTGGTAACTTTCCGAATATTTCTGATGTGTCAAATGGTGTTTGTCACCCTTCCTGTGAATTGTTTCTTACGGAATCACTGAAAGGTTGTAGCAGAGAAGGCCATTCACTCTTCTTTCATTCTTGCACTGGCTGTCCAATTAAACAAATCACCCAACGCCATTCCACTGCATTCTACCTGTAACCCTGCACAATAATCCAATTCCCTCTCACTTGCCAGGATGAAATCTTCCTCCACCATACCCTCAGGCGGCACATTCCAGAACATAAAAACTCACTGTGGGAAAAATTTATTTCCCATGTCTCTTAAGTTAAAGACGCCATAGAAATAGAAACTGTCATTTTTTTAAAGCTAGAGATGAATCAGCCCTGAGACCAGTTTAGGGGTTCTTTTTTGAACTATAAATGACAAGATTTGAACAAAGGCTTTGCTACCTTTTAATTAAATTGAATCTAAGTGTATTTTCCATATTAATGTCTCTTCATGCTCTTGTTGTAAGAAAGAAGCCAGTTTCCCTCACTGTTCTAACTGTAATTGAAAACTAACCAGCAAGCCAAAATCAAGCACTCTCCTCAGAATCATCAATAGGCCACAGTTCAGAACGTGTGGCCATTACTTTGTTGTTACAAATATATCCTGGAGGAAATGTTGTAGAATGTTCTTAAAGATCAACAAAATTGATTTATACCTCTTTAAAAATGTCAGTACTGCCTGCTTTTGCTTTATTCACTTAAAGTGAGAACGGCAGTTAGATATCCTTATTTTGCAATAATGGTGAATGGTAACTGATTATGTTAACTGTAGAAGATAAACTTTAAAATTATAGCCCCAAATTACAGGAAAGGCAGTATACAATCAATCATATTTATACATGAGCAAGGCTCTTTAGCATCTTTAGCCTCAGTTTTCAATTATCTTGCTATTGAAAATATGTTGAGTGTAAGTAGAGTTTTCTGAATAAAAGATAGATTGGTTCATGAATATCAAACTTTGCAGTAAAAGGCTTAATTAAAAATCTGTTGCAGAAGACATCTTATTTCTTTAACAAAAATCATCACTGTTTGTCTATGCCTTACTTTCATTTGGTGACATGTCTGAATTTTAAAGGTAAGTGAGGCACAATCATAATTTATGCCTTTTATTCAGAAGTTGATATGGCAAGTATAGTTATCAAAGTATAACCGTAATATAAAGGTTTCTTACCTACTTTTTTGCAAACTCCAATTATATCATTTTCTTGTAGGTGTTGTGACTAGTGACCAAACATTGATTGGATTCCCACTTTGGAGGAGTCTTGCATACAGTCTGCAAGTTTGGCTCTAAGCTTCTGGTCACCTGTCAATTTCATTGCTCTGCCCACTCTGACTTTGACCTTTCTTCTCTAAGGATTAGCACCTCTTTTGCCCTAGCACTTCATAACCTTCTGAACTCAACACCTGATTTGGAGCAATTTCAGATCATTAAACTCTATCTCAATTTATTGTTTTGGATGGCAGCTCTTTCCCTTTACACCTCCTTGAGACACATCTCATAATTCTTTACTTATTGTATTGCTATCACTTTTTGCTTTGCACCACCATCCATTTTGTTATTAAATCCCTCCTGCCATCTACCCTATTAGATGTGGAGATGCTGGTGTTGGACTGGGGTGGACAAGGTCAGAAGTCACACGACACCAGGTTATAGTCCAACAGTTACAGGCTGTATGCTTTTCGTCACTTCACCTGACGAAGGGGCAGGGCTCTGAAAGCTTGTGATTTCAAATCAACCTGTTGGACTATAAACCGGTGTTGTGACTTCTGACCTTACCCTATTGGAAATCTTCCCCTTTTCCATGTGTTTCTGAAGATTGTTACATCTCAAAGAATTTCTGGTTCTGACAAAGACTTATCAACTTGGAACATACTTTGCTGCTCTTTCCACAGATACCTACAGAACTGCTGTATTTCCAGCATATTTTTGTTATTTAATACAAATTTTGTATCTTTAATGAAAGATAAATAAATAAATGAACAAAATAGAACTTCTTTAATTTCATTAGGTGCATAATAAAATAATAAAAATGTATTTATGTTTAATTTTTTTTCAGCATACAGAAATTTTTACAGCTTGGTCAGTGATTCCTTTATATCATGTTTGCATGCTCCCTCAATGATGGGGCAGAACAGTGGCTCAGTTACTAGCACTGCTACCTCACAGCGCTAGGGACCTGGGTTCAATTCCACCCTCAGGCAATTGTCTGTGTGGAGTTTGCACATTCTCCCCATGTCTGTGTGTGTTTTGTCCAAGTGCTCTGGTGTCCTCCCACAGTCCAAAGCTATGCAGACTAGGTGGATTGGCCATGCTAAATTGCCTGTAGAGTTCAGGGAAGTGTAGATTAGGTGTGTTAGAGGGGGATGGCTCTAGGTGGGATGCTCTGAGGGTCAGCATGGACTTGTTGAGCCAAAGAGCCTGTTTCCACAGTGTAGGGATTCTATAAAGAAAAGGCAATACTTTCTCTTCAACTATTTAGGCATTTTCATCCTGAAAGCTGTGAGAGCTCCTATTGTATTCATTGATTTTATTATGGATAGATCCAAGTTTCTGTAATTGCAGACTATTTCATTACTTCATCTGAAATTGAGTCCTTTAACACACTTTCAAATTATTAGGTGAATGACCATTTGGAAACTTTGGTCAATTATTTTTCTTGTGCCTGTTGTTGCGCTTACTGAATTGTTGTTGCATGAAGTTGGTAGAAAATAACACTCCCTCATCTACTTATAAAAGTCAATATCACCAATCTGAAGGGTTTAGGCCCGAAATGTCAAGTTTTCCTGCTCCTATGATGCTGCTTGACCTGCTGTGTTCATCCAGCCCCATGCTTGTTATCACCAATCACGAATTCCTTTTCATCATAAGCATAAATTTATCCAGTACATTCTACCAGTTTGTTCTAAGCACTATTTACTATACATTGGCATAGTATAAACTTCAGTTACTTAATTCAAATAGGCTTTCCTTGTCTGGGACAAGATCGGTTACCGAGTGTTATACAATAAATTACAGCACAGAAACAGGCCTTTCGGCCCACTAAGCCTCTGCCAATTCCTAATCCTTGTTTAGACCCACTATTTATTGCCCAAGCATAGTTCCTAAACCCTCTGTTCGCCTCCCATTCATGTGTCTACTAAGATACGCCAAGATAACCAGCCCAGCTCGTCCCCGCCTCCCTAACCTGTTCTTCCTCTCACCTATCCCCTCCTCCCACATCAAGCCCCACCCCCATCTCCTATCTACTAACCTCATCCCGCCCCCTTGACCTGTCCGTCCTCCCTGGACTGACCTATCTCCTCCCTACCCCCCTACCTACACTCACCTTTACTGGCTCCATCGCCGCCTCTTTGACTTGTCTGCCTCCTCTCCACCTATCCTCTCCTCTATCCATCTTCTATCCGTCTCCCCCTCTCTCCCTATTTATTTCAGAACCCTCTTCCCCTCCCCCATTTCTGATGAAGGGTCTAGGCCCGAAACGTCAAGCTTTCCTGCCCCTATGATGCTGCTTGGCCTGCTGTGTTCATCCAGCCCCACACCTTGTTATCTCGGATTCTCCAGCATCTGCAGTACCTTTTATCTCTGATACATTATTAACGTGCCTGCTTCTGCCATTTCACTGGTAGTGCCTTCCAAGCACCCACTACCCTCTTTGGTCAAACATTTTCCCCACACTTCTCTCCTAAACTTTCCCCTCTTGTAGTTGACCTTTCACCCTGGGAAAAAGACTCTGACTATCCACCCTATCTATAATAATTGTAGAGTAGACCTCTATCGGTTCACTCCTCAGCTTCTGTCTTTCCAGTGAAGACAATCTGAGTATATTCAACCTCTCCTCATAATTAGAACCCTCCAGACCAGGCAACATCCAGGTAAACCTTCTCTGCACCCTCTCCAAAGCATCCACATCTTTCTGGTAGTGTGGCAAACAGAACTGTATGCAATATTCCAAATGTGGCTTAACTAAAGCTTTGTACATCTGTAACATAACTTGCCAACTTTTATATTCAATGCCCCAGCTGATGAAGGCAAGCATGCTGTATGCCTTCTTGACCACTTTATCCATCTGTGTTACCACTTTCAGGGACCTGTGTGCCTAGATTCCTCGGTATGTCAATGCTCCTAGGTGTTCTGCCATTTATGGTATAATTTAGACTTGAATTTGATCTGGTCTGGATGATTCTGATCTACTTGCTTATCTGAATAGGAATTAGCAGGGGTGTGTTTATAAGTGGTATTGGCTTTGAAACAGTTATTTTTAACTCTTTAAATCAAGCAGACAAAACACATAAGGTAGATAGGATATATAGCATTTACAGAACAGAAATAAAGCCTTCAGTCCACTAAGTTCATGTCAGCGTTGATCCTCCACACCGCCTTCCATGATCTGAAGGCTCACTAACCACACGTGAAGATTTTGAAATACATCATGTCAACATGGCAGATTCATGTTGAAGGTATTAGACCCTGATCTGAGCTAGAAACTGCATGATCAAACGGCTGAAAGTAAGAGGCAGGGTGAACAATAAGAAAAAGCCAAGCTTTGAATGGTAGAAGGCTAACAGTGTTAATAAAGAGGTTTTGTGAAAAGCTGGAAAGAAGTGAAAACTAGATGTTGATGTAGTGGGAGTGGTTCTTAGAGAAACAAGAAAATAGTTAATTAAAGAGGAGGAATTATATGAGACTGAGGAACACAGAAACAAAGCTATAGATGCAAGATATCACAGCAGCTGACAATCCATCTACCCCCATTCACACCGTGTTTGTCTGGGCATCAAGCGCTACTTTGTTACAAGACAACTTACTTTTAAGTCCTTCAATTTTGTAGACTTTACTCAATGTTCACAACAAAGCTTCCTCCGCATTAGGAAATCCAAATAGAGATTAGATAGCCACCATTCTGAACACATCCATTTTGGGCACAGTTGTGATCGGTGCCTACGTGATTCCTCGATTGTTTCTACAAGCTCAATCTTAATTTTAACTTTGTTATATTCCTCTTGTGCTGTGATTGGACTATTCACCTCAGCTTTTTCCCCTTTTCTCTCAGACATGGGGAATGCTGAGAATGTAAAATGGGTTTGTTGTTGCTGAGAGATAAGAGAACTGTTATGCGGTTAAGATTGAAAGAACAATAAGATTGAACTTTCTAAAATACATTGTTAAGACTTTATTTGCATAATTCATTAATATTTAACTAATGTCATTGTCTGTTATTGTTCTAGATTGCCGGGTTTAATACTACAACAACTGAGGCAATTGACTTTTCGGCAATATGAAATTATGACTAAAATGATCAAAATGGCTGAATTACATTGATCACTATAAACAATTATAATAACTGTTCGTTTGCTTTTCCACATAACATGGGTGCTGCCCCAACAGAGTTTCCTTAGCCATTTCAGAGAGCAAAATGGTCAACTTCGGGCAAAACAACAGGTTCTCCTCCTAGTGATCACTGGAGAGCTAATTTCTGTTTTTTGTTTACAACAAAACTAGCAAATTTTATAACTATTTTATTCATGTATAAACCTATATATCATGAAACTTTTTTGTTTTTAATATAGTAGTTTGACTTGGTGCGATTCAACTCAATCTTATTTTCAAATAAAAGACCTATACTATTGTTTTACTAATCTGTGCCATGTTTTTTCATATTTATGTTTAACAGCAGTTTGTAACAAGCAGAGTACATAGTCATACAGGAGCAAATGGACTGTGGTCTTGGAAAGCCACTTTTAGTCATTATTAACAACTAGCCATCACAAATCCTAACATACAAAATAGAGCTGCTTAACAAATATGTGGGTATCTCAACAGGTTTGGATCCCACTAGTTAAATTTAAAGGTGTTCCAAAAGACCTGTTATCTAGGCTGATCATGGCCTCAGGGACATGTGGAGATGATACACTCCAGGTTATCTGTGTGCAGGATCTTTATTACAATGTTTCTAAAATGTCTAGTTTCAAGCTTACAGCGTCCAACGTCAGTTCAGTCTTTCTCGTTCTATGTGACTATATCCAGGCTTAACTAAACGTACTCAGTGAAAAGTCAATACCAATGCATAAACCGAGACTGAACATTTGAACACTGCACCTCCCAATTAAAGATCATCCCCGATGAAAATCACACCCTTCATTTGCCTTTTGGTCTTCCTCGTGTAATATATGTAGAGATAATTTTGTGCCTTATATCAAGTTCATAACGGAACTATACTTAGATGTTCCATTTTTAATTTGCCTCCACCTGCTTCCCTGTGTTAGGGAATATCAGAGAGTGGCTCATGACCAACCTTAACTTCCTATGGTACATCAGAGTGCACTTAAAGTCGCCACCAAATTTAGATTCCACCAAATTGTACTTTGCTTTTTACTCAAATGATATGTTTTGAGAGGGTGTAATTTTATTTCCTTTGTAGGTAAGCTATCATTTATTAAACGGTAACTGTAGGATTTCCAGTTAGTCATAGAAATATAGCAATTTTTAAAAAATGCTCAAGTCATCTTGTTTATAAGCCATAAATCTTTTTGGCCCTTTATTTTACTTCTTCATGTCAACGAAAGTTCTAGCATCAGAGAATGTAACCCATTAGTTTGTGATTGATTTTTGAGTTCTCTATATTCTTTTTGGGTCCATTGATTGTGACTTTAGAAACGTGATTCATCCTTGTTATTATTTGTTTTATGGGAATAGCTTTATGTTCCATAGTTTCATCCTTTATCTAAGGCTATTTCTTTCAACACAGAAGTCACACAATAAGAGAACACAAACTCAGTCCCTGGTACATGTAGCAGCTGTTTCAAAGAGTTATCCAGTTAATGCTGTTCCCTTGATCTTTGCAAAAAATTACAAATCCTTCCACTTCAAGTATATATTCTAATCCCTTCTGAACGTTGCTCCTAAATCTGATTTTGCCTCCCTTTCAGACAGTATAGACCTGATCACAATATCTCACTGCATAGAATAGATTCTGCTCATCAAAACTCTTCATAATATTGAACAGTTTTATTAATCCCCATTACTATTCATTGCTCTAAAGAGAACAATTCCAGTTTTCTAGAGTGAAAGAAATAGTTAACAAAAGGGTAATATTTACAAATGAATGTCCTAGTCATACTGGGCCTTCATTTTGAGATACCTAAGATCTATATATCTCATTTACAGTTTTTCAACATAACTCAAGTCTCTCATCATATCTGATGGCCTAACAAGGGAAACATACAGTGGCAGGTCACTGTTGGCATGAGAAGAGCTATGCTCATTAAGGTGTGCCAGCTCAGTAGGCTACACTGGTGCTAAGTTAAATTTCAAATATCTTTTGGATTCAATGTAAATGGAAGCTTTCCAGATAAGAGGAAGAGCTGTCAACACTCAATAATCCAGGAATAAACCCAAGACTTGGCCAAAGAAGCAATCGTATCAGCTTTCCTCCTAAAAGGTAAAGTAAGACTCTCTAAGAATCTCTTCTGTATTTATTTACCAGCCACTGGCAGGTGTCTTGTTGACATTTCCTGTTATATATATTCTGTTCCTAATGAGGTAAATATAAATGCCTGTTATAAGGGTAAAGAGGAGGAAGAATAACAGTATAGATTGGGAAGGGAAAGACTTGAGATAAACCTTTCCTCTTATTCATCTCCACAAAATTATATGGCCAATTTGGCCAAAACACAAGCATTTTTAAGGTCAACCTATCTTGGAAAGACTTAACGTAGAAGCAATGTATTACACGGTTAAATTCCACACAAAAATATGACCTACGGATTCTTAAGAAAATATCTTTTTATTACAGTCTCTTGCATCAATTGAATTAACTCTAATCAGTTTGATCAAGGATTGATAAATGTGGAACACAAATCAGTTAATTCAAAAGTTTAATTTTGCATGTCTTCAATAAACTGAATTTAAATTCAAGAGCAGTTTTTGTTTTAGTGAAATGCCTAAAATATCACAGTTGCAATATCCTTTATGAATCTTTTACTGTTGTGTTATAGCATTAAGTGTTTGTGGGCAGTGACAAAAAGAGCTTGAATATGTATGTCTATGGAATCTTTCCATTGAGACTGAAAAATGCTTGTAATAGGTCTCACGGGAGAGTGATTGCGAAGTGTTCATATTAGTACTCAAAGCATTTATTCTCAGGAACTTCAAAAGTACAGCCTGAAGCATTGTTGGGAAAAGCTGCATGATACGTTGGTTTAACGCCAGAACAATCGAATGGAGTGTGGAGCCCGAACACCAGACTATGGATTCTGAATTATGGTTAAATGGTTTATGATGTAACCTAAACAATGCCATATAAGTTACTCAGATTTTTTTTAAATAATAGTATTGTTAGACATAAGGGCTTTTATGTATCGTTTTAGATAGGAATTAAGATCAATGAATGCTGGTGTTTTTATTTAATTATCTAAATAGCTGTCGCAATACTGATAAAATTAAGCCAAATGTGAATATTTATATTTGACACAACCAGTTATTAATTTATTTCATCACAAGGAACAGACTAAGTAGCAATAAGACTCATAGTCTACATTTCTAACATTCAGGACTGCTATAATCATGAGCTACGAGCCCTTAGTAACTATATTCCTGTCCACATGTACGTAATCAGATGGGAATTTTTCTCAATTAACTTTGGCCGTGTACGAACCACAACTGTTCTCTGCTGCTAAATCTAGGTGTGACATAATCTAATCTATGATGAGAGACACCTGTAGAGAGCCGATGAGAATAGAAAGTTATGAACGCATTATAGTTATTTAAATCCAAGCATGTTGTGCTATTTTTGAAACCCTACTTTTAAAAAATTACAACCAGGAAGCCACTGAGGGCACACATCATCCTTGAGAAAAAACTGTCATGAGAAATAATTGACTGTCATTAGTAGATTCACATGATGTTAAGATATATTAAACAAACTCTTGTTAAAAGGAAATAGGTAATATTGTAGAGGATAAGATGTAGGTTTACACTCAACTTTGTAGACGCTGCGTCTTAATACTGCAATTATGGAAGGCACTGAGTTTTGGTTAGAACATTCCCTGACAGGGAGGAAGGATGAATTATCTGGTACAATTCTATAATAGGAAAGCACAGAAAATCAAAAGCACTTAAAATAAGCATTAATTATACAAACCCCAAATATGATCATAGGTGAGGGGTGAGTGTGGGCCAGTAAGGTGAGCAATGCTGACCTGAGATCCGGGTCTATGGTGATGGATGTGAAATGGGAGATTATGGAGGCACTGGACATAATTTTCCAATCTTCTTTAGACTCTGGGTTGGTGTGAGAAGAATAGAGAATTGCAAATCCTTGCTCAACAAAGAGTGCAAGGATAAAATCTAACAACCGCAGGCCAGTCAGTGTCCGGGAAGCTTTGCAAAATGAGAATTTGGGATACACTTAAGTCACTTGAGCAAATACATGTTATTTAACCCATGCTTGGGTCACCATTAGGTATCATGGGCATGCCTTTATAACATTATGATGAAGGAAGAGTTTCAGCAGCACCATGTTAAGGCAGGAGAATTAGGCAACTTCACATGGAACAGGATCCTAGCAGATTCTAAACAAAAAAAAACGGAACTGCGGATACCAAGGATCTAAAAAAAACCAGAAATTACTGGAATAGCTCAGCAGGTCTGGCGGCATCTGTGGAGATGTTTCAGGTCCACAGACCCTTCTTCAGACCTGACCTAATTTGTCAACTCTGTTTCTCTCTCCACAGGTGCTGCCAGACTTGCTGAGTTTCTCCGGCAATTTCTGTTTTTGTCCCACCGACATCTAACCTCCATATGCATGTGATCATGAGGACCTCCAAGAGAATCAGACAGCTGACATTGGTTAGAAATTCATCGAGAACATTTGAGGATTTGCTGCAAAATATCCACGGCAAAAGTTACAGCAGCTCTCAAATTTTCCTTTTCATCTTTCCTCTGGTTGCCATATTAGTCAGGAAGGACATGAAACATGCAGATGACAGGAGCTCTTTCTCACAGACCAGCTCAGTTCCCCACTTGGAATCATTCCCAGATAGCAAACACTGAGAGCTGGCGACTTCTACAGGATAGTTGAATTTCCCAGCGTGCAGAGTGTCACCATAATACACAGATAGGAAGAGAAGTGTATTGTAAGTCCTGTGAGACATTTCCTCCATTCAATTAGATCACAATTGATCCATATATCCAATCCTTTTACTTGACTTTGTTCCATATCCTTTCATAACTTATCTCAAAAAAAATCTGTTGCTGTTTACCTTTCAAAATTAATGCTTCATGGAGACAATTCCCTATTCCCCTGTTGTTTATATGGAAACGTACTTCCCTAATTCTCTTCTAATTGACACATCTCCCTGTATTCCCCCACTTGAAGTAGTTTATCAGTATTTCTTCTAATGAATGGTTATGTTGTTTCAAATACCTCATTTAAATAACCCTTCAACCATTTAATCTTAAGGGCATACTACAAACTAAGTTAATATTCCAACTCTGGTGTCTCTTCAGTGAATCTACCCTACACCAAGACTCCAATGCTTAGTGGTTCTCAATCTTAATTCTCATACTTGGTCTGAATAGTGGATTCTGCACTTCAACACATTACTTAGCATTTCCTCTTTAATCTTTTGTTTTGTAAGTTAAAATTATCTTAGTTCTTTTATTTCTTCCAGCTGTCTGATTACCCCTTCTCTCTGTGTCAAATCCAGATGTTCAGAAAATGACCTGCATTTTCTAGCTTTTAGAAAGACTCTGATAAAAAGAGATTAAAATCTTTCAGTCATTATAACACCCTCTCACGTAACCTCTTGTGAGATGTAATCTTGATGATGGATAGAAAATTGCCACAGACTTAACAAGTTAAACCTTCTAATGGATGGAAGTAAAGTCATGAAAATAGACACTGTGAACTGTGCTACTTCATGGGATGAAACAAATCAGGAGCAGACATTGCTAACTCTTTCACTATTTGGCGCATATATATTCAACAGTGTGGTTTAATGTTCCTATATTGACTGTGTGTAACATTTAAAAAATACTGTGCATAGGTTCATCTACATTGTCAAGAATGTAATTAAGATTTCTTCACAGACTAGTTGAGGTAATCATCAATGGTTTAAATGTACTGGATCAGAAATTTCTAGAGACTTGCACCCTAACAATGGTGTATCTATGTCTTTGGGTTGTTTCACGTCAAAGTGTAACATGAGATTTAATCACACAGATGGCCCAAAGATCATGAAACATGTATTCTTTACTCAACTGGCATTAGGTCATTACAAATATGAAGGGAAAAATCCATCTATCTCAGCCTTGAATATACTCAATGATCTAATATCTATAGCCCTCTGCAGTAAAGAATTCCAAACATTGACTACCCTCTGACAGAAAAGATTCCTCCTCATCTCTGTACTAACTGGATGACCCCTTATTCTGAGATTATGCCCTCTGGTCCTAGACTGTCCCATAAAGTGAAATAGCCTCTGCCTGAAGAATTTTGCATGTTTGAATAAGGATGCCTCTTACTTTTCCAAACTCAATTAACACAGACCCAACCAACTCGTTCTTCTGAATTTTTGGGAATTTCACTGGGATGGAAATCCCAATGGGTGAAAATCTGGGCCTTTGCCAAGACTTTAATAATAGTCTATTAACATTTATTCACAAAATTCTGTCAGGCCTCTGGTTAAGTTCCAAGAAGGACCGAGAGGCCATAACATTAAGGAGCAGCAGCTTTGTTGTGGAAGTGTTTACTCTACAGGCAGTGAGGTTAGACAGAGCTGTTTACCACCCAAAATGGCTGATAACGGTATCATAATGTCACATGATTGGACTCTTAAAGTGATAGTTTATCATACTTACACAAACACACATCTCTCTCATTTTACATCAAATATTCCTGCATTAAAATTATTCATAATCATTGTAAACATACATGCAACAGTCAGTTGGTAAGAAGTTCTAGAAGAGATCGATTCCTGCATGATGCGTCTCAAGGTGTCTGGTTATTTTTCTCATTGGCTTTAACCTCCTGTGCTTTAGCTGTACTAGGAACGTCATCTGTCATTGTCTTTTCCTGAGACAACTGAAAGGTTGGAAGTTCATGCAAAGTCATTGTGTTCTCAACTATGGTGGTCTCTCCCTCAGATGCTCCTGTTACTGTTCTGTGCTGGGATATATCCAGGTCTCTATTTGGCACAGTTATTTGTGAATGTTCAATTAATGTTGTCCCTGGCACATTCACTCTGGTTGCCAAGTGTTGTCTTCTACATGTCTTTTCCATTCTGCATTGTCTCTTGTCTGTACAGGATAAAGACTGGTCCAGTTTGTGCTGCAAGGATGGGGGTCAATGGGCTGAGGAATATATCGGTTTAATTTGGATTAATGCAATGTATTACATTTGGTAAAACAAACTCGGACAGGACTTGTACAACTTAAAGTAGGGCCTTGGGTAGTGTTGTAGAACAGAGAGACCTACGAGTTCAGCTACGCATTCTTTGAAGTCTGCATCACAAGTAGACAGGGTGGTTAAGAAGGCGCTTAGTACACTTGCCTTCGTTAATAATTGAGGCGTCTTCTGGGGTACTATGTGGTATTATTTTTGCCGTGTTATAGGAGGCATATTCTGGAGAGCGTTCAGAAAATTTTTACCAGGATGTTGCTGGGAAAGGAGGTGTTGAGTTATAAGGAGAGCCTGGATAGGCTGGGACATTTTTCACTGGAGCAAAGGAGACTGAGGGGTGACCTTATAGATGTTTATAAAATCATGAAGGGTATAAATAAGGTGAATGTCAGATGTCTTTTCCCATAGCTTTTCTAACCATTCTCATGGGTGCAATGGTGTTAATGGAAGTAGGTTGCGAACTCCTGCGCAAGCTGCATAAAGTCTTACCTTCTTTTCAATTTCAGAGTTGAGCCTTGGTTACCAAAAAAATAACTTCACATTATCTCCTTCATTCTGACAATTCCTCCATGACCTTTGCATTGATGAGTTAATACATGCTTCCTTAACTGTGGTTGAATAATGACCCTCATTCCTCATAGGAGACTCCCTGTTTGTATTGATAGTTCTAGCCTTAATGTAACATGTGGCTTCAGTTCTGGGGTTGTTCCTGAGATCTTGCCACAATGTACCATACCCACCACTTTTGATAATAGTGGATCACTGCTAGTGCACTTTTTAAACTTGTCCTGCCATTAACGCAATGTCCTCTACTAGTCTAAAGTAAAAAATGTCTACATAAGGACTACTTGTAGTTGACTTAAATGGCAAAGGTAATCCAGAGGGTCCTCAGCATTCCCATGAAAACCAGACTGTACTTAATTTTATATTTAAGATCTGACAATAATAAAACCCACCTTTGCGTATGGCTCACCTCTAGAGAACGTACAGAATATGGGGCCCGATTATTGGTCTATGCTATGTTGGGTAAATTCCCAGCCATATAGGTATTGCCGGAATTAACTAATGCCAAAGGAAACTGTTTCTTTCTCTACCTGTCCATCGTTCTGTTCTGCTTTTCTTAATAATCTTGATGTAAAAACTAAAATAAAACAAAACAAATGTTGAAGATTTGGAACAAAAACAGAATTTGCTGAAACAACTCAGCAAGTCCGGCAGCACAGAGTCATTGAGATGTACAGGATGGAAACAGACCCTTCGGTCCATCTTGTCCATGCCAGATATCCTAAGTCAATCTAGTCCCATTTGCCAGCATTTGGCCCATATCACTCTAACCTCTTCCTATTCAAATACCCATCCAGATGCCTTTTAAATGTTGTAATTGTACCAACCTCCACCACTTCCTCTGGCAACTCATTCCATACACGCTCCACCATCTGAGTGAAAAAGCTACTGCTTAGGTCCCTTTTAAATCTTTTCCCTATCACCTTAAACTTCTAGTCTTGGACTCTCCTACCCTACAGAAAAGTCTTTGACTATTCACCTTCTCCATGCCCCTCATGATTTTAACAGCATCTACAAGGTCACCCATTGGCCTCTGATGCTCCAAGGAAAACAGCCCTAGCCTATTCAGCCTCTCTCTAAAGCTCGAACCCTCCAACCCTGGCAACATCCTTGTAAATTTTTTTCTGCATCTGTGGTGAGAAAGCAGATTTAATGCTTTGAGTGCAGTGACCCTTCCTCAGCTTTTGGCTTCTCTTCACCATTGAGAAATATGTGAAAATTGACTGCTCCTACTCCATGTGATGCTGCTAGTTGCTTTTGGGTAACTTTTGGGGTCAAAATTGGTCAGGATGTCTGACTTTAAGTCAGCACCTTTTGACATTGATCTTCCCATTTTCAATTCTTGTTACGGCATAATAAATTATGGAGCATCTTGAGAATGGGTGCAAGATTTGTTGTTCCTCACCTTTCGGCCATAACCTTCAAGTCCCTGCAGAGTAAAATTAAAATTGTAGAGATGCCGTTTTTCATTTCTCCCCATGACTAAAATGTTGTCCAAGTAACATTGGACCCCTTTCAGTCCATTTAAAATCTGATCCATGACATGTTGTAGTATTGCAGTTACAAATGTGATTACAAATCTAAGTCTCTTGTATTAGAATAGTCCTTCATGTGATACAATGGTCAAGTATTTATGTGACTCAGGATCTATATTCATCTGGAGACAGACTTGACCAAAGTCAACTTTAGTGAAAACCTGTCCTCCAGCTAGTCCAGCAAATAGTTTATCCTTAAAGGCAAAAGGATACTGCTCAGAACATGGTGCCAGATTAATTGTGATCTAAAAGTCTCTACATATGCATACTGAAATATCTATCTTCATCACTCATGTGATAGGTATAGACCAATCTCTCAAATTTACAGGTTCAAAAACTATCTTCTTGACCAGCCTCTCTAATTCTGTCTTATGCAATCAAATCAAAAGCTGATCCAGCCTTGCAGCATTTTGTTTGATTCTCATACTTCATTTTCAATTTGACAGAGATCTTTTCCATGCTTCCCAGATCCTTATTGAAAACAATGGCATGTTTATTTAGATTTGTGATAGATCAGCTTCAAAATCTGACCAGTGATTTACTTCAACCAGGTTGAGTTTAATAGTTTCCAACTAGATTCTTCCCAACAAAGCTGGAAAATTTCCTTTAACAACATTAAGGGCAAATCTTCAGACTGACCATATTCACATTGTTACAGTCCCTTAAAGGTACCACTTTGTCCATGTATGGTCTAGCACAATCTTTGAGGGTATCAGCACAATGTGACTCAGTTGCTTCTGATACAGACTTTCAAATATCAATGGAACTGATGCTCTGATGGCCATCTCCATTCTAATTGATTTGCCATTCAGTAAAGGAGTGACCCAGATTTGGTTTGTGTCACCAGCAAAGGCCAGTATGTTTAATAACAGCTCCTGCTCAAACGGAGAGTCTAGGCTTTTCTTGCGCCCTTTTAATTGTGTAGATTTTCTTCTTACACTTCAGTTTCTGTGCTTCTACTGTATGTTTTTCATGTTCCTTCCTCAATCATAGTCAGTCATTGTGCCCTTCTTAGCTGCAGTTACTGCATACAGGTTCCTTATACCAGCAATTTGTGGCTGCAGGACTTGTTTTTCCACACCACTCATGGTTTGAGTCTGTATTGGTATTCGTTTCTCAGTCGCCCTTTTGTGAGTTCTCATGCTTGAGTTTAGCTGTTGGCTGCCAGTTCCATCAAGACTGCTATTTCTAGTGCTTTCTTTAAGCCTAGGTTCTCTTCCAGCACTGATCTCAGCATTGGTGGAATCTGAACCTTTCAACAATTGCCAATGGTTTTGGTGAAAAATGGTTCTGTGGGATTTCTCCCATTTCCTCTGTAATTTTGGCACCCAGCTTCTCTAGCAGTACCAGAGGTTAAAGGTCATCCCTCTTATAATACTCAAGAATGTGGTGATCTCTATATCTGCATCAATGTTGTTAGTTTGAACTAAATAATGGATTGTCTCTGTGACACTGTTGCAACTCTGAATCTTCATCATGTTGCCCGATATAAAATGGGAAGGCCTGTGAGGCATGATGCACCAGATAAAATGTGGTCTGCCCCAAGATTCGAACTGGTGAGTGTTTGTAATGCTCCTTCTAAAAGGCAAATTTAGGGAAGGAGATCTATTTTAGTAGAATTTCACACTTGTTTGAAAATAAATAGTTAAAGTTTCAGTTTAAATGGTGGGCAGAGATTGACAAAATACCATAAAGGTTTGTGTGCTAATATTGCAAACAGCAACTTCTAGTCTTTAATTGCTTCCTTTCAAATGATACTTTCCATGAGTTTTAATGTAAGAAGCAGAAATAATGAGTAGTTGTACTCTATAGTTAATAACTGAATGGCCTGATAAGATTACAAGGTTCAAACAATGACAAACCACAAGAATAAAGATTGAGAGTTTATTAGGATTTAAATCACAAGGTGAAATTATTCCCCGTTGTCATGCCTATCTGTTTGTTACTTTTTAGAATACCTCATTTATGACATTTCTACTTTACAGTAGTTAATCAACAAGGGACTGCTGTTTGAGAATGATGAATATTTAATACAATAGAAAATCTTGCATAGTTAAATTAAACTATGCCAGATGAATTAAAAACTAAGTTACACTATTTGCATGTTGAATTAAGTTACTCAGACAACAAAAGATCAGACACCAACCACTACCCAGAACTGTATGGACCAGGAATGTGTTCTGTAAAATCCAACAGTGTTTTTCTTCTAGGTTACAGAACTAGTCTGCTTATTTCTGTTAATAGTCAGAAGTCACATGATGCCAGGTTATAGTCCAACAAGTTTATTTGAAATCTCAAGTTTCGGAGCCCAGCTCCTTCAGAAGCAGTGCTTTGAAAGCTTATGATTTCAAATAAACCTGTTGGACTATAACCTAGTGCCATGTGACTTCTGATCTTGTCCATCTCAGTCAACACCGGCACCTCCAAATCATACTTCTCTTAAGAACAAAGTCCTCTGAATTGAATCTTCCTGGTAATTTAACCTAATGAAACATATCGCTCAACAAGAATTCTTGTGTCCTGCTGTTTACTTGGTTTGGGTTCAAGGCTAATTTTGTCAATTGACTTCTAATCAAACAAATGACTTTCACTGGGATTGACTGAATATTTCATAAATATACCTGGTATTGTATTGAATCCAGGCAGCATACCAGTCTAGATAATTTGAACAACTTCCTCCTTATGTGAAAGATTGAATAATCTACATGTAGATCACTGGTCCATGAAGCCTGTATTAACTCTTTCAATGTCCTGATATTACTAGCACTGTACAAGATTGACTTCTGAAACATTCTCATTTTCTCTGTTCTCAATATTTGCTTCTATGCCCTCCTCTTTTTTGGAATTGACTCTCTGAAGCTAGACTTTTCTCTGAACTGCTTGGATTTAGGAGTGAGACTTTCAGCATTCCAAAGATTCTATTATAATTCTGCTGGATATATATCTCTCGCTTACCTTCCCTTGTCATTACTGAGAACAATCCTGACCTTGATCTTTAGCCTGTTTTTGGTCTGCCTTTAACTGGCAAGGATACCAGCACAGTGACCCACCTTATTGTAATCACTGACATACATTAGTCCTCAGGCTAGCAAGGTTGTGATTTTAAATATGACTTCTTGCTTTCAAACTCATTGAAAGCATTGCCCTCCCTATCAACATAACTTCACGAGTCATACAACTCTTTCAGGTTTCTGCTCCTCCAAATTTCATTTCATGGTAGCTCCTGTTTTAATTGTCGATGGTCGTGTTTCAGCCTTCATTTCTGGAATTTCTCCTTAAATCTCACCATCTGTCTCTCTCTCCTCCTTTAAGACACTCCCTAAAACTGGCTCTTTGACCCAAATGTGTTCTCATCCTTCCTAATATCTTGTTTTGTGGCTCATTGTCACATTTTGTTTGACAGCAGTCCCTCAAAGTGTCTTGGAATATTTCACTAGGTTAAATGTTCCATAAGAATGAAAATTGTTGTTTAAGAAAAACAGCTGAATTTGCTGAGAATTTTACGATGTCTGCAATATGTCCCAAAATGATTACATTATGTTTTGATGTGAGCTCATTGTTATGCATATCAACTCAACAATGTAATTTGGACACAGAAAGGTTCCACAAGCCAAGACATAAGCAAATAAACCTTTGACATGACCTAGCAGTACATGGCACTGAAACTTATAAAACACATTGCTCATTTGTGTGATAGATGGAATGTCTTTTTGGTTTGACTACAGCATCCTGTTAATGGTCAACACCACTTCTGTTACTACTGCATAGCAGCATGAAACAGCTAACTTCAACTGTTGCTCAAATATTTCAGGCAATTTATCCTTCCAGGTTAATGTGAGGTACTGAACACTTTTTTAGGCTAAAAGTGATGGCCTTAGGTCCCTTCATGAGTTTGCGCAATATACAGTGAGAAATTATTTGCTCAGAGTATCTTGCAGAATGGTGTAGATTGTTTGTCCCAAAGGCTAGTGGATTGTAACAACCAGCATATCCTTCAGCTGTTTGCAACCAGCAAGGTCCTGACCTTAACTAACCAGCCTGGGCTTGCAAAACTCTCAACACAGTTTCCAACTTTAGACATGATTCCATGATCGGGCAGCATGTGCTAAATAATATCAAGTGTGCAAGGAATGATGCTGACAACCAATATATGATTATCAGTTGGCTTACAATGTCATGCTAATGTGTATATTGGAGGCAACATATATTAATAGACAGGACCCTGCTTTATGCAGACAGAAAGAACATGTACAAGAAGGGTCCAGACCCGAAACATCAGCTTTCCTTCTCCTCTGATGCAGCTTGGCCTGTTGTGTTCAGCCAGCTCTAAATCTTGTTATCTCAGATTCTCCAGCATCGGCAGTTCCTACTATCTCTGTACATACACTGTTTGTTTTGAGTCAACAAAACAGGTCACAGTCATTCCCTGGTACCTTTCTCAGGGCAATGATTTGACCAATCAGAGGCAACTTGCCTGATTTACAATTGAGTCAAAGCTTGACAGTTAACTGCCTGTCATCTTTAACTAGTGCATTCCACATGACAATACCTTTATCAGTCAGACCCCTTTGTCCAACCAATCATCACTCTCCTCTCATTTAGTATAAATGTTGCTTGCCCTTTACTTTTGGTGTTTCTTGCAAATTGTCCTAATGAGTACAAATCAAAAGCTTTGACAAAATGTGTCTTTGTTTTGGCAATGTTTATATCCTGTGCTATCAAACAACTATTTAAATCAAAATATATGGACAAGTTACATCAAACAGATGAAAATCTGCTCTGTATCATCAGTCAGACAGTTGCCAAGTAATTACTACAAAACAGAAATTATCAGCATCAAAATGTTACTGTTTATTGCAAACATGCTATGGTAACTGCAAAGCTAATTTATGTTTGTGACTATTTATGGAAGGCGGGTGTACTGAAGAAAGGAGAACAGAAAATTGGCGGCACAGTATGGGTAGAAACTTAGTGGAAAATAAGCCCAATCTCTTCCTAATTGTGTCTGTCAGTGAGCAGTTGTGTGGTAGAAATCCTAAGTCCAATTTTTTGTCTTGATAGAGTTATCCTTGAGTCAGATCTCTTTCTTTGCTAGGTTTCACTGTTAATAGTCAAATACTAAAAATACCTGCTAACAACGACTTCAGAACTTTACATTTTCAGGAAACCACATTATAGGTTGTGAATAAGCCTCGGGGCTTTTGAATACTAGTCCCCTGACAATACCACTACATCGCCACCTCCTTGTTTTTCCAGGACATACAGAGGCACTAATGTAATTGTAGCAATTGAACAAACAAATGAAAGACAGAAATGAGCCAGTGAATAGATAAAGATTTGTATAACATTGAAGAGATTTCAAATCAATGGTAATCTACAAGAAACACTACTAAACATTCCTTCCACTTCAATTAATGATGCTATTAGTTTGTATGGCAATTTTTAACCTTTAAATCTCATCTTGCATAAAAAGAAAAACCAGAGGCTGATTTACCCATCTCAGAATGCAAGACTGGATGAGAACTGGGGTGGAGATGTGCCACGATGATGTGGTGAGGATGGCATGTGTTCAATGCCAACCTCCATGAAAGGAACATGTAGGTTGTTGCTGCTCAGAGAGTGTGTCCTGTGGAATATGGAATGCTACCCAAGATGGAGGCCTGGAAGATCAAGCAGTGAACAACAGCCTCTGTGAATTTCATGTTGGTAATTCATTCTCTAATTTCCCTCTCCCACATGGGAGATTAGCAAACTATATATAAATGAGGAGCAAATAGGTAACAAGCATGGGGCTGGATGAACACAGCAGGTCAAGCAGCATCATAGGAGCAGGAAAACTTGACGTTTCGGGCCTAAACCCTTCATCAGAAATGAACATTCATCAGAAATAACACTTGAGATGTTAACATTTGTAAAATGGACCTCTCACCACTCACCAGCAAGACTTACATCCTGTCGTTCAAACCTGATGTGTAAAATTGGACATTAATCTTCTCAAGAATCTCTTTATTCCAATCTCACGGTATTTTCCCAAGTGACTCTCCAATGCCCACGCCTTTCAAGGGCTGAGAAAATTCAGCCTAGTAATTCAAATCATTGCTAATGCACAGTGCATATCAAAAAATGCTTGGGCTCCTAGAGGAATGGATCCTCCCCCAATTCCCCACTCATTTTAATTCATTCCATGCTGAGGAGAGGGGCGTATGGTTTTGATTTAATATTTTCTGGGTCTTTAACAGTATCATGTTAACAAACATCTTTGGGGTGTTGACCACTCTGAAAAGGCAATGTAAATGTTGATAAATAGTTGGTCTCAGACATTAAGAATTAACTGTGTAATGTCAGACTGGGGTTATCTGTAGAGCCGACTACAGCACAGTGGTGATCCCTTCTGCTTAGAAAATTTGTGTTATAAAACAGAACACAATGGCCTGAACCTATCATCAAATATGGCTGGGCATTTGCATGACTACACCTTTTACATTCCAAAACCACTGAAATTGAGACAACCAGTCTGAACAACCTCACCAGGAACAATTCCCTTGAGGGAGTATGAATGGTAGCCATTCCATTCATCAAGCAACCTGATAATCAATGGGACATTCAAGTTAGTGGGGAGAAACCATTAGGCACAATCATTTGGACAATTGGATTCCATGGAAGGAATTTTCCCAAGTGTGATCAAAACCCATGGATCAACTGGAGTCCACTAGCAATGACCATATTTGAATCACTGGGTAGTTGGAGACAGTGTTAGTTGACAAGCCAGCTAATTATTTTTTGTCTTTTCTCCAGCACCCGTTTTCTTCACAGACAAGTGCACATGCACATGAGATGTCAAAGAAGTAAGGCACCAAGTGTGTTCTCTGTCCCTCTCTCCATTTAGCTTGCAATTTTTGATCCCTTTCTACTGATTCTGGCTATTTACGTGCCACAGGCAGTAGGGTTTTTAAAGAACTCAATCCAGTAGTAGCTTTCTCTGGAAGATCAGATAAGTCTGTCTGTACCTTTTTAACAACTTGATACTGAACAGAAGAACCAACAAGTTCAGCATGAAGTCAACTAAATAACTGACCCTTCAAGAGTGATATAACTGTTAACGTAAAACCATAAAACTATAAGGCATTGGAGCAGATGTAGGCCATTCATCCCATCGAGTCTACTCCATGATCCAATGAGATCATAGCTGATCTGATCATTCTTAGCTCCACCTTCTTGCTTTTCCCCCATAACCCTTGATTCCCTTACTAATGAAAAATCTGTCCAAATCAATCTTGAATATACTTAATTAGGCAGTCTCGACAGCCCTCTGTGGTAAAGAATTTCATAGATTCAAAAGCATCTGGGAGAGGAAATTTCTTCTCATCTCTGTTTTAAATGTATGACCCTTTATTCTGAGATGATACTGTCTGGTCCTAGACTCTCCTGTACAGAGAAAGAACCTTTCCACATCAGCCTGACTAGTCCCCTAAGAATCTTGTAAATAAGCTCACCTCTCATTCTTCTATATTGCAATGAATACAGGTACAATCAACTCACGGTCTCCTGATAAGACAGCTCCTCCATACCTGGTATCAGCCAAGTGAACCTTCTTTGAGCTGCCTCCAATGTCAGTATATCGTTCTTTAGATAAGGGGCCCAAAAACGTTCGTAGTATTCCATCAGTCTTCTGACTAGTGCCTTGTACAGTTTTAGCAAAATCTCCGATAGTATGTATCATATTCCATTCCTTTTGAAATAAGGGCCAACATTCCATTTGTCTTCCCTATCACGTACTGAATTTGGATACTAGCTTTCTGTTATTCATGGACAAGGAATCCCAAATCACTGTTTTCTAGCTTTCTGCAGTATTTTTCCATTTAAATAATATTCAGCCTTTCTATTCTTCCCTTCAAAATGCATAACATCACACTTTTCCACAATATATTCCATCTGTCATGTTTTTGCCCACTCACTCACACAGTTCATATCCCTCTGCAGACACATTGTGTCATCCTTGGTACTTGCCTTCCCAACCATTTCTTTGCCACCTGCAAACTTGACTGTAGTACATTCGTTTTCCTCTGCCAAGCTGTTAATATATTGCAAATAATTGCAGTCTTAGCACTGATCCCTGCAATGTAGCTGGTTATAGGTTCCAATTTGACAATGGTCCCCTCGTCCCAACTCTCTGTCTTCTAAAAGTTAGCCCATTCTATATTGCTTAATCTATCCTCCCACTCTGTAATCTATTGTGTGTGTGTGGAGGTTGGAACATTTTAATTTCTTCCTTATGAAGTTAAATATAATAAATAATACTATCCTTTAAAACAACTCAATGCAACTCATCTGTTTGTCTCTTTTATAATGACAGCATGTCAACTGTTAAAGATTCACTGGGTTGACAAGCATATTCTTTTAATAAAAACTGTTGCTGTCAAATGAGAAACCATTCCATCTCTGCTCACTTGATTATAATAGTTAACGAAGCAGTTTTTCAAAAAAAAAAGTTCCATTTTTGGTCATGTTGGGATCATAAATATGTAATGTTTCCTCTGCAATCTCCTTGAGATTAAAAGTAGTAAATGATATTTGATGCTTTAAATAAATTAAGATGAGAAAAGATTAAAGGTATATTTAAATCCAGAAATAATCCTGCTGCTGACTACTGATGAGTTCCATCTTAAATTGTACTCAGCAAATATTCCAGTATGCTACATTCTGATAAAAGAATCAATAGTTATATTATTGGATTACTAGCGCAAATAATTTATTTATGGCATAGTGGCCTTTCTTTTGTAAACAGTGCTAGCCACTTTAATTCTAACTTCTGTTCCTTGTTACAAAAAAGCTTCCAGTGAGACGTAATTCCCTCTTACATTAATAATAATGGTTGAGCAGTAAGGTGGATTTTCATGGATTAAGAGAGTATAAAAGTCGTAATAATAGATTTTCTAATTTTTTAGAAAACATCATACATTCCACCTAACCACAGTACAATCTGATGCTTATCAGTTGTCAAGGCTCTTACTATTAGGCTTTTAAGCTGATACTTCAGCTGTATTGAACTGACATATTGTTCTAATCACTAGCGAGAGATTGCTGGCATTGAGATTCAGTATCAGTGCAAGACTGCAAGAATTCTTTAATAGTTTGAGGGAGGTCAACTTATCATAGATTCTAATCTTACTGCAAATGGTACAGACTTGGTGGTCTGTGGCTGATGCTGATAGCTGTGTGAGAATGGATGAAAGACGCCCATCAAAGGCAAATGGAGAAAGCTAGCCTCATGTACAGAGAAATCTTTGCCATGCAGTTCTGTAGCGAGATCTTGCTCATGTGGTACTGATGGTTCTACCCTTATAAGTTCATCACAACAATGTTCAGTCATTTATAACGAAATGACCATAATTGTATGACAGTGAAAGAACACTGGAATCTTTAATCAACCCCTTTATGGGCTGAATCAATGTAAAATAATGCAGCATAAATGTCTTGAATTCAACCCATAAATATTTCTTTGCTGGGATGACTTGAAAAGGAAAATTGATTCACTATAATTTAAAAAGTGTGATCTGAACCTGACTAAATGAATCTCCTAAAGGGAAGTTACTGGTTAGTATTGTCTCAGTTCATTTGTTATTAGCCATAATAATTAAAATAGGTATTTGATATTGATACAGTAATACATTGTGAAGAAAGACATGTAATATCAAGGCAAAGCCCAGTCCTTTGGAAGGATTTCCTCTTTGCATTTTGCATATCAACACTGTAAATATATTAATAAAGAAAACACTTAATATTTTATAAAACAGAATCAACGCAGGAAGTCTTCCCCAATGGCCTCAATTGAAGCAGACTATAATTAATTTTAAAGATGTTATGTTTTGAAATGTCTTCTTTTAATTGAAGTGAAATTGGTAATTCTGGAAGCAAACCAGTTTGGAGGGATGCCTGTGTAACCTAGCTGCTATGGAGCTACAAGTCCATCACAGACTCATCAAAATCAAGTGACGGTTTCCATACCTTTTTACACTAATGCACAGTAAGAGGCAATAACGATTTAAAAAACAGAGAGAAAAGGCACATGTGTGTATGTAGAGCAGTGCAGGGCTATTTCACGTTTACTAACAAGTAGTATGCCTGTGATAGTTAGTTTTCTATTGTCCACAAAATGGTGTTTAGCGGGAATTGGTCATTTATCCCCTCAAGCCTGGTCCACCATTTTCGATCACAACTGATCATCTATCTCAACACCGGATACCTGTGCTGTCCCCATAACCCTTGCTGACATCAGTAGCTAGAAATGTATCAACCTATCTAGAACTTACTTAACAAAACTGAGATTACACAACCCTCTGAAGTAGAGACTTCCAAAGATTCACCACCCTCTGATTGAAAACGTTCCTTTTCATCTCAGTCCTCAGGAATCAGTCTGACGAAGCTCAGCTACACTTCCCCAATGGCAAATAAATCCTACCTTCGGGAAGGGGACCATACAGCACACAGTTATCCATGTGTGGTCTTACCGATGTTCCATACAACTGAAGGAAAATGTCTTTGTTCATGAGTGCAAATTGGCTTACGATAATGGGTAACACCACCCTTGAAGGCCACATGATGCCCATCATTGCCACTTGCTATGTAAAAACATTCTTACTCACTTGTCCTCTGCATTTCTTGCTCAAACCTAAATAAGCCTGTTTCCCTTGTTCCCCCCTCAACTCTACAGTTTTCTCTATGAGTCTTATGTAAATCTGACATAAGGTACACACCTATTAAATCTCCCTTCAGTCTCTTTTGATTTGAGGAGAACAACACCAACTTCTCCAAATCCAACTTTGTAGCTAAAATCTTTCATCCCTGGAGCCATTCTGGTAAATCTCCTCCATGGTTTTTCATAAATGGTCACACCCTTTGCAAAGTGTAGGAACAAGAACTGGATGTAATAGTTTAGTTATAGCCAAACCAGAGCTTGGTAAAAATTCAACATACCTTCGCTCCTTTAGCATACCTCTGTGTTTGAAGCCCCTATAAGCTTCACCGACTAATCTGTCAATTTAATAAAAGCAAAATAGTGAAACAAGCACGGAGAATGCCGGAGAAACTCAACAGGTCTGGCAGCATCTGTGGGGTGAGAATCAGGTTAATGTTTTTCAAGTCTAGTATGATTTGTTTTCGTACTGGTTGTTTCAGTACCTATACAAAGAATCATACTGAACTGAACTCTCTCTCTCCACAGGTACTACCAGACCCACTGAGTTTCTCCATCGTGTTCTGCGTTTGTGCTTTGTCAATGTGTCTATCACCTTCAATTCACATGAACCACCAGGTTTGTACTTGTGAACCATATAAAACTGTGCCGTTGCTTTTACATTTTCCTTCTGCAGAAATGCATTCCCTTAAAATTCTCTACAATAAATTCCGTCTGACACTGTCTGCCTGTTCTGCTAGATCGCCTATAGTCCTATTGCAACTTAAATTTATTTTATGTTTTCATTGAACGTGGGCATCAAAGGTGAGGCCAACTTTTTTTGCTAATCCCTACTTCACTCAAGAAGGTGGTGGTGAGTCACCTTCTGGAAGCCCTGTAGTCTGTGCGGTGCAGATACACCCACAGTGCTGTCAGGGAGGGATCCCCGTGTGTTGATTTAGTTTGACAGCAGTATATTTTATGTTGTCGCTTTCATGATTTTCTAGTTCTTCCATTAATTTTAAAGGTCTGTCCATGTAAACGGTATCGGCAGCAGAACTAATGTCACTAACTTTGACAAACTCTTTCAGATTATTTTATGCTGCCTCTCTTTCCACAAAATAGGTGAATAGTTTTGATTCTTAAACTTTAATGTGGATTTTGGATAGTAGTGTTCAAACAAGGGTAAGTGTCAAATTTATGTCTTTTTGATTAGTAAGCTATGGGGCAACATGGTGTTCAACGAAATATCATAGTAATCCTTGTTCCAGCCTAATGAATTTAAAACTGCCTTTGTGATAAAAGAACAAATAAAAGACAAAAGTCCGAACAAAGTCATCACGCAAATCTGAAGTAAAAGAGGCAAAATTCCTGATCTAAAGTCGCCTTTAATCTCAAGAATCCTACTTCATGAGTGAATACGGTGGCTTGGGATTCAGTTGTTCACTTTTAATGAACCTGAAAAAAAACCTTAACACAACTATAGGTTAACTTCTAGCTGTATAGCTGGGAAGACAACTAGTAATCACATGGAACCCGAGCCTAAAACTCCAGACTCCAAGTCCATGTGATTATATTCTTCCATATTAAGTGTATTTTAAAAAATGCTAATTTTGTCCTTGAAACTGGCAATTTAATAATTGCGATGTAACTCAGCTAAGGTATCTGTTACACACAAGGTGAAAATGAACAACTGCTCTAGCTACTAATTTTACAATGTAATCCACTCCACCCATATTTTAACATGGCTATTGGGAACTAAATATTTAGAAATTTTTTTTATAAAACACACATTATTGGGAGTACCCCATAACATGAAAACAGATGAAACTAAGTTTGCTTGGTAATAAGGCAGGTCTATTCTATGGTTTTAGAATGAGTGTGGGAGCAGGGGTCAGGGTGCATGGGAATGGGGGATGGGAAGGAGTAGCTGTGAATTACCCTATGTTGTGTCTATGTTGTCTGTGTTCAGCTGCTCCAAAATTGCAGAGAAGATAA
This sequence comes from Ginglymostoma cirratum, assembly GCA_024137785.1. NCBI lineage: Eukaryota > Metazoa > Chordata > Chondrichthyes > Orectolobiformes > Ginglymostomatidae > Ginglymostoma > Ginglymostoma cirratum. The sequence goes on along the minus strand of JAHRHZ010000263.1, from coordinate 31,228,082 downwards.
CAAGCTTGGCTGTAGCATGCATTTCACATCTTTTAGGCAGCTGGCTGGGACTTACCATTGCTTCAGCTGTGTGCCATTTTGAGATGTGTAAGCTGGCAGACATGGAGTTAAGAATGGGACATGTCCTCTGGCAATACATCAGTACCAGAAGGGCAGGGAGAGGCAACAAATTATATTCTCGGGCAATATGTCTCATTACTGTTGTTTTTTCATAGTGTAAGCCGATTTTAGCAGTGGGGAAAGTACATTGCAGCATTCTCAACACTTAGTGGGCCCATCTCCACAGACTAGTTGAGGGGTGGGATAGATTTATAACTTTGTGACCTGCTGGAATTTTGAATTCTGATCTTTTCAGTTTCTTGTTATCACTTAGGCCCAGGTAGTCCAGTGTCCTTGGGTACAATACCTGAGGATAGTTTTCCCTTGTATTCGACAATTGCAGTCAGAGCATGATGGCGCACAGTATATGGGTTCTAATCATATTTTGAGAAGTATAAAGTTAAGATTAGTAAACGATATGAGGCAATTCATGGCTAACATTTGTAGAGAGAGGAATGGGCACTAATGTCTTGCATTTAGACTTGTCTAATGGAGTTTAGCATTATATCTGAATAGACTCAAATGCGATTGAGCAGCAAGGTCAGAGCTCACATCCTAGGGCATCATTTTGTGGATAGTACTTTGTAGATGTTTGCAAGTTTACTAACACTAATGAAGTCTGCCATAAGTATTGACAGTGCCTCCAGTTTAAGTGTGACACTGAATCCTTACATGCAATGAATGCAATAATTAGGTTATAAACAGCTACTGCACACAGTTCAAATTAATAGGTTGTGTAAGGATACTAATAGGTCTTAAGATAACTTAATACACAAACTCTCCAGAGATGCTTAGGTCTGAAAGGCTTCTGGCAGCTGTTTCTGGACTGCAGCCAGGAGGCCCGAAAGCCAACGGCCACTCCCGCATTTGGAACTACATTAGGTCTGCAGTAATAGCTGCATTTGTATTTCCTTTTGTTGGTTCAAGTTCCTGCCAGAACTTTACTTAATATAGGGAGCACCTCTGATCTTTTCCTGTCATGGTGGCAATAAAAAGAGTCCTAGATATGTGCCATCATGAAAACAGCATGAATTGAGAAGAATAATAGACAGGCAGTAAGAACAGGCATCAGTTGAACATCTGAATCTGTAGGAAATACCAAGAGATCATGACAGCTAGCCCAGGAGATGCTGCAGTCCTGATAATGCACAATGCGTGTCAGTTTGGAATCTTTTTAACAGCTTGGTTTCTCTCTTTAATCACCAGGAGCTTGTGGCTCACTGGGATCAACCTCCTCTTCATCTATGAACCTGGTTTTTCCTTAGTTTTCTATTTGATCATTGAATCTGTCTCTTGTGAAAACCATGAGGAAAGCCAGTTTGCCCCTCCACCCTGTACAGCATTTGCCGGCAATCCTAATCTATGTTTCCCATTCCGAATGGAAAAACTCAGTTCAAGAGGTTTTCCAATCTTGGTATCCCAGTAAGATTTGGACTTTATCACATGTTACAGCAGAGCTGGCAGAAAACTTGCAATCCAAGGCTGAATGGGGCAAAACATCAGCCTCCTTCTGTGGGAAGTGGGAAAAAAAATCATAGCTGGGATGGGGGCAGGTAAGCCTTGGCAAAAGCCCAAGCACAGACCAGCACTGAGCCAGAAGAGCTTCCTTGCGGGCTCAAAATGAAAAAAAAAAAGATATTTTTGAATGAATTGTGGCTTATTTTGTTGAGCAGCTTCCAGTGGACATTAAATGTGGGTTGGGATTCTCAATGGTATGATAATAGACAATGGTGATGTGCTGGATGTGCCATCTATTCATACTTCATGACTACACATAGGTATATGCCTGATTTTCATATTGTAAGCTGCCTGCTACTTGATGTGAGTGGCTGTCTATCTTACAATCCTGCTCAAGAAGCAGCAGCCAGATGGTAATTTCAAGAGGGTGGCAGTGACCTGATACTGTTTGAAGATAACGAACACCTTATAGGCAAAGAAATGTAACATCAAGACCAAGTGTGTGCAATAATAGCAACGTGGATTCCAGGATTCTTTAAAGTAATACTTAAGTTAAAGTATTTGGGAGCACACAGGCTGTGATTTTCCTGACACACCACTGAAACAGTTGAATTGAAACATACCGATTATTCACCAACATCACGATCAGACTGCTTGCCTGGGATTTCCCATGGCTGATACTAATGAGTCATGCTCAGAAATCTCTAGCTTAAATTGGGCTTATCACTGGAAGGGAGGTGAAGGGCTGGAGATAGGGCAGGAAATTGCATAAATCACCAGAGTGAAGATAAATGCAGGTTAGTGCAGTAAGCTATTCTCTACCAGAGTTGGAGCATACGAAAGTCACCTGTGATGACATATTGATTGTTGATCCCGGAGTTCAACGGGTACAGACTCTATAAGGCTGAGTAAATAATCAGGGAATACTGGCTCCTTGTTTCGAGGGCAGCTGGATTTCTGTGTTAACAAGAAAGCAAATGCTGGAAATTAATTCAGATCCTCACAAGATCATCAGCATGATGATCTTGTGTCTGGAATGATTATTTAAAGAAACAGGGCTGAGAGTTTATTTTTGCTGAGGGGACATATTCAGATTGTTTTCTTGATTTAAAAAAGAATCAACATAGTTTGCAAATATTGGACAATTTATCGATCATTAAAAACATACCAGTGCATGGAAACTGTACTGTTAATGTTGAGAAAACTTCTGACTTAATTGGATGGAATGCAATTATTTAATTGCTCGATGTTTTCAAATTGCATGAATTAATTGTTGCTTCTCTTTATTTCTCCTTGGTGATCCATCGGAGTGAGGAGGACATTAGCCTTGGAGTTGTCGAGAGGGAAAGAGAGAGAAAAAGAAGAGAGACAAGAAATAGGAATGAAGTTAGTGAAAGGTAAAGGAAATGGAAAAGGGGCAGTAAAAGTCTCAGATAGAAACAACATTTTTGTAAAAAATCCAAAATCTACAATTTGCCAGTCTGTTGGTCAGCCCATGGTTGACTGTGCCTTCTTGAGCTTTCTTCTTGCTGTCATGCCTTCAGTCTTTCTTATCTACCTTGCTTCAAAGCCAGCCACGCCTTGGCGAAACTCACCATCATGTCTAGTCCTGTATATTCTCTTATCAGCTACTGAGATCAAAGAAAATCTTCTTCCCATGGGATTTCAGGGTACCTATGAATCATTTCCACCGGCTGTCCTGTGATCTTTGACCAGTTGTGAGTTCAGAGTACAGAGTGCATTTTCAGGAGTAAGTGTTGGGCTTTCTAATGCAATGGCCTGTCCAGTATCATTGCTAAACAAGAATGGTTGGCTCTATACTTAGGACGCTTGATTCTGGGAGGAGGCTTGCATCCACCTGTATTCCATCCAGGCGATGTGGACAATCTTCTGTTGGTAGCACTGATGGCATGTAACAGGTGCGTATCTGTATTGGTGATACATCACCCATGTTTTACAGGCTAGAGGAATGAAGAGAAAATGATTGCCTTGTAGACAGTAGCTTTTGCATCTATCTGCAGGTCATAGTTGTGCAGACTCATCTCTGCAGATCCCCAAAGGAAGAGCTCATGCACTGAATCCTGTGCAAGTTCTTCAAGTCCATGATCACTGCGACAGCAAAAGTGATCAACTGCCTCTGAGTGGGGACCTACACCCATGATACTACAGTATTGGGAGCGAGCTTTGGTTTTGGCTGGAGGAGGGATATTTATCTTATCAATATTCAGATGCCACTCTTGGGCCTGATGGATTTTTTAAAACCAAGTCAAGGGTTGCCTTTGGATTTTCTGCTGTTTGCACTAGGATAACAAATCATTCTTATACATCAAGGTCTGATATAGCTGTAGTCAAAACTTTAGTGTACGTCTTTAGCCTTTGGAGTTCCCTGATGATCTCTACTCAACTTGGATGGGAGGGTGTCCTTGGCAGTGTTTGGGATGGATGATAGGAAGCTTGAGACAAGTCTGGGCTCAAACACAAATCATGGCTCGAATCCAGTTTGGAAGAGAAAAACATCAGACCCCTGTTCATTGCAAAGCGTAGCAAATCATTTCCTTGTGGAGAGGTCATATGCCATTGGCATATTTCCATGGAAAGCCCAGGATCTTTCAGACAGTTTCAAGATTGACTGAACTGAATGCTAATGCCAAGGAAAATCAAGCTGCTTATCTGGTCTTGATGAATTGTTCAATACCATGCATAGCATATATGCCACCTATTAGCAGTGGAATATGACTTCAGTTACTCCCTTTTGATGGATGAGTCAGATATGACTGACAGCATTTGCATTACCATGTTTCTTTGCAGAAATATTAACAAACAAAAGATAACCTTTTAAGTATACATTCAATAAGCAAAAATCAAAATGTTTATATTAATCTGATACAAATCAGAATGAAACATAACTGGTCCAATTTGATTCAATTCTACCTCAGTATTCTTCCCTGTTGGGCCATATATTGAAATTATTGATTTCATATACCCTTTAAGATACATTCTGGAAGATTGATTTCCAGTCACACCAATTAAAGCAAAGTGAAATGAAATTATTACTCGTTTACATTTCTCAAATATGACCACAAAGTACTTGTTCAGTAAGCTGTGTATTTAACTGGGACCAACCTTGCAGAACAGTTCCATTCAATAGGCAATCAGAGACTCGTGTTGTCATAAGAAAGATAAGCAGAATTATGTCAGTCTGCCTCTTGATCCTGCTCTGACATTCACTAAGATCATGGCTGATCTAATAATAGTCTTAACAGCACTTTCCTGCCTTGTCAATCAAAAGTACATTCAGCCCTGAATATACTCAATGAAACAGTATCGAGGACCAGAAGAAATTTCTTCTCATTTCAGTCTTAAGTCTTATTTTAATGCTGCGCCCTCCAGTTCTTGATTTCCCTACAGAAAGCATTTTGTCAGCATCTACGCTGCCAAACTTATGTTTCAATAGGACCACTTTTCATTCTTCAAAACTCCAATGTACATGAGCCTAATCAGGATCTGGACTGGCAAGACAGCATAATATGAGCTTGGTATCTCTGGCTGAGGAGCAAAGCATAAAAAGAAAATGCAACCCAGAGATGTTGTGAGCATCAAAATAGGCTTTGAGTGAATGAGTGCTATGACAGCAAGTGAAGAACCCAGAGATGCAGCCTGATCCAGTCCATAGAAGGGGTGTGCGTCCCTGAGTACACAGTATTCTTGTTGCAGAATTACAATGATAGTTGCTGGTCCAACACAAGGTGCAGTGTCGATGTACAGAAATGTCCTGAAAGTGGATTGGAGATGAACCATGAGCGTTTTAGAGGCAGGCACGTGTTGGATGCCAATGATAGTGGATGTATGTTTTGCATGTGGCTAGTGCTCATGGAGTGTGCCCTGAGATGTTGGTGCCTGGTTTCCAATGTGTAGGTAATTTGGAACAAACAGCTAGCTGAATCGTCAGGTACCAACTCTGGTTTTCTTGTCAAGTTTTCCTGACATCAAGATTGTTTGGTGAGTTTTAGTAAAATGGGAGGCTGTGTATGATTGAAGTAAGTTGTGCCATTAACAAGGCATTTAACAAGAAATAAGGGCTGTCATTTGGCATCTCATTTGCCATGCCCCTCATGTAAAGCCCAAAAGATGGTGCAAGTTCCTCCTGACGTTGTGTTGGGCTATGCTGGATTTCTCATCCAATTCTGCTATACGTCTCGTTATTGCAAATGTTGCTGAAACCCCTATTTGATTCTGCCCAAGAAGTTAAATTTGTGGCTCAAAGATTTGCTATAGGTGGAATGGATTTCAGTTCACGGGATACTGGCACTCTTACTGGGGTAGATGGGAGCTGCTCCAATGGGACTGACTTCACTTGAACCATGTTTGGGAATGGTGTCCCGGCAAACTGAATAACTTAGGCTTGTAGAGAGAGCTTTAAACTAAATTGGAGGGAAGAGGGAAGGGTTCAGGACAGGGGATGCATAGGCTGACGAAACAAAAGGATATGACAGTGTTGCAGGGCAGCTATTTAGGTAATGATATCCAGAATTGGACAGGAAGGCACAGAGTGTACAAACATAAAATAAAAGAAAAAGGACCAAATAAAGTAAAGGGGACAAAATAGTAAGAAGACAAAATTATGGCTATTTGGTTAATGCCCATTATATTCAAAACAAAATAAATGATTAACAGCATGGATAGAGATCTCATTGAAGATTCGATGGCTTGAATGGCCTACTTCATTTTGAAGAAGAGTCAAAACATTAATTCTGTATTTCTCTCCACAGATACTGCCAGACCTGCTAAGTTTCTCCAGCATTGTTTTGTTTTTATTTCCACTAAACCAATGTTGGAAATAGGGCTGCATGGTATCATGTGGACTTCACAAGTTTCAAAATCTCCCCTCGCCCTACCGCATCCCAAAACCAACCCAGCTCATCCCCGCCTCCCTAACCTGTCCTTCCTCCTGCCTATCCCCTCCTCCCACCTCATGCCCCACCCCCATCTCCTACCTACTAACCTCATCCCGCCCCCTTGACCTGTCCGTCCTCCCTGGACTGACCTATCCCCTCCCTAACTCCCCACCTACACTCACCTTTACTGGCTCCATCCCCGCATTTTTGACCTGTCTGTCTCCTCTCCACCTATCTTCTCCTCTATTCATCTCCCCCTCTCTCCCTATTTATTTCAGAACCCCCTTCCCCTCCCCCATTTCTGAAGAAGAGTCTAGGCCTGAAACGTTAGCTTTCCTGCTCCTCTGATGCTGCTTGGCCTGCTGTGTTCATCCAGCTCTACACCTTGTTATCTCAGATTCTCCAGCATCTGCAGTTCCTACTATTTCTCACCTTTCAGTCATTCCAGTTTAACTTAACGGTAGGACCTCTCGTACCAATCTGCCGGCAGTCTATCAACCATTGCCATTTCTCCTTCTTCCTCTTTCTTTTTTTTTCCACCTTTGTGGTCAGAATTTCTGGATTGTGGTGAATAGATTCTTGCATTAGGCCATTCAGCACATCATGCATCTGCCAGCTCTTTGAAATAATTGACCGCAATCCTCTGCTCTTTGTCTATAGCCTTGTATGTTTCTTTTTTACCTTTTCCAGTATTTACCAGTTTGCTTTTGAAAGTTACAACCCATTCTGTTTCCATCATTTCAAGCTATTTAACTCTTAATCTCCTGTGTTATTTTTCACAAAATATCTTAAAATTGCATCCTTTGGTAATTGACATATCTACTAGAGGAAACCGTTTCTCTTTGTTGGGCTGGAAACGGTAGTTTGCAACTCTTTTAAAGATGGAATGCACAATAAGTTGAAAAAGTTATATTGTTGCAGTGTTGCTGTTACACAAAACTCAAGACTGCAGTATTGCTCCATGCATTACATCAGCCCCTTGGTATTCTGTGCCTGTGAGCATTAATGACAGCTGAAGTAAAGTTACAATTCCTTGTTTTGTTATCTCTCATTTTAACAAGTACTTACAGGGGGAAGAAAGGAAATGAATGGAAAGAATGCAAAAAAAAAAGCATAAGAATGATTGTGCAAACTTGTCCAGCAATGTGTTTGTAAAGCTGGTTTGTGCTACACAAGAAAATTATTGGCACAAAGCGTTGATAGAATTTGGGTGTGTGCATCAGAGAACAAACAAAATTGTATGGCAAATAGTAGTGTATTCACACGTGTGTTAACAGTGTGAAATTTGACTTCTACACCAGTTAAAGAGCTGTCACTTGAAAAGAAACCTGGACAACATCCAATTATATTTATATTTATAAAAATTTTAATTAAGTCTTGGATCCCAGGCCTCTTACTTCCTTTACCATTCTGTCAAGAGGAGTCTTATTAAAAAACTTATTAAAGTTCATATAGACAGTATCAAATGTATTACCCTCTTCAACAGTCTTGGATATCACCAAAAAAAAATCAAATTTGTCAAAAGCAACCTTCCCTTAACAAACCGATGCAGATTATCATTGACTAATCCAAGTGCAGATATACGCTGATCCTCAGATTCCTTTCTATTAACTTCCTCACTATCGAGGTTAGATTTACTGGCCTGTAATTTCCTGATTTATTCCTTCCTCCCTTCTTTAATAATGGGACAATGTTAGCAGACCATCAGTCCACTGGCACCACGTTTGTGGCCAGAAAGGATTTGAAAATTGCTGTCAGGACCCCTGATATCTCCTCCCTTGGCTCACACAAAATTCTGGGATACATTTCATCCAGGCCTATGACTTTATCCACTTGTGAGGTTGTTAGTCCCTCATCTCTTTCTATTTTGTTTTCTTCTAAAATTTCGCAGTCCTCCACCCCGCTGTCCATATTTTGCTTCACCACTTCCATCATGAAGACCAACACAAAATACTCATTGAGGATATTGCCTAGGTAGATATTAAAGACTCCACAGCAAAGTAGATCAGGGGAGTTGTCCTCAATATCCTGACTAATATTTATTCCCTCAATCAGCATCACTAACCAGATTGCCTGGTTATTATCACATTGCTGTGTATGGGCCCTGCTGGTTGCAAAGATGGGAGGGGTCATTGATAGTGCTACCAATTGGCACTTGCTCAACAAAAAAGGAAGCTCTGCTTGGATTCCCTCAGGGCCACTCAGCTCCTGAGCTCAGTACAGACTTGATCCAAAAGTGGGCAAAAGACATGAACTCCAAGAATGAGGTGACAGTAACTGCCTTTAACATGAAGACAGTATTTGACTGAGTATGGCATTAAAAACAGTGACAAAGCTGGCATCAATAGGAATCAGGGGAAATGCTCTGTTGGTTGTATTCATAGCTAGCATTAAGGACGATGGTTAGGATACCTGGAAGTCTATCATCTGAAGCCCAGGATATCACTGCAGGAGCTCCCCATGTTAGTGTCTTAGACCAAAACATCTTCAACTGCTTTTTCAAAAAACTTCAAACCATCATTAGGCCACATCACAAGTGTGGGGATATTTGCTGATAATTTCACAACCATTCATGTCACCTCAAATACTCAAGTGTGCCGCAAGACCTGATAACATAATTAGCATGTAATATTCATGCCACACACGTGCCAGTCAATGACCATCTCCAACAAAAGAGAATCTAACCATCTCCCCTGATGTTCAATTGCACTATAATTACTAAGTCCCTCACTAGCAACATCCTGGGGTTTACCATTGATGATAAATGGATCTGGACCAGTCATATAAGTACTGTGACTATAAGAGTAGGTCAAAAGGAAGGCACTCTGTGAAGATTGTCCTATATTCCCAGTACCAGCCCAACATCTACCAGGCATAAGTCAGCAGTGTGATGGATCTTCTCTACCTGCCTGGGTGAGCTCCAACAACCTGCAAGAAGCTTGGCATTCAAGGCAATGCAGCCTGCTTGATTGGTACTACATCCACTAGGTTTAACGTTCATTTGCTAGAAAATGCACTGCAGTAACTCATTCTAGCTCCTTCAACAATACCTTCCAAACCCTTAAATTCTACCACCTGGGAGGTCATGGTACATCACGGCCTGCAAGTTCCCTCCTAGCCACACACCATCTGGATTTGGAATTAAACTGTTGTTCCTTCTGTGTTGCTTGGTCAAAATTCTGGACCTTAAGTCCTAATAGCAATGCGTGTGTCCATACACCCCAAAGATTACAGTCATTCAAGAAGAATGCCACCACTTTCTGAACTGCAATTAGGGATAGGAATATATGAATATTGACCTATTCAGCAATGCCACATCCTGTTAAAAATATTTTCAAAAAATCAGCTACAGTGTTTCTTGGATTATGGTAGTGGCTACACTTCAATAAGTATTTCATTAGCTGCAAATTGCTAGGATATTCTGAATTTATGAATAGCACTGTATATGCATAGTACTATTTCGTCTTTCTAAATTCAAATAAACATCGTATACTTAGAGCAAAATAACTTTTTTGTAACATCAATAATTAGATTGCTATAGTCAAATATTGAGATGTACCGCAAAATGAGATCAGAGATGTGTTTTTAAGAATCTAAATAAAGCTAGTTAATCTAGGCTATTGGTTTAATTCATTGGTGTAGGTGCGGACACACCAAGGCAGAGCTGCTTCAATCCAATTAGCAGTAAAGCTCCCTTTCCTTCATATTTTCCGGTTGCCAAAAAGTTAACAAAAATCACAACCTGCACTTGCCCTTTCCAAAGGCCAGTAGGACGAGTAATTCCTCCCAATTGCAGGGTTACATATCCATGAAATGTCAGCAAGTACTTTACCAAGCATAAGTTGACCCCACTTTTCATGAATGTGAATAACTTTTAAACAATCCTTTCCTCAAACTTTGCCTGAACAGCTTCTGCAGCATTGAGGTCTGTTATGTAGGGGGTCACTGATTAAAATGAAGAGGAAGTGCCTTGTTGTTTTGACAGTTTATGATAACAAACAGATTGTGGTATGAAGCAATGAGATCTGCAAGATGTGTTTATATTAGTTGAACTTCGCACAGGTAAATCAAGAACACAATCAGTCCAATCTTATTTAAACGCATCAGGGTATATTCAGACTGCCATTTGCTGTCAGCCCCAGGTTTGAATACCTTGGTGTCAGCTTTCTCATTGTATTTTAGACTTTTGTCTCCTGCATGTGGGCTGAGAGGAAGCAATTCATGTTTAAGAATGATACAGACGGCTGTTATGGTCCGGCGACAAACTTGTGTACCAAGAGGTGAAAGAAAGAAGGGTTAAAAAAAAAAATCCATTATATCGAGCAGAGAAAACAAAAATATTAACTTGTAAGATGTAATGGCCAACTTCTCATTGCAGTTGTGCACTCCAGCACTATGATGTGACATTTTTCCTCCAAAGAAAGTTAGAAATGTTCAAAAATATGAAATATTTTGATAGGTCAAATAGAAAAAAAAACTCTGACTAGCAGGAGGCTTGGAAGCCAGAGGGGAAGACTTTTTTTAGGTATTTAACAGAAAAACAGATGGAGGATGAGAAGATATATTTTTATGCATTGAATTGTCGAAATCTGAATTAGAATGATTCTGAGTTAGTGTCAGAGACTTTGGACAGTTCCAATCCACTTACTTGCATAGTTAGACAGGAAAGACTGACACCTTATCCAATTCAAATAACCACTCAACCCAGCCTGCTACCCACTTACCTGACTACTGTCAGCCACACCACCACCACATTACTGAGCTGACCACCTCCAGACTAGTCACAGCCACTCATCTACCCATCAACTGCCTGGCTGCCCCATCACCTGACTATGCCTTTATGTGACCCACCTTTCTCCCCAACCCATTTACCCAAACGGACTGCCCCTTGAAAGTCAAAAATCCCCCTAACCACCCGACTACTGCAACCCCTCCCCAGTCACCAGCTACCACCCCTTGGCTACCACCTGGTCTGCACCCCAGAACTAATCCGCTCCGGTGAAGTTCTCCAAGGGATAAAGCACTTTGCTATTTTGAGAAAGCTGGACTGGAAGTTCCTAGAAGAAAGAGCAGCATTGAGTTAGGGGGACAACGAAGTGAAGGGGCAATCTGATAATGATTGCCACTCCTCAGCAGTTACAGATACCCTTTGAAGTCAGCTAGGGCCATCTTATATCTGCTCTGAAACAGCTTTCAATAGCAACGTTATTCCTTTTTTTCCACATTTTCAAATATTATACTGATGTCTTGTTGCAATCATTATTTAAGTGCCAAAAAGTAGGCTTTGATCTCGAAAGAATTGATGTGAATCATGGTTTAGTTCTTTGTACAACTAATACGTATTTCACCACATGTCCAAAGTTTCAATTTTGAGTCTGTGGCTACATATTTTCCATCTTTCTGTGACAACATTCCTGATGGTATATGATATCATTTAATGTTTATCAGCGGGGATAATTTCCCTTGTGCTCTATAGCTGCCATGCAAAGCATTTCTAACATACAGATTGTCTTCGTTATCGCTCGACCAGCGTTGTCCCTTTAATACCAGCTGCTTTTAACTACTGGCTGATTCTAAGTGCATGCTGACTGTATGAAGGTGTGAATGAGCATTGGCATTTACATCCCTTAAACATTGCTCTTAGTCCCCTGTAATTTGAGTACATTGTAAATTTCTGCTTTCCACTAGAGAACAGAAAGAAAAAAAAATCTAGAAGTCTTGCTGTCAAAAAAGAGTGAATTTTTAAAAAAATTATAAAAAAATTAAACTACCCATTTTCCAAATGTTAAACTGAAAAGTTATTGGAGATTTTTCTTTTGGTTACAATAACTATTCTAACTTTTTTTCTGTGAAGGTGAAAACAAATCTCTTGTGTCATAGGAAGTGTCAAATAAGCAGATGACGAAATTGTCACTTCAGACACTTGGCCTCCCGGGGCTTATAAGGCTGAAAAGCTGGATTTCTGCCAAGATCATCTAAGAACTTGGAGCACATGTTTTCACTGAGACTATATTTTTAAAAATGTTGCTGCTGCTAGGTTGATGGTTGGGACTTCTGTCTGCTGTCTCATGTCAAGACCACATCACAAGAGAAATTCTCAGTTTTCCTGATCACTGCACCCTTGCCTGGCCTCAATGGGATCCAAACCAGGTCACTGAGGCCTTCAGAAGGGCCCCAGATCCATCCTGGATTCATAATTCATCTAAGTACGTAAATCAATGTGAGATATTCTTACAGGATTAATGCAGTAAACTTGGTCATCCTTTATGTCTCCTTAGAATTTAGGATGGAGTCTTTGACTTTGATATATATGACGTACATGATATTCCACTCCACAGTTCCAGTCCCTTTTACTAATTTCTAGCCCTTCAAGGATAAATTTTGTTATCTGCCCCTTTCTAGTTCCAGAATGGTTTTGGGTATAGACTAGTGGAGATTTTTCTGGATCCGTATCCGGAGCCCTGGACCTCTTGAACACTGCAAATACAATGTTTGATGAACCAGGAATAGCTATTGCCCATTTATTTCATGATACCTTTTTATCTTTTGATCCCTGTAGTGATTAGATTGAGGGCAAGGTGGATCCATTGACTATAAGATTCTTAATTGGGGTTGTTAACCTGGACCAATCAAGGAATCCTGGCTGACAGATACAAACGTGAGATTCAGAGGGTCCCCTTCATTCTAGGGACTGGCTGCAAGCTGGCTGGTCTGAGCCCATGTAAATAAAGGGTGACTGGGTGACTGGGTGACGGGATACCAGCCACTTTGCAGTTACTTCAGTCCCAAAAGTCAAAACTTAATAAACACAGAAACATCAAATTGCTGTGGTGGCTATGTTGACAATACACACTTGTACGGCATCAGCCATATTTATCTCTTTTGCAAAACATTTTAAAAAAAAATTTGTTTGCACAAAATGATCTTAATTGAACAATTAATTATTAATTTTTAAATGTTTGCCATATTTCCTTTTCAGCTTGCATGCTGTAAAAATAAAAGATAAACAAAACTGTGAATGCTAGAAATCTCAAATAAAGTCAGGTTTAATAAACATCTGTAAAGACAAAACACAAGTCCTAATGGTTTAGTTGAATACCTCTGGACTAGACAAATCCAAAATATCAAACAGCCTTCACATCCCTTAGAAGAACTGATTGACGTGCTGAAGTGTTTCCTGAATATAAAGTGCTGATTTCAATTTGTAATCTGTTTCTTGGTCATGGATTCTTTCTGAAAGGGAAAGGTATAAAAACATTGCAACACAATTTTGTACAACGCTAGATAATTTAAGATTGGGAAAAAGCTTGTTACAAATAATATTGTATGTTGTCATCATTTTAATGATATTTTGTCTGTGCAAATTAGAAAGCTTCTTAACAATATTCAAATCAAATAAATGCCATCTAATGTGAGCAACATAACTCAGGGTCATTTTATCGCAGCTACAGCTGCTCTAATTCCATTCACTAAAATCCCATTCAGCCAATATCAACTGAGGATATCCTAGAATCAGCCAAGTGTTTTATGATCGACCCTTAATGCTGCCTATCTGGTCAGTGAAATTTTAAAAAGGTTGGAGGTTGGTATTCAGGACAAAAAAGGATTCAGGACCCTGTGTCTGATTCTAAAGAGACACTCGTTGATAGACCTACTGCTGACAGCTGAACAGTGCTTCACAGCCTGTCCGACCCGAAATATCAGCTTGTCTGGCACTGTGGGAAGCGATCCAGAAGCAGATTCTTCTGAGCAAAGGCGTGCAGTTCTAAACTGGGGGTGGGGGGAGTGCAAGGGTCCTTCACTGAACAAGCTGCTCTTCACAGTAATGGCCTAGTTCAGAAATATTTTGGAAAAAGCATATTTTGAATTATGAGATCACCTAGTTGCAGCTTTTCCTGCCAAGGCTGTCTCATATGAGTGAATTTATCCCACCAAAGGATTTGCAGTTGCCAATCAGTGCGGAATGCACGCTATAGTTATGTCAAAGACAACACAGCGTGAAGCTGGAGGAACACAGCAGGCCAGGCAGCATCAGAGGAGCAGGAAAGTTGATGTTTCGGGTCGGGACACTTCTTCACAAATGGGGAGGGGGAAGGGAGCTGGGAAATAAATAGAGAGGAGGGGTGGGGCTGGGGAAGATAGGTGAGATGGTGATAGATGAGTGCAGGTAAGGAGTGGTAGGGATTGGTCAGTGGGATGGGTGGGGCAGAGAGATGAGAGAGAAGATGGACAAGTTGAGTCAGGTCAAGGAGGCTGGAGGGATGATGGGTGGGGCTGGGGAAAGGTAGGTGGGGTGGTGATAGGTTGGATGCAGGAAGGGGAGAGTGGGGATTGGTCTGTGGGATGGGAAGGGTGAATAGGTGGGGAAGATGATGGACAGGTTGTATCAGGTCAAGGAGGCAGGGATGAGAGGGAGGTTTGGACATGGAATGAGGCCGGGGATGGGGAGATTTTAAAACTGGTGAATTCGATGTCTTTATTTTTGTTGGGGGGAAGAAGTGTGAGAGCAAAAGTGCGGGAAGTGATGCAATTGAGGGTATTTTTGATCACTGGAGGGGGATGTTGCGGTCCTTGAAATAGGAGGACATCTGGGATGTCCGGGAGTGGAACGCTCCATCTGGGGAGCAGATGTGGCGGAGGCGGAGGATTTCGGAGTAAGAGATCGCATTCTTGCAGGAGGGTGGGTGAATGGAGGTGTAATCCAGGTAGCTATGGGATTCGGTGGGCTTGAAATATATGTTGTTGCTGAGATGGTTCCTGGAGATGGAGACAGAGAGGTCCAGGAATGGGAGGGAGGTATCGGAGACGGTCCAGGTGAATCTGAGTTTGCTGAGAAAGGTGTTGGTAAACTCGAGGAACTGTTGAAGCTCCTCATGGGAGTACGAGGCAGCACCGATACAGTCACCAATGTGGAGAGGAAGAAGTGAGGGATGGTGCTGGCGTAACAGCAGAAAAGGGACTGTTCCATGTATCCTACGATGAGGAAGGCATAGCTCAGACCCATAGCCATTCCCTTAATCTGTAGGAAGTGGGAGGAGTTAAAGGAAAAGTTGTTGAGGGTACGGACAAGTCCTGTTAAGCGGATGAGGGTGTCGGTGGAGGGGGACTGGTTGGTTCTGTGGGAGAGGAAGAAGCGGAGGGCTTTTAGGCCATTTGCGTAGGGGAAACAAGTGTAGAGGGATGGATGTCCACAGTGAAGATGAGGTGTTGGGGGTCAGGGAATTTGAAGTCCTGGAGGAGGTGGAGGGCATGGGTGCTCTCCCGAACGTAGGTAGGGAGTTCCTGGACTGGGGGGACAAAACAGAGCTATGGTAAGCTTCAAAAGCAGTTCTCACTATCTTATAATTACGTCAAGTTGTTCAGGTTGAATTTAAACTTTGAAGTCCACCCATTTACCTGAAATGTAATAATCTATTCTCACTGTTGCCATGGTTACTGTCCTGAGTCAGGCAGCAGGCCCATTTCGAAGCAAATCTGCTTCACTTGACATACAGAGGATCCAATTTAACAGTTTAGGGCGCTTCTGGTTGGTCCTTGCATTGCACAGACTCCACCAGAAGCATACAAAGAAGGGCTAGCAAATAAGCTGTGCTTATTTTTATGGTGTGCTTCTGGTCTTACCCCACCCCCACCTGATATACCTATCTGCTTCGATCACAGTGATTAACTAGGCCGTCCAATCTTGTGATGTTCTAGAAGTGTTAGTGCTCATTTGATGCCTGCAGCTTACCAGTTGAACTATAATGAGGCTTAACGCACAAAACAGACTATTCTTTCTAACTATCTGATCACCAATCTGCTTGGAGTGGGCATTAGGTTTGTATGATATTGCGCTGTTTTGGTATTAAACTGACTGCAGTGCAACCACAACAATGTTTTAAAAGTAGACTGCCTGGGAATTCAATAAATGGTCATTTGTAAAATTTTACTGTTAGCAAAGAAATAAGTTTCAATGGGTTTTCATTAACACCAGAAAGCTAATCTTTTCTTAAAATTTTTTTTTAATGCAGAGTTCTGGGCACGTGTATAATCTAAAATATACAGGTTTCAGTTTTTTGAGGAGTAGGAAAGCAATTCAGAGCAACTAGTACATTTTGGGTTGAGTGTATCTGCATTGCTTAAAGTGGATACCAATTGCAATGCGGACCCACATATAATGGACCAAACCACCTAATTCTGTAATGTACATCTTTATGATTCCAAACATGCTCTTCAATAATCCTCACTTCATTTTGATTTTAGTTTCATTAGGATAATTCCCAAGAAACACAAACATTGTTTATGAGCAGCCCTACTCATACCTTGACCTTGCATTCTGCACACTGTATTCTGTTGGCAGCTTTGATGCCTCTTATGAAGATCAAAATTACTGTGATAATATTATTAAGGTTTCCCAAGGAGGAGAAAATGAAACGATCATTCAGAAGTGGAAATGTCACTGACGGCAGCAAGCAAAATATTTGTTTGGCAATGAATATGTCAGAATGTTGTAAAATCTGGTTTAGTTCAATTATGCCTTTAGGGGAGGAAGTCTATCGTCTTTGATTAGCCTGATCCACTCATACTCCAGTTCAACACCAATGTGGTTAATTCTTTCTGTCTGATATGTATCAAACTGCTAGAGTTCAAGAAGTAAGTTGGTTGACATCTTCTCAGGACAGCTTCGGTTTAATATTCATTCGGGGGAGTTGGACATCGCTGGTGAGGCTAGCATTTATTGTCCATCCCTAACTGCCCTTGAGAAGATGGTGGTGAGCTGCCTTCTTGAGCCACTGGACCCCATGGTGGGTGGTTACGGCCCCTGTATCGTTAAGAAGGGAACTCTGGGTTTTTCGACCCTGCAGCAGTGAAGGAACAGGGATAGAGTTCCAAGTCAGGATAGTGTGTGGCCTGGGGTGACGAAACTGCAAGTAGTGGTGCTTCCATGCGTCTTCTGTCCCTGTTCTTCCAGGTGATAAATATTACTGATTTGGAAGGTGGTTTTAAAAGAGCTTGGTGGGTTATACAGTACACCCCACATCCTCCTGGGTATCACTGGGAATCATCGGTCGAAGGAATGGGATGTTTGAGGGAGGAAGATGAGATTCCAAGCAAGCATACTGCTTTTTCCTGGATTGTGTTGAGCTTTATGAGTGTTGTTGGAGCTGCACTCATCCAGGCCAGAGCAGAGTATTCCTTCAAACTCCTGACTTGTGCCTTGTAGATGGTGGACAGGATTTGGGGAGTCAGGAGATGAGTTAGTTGCCTAATAATTCTTCGCCTCCGGAGAAAAGCAGTAAGTACTAGTCTCGACAGCCACACTTCACAAGAATGAGTATTAAAATGCTGCAAGCCTGGATAAAATCTAACTGAATATGGAACTCTCCAGTTCCGTATGTTCAATTTTCATCAGTTTATGCATTTGCTCGCTGAATCATTGAGGTTCCTGAGTAACATACTGTAACAAAACCATCCCATGGAATTCAACAGGGGAAAAAAATTAGGCAGGGCTCTATTCATTCTTAAGTAAGGCTCAAATTTAAGTGGAACACCCTATGACATGCGCTTGAATCAAAAATAAACTGGAAAGGAATCAACAATGCTGTACCGTTAACTGAAGGCATATCTACATTGTTGCTGTTCACACTTCAGCACACACCATAGCAGAACCCTGACTCATTGTACACAAGGGTGATGCTTGACTGTAGGCCCTGTTAGCAAGAGTCTGTTCTGGGAAACTCATGCCAATAAGTTACAGTTAATAAGAGTGTAATCCTAAAATAGCAGCATGATAGCAATATGGTTTTGAATTGACCTTCTTAACATTTAGTTCTTTCTAAATTTGACTGAATCTGATGACCCAGCAGGTGGGGTTATCCATCTTTGTCGATGGTATTATGAGCCCAGCTGATATTAATACACGACAAGAAAGATCCCAATGTGAAACTCAGCTGATAAACCGTAAGTTTTAAAAACCAAAAGAACTGCGGATGCTGTAAACCAGGAACAAAAACAAAGTTGCTGGAAAAGCTCAGCAGGTCTGGCAGCATCGGTGAAAGAGAAAACAGAGTTAACGTTTCGGGTCCGGTGACTCTTCCTCAGAACTTTCTGAGGAAGGGTCACCGGACCCAAAACGTTAGCTCTGTTTTCTCTTTCACCGATGCTGCCAGACCTGCTGAGCTTTTCCAGCAACTTTGTTTTTGAAACGTAAGTTTTATTTTTCTTTTTGTTCACTGTGGAGGTCAGTCACTGAATAGAGTCACAAGAGGTTGCCAGTGTACTTTTAATGAAAGAACATTCAACATCAAAGGAAAAGCATAAACTATATTGCATGATACAAGAGAGATGTGAAATAAATTTGTTATAAATATCAGGGAGAATAATTCAACACGTTACTCACCAAGTTACCTTAGAGACTCTCAAACCCCAGTGAAGGGTTTCTACTGTCTCCACGTTTAAGTTATTGTTCAGCCGGTATGACTTTAGTTATTGTCAAATATCTGTGCAGTCACTCAATGGTATAATCTTAATTACTGTCTCTCCCTGAGACAAGGTCTTAATTCAGTTCACTATTGCTACTGAACATGGGCCTCATGTCTTCCACACCCTTGTAGGATACCTTCCTTTCAGAAACCTCTGTAGCCGTTTGCTTTTGGAATTTTCTTCTAACACACACAGGCAATTTCCCCAGCCCTGCTCTGCCTATTTTTGCAAAGAGCTGCTAACAGCACCGCTGGAATTCTATACCTCCTGTCTCTGAATTATGTGTTTCTGGGCTTCTTTCTCCCTCTGTCCGTCACTCTCTCTGGCTTATACAAGAGTTGTGTCTTTCTATTTTTGTATCTTCAAAACCTATAGATTGCAAATACGAAGCAGGAAGAACAAAGAACAATACAGCACAGGAACGGGCCCTTTGGCCCTCCAAGTCTGCACCAATACATTTTGCCCTTGTATTCTAAAACTGTCTTCACTTACAGGATCCATATCCCTCTAATACCTTCCTATTCATATAATCATCCAGGTGCTTCTTGAATGCTGCTATTGTATGTGCTTCCACCGCCTCCTCTGGCAGTACATTCCAGGTACTCACCACCTTTTGTGTGAAATACTTGCCACACACATCTCTTTCAAACATTCCCCCTTGCAACTTGAACCTGTGTCCCCCGGTAGTTGATCCCTCCACACCGGGAAAAAGCTTCATACTTTACACTCTACGCATGCTATTCAAAATCTTACAAACTTATATCAGATTGTCCTTCAACCTCCTGTATTCCAGTGAAAATAAACCAGTCTATCCAATCTTTTTTCATAGCTAAAATCCCCAATACCAGACAACGTCCTGGTAAATGTTTTCTGTACCCTCTCCAAAGCATCCACATCCTTCTGGTAGTGTGGTGACCAGAACTGTATACAATATTCCAAGTGTCACCTAACTAAAGTTCTGTAAAGCTGCAGCATAACTTGTCTATATTTGTACTCAATGCCCCTTCCAATGAAGGCAAGCATACCATAGGCCTTTTTCACTACCTTATCTACCTGTGTTGTCACCTTCAGTGATCTGCACACCCAAATCTCTCTGCTTATCAATACTCCTAAGGGTTCTGCCATTCAGTCTATAAATTCCACCCATACTTGACATTCCAAAATGCATCACCTCACATTTGTCTGGATTAAACTCCATCTGCCATTTTTCTGCCCATGCGATCAACTAATCTATATCCTCCTGTATCCTTTGACAATCCTCCTCACTATCTGAAACTCTACCAATCTTTGTATCATCCGCAAACTTACTAATTAGAAGAGCTATGTTTTCCTCCAAATCATTTATGCACACCACAAACAGCAGAGGTTCAGCACTGATCCTGCGGAACACCACTAGTCACAGCCCTCCATTTTGAAAAACATCCTTCAACCACTATTCTCTGCCTCCTGTGACTAAGCCATTTCTGTATTCACCTTGCTAGCTCACCCCTGATACCATGTAATTTCATGTTTTATACCTATCTGCCATGAGGGACCTTGTCAAAGCCTTATCATCTTCATTGTCTCCTCAAAAAACCAGTTCAGGTTAGTGAGTTACGACCTCCCCTGTACTAAACAATGCTGTCTCTTGCTAATAAGTCCATTTGTTTCCAAACGCATATAGATCCTGTCCTTGAGAATCTGTTCCAATAATTTTCCTACCACGAACATGAGGCTCACAGGCCTGTAATTTCCTGGATTATCTCTGTTACCCTTCATAAACAATAGGACAACATTGGTTATTCTCCCATCCTCTGAGACCTTACCTGTGTCCAAAGAGGATACAAAGATGTCCGTCAATGCTCCAGCAATTTGTTCTCACCTCCCTCAATATTCTGGGATAAATCCCATCAGGATCCAGGGACTTATCTACCTTAATACTTTTTAAGACATGCAACACCTCTGACTTTTTAATCGCAACTCAAAACTTTTAGAAACTCAAAACTCCCTTCCCTGAGATCATCCTCCACCAATTCCTTCTCTTTGGTGAATACTGACACAAAGCATTTGTTTAGGATCTCACTTACCTCTTCTGGATCCACTCATACATTCCCTCCCTTGTCGTTGAGTGGGCCAACCCTTTCCCTGGCTACGCTCTTGCTTTTTGTATATGTATAAAAAGCCTTGAGATTCTCCTCAATCCTGTTTGCTAATGACTTTTCGTGACCCCTTCCACACATTCTAATTCCTTATTTAAGTTCTTTCCTACTTTCCTTACATACTTCAAGGGCTTTGTCAGTTCCCATCCTCCTAGACCTTATGTATGCTTCGTTCTCCTTTTTGACCAAGGCTAACTTTTGACTAACTACGTAACTCTCCATGCACGTCCTTCATTCTCATAGGAACTTGCTGCTCCTGAGCTCTTATAAATTGCCATTTGAAAGACTCCCACTTGTCAGATATAGATTTACCCTCAAACAGCTGCCTTCAATCAACATTCTCCAGTTCCTGCCTAATATTGCTGTAGTTGACCTTCTCTCAATTTTACACCTTCACCCAGGGACTGCTGTTATCCCTATCCACGAGCATCTTAAAACTCATGGTATTATGGCCACTACTCCCAAAATGCTCCACCATTGAAACATCACTCACCTGGCTGGGCTCATTTCCTAAACCACGTCCAGTTTAACTCCTTCCCTGGTTGCACTGTTTACATACTGTGTCAAGAAACCCTCCTGAATGATCTTTACAAATTATGCCCCATTCAAGCCCCTAGCATGATGTGAGTTCCAATAAATACAGGGGAAGTTAAAATCACCCACCACAACAACCCTGTTGTTTTTACAGCTTTCCAAAATCTGTCTACATATTCTCTCCTCTATCTCCCATTGGCAAATGAAAATACTTTTTAGAAGTGGAGATTTACTAGGATGACTGCATAATTTCACAGCAAAGAATTTGATACCTACTGTGAGCTCAGTATTTCTGTTTATGGGGTCCTGTAATGTGCAGTGATCAGGAACTGAGGAGTTGTTTGCATGTGAAACTAATTGGTTCTTAACTAACTGAGGCAGTTGGAACTGGAAACAAGTTACAGAGACACAAACACACAGAGAGAAATAAGACGGAAGTGTGTGCTGTTGTTCTTCACAGCAGAAGCTGCTTGTTCTCTGCAGTAAAAATGCATAGATTAAAACTTGAAGAAAACCAATTACCTTTCCTGAAGCAGTTGCTGTGATCAATGACTTTTGAATTGATAAATCAGAGACATTTAGTGGATCAGTTGCCAGAGGAAAAACAACTAAACAGCAAAGTCCTAGCCAGCTGAAGAATGATCATCTCAACATCAGAATTGGGAAGTGATGACCAGTTTTTCTACCTCTGCCAATAACCTGCATTGTGTGTGTGTGTGTGTTTGTGTGTTTGTATGTATGTAAGTAAAAGGGGAAGAATGTTTTAGTAAGCAGTTTTATATGCTAATAGTTTATAACTGTTCACCTGTAGTTTTCTATCGACCTTTGTCTAACATTCAGGTACATTGGGGTGCTGTGTGTACCTTAAACAGAACATTTTATCATTTGGTATGACTCTAGGAGTAGCGGGGTTCAATTTCTGGTGTGCCACTCCAGTGGGTCGTAACAGTTATCAAACTCAAATTAGCAGACAGCTTGGCAATTATCGCTCAAATAAAACAAAATAAGTAAAATCACATGATTTTGTGGAAAACTAAACAAAAAAACCAAAGAACTGTTGATGTGGGAAATCTGAAATAAACCATAAACAGAAATAGCTGGAGAAATTCAGCAGGTCTGGCAGTATCTGTGGACAGAAAGCAAAGCCAATATTTCGGGTCTAGTGACCCTTCTTCAGAACCGATGGTAGCTAGGAAAACGTGATATATGTGCTGAAGACAGGAGTGGGGAGGGTAAGGAGTAAATGATAGGTGGAAGTAGAGCCCAGAGAGAGAGAGAGATGAGCAGCTGGGCAGACAAAGGAATAGTGAGCCATGGAGAAAGATCAGCTGCTAATGGGGACTATTAGTGGGTAAAACTGGGTTAGCTGTGAGTTAAGCAGCCTATGTCATGACAATGTTCTCAGGCCCTAAAATGAAATTGAGCCCAAAGGCTGCAGGATCCCCAAGTGGAAAATGCAGTTCTGTTCTTCCAGCTTATGCTGAGCCTCGCTAAGAATTGCAACAGACCTGCAACAGAAATTCCTGCACTTGTTGATGTGTGAATCTCCTTTTCAACCTCTCCCCTCACTGGTGACACTCAGGTTAAACCACCACCAGTCATCTCACTTTAACGAGAGAGCAGTCCTATTGGGCTGTAGGACTATGGCAAAGTCATCATTCACTGAAACAGTTTGACTAGGGCTGCAGATAGTTCTGTAGAACAACTCTTCAGCATTATTGCCAGAATGTCGTCAGGGCTTTGCAGTATCCAGTGTCTTCAGCCATTTCTTGATATCACATGGAGTGAATGAGGGGTAAGACGGGACTTACACGTGGCATTTCTGGCTGAAGATTAATGCGAACACTTTCTTGCCTTGTCTTTTGCACTGATTTTCTGAACTCCTTATCATTGAGAACGGGAATGAGATTCCACTTCCCGTTAAAGATGCCAAGAGATATGGGTATTGCATGTAGAGTCGGGTGTTGAGGTGGATGATCAGCCATTATCAAGAATAGTGGAGCAGACTTGAGGGGCCTATTTCCGCTCCATATTTGCTACAATGCAATGTTTCTATGTTTAAACCTTACACAACTGAATGTAGCAGGACTGCAGAGCTTAGAACAATTCCATAGTTCACTGAGCCCTATCAATTGCATGCACCTTCCACTATTTGACATGCAAGCTTTCCTTTGTTGTAGCTACACCAGTTGACGCCTCAGTTTTTGGTATACCTGTTGCTGGTTCCTGGCATGTCCTCCTGCACTTATCATTGAACCAAGATACCAATTAATCTTTTGTGCCTATGGCTATCCTCTACCAATGGTGCTTTTCCCTTCTCTGCACAGAAGCTGTTACAAACACTCATACTCCTCTGGGCTTTCTCTTTGCAGGAAAGGAAAGCACAAAAATCTGCCAGGATCAAAAGCCAATAGAGCAGTGAGGGGATACATGGAGTAATGGGGGCCAGCCGTCCAGTGACAGGCACTTTCTCAGTGCATGCTCACATGCTCTACCCGGGAAAGAGGTTCATTTTATGAAGGTGCTGATGTCAGGAGTAACCTGCTGTGACAACAGAGCAACATAGGAAAAGGAACAGAATTAGACAATTCAGCCCTTTGAACCAGGCCGGCCATTCAGTAAGAGTGTAGCTGATGGTGGTTATGGTTTCAATTTCATTTTCCTTCTGTCCCCATAACCCTTGCCTCCCTTGTCTATCAAAAATCTATCTAACTCTACCTTTACTAATGTCAGTGACTCAGGCTCCACTACATTCTGGGGAAAGAGTATTCCACAGACCAACAACCCTCTGAGAAAACAGACATCTTCTCATTGCCATTTTAAATTGGAAACCTTTTGTTCATAAACTGTGTTTCCTAGTTCCAGTCTCTCTTGCAAGGGCAAACATCTCCTCAGTATCCACTCTACCAAGTCAGCACAGGACAGTATAACTTGAATCTGGCAGCCTGAGCTTCCTGAGGCACTGATATTCGGAGCTGATTCTCTTCCTGTTGAGGGCAATATAGTCAAGGAGAAAGCAATTGGTGCTGCAGCTGATGCTATTGGCAATGGTGTGGTTTCTGTTTTCCGTCTCCCCTCAGCAGAGGAGGAAGGTACAGGTGAAGATGGGTGAAGTGCTAACCTCGGAAGGCTATCTTGGAATACCTTTCAAGAAAGAGATAATCATCTGTCTAGCCATGAAACCATTCTCTGAGAGAAATTATTTGGATGCAACCTCTTACCAGGACACTACAAGGATTGCAGTGGTTCAAGGAGGCAGCTCACCACCACCTTGTCTAGAGCAGTTAAGCATGGTCAATAAATTTAGGCATGGCCAGCAGAGTTCACATCATATGAATGAGTAAAAAGAATCCAACAAGAAACACCATTGAGCCAATTAACTGCTCACTTTTTATGTTAAAATTTAATATGCCAGATTAAATTGGAGGATTCCCCCATGCCCTTTATTTATTAACGATGTCCTTGATAAATGTCACCTTTGTATTACTGATTCCCACTTTACTGCTTTTTCTCTGTATGTTACAGATAACTCCTGCATCAAATGTATTTGATCTTTTAGAGCTGAGAGTCAGGTCTATACTTGGAAAACTAATGTTCAATGTTCCCTTTTTACTCAGGCACTGAAGCAATTTTCATTGAAAAATCGCTGGGAGTACGATATGGAAACAGTAACAACAATTTGTATTCATACAAATTACTCAACTTGGTGACTGGGCAATACATGCACTATGGGGACCCAGGTCACTGGTGAGTGAGGACAGGGGTCACTGGGAAGCACCGCTGGCAAAGGGGGCAGGTGGGATGGCTGTAAGGGTCCTCTTTGCCAGGGTCAGGGACAGGAATCATGGTCATTGGCATGGGCCCTTGTCTCCGACCTGAGTACAATGGTCTCATCCCTGAGGACATTGGCTCTCCCAATGTCCTGAGCACAGTGAACCCCCTGGAGGCCTGACGTCTAATGATTGGAGCCTAAACTGCTACCACCACCACACCCACCCACCCACCCAACTCCGGCCCAGGGACTGCTTTCTGGGGAAAACCTCATCTTCCTAATACCTGATCGCCGATCAAACCAATGGCCGACCCATCCATCCACCAAACCCCTGCAAGCTCAGACAACAGAGATGAATACCAGCAGTGACAGGATGCAGCCTTAAGTAGAAATTAATTATTTACTTAAAGGCTTCAATTGGCTGAGTGATGGCCAACCATGATCCTTCACACTGAGATTTAATTGAACAGACATGCATACGTGTCAGGGTCCCCCTTCCTGTACCTTCTTTCCTAATTAAGTGATTCATCTTCACCCACCCCAATCTCCATAAATTAATTATTAGCCCAGTTACTCAGATAAAGCAATTTTATGTTCTACCAACTCTGACTCTAAAACTCTGAAATTATCTTTATTTTTATTTGGTTGGTTGAAATCTCCATTAAAATGACTCCCCTTTGCTCACATGCTTTTCTTATCTCTCTCTAAAGCAGATAGTTCTCTTTGTTGTTGTTGGCCTGGAGCTATGTAGAGTAGGATCAGTTTTTTTTCACACTAGAGATTTTTAACTAGAATAACTCTGTGCAGTTTGCCTAGTCATATGGGATCAACCTGATTTATCTGCAACTGTTCCTGACATAAATGTCTACAACCCTTCTCTTCTCTTGACTCTTTTACATTAACAAGGTAAACTAATTCTGAAAGGCATTTCTTGCTCTTCATAACTTCACTTTCTGAAAATATTAAAGGAAAATAACCAACAGCCTGGCCTAGCAGTTTTGGAAAGGTTCACCAGGGTCACTTCAGGTGAGAATTCCTCTAAATAATGCTGTGAAAATTGCTATTGACTATTAATGTCTGCATTTGTTCTGCAGCTTAAATAGATGACCTTTCAAGAGAGCAGAACACCAGTTTAACAAAACGAGTAGTATTATTCAACAATAGACCTTTATTATCATATTTAATTGCTGCACTTCAAGACTTCTTAGACAGCACCTTCCAAACCCATGACCACTTCCACCCAGAAGGACAAGGGCAGCAGATACATGGGAACACCAACACCTGCAAGTTCCCATCTAAGACACTCACCATCCTGACTTAGAAATATATCATTGTTCCTTCACTGTTGCAGGGTCAAAATCCTGAAATTCACTCCCAAATGACATTGTTTACACAGAGCACATGGACTACAGTGTTTCAAGAAGGCAATTCACCACCACCTTCTCAACGATAACTAGGGATGGGCATTAACTGCTGGCCAAGCCAGCAACTCCCATATCCCATGAATGAATTAAAAAAATACATTATGGGTGGCTGCCATCGGCACTGATCAAACAACAATATAATGCTGTACTCACTACTGGTAGTCCTTTGGTACAGAATGGCAGGCTGCCATGTTGAACTTTATTTCGCTAAAAACCAGATCAGAGTTTCTTTCTTGCTGTATCCCAAATTGCTGACCACATTTGTGGGATGGCCTTGTGAAGACAAGAGCCAACTTCACATCAGCCATTGTTGTAAGAAGAATATCTGAATGGCAGAGTTTCACACCCTGGACCTTCATTGGGCTGTGACATAAGGCTGCCTGAAGTGTACCGAGGTGGACAAGGTATACGCCCCCGAAAACAGAAGTTGGGGGTGGGGGTGCATCTGGGGGATGCTTTAGGTTGAAATTTAGACCTGATTCCTCAAAGATCCAGAGGAAATTATTTTCTTCACACTTTTATCAAAGAGGTTTAGGGAGTGGGGAGCAAGGGAGACTAAATCATAGCATGAAATGGGTGCTAGCCATTTGTAGACAATTATGTGCTATCCTCAACCACTCTCATAAACAAGCCAGTTTATCGGGGGCAGTGGGGGATGTTCCCAGCAGGCATGACCATAAAGACTCACAGATTTACAGCCTATTATTGTTCTAGGGGTGGTCTTGTGGCACAGTGGGTATTGTCCCTGACTCTGATGTGAACTCCATATTCAAGCTTCCCCTGCAGGGCCTGAAGATCAAGGAAGGTGTATTCATAATGTGACTTGTAAATCCTTCCAACATATGAAATGGACAGGTAGTAAGAGCGGGAGAGATTCTAGGTAAACTAGGTAATGGAAAGTATTGGATCCTATACCATCATTATCCATAGCTACATGCTACAACATATATGTCGAAGTGTATATTGCCACAGCGAACCCTGTAATCTAGTGAAGATGAAATTAATGCTTCCTTACTGTTTCCATGGGGGATATCATGGTGCTGTAGAACAAACTTAGTTTTTGATAGAAAACTGAGGGAGACAGAGAATGTTATTAGACTTCCTTATTTCAAACAAATGAATTACTATTGATCCTTTGAGAGTTGCAATGAAATTTTAGAACCAAAATGTGTAAACAAGATTCCAAACAACCATATATATTGCTCCAATTAAAAAAAAGTCATTCATTCTTTACTAGTTCACTCTGAAGAGTGGGTGATTCTGGCCTGACCCTGTTATTACATATTTTCACAGGACCGGTTCGGCAGATATAAATGATAAAAACTGTGTCTGTATTTCAAATGTTGCGAAGGACTTTTCCATCCTTGGAGAGCTGAAAGACATTTGATTGGAGTCCAGCTGAAGGGTGACAGCTTTTATTTAGTTGAGTTAAAATGCCTAATGTGAACCTGTCTGAGAAGCTAACTGCTGTCTTTGTGGAGAGAGATGCATTGCCTATTTGGAGAGAATTCTATTTGTTTCTCCAAGGTGAAGCCGACGAGAGATTGAAAGCTGATCTGTATTTATGAAGCCCAAACAATCTTCTGCTCTTTAGTACCCCCTATAGTTTTCCAATGGCAGGAGCATTTCACAGCCAGCACTTCTGCATACCTAAACGTACAGATTGAATATTTAAGCTGTTCACTATTTAAGCACATAGGATGCAAAATTGTTCTTCCAATAATAACTTATAACTTGTAAAACATCCTAGTAAATTGTAGCCTGTTGTTCATTGATTCCTTAGTAAGTGGAATGTTGGAAAAGTGGCACAAGTATTGAAGTACGAGAAGCACAGGCAAGAATGTGTTTTAGGTGCATTTTTACTGCTGTCTGCTCTATTTTTCCTCATTTCACACCTGAAGATGCTCAATGTGCAGGGCCAAACTGCTACAGTTAGACAGCAATGACCAATCTTCATATGTGACATAATACCAAGGGTATGAAATGTGTCTATTGCAGAAATTTTGCTGTAGCTTTTTCTCATTGAAGTCAAACTGTTAATTCTCTCTGTTGAGCCTGGTTCTTGTTGCTAGTGCAGACAATTCCATTCTTCCTAAGTGTTGGTGACTATCCAGCTACAAAAGGCATCACGGCCATGCCAGCCTAATTGCTTCTCTGACATCCATATGTTTAAAAGAGCGAGGGTAGGTGTTTGGGGCAGGAAACTTTGCTAATTTTGCCTCTTTTACCTTGACATCATCGTGTTAAAAGTACTTTTCTCAATGCCCTATATTTTCAACATTCCTTTCCCACATTAAAATCAAGTCTTAAAAGTGAATGAGGCTACGTTCATTCAGCAGAGTGCTTGAAACATAGGCAAAGCCGGGGTGTCAAAGTGGTTCAGTGGTTAGTACTGTGACCTCACGGTGCTAAGGACCCAGGTTCAATCCCAGTCTTGGGTGACTGTCTGTGTAGAGTTTGCACATTCTTCCTGTGTTTATGTGGGTGTCCTCCTACACTCTAAAAGTGTGCAGGTTAGGTGGACTGGCTATGCTAAGTTGCCCATAGTGTGTATATTAGCTGATTTAGTGATAAGAACTTATAGAGTAGGGGATTGGGTCAGGCCAGGATGCTCTTCAGAGGGCCAGTATAAACTTGTTGGGCTGAATGCACTGTAGGGATTCAGCTTTAAAAGTTTCCAAACTAAAAAAATGAGAAATTAATACATGGCTTCTATTTGTCTGATAGCATATGCTCTGTGAGTATACAACATACTTCACTAAGCACAGAGAACATAGATGCAGTGTTGTAAGAGGTAATGCATAGAGACCCTCAAAGACATAAACTTACCAACATAGTTCTTTGTGCAATGGTCTGATCATTTTTCTGGTTTGGGATCTGACTCTCTGCACAGCATGAGCAGCAGTTGTTCCTTGCTACATTGTATCAATTGATATACTACTTCCAGATCACTTGGCAAATTATAGAGGAGGGACATCTGATGCCTTCTCTGTCAAAGGAAAGATTTCTTAAAGAGGATACAGCATATATCACAGGCACCTAGATCTTTCAGGCTGCAACATCCACAGGAATGGAGAGAATATGTGGGAAGGGTTAACACCTGGGTCTCTCACACTTAACTAGACAACAGAATCTGAGAGATTGCAGAGAAGTGAGCACACCCAAGCACAGGAAGAGGAGGACATGGATCGAAAGAAGCAAGCAGTGATGGATGTGACAGAGGAAGTCAGGAGCTGGAGTGTGATCCCCTGACCATGGCGGGATTGCATCAAGAGGGTCCAATAAGTGAGTAAGTCACTGTCAGGTACCAGTTCCACACTCCAACTGGCCTAGCACCACTCTTTGTAGGTCTGCACATTCCTCTGTCTACAGGTACTTCACTTCCCCATCTGGGTAGCCCTTGCTCACACACACTGTGCTGAGCTGGTCACTCTGTCTTGTCCCCCACAATCATCTTCTCCAAATGATGTCCTTCTCTCTGCACATAAGTCATTACAAACATTCTGATTTCTCTGCTTTTTTGCATAAGGGAACAAACAAGTTGGCAAGAGATTAAGTTCTAAGGGGTGGAGGTCTCCCTCCAGTGATGGACACCATGTTGGTCATTATCAATGCATGTCCACCCGCGAAGGGGATCTTCTTCCAGGACGCTGCATATATCACCAATAACCTGCCAGGAGAGTCTAAGTGACTGGTGCACAGACATATTGGAAGAGGAATCCTCTCTGCCTGTAGGTCCTGAAGTGAGGGTCTCTCTTCCTGTCAGGTGAATCTTGGTGTTAATCTCACCTTTTCTACACTTCTAAAAACATTTAAAAACTGAATTCAAATAATCTATTAAAATGTCGACTGAAAATCATATGAGCTAGAGACAGTGCCGTATCTGTAATGAATACTGAGTTAAATATGGACATTCATTCAAGGAATTTACACATTTTTTTATTTTAGGCTGGATCAATGCAAAAGGGCTATGGAGTCTCTAGATTATCTATCTTCAATGTTCATCTTCAGCAAATGAATGTTTTGAAATTCAATTTATTGGCAGATAGAAGTGAATGGCCTTTCTTTCAACTTATTTTATCATGATGACTTTCTCCAAACCCTCAAGGTGTTAACTCACAACTCAGGATGTTTGAAACAGCATAAACGCTGCCACTTTATTTGGGAAAGTACCTGACCTAATGGAAAGTTGCATAATCAGGAAGCTTTGTTGTGGTCTGCTTTTACAATCAGTTGGTGCTATTTAATCCTCTCAGAAAGCCACCAAACCAAGTTAACTGATCGGGAAGCCTGACCAAGAACTAACTGCGAGTCACCAAGCAACCACAGTAATAAATAGCAATATCTTGAAAGCATGAGATCGCAATTTAGAGAAGGATACCCCAGCCATTGCAACTTCAAGTTCACTGAAGAACTAACCCTCTGGAAATCCAAGGGCAAGAAACCTCACACCTGATGAGAATCCCTCACTTTACAAGACATTCACTTCAACTGTCAAGCATCAACTTCAGTCAAGGGACCATAAGCAGAGATGGAGTTCACCATTGTTATAAAGTTGTTTTGCCTTTACCTTTGACCAGTCTTGGTGCATGTGAGATCAAGTGGGTGACATTACATTATTTTTGTATATGCAAGAGTGAACAAACAACCTTCCTTTTTCAAAATTCACAAAAACTCAAATGCTGAATGACTAATTTGTTTCCACACCCATGGGTAAGAAAAGACTGACCTCTTACAAAAAAATTATACTGACCACAGTCAATAAAGCGAACACACATTTTGCCTGTGACAAGGGGCATGCAGTTGAGGAGGAGGCAGCTGGTACTGCAGAGTGTTATTGTTTGCTTCTGCAGCATTTGATGACAGTGTTCTCCCTGCACTTCCAGTTTAGCAAAAGCAGATGTTACAACAAATGGTTTGCATCTTGTTCTGAAGGTCAGCAACAGGAAAGTGCCTTGAAGGTGAAGCACTGGGTATCTGTCTCCCAAAGTCAGCAATCATTGGCCGAGCAGTGAAACTACTCTGTGATAGTACGAACTCTTTGAAAGGGAGTCTCAAAATGGTCATGGCAGGAACTCCTCAGTTTCAAAAAACTCCTGGCTTGTCAGTATGACTGAAGAAATTCCTGCTATTGTACCTGCAGGTGGTGCTGACCAGTAGAGAAACAGACTTCACAGCTGGGAAATCAAGAATTCAGGGAGGAAGGACCTCAAAGTGAGTTTCTTAACAGTTTCAACAATCTTTATTTAACCCAAGGTATTTTGCTATTCGCCTGCATGCTGCTTTAAAGAAAACTGTTAGAAAGCGAACTCAAATTGGGTTGCCAAATTTTCACATCCCAGTTGCCCCCGAACCTGCCTCCAGTGGCTTGGGAAAATCCTGCTGTAAGTGTAGGTCAGCTGTTAATGGAACTTAACAAATTAAAACTGTAGAACATATTACTGTGACGTTCATTCTTTTAAATCCAGTGTGTATACACATCCTCCCACACAGAATAATGGGGTCCCACTAGTTGAAGATGCAAAATTTCTGCAGCAGCTTACAGAACTCTCTGGAATTTAATCAAGCTATTCACAGAAGCTTTGATATATAATTGTGTGTTTACACATTTTGTGTCCAGATAATACTTTCCAGCAACTGCCATTCCAAGATACAGACTTTCAATATCAACAATTTGGCAAATAACTGACTTGTAAAAGGCAGCTGATTGTGACTTGCAAACCATTTTACTGTTCCGGATTATTTACATGTTTTTTTACACACTAAGCTTGTTTCTGATCATCTCCTCAATTCAGTTCCTGCGGGACTTTGGCAAAGTGATACATCTGCTTGAAACTGACTTCAGTTCAGCGGGTGCCGAATGAAGGTCAGAATAGACCAGATTCAACTATTCCTATGGCTTTATTCCCTTCTTATTATACAAATACCGCACAGAATGGTTCTGGGTCTCATGAACAGTCCGCAGAACCACTTCAATGCCCAGCAGAATCGATAGCACAAAGCCATGAAGGAGATAAATTTTACACTGGCAGTTTGGTGGCATTGAGAGAGTACAGAAAGACTGAAGGGCAGCTTCTTAGTGCTATGTCAATGAACGGGGTCAGAATTGAAATTGGTAACATTTACAAAGTGTATGTATAGTTACTTCAGCAAACTTTGAGCTACTTTTTTTCATGCTTAACCAACTATAATTTCAGGGCAAACAGATTGGAGCATTCTTTGCTTTGATTGTTCTCCTCAAAACAAGATCAAAGTGAATTCAGGGACAGCTGGAACAGGGAAGGTGGGCTCAAACTACAGAGAACGGTGAATGGGGCATTAATTAACAGAGGCTGAAAAAGGCATCACACTTCTGATGTTACAAACATAATAATTCTTTATGAAGCTGTACACATTTTGTGTGCCCATAAATATTGGATGTTTTATTCAAGTAGCGTGTTTAATTGATATCTGTTCATTAACGTATTTTGCTTGTCTAACGATAACTTTGAAATATTTTATAATTAGAAATGACTTGATACAACCTAGCTGCTGTGTTTTATCTACCCTTGCTGACTGACAGGTAATTGACCTGTCTCCAGTGTCCTGCAAGAAGCCTCAAATAGCAAACATTTAATGTTTATACTGCAGCTTTAACATAGCAAACATTCTACGCTTTACAAAAGAGAAGTGGGGATAATGGATAAAAAAGACAATAAATGGATAAAAAAGCAAATGCTAAGCCATGGTGCGAATGTTAGGTTGAAGGTGTTGTATTTGGTTTGGAAGTAAAAACCACTGGGAGTTTGTGGTCTGGGTAGTTCGCTGCCACTAACTTTGTCTTAACAAGAAAAAGCTCTTATCTTAGAGACGTATTTTATTGCCTTATAGCAATTAAATACAAGTTACATTAGGATTATAAACAGTGTTACTAATACGGTGAGGAGACCTATACATAAGCATTTAGATCTTCATTCCACGAGACTGTAAAATTCTCTGCCTGATCCTCACCTAATCCTGTAGGACATCATCAGATTGAACAGCGCTTAATGCAGTGTACAGTATTAACCCTTTCAGAAGCAATTACCTTACACAACAGAAAGCTTAGTTGAAATGGTTTCAGAGATAGTAGGAAC
This sequence comes from Ginglymostoma cirratum, assembly GCA_024137785.1. NCBI lineage: Eukaryota > Metazoa > Chordata > Chondrichthyes > Orectolobiformes > Ginglymostomatidae > Ginglymostoma > Ginglymostoma cirratum. Next base: position 31,194,185 of record JAHRHZ010000263.1, on the reverse strand, counting down.
TGCAGATGCTGGAGAATCTGAGATAACAAGGCGTAGAGCTGGATGAACACAGCAGGCCAAGCAGCATCAGAGGAGCAGGAAGGCCGACGTTTTGGGCCTAGACCCCTCTTCAGCTAGCCCTCTTCCTGCTCCTCTGATGCTGCTTGGCCTGCCGTGTTCATCTAGCTCTACACCTTGTTAGCTCAGTTGAAATGATGGATTTTGAAAAAAAAATTAAACGTGGAGAGAGAAGTGGTAAGGCAGAGGAGTTTAAGATAGAAATTGTCGACAAATACGGAGATAGCTGAGCTGTCAATGGATGGATTGCACAGAAAGAATAAATGCACAAACACTCCCAGTGAAAAGCCTGGAAGATGTGGGAGGAGATTTTGTAGGATAATGTGCCTAATGCTTGAATAGAGTCAGAAATTTGGGAGAGATGTAACATACAGAGATAATACAAATGTGTAAATAGGATTGGCTGTTCATCAGTGATGTAAGATCACATGTCTGCCAGAACTACTGGGAGATGGTTCTATCTCGAAGTCTTGTCTGAAATCTAGTCCGGGACATGGTTACAAGTTGCAATGTTCAATAAAAGATAATACTTATTGACAGATGGGGCTCTTGCAATTTGTACTAAACTAGAGACAACTAAATGACAATCCCAGATGTTGATGACAAAATTGCCTCTGGATAAATATATGACGTCTTGACTTTGCTGGAGGAATTTGTGACAATGTTTCTGCTGTTGTTTGTTTCTTACTCGTACATATGCGATTGTAGCAACAAATCTCAACCCCAAGTAAAATCTCTGCATTGTTAGTGGCACCTTTGCTTGTTCCTTAGTATTCAATAGAGTAATTGAAGTTTAGTGGTCTAACTCAAGTATGAACTGGAGACCTAAGAGATAGACTGCAAACTTTGCACAAGTTAAGTAGCACTAATGTCCCTTTTTTTCCATGGCTGTGTAACTTTGCTCTGTTTAGTCAAAGAATCAGAAGCATAGTACATGGATCTATGTTTACCATCCTCAGAATCTGGAAAAGCACAGCTCCCAGTTGAGTTGATGATGTGTCTGCGCTGGCAATTATATGAGTTCTGAATCACAATTAGGCCAATAGGTCCCGTAAAATTAACATTTATCTTTCCAAGCAAACTTTTCTTCCCAGAGCCACAATTGGTTATCATAAGCTCCATGCCTCCTGGAACTCCATGAAGTTTTATATTGATCTTGTGGCTCTTCTCCTCCTGAAGTTTGGCTCTGTGGCTTCACTGCCACTCTTGCCTGCTGTCCACAGGTATACCATGCTGAACAAATCTCCTGGCACTTGAAACTGAGCGCTGTTTTTTTTTGGGGTGGGGGGCAGTGTTGGAGGTGGTGGGGACTTGCTTGCAAGTACCTGACCCAAATTTCCAACTGATGTCTGTGTGGTAAATAATGATAATGTGACTCTGACATCAGTAAGAGAGATTGACACAAGACATCAGACTAGGTGGAGTAGGTACAGAGAGAAGTCTTAGACACTACACTAAAGAGCTACATTTAGTAACCTGCAGTGTACTGCAAATAAAAAAGTGCTATGCTACTTTAGGAGGGAAAGATTCTTACTCAAAAATAAGGAGCCACCAACTGCAGAACAGTATATGTGTCGATACCCACTGGCCAGAGATATTAAGGAAACATATCTCAGTATGCTGTTAGCAGTTGTTGTATAAGGTAATGGAAATGGAGGGGTTAATCTGAGCTAAGATAAAGCTCCACCCACTGTGATATATAATAGCCACAGATTTGCTCATCTGGAAGTTCTGGGCAGTTGTAGTTGGAGAGAGTTATATCTTTTACTCCTCATGTTACCATGAGTATAAAGTAACATGTTCTAATTACTACTATGTAATTAACCCTATCTTGTTTCCTAAGATGATTTTCTCTTGCTGTGACTTATTCATGGTTCATCTTTCACCAGAAACACCACTGGACTAGCATGTAAAGAAGGATTGATGGCAGCATTCTGCCCAAGGCAATCAGACATTAACTTCACTACTGTAACAGCACCATTACCTTGAAGCTCATGATGAAACAGTGAGGAGCGCAAACTAATGTTTAGCACAGGTTATCACAAGGTGTCTTTGTCTCTCCTTGTTACGCCTTGTTTCCTTAAATAAAATTAGAACGACTAGCATCATTCCACATCTCTGACCGATCCCCTCCACCCCAGGGATTGTGGCCCTGACAAAACGTGACACCATACTCATCTGGGCAGACACTGTTAAAGCAAAATCATTTATTTCATGGTAATTATACTGTTTTGAAGAAGACAGACATCATTTTGTAAACTGATTCAAATGCCATAAAATGACAAAACCTTTTAGTTTTCTAAATATAATAACATCATCTGTAGTAATTGAAAAGATGATATTTAGGACAGATATTTTCCATTATTCCTCTGAGTAGGATTCAGTTAACTTCTAATCTGTTTCATAAATAAAAATTACAGGAGCTTAAATATTGCATTTTCAGTAAAGAAAGCAATGTGGGAGTTTAAAAATGTGAGTTGAATTTTTGATCTCATTCAGAATTGTTCTTTTTTGTTACAATTACAGAGTTCTACAAAAGGATATCGTTTCCCACAACATCTTGACTACCTATATTTCATTCATATCCAGTCATTAAATGCTTCTTCAATAAAACTTTTCAGGTTTAATTAAAACTTTCCTGCCAGATGACAGGATAGGCACTTCTATACAGCAGTGCTGTTTCTGGTGCTCATCCAAGCAACATTCTACTGGAGAGCAAACTATTACATATTCTGATGGTGTATGGATTAAAAACAGCCATGTGGACCACAGGGTTCACACTAACGTGACATCCATGTCAGAACAGTGTAAACATGGCCCTGGTGTGACACTGGAGCTTATCTTTGATCATCCGTGCATCTCTGCAGGCAACAAGGGAGGTCAGTTCCGTGCTAGGACTTAACCATCTGATCACCTTTCTACGCAGTTAGCTTCTAATCCCTGTGATGCGTAGTTGATTTTTTGTGTGCCTTGCTTTCCAGAGTGCAAAGGTAGGTGCTAACAGGGGCTCTATACTTACTAGACTTGTGAGAGCAGATGTACTCTCTAAGGATCCTGTTTCACTTACAGATACTTATTGCTTCCTATTCAGGATCAGGTAAAGATCCACTTCAAAGACTCTGTCTCAAAACCTTCAAATTAGAGTTTATTGCTGTTTGCATGGGTGACAGTCCTAGTATTTCCTAAAAGGCTATGACTTCAAAACAACAATGTGGATATTTTGCGAAGAAGTACTCAAAGCAACATGACCCCACTATTTATCAGTGGTGATTCCAGTAATAAAATACACATTTTTGGGAAAAGCTGGCCTGTGCCTGACTTTGACAAAATATATCCACGATCGTGAACGAAATGATTAATCTCTTATATATGGTAGAATGTTTCATGGCTGATATGGAAGTAACTGTGCTGAATGATGACAGGAAATCCTTGCATGGTGCAGACTCTTCAGCACGGTAATTCTGCAGGGATGATTGTAGTTCTTGAATGGATACATTTTAATGTAATTGAACATATATTCAAGATCACACCAATTTGTAATGCTAGTGATGTAGGGAGCACCACTAAATACAATGCAATGACATTACCGTTTGTCCTGTGTTTAGATTGAAATGCAATCATATACAACTGTCCTTTCCACTCTGCTGTAATTATGTGACCCGAATGAGGATTGTTCACTCTCGGAAGACATCTTAGCTTCACTTTAATAAAGACCCTATTCTGAATGTGAGATAACACAGCGTGGAGCTGGAGGGACACAACAGGCCAGGCAGTATCACAGGAGCAGGAAAGTTGACATTTTGGGTGGGGACCCTTCCTCAGAAAAGACTTCTGAAGAAGGGTCCCGACCCAAAACGTCAACTTTCCTGCTCCTTTGATGCTGCCTGGCCAGCTGCGTTCCTTCAGCTCCACACTGTGTTATCTCTGACTCCAGCAACGTAAGTTCTTACTACCTATTTTGAACACCCTGCTGTGTTCAACACTGCATGGTGTTGGAGTTGAAATTGAGATAAATGTTGAAGAGCTAATAGAAAGTACAGCTACAGACATACAGAGACGTGTATGTGCAGAGCTGTGAGCTGTCACTGAAAGAAATTAACAAAAGAAAAACAAAAGACACTAAATTGCTGACTGTTGAACAGATTCTAGAGAAGTAATCTGTTTATAGGGTTAGGATGTCTTCTCGGAGAATATCATTTTGAAATACATGAAAATGCAAGAGGAATTCAGCAAGGAAATCCTGCAAGACGATAGAGCTGGGGAGAAAAAGGGTGAAAGCGACAACAGTAGCAGTGCAACACTGGAAAGCTGAGAGTATGCATCAAATCCAAAGGATCTGAATAAAACACTGAGGAAATTTCACAATACGATGTTAACCATTGAAGGACTTTTGCCACAATCTGGAAGTGCAAAAATCTTCACTTCCCTAGATGTGAAGGATATTTATTGGCAAGTGAAATTGGATGAAAGCAAAATCTTTCCAATTAAATTCTGTATATCAATGGTTACACATGCCATTCAGCATGTCCACTGGTCCAGAAAAATATCAACACAGACAACATGAAGTAGCTAGTAATCCTTGCAGGAAGGTTATCTGCTAGTTAATGGATGCGGATACACAATGAAAGAAGCCATTTGTAACCATGGTCAAAATCTCATGTGCCTACTCCATATGAATCTGAAGCTAAACAAGTCAAAAATTACAATAAAAGATTCCCAAAATAAAGTACATGCATCATGATTGGACAGCAAAATGTCTTTTCCTGGGTCCTGAAAATGTGGGCACTTTAACAGTGATGCAGTGACCAATAGATATGAAGGCAATGCAATAATAGTTTGGATTTGTGAACTATTCGGCAAAATTCTTAACAAACCTGCCGTACTTGGAATATGAGCCATTATTCCAGTTCAAGGTTATGCAGTAGTATTGGAGCATGGCACAAGAAACTAAATTTACCACAGTGAAGCAAATAGTGTCAGGAATGCCAGTACTAAAACATTATGATGTTAATGATGAAGTTGCCCTGCAGTGTGATCCAGCAAGAAAGGACTTGGAGCAACCTACTGCATCAAGGACATCAGGCATTTGTATCCAGGGGTGCTAACACAAATGAAAGAAACATGATGTCCAGATTGAAAATGTCTGCCTAGCCATTGTCTTTGCTTCTGCTATTTTCACCAATACCTACTTGGGAAAAAAAAACAAACTGACAGTTGAGTTTGATACGTTAACTTATTTTCCTCATGCTGCTACTAACTGCCCCAAATGTTCTGTAAAGAATGTTACTCGTCTTATAGAAGTACCATCTGGATATGACATAGAAGTAAAGGAAGCAGATGTCCAGAGTAAATATGCTGCTGAGAGGAGCACTCCTGTTGACAGAATGTGGATGATGCTGCAACAGAGTGAGAAATTGTGTTTGCATGGGAGCAGTCATGTGTATATTGAATAACTTGGCTAACTCAAAATATACATGATAATGCATGCTACATATTTTTGTATAAAGTATGGATTGATAGATAATCATTTTCAAATGTCATTTTGGGGCTCCCATAGTCACATGACTTCCACTATGAGGCACACACGTTGTACGCAGAAATCTTAGGTTCATTTTAATAAAGATTGCCCCGTTGCACTCCGGAAAAAATTTACTACCTTGTCACCCAGATCATTCCTCAATCACTACTTTTTCCTGATTGCCTCCTTCCATTAATTGTCTCCTGAGCTCTCCCACTCCTGACCACCCTCCTCCTGATTGCCTTCCTAGTACCCCATTCGATTTTTCACCCAATCACTCAGTTGATTCAAGGCCTAACTGAACAACTGACCCCCAGATTCGAAGGTTTGTTGTAGTCTTACTGCCTAGATGTGCCCAGCAGATCTGGTAGAAATGAGGCCAATTATTGCCCAATATTGCATAGGTCTCAGACTGACCCATTGTATAGTAAATATTCACTGAGCAGTGTTTACGCAAGTAGATTGACACAATCCAATACAAAAACAGAAATTGCTGGAGAAATTCAGCAGGTCTGACAGCATCTGTGGAGAGAAAGCAAAGTTAATGTTTCGTGTCCATTAACCTTTCTTCCAAACTAAGACCTGTTGAGTTTCTCCAGCAATTTCTGTTTCTGTTTCAAATTTCCAGCATCCACAGCTCTTTGTTTTTGACAGAATCCAATGTCTGTAGGCTGTGTTACCATAGGTATTTATTCATTAAGAACTTATCAAAATGCAGACAATAATAACAATAACATTTTCCTGCCTTTTCTTTTTTGTTTTGATGTGAAAGTTGTTAGCAATGGCCAAACAGCTGTTTCATACAGTGAGTATCCATTGTCAGGCATCTGCCAGTCTCAGGTCAATGTTTCAGGTAGATGCAGAAAACATTTATCTGTATTCTTCATTGTTTTAGAAAAGCATTCAGAGTACAGAGCCACCCTTAAGGTCCTGCAAGATATCGTGCGGTGGTGCTACTCCACAATTTCCATTACATCAGTAAGATTGTGACATTTCCAGTTCCTGCTCCATCTTCTATCAGAGATACCTATTTATTTCAGAACCCTCTTCCCCTCCCCCATTTCTGATGAAGGGTTTAAGCCCGAAACGTCAAGTTTTCCTGCTCCTATGATACTGCTTGACCTGCTGTGTTCATCCAGCCCCATGCTTGTTATCCCTGCTCCATCTTGGCTGTGCAGGCTTACATGAAACAATCTCCAATAAATAATTTTGCATAATGTTCTTCCTGATGACTGAATGCTATCTGCAGCTGAAGTAGAACTTGACGATGCCTATAAGGCTGTTAAAAAAAACAGAAATGGAATCATTTCAACAGCAGCAAGAGGTCAATTTTCACCGAATACTTCAGATGAATACAGCCTTCCCTGGTGGCTAAATTGGAGCTTTTAAGCTGAAAAGCTGAGTTAGCCCACACTGAAACTGCTGCCAATGCAACGTGCTCTTCAAAACAGCCTTGTAGGACACCACTAATTATCTGCTGGTGCTCATTAAGGACCCTACATGGAGCTTGGTGGATGTTGCTAGACCTAACAGCAGCTCTAAACAGCAATGCACTGACAGATTCTGGATACAGAAGGTTTTTTAGGAACTTAGGAACAGGTGGAGGCCATTCAGCCCATTGACCCTGCATGACCATTTAACATATTCATGGCTGATTGAACAGTTCAATGCTTTTTACTCGCTATCCTCATACCCCTTTAAACCAGTGATAATCAATAAGTTAAAAATACACAAAACCTTAACTTCCGTGGCCTTCTTGGCTAGAAAATTCCAGATTCACCATGCTTTGAGTAAATCATTTCTCCTCATCTCAATTCCAAATGGCACACCCCCTTAAATTTTTTTATGATTGAACACCCTGGTTCTAGCCTCCTCAATCAGGGTACACAGCTTACCTGCATCTATTATGTCTAACCCTTCAAATATTCAGCAGGCTTCATGGAGAACAACCCTTCAAAAATACTCGATGCAACATGGATCTAGACAAGAAAAGTGTTATTCAGACCAATGTAAAAATTTATCTTATCCTTGATTATTCCCTGTTACAAATTCTTCTGACTCTATTTAATGTACTGACATTTGCTTTGTAAAACTTTTACTTTATGCATATGCCCAGAAACTTTTACAGACCTATTTTGTGATTTTTTGTGATTGCATTCATTTCTATTTTTTTGTTCTATTCTAAAAACTTCCCATTCCTCAGATTTATTACAATTTCTGGCTACTTTATATGCCTTTCCATTTAATCTTATATAATCCCTTACTTCCTTTGTCACGCACAGTTGACCAACTGACCTTTCTGGCCTTTTTCACTTTGAAGGACTGTATAGTGGCTGTAACGTTCTTTCTAGACTGCCCCTTGCCAAATGTATGGTCGTTACTTTAATGCAGTTTTCCAAACCTCAACCAACTTTATGCTTTATACTAATGTCTCTTATTCAAACGTAACCTCCTTAGTTTAAAATGAATTACCTCACTTTCAAACATAATGTCAAATTCTAACGTATTATAGTCACTCAACCGTAAGGGTTCTTTGGCAACAAAATTATTAATAAGCCCATTATCATTGCATAATACTTGAGCCAAAATAGCCTGTTCTCTAGTTGGCAGTTTAACATGCTGCTCTAGGAAACCATCTCTAAGGCACTCCAGAAACTTGCCCTCCACAACTTTAGCCCTCAGTTGGTTGGCAGAGTTTAAAGCAGTTTGAAGTCATCCATGCTTACTGTGTTGCAGATGTTACAAACTTCTCTCATCTCCTGATGTGTACATGCCCCACACCATCATAGGATCCCCACAATGTGGCAGCAAGCCATTCAGCCCATCGAGTCCAGGCAAACCCTCCAAAGAACATACCACCCAGACCCATCTCTGTATTTCCCGTGGCCAATCCACCTAACCTGCACATTTTTGGACCGTGGGAGGAAACCAGAGTATCCAGAGGAAAGCCACACAGACGCGGAGAATGTGCAAATTCCATATAGATAATCACCCAAGGGTGGAATTGAACCTGGGTTCCTGGAGCTGTGAGGCAGCATTGCTAACCACAGTGCCACCCCTTTCTTTTTAGAACAAGTTAGCGATCCTGTACATGAAGACATATTACTGTGTTGTACAACGGATACTGATGCGACTCCATGCCAAAACCCTTTGTCTTTGTTAGTTGCACATAAAGAACCTGAATCAACCATGGCTATATAAATAATTCCAACCAAGGTCTGCTGCCCCTCGCTGTTTCTTAGTTCCAACTACACAGATTCCACACGTTGATCTTCTGATCTGAGATCCTCCCTTATTAAAATGTCTTGATCCCACCCTTTTTTTATCTGAACAAGCCCATCACTTTTTACTTTTTGTCTGTCCTTTCTAAACATCAAATATCCTCAAATATTCGGTTCCCAGTCCGGATCACGACGAAGCCATGATTCTGTAACAGCAGTTATACTATAACTAATTATTTCTATTTGCTGCTATAGACCATCCTTTTTTACACCATCCTGCATTCAAGGAATGCTTGATTCTCAGTTTTGTTCTTCCTGTCTTCTACTCTCACTTGTGATTCTTTGACTTCCTGTTTCTGATTTAACCCCCTTCCAATTTGGGTTACTTCTCTGCTAGAAAACCAATGACAAGCTAATTTAAACCAACCCCAAAAGCACTAGAAATCTTCCTGTGAGGATCCCAGCCACGGTCTTGTTCAGGAGTAATCTGACAAAATAGTTGTATAGTTCCCATCTGCCCCTGACCTAGTCCCTATACCTCAAACATCTGATGCCCTCCCTCCTATATCAGTTTTCTAACCATGGGTTCAATCAATCAATCTTCTACTTACCTTCACCAACACATGGTACTGGGAGTAATCTTGGGATTACTGCTCTTGAGATCCTGCTTGTTAATTTCTTTCCTAACTCCCTGAATTCTGCTTTTAGTTCCTCATCCCGATTCCTACCCATGTTATTGGTACCAATGTGGACCACACTTTCTGGCTGAGCTTCCTCCCCTTGAAGGATGTCCTGCAGCCCCTCCATGACATCTTTGACCTTTGATCCTTGATATTCATACAGAGAAAAGGCAGGAAAGTGGAGTTGAGAGCTATCAGGTCAGCCATGACTTCATTGAGTGGCAGAACAGAATTGATGGGCTGAGTGGCCTACTTTTGCTTAAACACTTTATGGTCTGTGTCTTTCCCTTTATCAATCCTGCTTGTCATCTCCTCAATGAAATCTAGTAAACTTGGAAGGCTTGATATCCCTTTCACAAAACCATGTTGATTCCATTTATAAATACTCTGCAATCACATCCTTAATAACATACTTTTAAAAGTTTCCCAATAACAGGTAGTAAGCTGACTCCCTACAGTTGCCTTTTTTTTGTCTCTTTCCCCTTTTAAATAAATGTTCTGCATGAGCATTTTTCCTATTCTCTGGGACTTTTGCAGAATCTAAGGATTCCTAGAAGAGTATTACACCATCTCCGTGGCTACTTCTTTTAATAGCCTAGGATACATACCATCCACTGGGATCATTATACTATTTAAAAATATAGGGTCGCTCATTTAAAACAGAGGTGAGGATTTCCCTTTCCTCACAGAGAATGGTAAGTCTTTGGAATTTTCTTCATCAGAAGATGGTGGAAGCAGTAACCTTGAACATTTTTAAAAACAGAGATTGATTCTTGATTCACAAGGAGGTGAAAGGATTTCAGGAGGTGGGTGTGGTGGTGGTCAGGCAGGACTAGGATTTATCGGATCAGTCATGGTCATATTGACCAGCAGATCAGGCTCAAGGATTTGAATGACCTACTCCTGCTCCTAACTTATATATTTGTGTGTTCTAAGTTTTCTGTCATCTCCTTCCAATCTGCCTGACTAAAGCCTCCAAAGTTGCATTGAAGACAGCCTGGCCACCCTCTCTCTCTCTGACCTGTTGCACCATTACTCCGGTTCTTTCCTGTCCTTGAAGTGTTTGTCAGCCGATTCAAATAGCTGCATCAGACAAAATGCATATCTCCTTTAGAATCTGCAATGTGATATTAAGAAGGGCAAGCTAACTTTAATAGGTGGTTGCCTCACAAAATCCTGGAACACCTGGTGAGTGTGCGGCCTGTCAGTAACCCACTCCGTACTGGGTTATACACCCCTGTCATTGAACTGAGCAGACAATGTAAAGTTTACTTGCTGTCTACATTATCTTCCAAGGGTGGCCCAGGTTAATTGTGAACCCCCAGACCTGCTATTGATTTTTCTGTCCAATACTTTTTCACTATTTGATTGGAGGGAATTTCTGGTTCTCTAATATTGGGTGTCAGACAAGCAACTCGACAAATGAAAGAATTCAGTTTTAATTCAGTCATATTGCTAGACATAGCTTTACAGGAGATGACATTATTTGACCCGCATCTGGAGCCTAAGTCCAACACAGTTGGTGATTAGTGTTACATTTTGCACAGTCTGAACATAATGTGATAAAATCCATTTGATTTGTAGCTGAGCATTTGTCTCACAGATGCAGCAATAACTTGATTCCATAGGGAAGTTTTTTGTTGCTGATACACTGGAAGTGCAGTGAGCTCAGGAGGTTGGGATCAATAACACATGTGATTCCTGGAATCTTTGACTTGAAGTGTGAAACCTTTGACCGCAACAGGATTTCCTGTCTGCATGTCACTCTGATTGATGAATTTGTCTTCAGTTAGGTGGAAAGCATTCCAGGAGAGGAGCAAATATGTCCAGTCCCCAAACTTGGGATGGGGCAAAAGGGACCTTAATCCCAGGGCAGGCATGAAACTATAGCTGGGAGACGGAGGGTCTATGCCCAAATTTTAATCCCTAATGCCAGCAGTGGTGTTCAGTTCTTGACTCTCAAAGCTGGAGAGTGTATATTTGTGGTGGGGAGCTGGAGATGGTTGTTTAATGGGACATGAAGGTAGTAGAACTGATGCAGGCAAAATGAACCACATAGCTTCCTTCTGCACTGGAATAACTCTGTGAGTTTTAAAGGTGGTATGTTTGGTGAGCTGTGAGGAAGATGACATCCCAGGTTTACACCTCATTAAAATGGTATCTAAAATGCTAACCAGCCTCCTGTTTGGAGGTTGACTGCCTGATCCTTATCCCACTCAGTAAATCCCAGATGTCAGTAGATCAGGACCATTCTCCTGATGCATTCAGAACTTCTGCTCTTTTATAACATCACTTGCTTCGAGTCTTATGCAATCACTCATGTTCAAATTTCCCTCCATATTTCTGCATTTGAACTGTAAATAGCATAATAATAAAAATCTCAAAAATCAGGGTCTGGGGCTACACTTTCTAATGTCTGCATTGACATAGTTCAATGGTAAATGTTTTTGGCCTTGGAATTATGCCAACTGAAAGAGAACGTAAAACATGATGGTGTGTGTCATATTAATTGAGGCATTAACTCTTCCATTTGAAACTGTTTTAGATATTCAGATGGTAACATTTACATTGCATCTTTTCTATGTATAACACCATGACAATCTGCTGCATGTCAAAGGGGAAATCACAACTGTCTGATTTCAAACAAAAGAGTTAAAGATTGCAAAATCTATAAACTCTGAAATCCAAACAGTTACTTTGCTAGGGCCTTGAAATTTCACTTGCTACATTGTACTTTATAGTTAAAACACACACTGGAAGCTAATGAATTCTGAACCTGAAGTTTTCCTTTTGGTGACATGTAGATAACCAGGGAACTCATGAGATTCGGGAGTAGTAGTAGGAGCATTTGGTCATTTGAGGCCAGATCTACCATTCACTAAAATCATAGGATCCCTCGGTCTCAGCTCTTAATCAGCCCCAATGGCTCCAAAGGAACCACAGAGAATGCTCTCCAGCCCAAGAATTCGAATTCTTTTCAGTCTTTTGTTCTGTCAGAATGAAAATAAATTCTCCAGTTGGCACAATAAAACAGCAGCTAACCCTCATCCACCTCTTTATTGACTACTTCCCTGCAAAGTAGTTCCTCCTACCTCCCCTGCTTATGAAATCTGTCGCTGAGTCTTGGTTCCATTTTTGGGCTGTCAACCAGGCAAACTGCATTGGTGTGCCTCATTGGCTCATAGCTTGCCTGGTTTAATGATATGTTTGAAGAGAATGTTTACTGGAATTCAAATACAAAGGAGCATAAGAAAATCCAAAATGAGAACAGGCAATTCAGCCCATCAAGCTCATACCATCCAAAGTCTGTATAAATAATTCAATCATGAATATACCTGCTTGTGTTTGTTTTTGTTGCCCCTCCTTGACCCAGATAGAATGGGGGCATCTCTAGAAAAAATACTTTAAAGCTTATATGGAATAAGTTACAGGACTGCACCATACTTGCTTTAAAAACCACCCTTTAGAATGGAATCTGCCACAAGGAAGTACCAATATGTAAATGTGCATGATCATTTTGCCCTTTCTGCTATCATTTGGTCTCACTTTGCAAAGTCCCCAGCAGGGGACTAGATCTCGGCAGGAACAGTATATCTCCTGTTGAGAGTTGTGAGAAGGGCAGGCATATAGATGCTGTATGGTCCTAGGCCTTAATGGAGAGAAGGGTTTCTACTGGTTCACAATCATGTCCTAATCCACTTTTTCTCCAGTTCAGTGCAGCAGATTCTTCAACTATTAACCAGCATCTCATCTGCAGCCATGACTGCCTTGTGTGTCAATGGGAAGATTTGCTGGAGTCTGCTTGGAAAATGAGTTTAACACTTGATTTATGCCAATGTCACAGACGCCATTTATAATTTGGAAAAAGATCAAAATGTTTGTGAGAATAGCTTGTTTTTGCTTTTTAGGATATTTTTAGACCTGTTCTGCAACCATTTGTTTGTGCATTTCTCGATGCTTTGAAAAGCATTTTCCTCAGGTTTAAAAGTGTAATGATTTCCAGAGAAGGCTTCTGCTTTGTTCTGGGTATCACCCATCTGATTCTTTTCCTCAAGTTCTTTCTTCAAAGTTTTACTGACTTCAGATGTTCAATCTCCAAATCGTAATGTGGCCAAAGCAACCTGATTTGTTCCTCTCAGCACTACTTCGCTCAAAAATTGGAACTCCAGAACTTGCGGGTTTGGACTTATTTTCCAACCAGTAGAACAGAGGCGTTTGAACACACTATATACTTGCCTTTATTGCTGACACTCCCACCACCCCCTACACGACTCGCTGTCATTCACATGTGCCTAGGTTCCTCCTCCATCTGAGTGGACCCCACTCTAACCTGTTACACACACACACACACACACACACCGCCAAGGGGTGCAGTGCGTCAAGAAGATAGTAACAACACCAGCACCTTCGTGAAGGAATTAGAAGTGGACAATAAGTGCTGGTCCAGCGAGTGATGCTTGCAACCCAATGAAAGTAAATTTGAGAGAAAAATGGTCCTTCAATGATGGAACAAGTGTTTTCATTAATTGTTAAACTAGTAGTTGCTATAAACCTTTTCACTAAAATTAATGAGTACATGACAAACACAGAATTATTCAAGGTGGAAGCAATCTGTCTTCATCTGACAGCTTCTTTCACTTCGCACAAAAAGTGGAAAATTGTTAAAGTGCTGATGGTGTTATAGGCAAGCTTTGTGTTCTCCATAGCGGAGAAAATGACAGATCTTTCCTGATTGCCTATATGCTTTAATGATAAATGATGGTGAAATATCTACCATCCTCAGCACAGTCCTGAGACATTGGTAAGTGGATGAAACTCAATACTTGATAGTTTTTAATCTACTGGAGTAGCGATTAGTCACAGCACATTCCTGCCCAGCCTTCCCTAAAACTCAGATTAACACATTGTCTGCAGTGAGCAGGCAAGAAACAGACTTGAAGCCTTGGAGATACTTTCTATAGATTAGTAGTAATGATCAAATAACACTGCTGAAACATCATAGCTTCATTGATGAATGATTTGTGAAATGTTTACTTAACAGAGATTGTTTTTCCCTTTGCTATTTTTCTTCTTCTGAGGTTGTCAGTTGATAAACAGCAAAATTGTGATGAACAATCTCCCCTTTGGCTTGCATCTTTCATTCTCTGTGATTTACTTAATTCATACTTACTTAACACTTGACAATTGCCTGATGGTACCATTTGCATCAAAAGTAATTAATTTAGATAGCAGCTAATTTGTATTATTATAATGATTTTTAAAAATCCATTTGTGGGATGTGGGCATTATTTATTGGCAAGCATTTATTACCTGCCCCTAGTTGGGAGGTGGTGGTAAGTTGCCTTCTTGAACCGCTGCAGTCCGCTTGCTGTGGGTTGACCCACAATGTCATTAGGGAGGGAATTCCAATGTTTTGACACAGTGACAGTGGAGGAATGGTGACATATTTCCAAGACAGGAGGTGAGTGGTTTGGAGGGAATGTACTGACGGTGATGTTCCCATGTATTTGCTGCCATTGTCCTTCTAGATGATACTCAGTGTGGGTTTGGAAGGTGCTGTCTCAGGATCTTTGGTGCATTCCTGCAGTGCATCTTGTAGATTTTATGCACTGCTGCTACTGAATGTCAGTGGTAGATGGAGTGGATGCTTGTGGATGTGGTGTCAATTAAGCAGGCTGCTTTGTTCTGGATGGTATTAAGTGGTATTGAGTGTTGTTGGAGCTGCACCCATTTGGGAAAGTGGGAAGCATTCAATCACACATCTGACTTATGCCCTGTGGATGGTGGAGAGTCTTGGGGAATCAGGAGGTGTGTTACTCGCCCACAGTATTATTTGCCTCTAACCTGCTCTCGTAGCCATCTGTGTTTATGTAGTGAGTCTAGTTGAGGTTCTGATCAATGGTAACCCCAAGGATGTTGATAGTGGATTGTTCAGGGATGGTAACACCATTGAATATTAAGAGTTGTAATTAGACTTTCTCTTATTGAAGGTGATCATTATGTGGCATTTGTGTAGTGTGAAAGTTAATTGACACTTGTCAGCCCAAGCCTGGATATTGTTCAGATCTTGTTGTATTTAAACATGGATTGCTTCAGTATCTGGGAAGTTGTGAATGGTGCTAAACATTGTGCAATCATCGGCAAACATCCCCACCTCTGACCTTATGATGGACAGAAGGTCATTGAGGAAGCAGGAGAAGATGGTTGTGCCTAAGACACTACCTTGAGGAACTCCTGCAGAGATGTCCTGGAGCTGAGATGGCTGTCCTCCAACAACTACAACTATCTTCCTTTGTGTGAGGTATAACTTCAACCAGCTTCTAAACTGTGTTAAAAGGACCAATAGAAAGGTAATGTTGTTATTACTCGTAGTTTGAATTATACACATGAATATCTGAACATATGAAAAGAGTTTATTTTTATCTCTGTTTTGAAATATTATCTGGCAATAATGTTGAGAATTGATTTGACAATTACTGTTTTGGGTTCCTAATAATGAGGTCGGTTATTGTGGTGAAAATTCTAAAGTATTAAGAAATTGGTTTGCTTATCTTTATCATGTCTTTGATGGCATAATATCAAGAAGTTTGTAGAAGATAGCTGCAACATATAAACATCATAACATTCATTTGCCCTCTAAGTCTCCTTTACCCAGTGACCATGGTGCCTGCCCTGTAACATTTTGTTAGTTTGTTTATTCACAGCTTTAAAGAATGTGAAAGGCACATTTTCTGTCCAATACACCAATGGTATGTGCGCACAAAAGCTGCAGTGAAATTGGGGCAAAAATAGGGGAGGCATCTTAGCGATAGACTAGTTTGAAAGCATGTTGTGTCGTGTATTCTGACTGAGTGGGATTTAGAGATGAGGTTTACACACCTACAGGATTCAGGCCTCATTGTGGTTACTGTGGCAGGCTGAATTTTAGATTCTCTGGGCCGACCACTTTTCTGAAGGACGATGACAAGCACTTTTTTTTTGGAGTGGGTGGTTTTTCAGAAGTGTAGAGGGCTGTTGTGGTGCAGTGGTAGTGCCATATTCCTGAACCAAGAAGTCTGGGTTCAAGTCCCAACTGCTTCAGAGATTTGTCATATCACCTTTGAATTAGAAAATACCTAGCCCTTATTAATGTGTACCATGTGCCTGTTTTGATTTTGTAAACCAATAAAATGATAGTCAATGTCTCTTTCCTACATTACCCAAAGTGAAACAATACATCTGAAGGTAATGTATTGTGAGCGACAATATTGAATGTAGAAGGTTTTGTGATCTTCTGTTATATAATACGGTACAATTTAATACAACATAGGAACAGGCCCTTTGACCCACCAAACCTGCATCAATTCTAATCCTTATTTAGACCTGTTACTTATTGGCATGTGTGGTCTCTATCCCTCTGATTGCCTCCTGTTCATGTCTATCAAGATATGCTTTAAATGTTGCTAACACCACCTCCACTGTATTCCAGGCATCCCCCACACTCGGTTTGAAAACTTGTCCCCGCACTTCTCCCCTAAACTTTCTGCTTCTCACCTTGAAGCCATACCCGCCAGTATTAGACCTTTCCAGCCTGTGAAAAAGCCCCTGACTATCCTCCTTACCTATGCCCCTGATAATTTTGTAGACCTCTATGACGTCACCTCTCGGCCACTGTCTTTTCAGTGAAAACAGTCTAAGTTTATCCAACATCTCCTCATAACTAAAATCCTCCAGTTCAGGTGAT
The DNA here is from genome assembly GCA_024137785.1 of Ginglymostoma cirratum. Lineage (NCBI taxonomy): Eukaryota > Metazoa > Chordata > Chondrichthyes > Orectolobiformes > Ginglymostomatidae > Ginglymostoma > Ginglymostoma cirratum. The sequence continues at coordinate 31,176,986 of JAHRHZ010000263.1, read as the reverse complement.
GGCCTAATGGTATCGTCTGGACTGTTAATCCAGAAACCCAGATAATGTTCTGGGGACCCGGGTTCGAATCCCGCCATGGAAGATGGTGGAATTTGAATTCAATAAAAAAGATCTGGAATTAAGAATCTAATGATGACCATCAATCCATTGTTGATTGTTGGGAAAAACCCAACTGGTTCACTAATTTAGGGAAGGAAACCATCATCCTTAACTGGTCTGGACCTACATGTGACTCCAGACTCATAGCAATGTGGTTGACTCATAACTGACCTCTGGGCTATTAGGGATGGGCAATAAATGCTGTCTAGCCAGCAACGCCCTCATCCCATGAATGAAGAAAATAGAAAGGTAATGTTCTGGAAAGCCTTCTTTGCACCCTTTCTAAGGCATCCATGTTCTTCTGGTACTGTGGTGACCAGAACTTTTTTTTTATTATTCATTTGTGGGATGTGGGTGTTGTTGGCTGGCCAATATTTATTGCCCATCCCTAGTTTCCCTTGAGAATGTGGTGGTGAGTTGCCTTTTTGAACCGCTGCAGTCCTCCAGCTGTGGGTTGAACCACAATGCTATTAGGGAGGGAATTCCAGGATGTTGACCCAACGAAAGTAAAGGAATGGCGATATATTTCCAAGTCAGGATGGTGAGTGACTTGGAGAGGAACTTGGAGGTGATGGTGTCTGCTGCCCTTGTCCTTCTAGATGAAGTGGTCGTGGGTTTGGAAGGTGCTGTCTGAGGATCTTTGGTGTATTTCTGCAGTGCATCTTCTAGATAGTACACACTGCTGCTACTGAGTGTCAGTGGTGGAGGGAATGGATACTTGTGGATGTGGTGCCAATCAAGTGGGCTGCTTTGTCCTGGATGGTGTCAAGCTTCTTGAGTGTTGTTGGGGCTGCACTCATCCGGGCAAGTGGGGAGTATTCCATCACACTCCTGACTTGTGCCTTGTAGGTGGTGGACAATCTTTAAGGAGTCAGGAGGTGAGTTACTCACCACAGTATTCCCAGCTTCTGGCCTGCTCTTGTGGCCACTCTGTTCATGTGGTGAGTCCAGTTGAGTTTCTGGTCAATGGTAACCCCCAGGATGTTGATAGTGGGGGATTCAGTGATGGTAACACTATTGAATGTCAAGGGAATGTCAAGTGTCCACCACCATTCATAACTGGTTGTAGCAGGACTGCAGAGCTTAGACCTGATCCGTTAGTTGTGGAATCGCTTAGCTCTATCTGTCACTTGCTCCTTTCTCTGTTTGGCATGCAAGTAGCCCTGTTTGGTGACTTCACCAGGTTGATACCCCATCTTCAGGTATGCCTGGTGCTGCTCCTGGCATACCCTCCTGCACTCTCTATTGAATGTCAAGGGGCGGTGGTTAGATTGTCTCTTATTGGTGATGGTCATTGCCTGGCATTTGTGTGGCATGAATGTCACTTGCCACTTGTCAGCCCAAACCTGGATATTGTCCAGAGCTTGCTGCATTTGAACATGGACTGCTTCAGTATCTGAGGAGTCGCAAATGGTGCTGAAAATTGTGCAATCATCGGCGAACATCCTCACTTCTGACCTTATGATGGATGGAAGGTCATGATGAAGCAGCTGAAGATGATTGGGCCGAGGATACTGGCCTGAGGAAGTCCTATCAGAGAAGACCTGGAGCTGAGATGATTGACCTCCAACAACCACGATCATCTTCCTATGTGTCAGGTATGACTCCAACCACCGAAGCATTTGCCCCCTGATACCCATTGATTCCAGTTTTGCCAGGGCTCCTTGATGCCACACTTGGCCGAATGCAGCCTTGATATCAAGGGCTGTCACTCTCACCTCATGTCTGGAATTCAGCTTTTTCGTCCATGTTTGAACCAAGGCTGTAATGAGATCAGGAGCTGAGTAGCACTGGCGGAACCCAAACTGGGCGTCACTGAGCAGATTATTTCTGAGCAGGTGCTACTTGATAGCACTGTTGATGACACCTTCCATCAATTTACTGATGATTGAGAGTAGACTGATGGGGCGGTAATTGGCAGGGTTGGATTTGTCCTGCTTTTTGTGTACAGGACATATTTGGGCAATTTTCCACATTGTCAGGTAGATACCAGTGCTGTAACTGTACTGGAACAGCTTGGCTAGGGGAGCAGCAAGTTCTGGAGCACAATTCTTCAGTATTATTGCCAGAATGTTGTCAGGGCCCATAGCCTTTGCAGTATCCAGTGTCTCCAACGGTTTCTTGATATCAGGTGGAGTGAATCGATTTGGCTGAAGACTGTATCTGTGATGCTGGGGACCACTGGAGGAGGTCGAGATGGACCATCCACTTGGCACCTCTGGCTGAAGATTGCTGTGCCTTATCTTTTGCACTGATGTGCTGGGTTCTTCCATCATTGAGGATGGGGATATTTGTGGAGCCTCCTCCTCCAGTGAGTTGTTTAATTGTCCACCACTGGATGTAGCAGGACTGCAGAGCTTAGACCTGATCCGTTAGTTGTGGAATCGCTTAGCTCTATCTGTCACTTGCTACTTTCTCTGTTTGGCATGCAAGTAGCCCTGTTTGGTGGCTTCACCAGGTTGATACCCCATCTTCAGGTATGCCTGGTGCTGCTCCTGGCATACCCTCCTGCACTCTCCATTGAACCAAGGTTAATCCCCTGGCTTGATGGTAATGATTGAATGGGTGATATGCCAGGCCATGAGGTTACAGATTGTGCTGGAGTGCAATTCTGCTGCTGTTGAAGGCCCACTGCGCCTCATCAATGCCCAATCTTGAGTTTCTACATCTGTGCAAAGTCCGTCCCATTTAGCATGGTGATAGTTCCACACAACACTTTGGAGTTTATTTTCAATGTGAAGGCAGGACTATGTCTCCACAAGGACTGTACGATGGTCACTCTTACCAATACTGTCATGGAAAGATGCAACTGCAGCTGGCAGATTAGTAAGGATGAGATCAAGTATGTTTTTCCCTCATGTTGGTTCCCTCACCACCTGCCGCAGACCCGGTCTAGCAGCTATGTCCTGTAGGACCTGACCAGCTCAATCAGTAGTACTGCTGCTGAGCCACTCTTGGTGGTGGACATTGAAATCCCCCACCCAGAGTACACTTTGTGCCCTTGCCATTCTCAGTGTTTCCTTTAAGTGTTGTTTAACATTGAACAGAGCTGATTCATCAGCTGAGGGAGGACGGTATGTGGTAATTAGCAGGAGGTTTCCTTGCCCACGTTTAGCTTGAAGCCCTGAGACTTTATGGGGTCCAGAGTCAATGTTGAGGACTCCTAGACCAACTCCCTACTGACTGTATACCACTGTGCTGCCACCTCTACTGGGTCTGTCCTGCCGGTGGGACAGGACACATCCAGGGATGGTGATGGTGCTGTCTGGGACATTGATTGTAAGGCATGATTCTGTCAGGCTGTTGCTTGACTAGTCTGTGAGGCAGCTCTCCTAATTTTGGCACTAATCCCCCAGATGTTAGTGAGGAGAACTTTGCAGGGTCGACAGGGTGTTTCTGCCGTTGTCTTTTCCGGTGCCTAGGTCGAAAGCAGGTGATCCTTCCAGTTCCATTTCTTTGGGTCTTTGTAGTGATTGGTACATCTGAGTGGCTTGCTAGGCCATTTCATAGGGCAGTTGAGAGTCAACCACATTGCTGTGGGTCTGGAGTCACATATAGGCCAGATCAGGTGAGGGTGGCAGATTTCCTTCCCTGAAGGACATTAGTGAGCCAGATGGGTTTTTCCGATAATTAGCAATGATTTCATGGTAATTAGTAGATTCTTAATTCCAGACTTTTTTTTTGAATTCCAATTCCACCATCTGCCATGGCAGGATTCGAACCTGGGTCCCTGGAACATCAGCTGGGTTTCAGGATTAATAGTCTAGCAATAATACCACTAGGCCATCGCCTACCCATGCAATATTCCAAATGTGGCCTAATGAAAGACTTGAATGTTACCAAGGGTTTTCAATGGTTCAGATTTACTTGCCTTGAGTGGATACTGAGGGGCTGTTTTTATCAAGCGCACTGATTTATAACCTTGGTTTAGATCCCTTTATCAAAAGCCCCAGTGGATCAGGTCTGAGGACCAAGGAAAGAGACAACACCCTCTGAATGTCTGACAACAACTAACCATCTTTGATTTTTGAAACTTCTGTTATTGCTTTGCTTTTAATTAAATTGAATTAACAGACAGCAAAAGGATATTTTCAAGTAAATTGAGGTATTTGTAACTGGCCCAAGTTAAACCTATAATGTTATTGAATAAACACAAAATCGAGGAGCAGGAGTAGGTCATCCGGCCCCTCGAACCTGCCCCGCCATTCAACAAGATCATGGCTGATCTCTTTGAGACTCAGCTCCACTTACCCGCCCGCACACCATAACCCTTAATTCCTTTACTGTTCAAAAATTTATCTAGCCTTGTCTTAAACACATTCAGCGAGGTAGCTGAGGGAATTCCACAGATTCACAACCCTTTGGGTGAAGAAGTTCCTTCTGACCTCAGTCCTACATCTGCTTCCCTTTATTTTGAGGCGATGCCCCCAGCCCCAGTTTCACCTGCTAGCAGAAACAACCTCCCTGCCTCCGCCTTGTCTATTCCCTTCATAATCTTATATGTTTCCATAAGAGCTCCCCTCATTCTTCTGAGTTCCAATGAGTATAATCCCAGCCTACTCAGTCTCTCCTCTTAATCCAACCCTCTCAACTCTGGAATCAACTGAGTGAATCTCCTCTGCACCCCCTCCAGTGCTAGTATATCCCTTCTCAAGTAAAGAGACTAAAACTGCACACAGTACTCCAGGTGTGGCCTCACCTGGACCCTATACAGCTGCAGCATAGCCTCCCTGTTTTTAAACTCCATCCCTCTCGCAATGGCAGACAAAATTCCATTTGCCTTTTTAATTATCTGCTGCACCTGCAATCCTACTTTTAGCGATTCATGCACAAGGACACCCAAGTCCCTCTGCACAGCAGCGTGCTGCAGTTTTTTATCATTTAAAACATAGCCCATTTTGCTGTTATTTCAACCAAAATGCATGACCTCACACTTATCAATATTGTACTCCATCTGCCAGACCTTTGCCCACTCACTTAGACTATCTATATCCCTCTGCAGACTTTCAGTGTCTTCTGCACACTTTGCTCTACCACTCATCTTAGTGTCATCTGCAAATTTTGACACTCCACACTTAGTCCCCAACTCCAAATCATCTATGTAAATTGTAAACAATTGCAGTTCCAACACTGATCCCTGAGGCACACCACTAGCCACTGACCGCCAACCAGAAAAACACCCATTTACCCCTACTCTTTGCTTTCTACTAGTCAACTAATCTTCTATCCATGCCAATACATTACCTGTAATACCGTGCAACTTTATCTTGTGTAGCAGCCTTTGGTGTGGCACCTTGTCAAATGCCTTCTGGAAATCCAGATACACTACATCCACAGGTTCCCCATTGTCCACCATGCAAGTAATCTGCTCAAAGAATTCCACCAAATTAGTTAAACATGACCTACCCTTCATTAACCCATGCTGGGTGTTCCCAATGGGAGAATTTATATCCAGACGTCTTGCAATTTCTTCCTTAATGATAGATTCAAGCATTTTCCCCACTACCGTAGTTAAGCTAACTGGCCCATAGTTACCTGCTTTTTGTCTACTTCCTTTTTTAAACAGTTGTGTCACATTGGCCATTTTCCAATCTGCAGGAACCACCCCAGAGTCAAGTGAATTTTGGTAAATAATTACTAATGCATTTGCTATTTCCCCCATCACCTCTTTTAGTACCCTGGGATGCATTTCATCAGGGACAGGATACTTGTCTACCTTTAGCCCCATTAGCTCGCCCAGTGCTGCCTCCTTAGCGATAATGATAGTTTCTAGGTCCTCACTTGCTATAACCTTCTTGCCATCAGTTTTCGGCATGTTATTTGTGTCTTCCACTGTGAAGACCGACAAAAAATAACTGTTTAACGCTTCGGCTATTTCCTCATTCCCAGTTATTAACTTGGCCTTCTCATCCTCTAAAGGACCAATGTTTACTTTTGCCACTCTTTTACAATTTACATATTTATAGAAACTTTTGCTGCCTGTTGTTATATTCTGAGCTATGTGTGATAGCTATAGGGAGCTATGGACACAGCTGACAGGCCTGTCATTCAAGATGGGGGTGAAAGGAGAAGGCGCATTGGAAGCATAGGTATGAAAAGTTGTTTCGGCAGAGTAGATGCAACAAAGACAGTAAAACTGTGAGAATGAATGGAATTTTTCCAGGAAGCAACATTTGGCAACTTTTAGTCAAGGCAGCAATGAAGGCAGTGAGATTACGGTGAATATTAGTTGATAATCTATCACCAGAAATGGAGTCAGAGAAGTTCAGATAGGGACGGGACAAGTTGGAGATTGAACATGTGAAAGTAAGAGAAGGATGGAAGCTGGAATCAAGATTAATGAAATCTTTTAGTTCAGGCGAGAGCAAGCAATAGCTCCAACAGGATCATCTGGTAACAGGCTCTGGGAAAAGGAGTGGGAGGGGGTCAGAGTGGGACTAAAACAAGGAATATTTCACATATTACATAAAATGAGAAGCAACACTAGAGCTCCTATAGTGTCCAATGCAATGATGTGGAGGTGCCAGTGTTGGACTGGGGTGGGCAAGGTCAGAAGTTAAACAACACCAGGTTATAGTCCAACAGGTTTATTTGAAAACACAAGCTTTTGGAGCCTCACAGCTTAACAACTGAAGAAAGAATGAGGCTCTTGAGAAATTGAAAGTATTCTCCTGTTTTCACTTCAATCAAAGGGTTATAAATCTTTGGAATGCATCATGGAATTTCCATTGTTAAATGCATTAAGCCTGGGATAGACAAATTTTGAGTCTCTTAAGAAATGTTAGGATGTAGAGAATGGGTGGGAAAATAGAATTGTAGCTTGAGATTAGCCGTGATCATAGTCAATTTGGCCAAGGATGGCTTTAAGGAGCCTTAGCAAAACTAGAGTCAATTGGAATCATGAGGAATGTTTTTCAGTGATTGGAGTCATGCCTGGTATAAAGAAAGTTAGCTGTGGTTGTTGGAGTTCAGTCATCTCAGCTCCAGGACATAGTTGCAGAAATTCCTCAGGGTACTGTCCTTGGTCCAACCTGTTTTATGTATCAGCGACACAGAAGAGCGTGAGTGAAACTCCATCAGCAATTCCACACTGAGTTCTTCATGTTCATTGGAAGGGCTATCCAAAAAATGCTAGCGTCCTTCTTGAAGTCAGCTCTGCAAGCATTCAGGTAAAGCTCCTGCAATATCAACTGTGATGGACTAGGCACTGTGTCCGGATGACCAACTTGCCAAATCCTGTTTTCTCAACACTCAAATGGCCAGCATTTCAGGGGACGGCACTGAAATTGTTTCAAACGCACTCAGAAGCTATCCTTGAAGCATGGCATCATTGGCATGAATGACTGGAAGGAACCTGCTACCAATTATTCAAAATGGAGAGAATTTGTCCAGCAGCCTCTATCGTAGTTTGGCTCCATCGGCCTTAATGCTGAGGTAGAACGGTAACAGAGAAGCAAAGAAATGGAAACAAATCTGGTCCCCATGACCTTGTGGGACATCCCATGTGCATGAAGATCTGTAGGTTGGGGATTGGCCTGTTGAGTCATACAAAGACCAATGGCAGAAACTCCTTGGTAGACAACATCCTCAAATTGAGGGCGAGACAATTATACAAAGTGCTGGGGCATTTTAAGAGATGCGATGAAGGGCTATATATTAAATGAAAGTTCCTTCTTTCAGGTCTTGGTGGTTTACTTACAAGTTACTTCAATAGATAAAGTACAACAGTTTTGGCACCTCTGTGTGTGGCTGTAACCAAGTACCCATGACAGAATTAATCTTACAGCTGAGTGAACTGTAAGCAGTGTTACACTGAAACAGTCGTTACTGTAATGCAATAATACCATAAAATCCTCTTCTGAAAAGTTTAAACACAGCAAATACTTGGAATAGAAGCTAAAGTGTGTGAAATATTTGTATCATATCGATGACAATTAGTGTGCATTGTGCTTCTTTACAACTACAAGGTATTGTGGTAACAAACTCCACAGTGAAGTTTTAAAATACTGCAATTGACTTGATAAACATTAGCAAGATTTCAATACATGTCAAGACACAAAGGCACTTTGGTTTTGTAAGGGATTAAATTATTCAGTGACACAGCTCACCCATGAGATTTTGATGAAAGTTCAGGACTTACTACATTTTTTCCAAGTAAATTACATAAACTAAATTCTGGCAATAGACACTGCGCTCAAAAGAGATGAGAATTGATTTTTTTTCATGGATTACTGATAATTTAGGTTCTTGAGAACACTCGAGTCATTCCAAGCAGTTTATTCATGCAGAAATGCACTGAGAGATTACCCCTTGAAAACCTGCAGACACAGCTCTACAAATTGATAGAGGTTTCTCAAACTCATTTACAATATTGTTCCTTCAGCAAACAAACATTCCTGAAGGTGACATCCATTATTTAAAAAATTGTTGCAAAGTTCTTGTGTTGATGCTTTAAGTATATTCTCTACTATTACATGCTTTAATTTGTAAATCAATGTAAGGAATGATGAAAGGCTTAGGGTGCAAGGTTCAATAAAATGGAACAGAATGAAAGATTTGAGAATCATTGCCAAACAAGTTTTGAATACTAAGTGTTTTCTTATGATGTTGAAGGTAGAGAATTAAAGGAAAGGCATTCACAACCTCAAGAAGCACTGAAGCATTTTACAGTCAACTAACTTTTTGAGTTGCAACCCCTGTTGTAATGTAGGAAGGTGAGCAGCAAATATTGTACATAGCAACGTCCAACAAATAAAAGGAAGCAATAACCAGACCATTCCAAGAGTTATACAGGAGGCTGGGAAAACACAGCAAGCCAGGCAGCATCTGGAGGAAAGGAGCAGTCAACATTTCAGGGGTATTACCCTTCTTCAGGACCTGTGTCCTGTTACCTCTCCTATTTCTTATACACAATGTTATCCCAGTGGGGGCAGCCTGATGAATTTCAGTCAAGAGACTGCATATGGCTTTCAAAGATGACCTTATCAGCTCTGGGCCTCGAAGGCCCATTTCAGGCTATACAATTTCAACATGGGTGGTAGCTAGCTATCGGCTAAAGAATACCCAGTGTCATGATATGACCAGATGGCAGGTAATACGAGAGTGAGAGTCAGCCAACACTTTTCATCATTGTTTTTCTGCCAGGAGGCACAGGGCTCAGACTGTGGTGAGGGAAGGATTGGAAATAAGGAGCCGTGTGTTTAGGCAACCTGCAGCTTGTAAATCAGAAGAGACTGTGCAATGAGTGAAAAAAGTGAAGTGAGAAGATTATCAGGTGTGAGAATACTGACATTGGTTTTAGCTCCAATGTTGGCAAGCATCAGTGTTGGCAGCAGTCAACACATCAATGGGAATGAGCCTTTGCTTGCCCCTTTTCATTTATGTGCTGCTGCCTCTCTTTATATGCCAGCTGGTCCTACACAGGAAAGGGAAGTGGTGGAATTTTAATTCAGTTAACAATGGTCTGAAAAATGAAACTGGTCTCAGAATGGTAATCAATGGTGTCATTCTGCGATCATGATAACTGGAAGCTATCATCATTCGCTATAAAATCAGTTAGTAAAAGTGGAAAGGAAATGCGGTGAATTATTCCTCTTGGTTTGTGGATACTGGCAAGAAGCGCCAGATGCAGATTTAAACCCATTCCACAATGAATGAAGCCCATCAAAGATAAGTCGTCAATTTATTTTGGACCTCAGATGAGTTAGACTCATTATTATGGGCTGGGTTGCTGCCATCCTCCTCATTCTCCCTCCTGTACTTGGCACTTACTTTCCTGGCAGAAATTGCTCTTGTCTAAATCTGGCAAATTACCTCAGGCTGCCAATGGTACCTTACAGTTTGCCTGGTAAATGTAAATGATGCTGAAGTCTCAATCATTCAGAGGCCTCTTGACCACTATATTGGGCATCGACCCAAAAGATAAAATCGATCCACTCTACATTAAGCTGCTGCAGAGCCTGTACCGATATTCCCTGCCCACTGTTGGCCAAGTCTGATTGCAAGTCTGCCAATTCACATGCTTCATGTTGGCAGCTCCGTAACTCGTGCAATGAGGCGTGACCTGGAAAATGAAATGGATCACACACTGACTGCTCCGGGCATTTCTCTAAGCACACAGGATTTACACATAGTAATGATAATTGGCACCACAGAGTTCGAAAATGCGTTTTTTTGATGAATTTTGGAGAAAATAGCATTAAGGGATATAGAACCAAGTCTGATAGGTTGATTTAAGATACAGCTTGACTATGACCAGAATAATTAATGGAACTGGGTTAAAGAGCTGAATGACCTACTCCTCCTCCTACATTAATATATTTCCATCCACGTCTGAAATGAACAATTCATCTATTCGACCAAGCTTTTGGTCAGCAGTCCTAATATTTCCACTGTTACTTGGTGTCAAATTTTGAATGATGACACCCTGTAAAATGCCTTAGCTTGTGCTACATTAAAGGCACTAGATAAATCCAGTTATTGTGGTAGTAAATACACTGTGAGGCAACATCTTATTACAAATGTATAGATCTTTATGTCCAGCTTCCTGATTTTGTCCTTGTACTTCATCATGCAAATAGTTATATGCAGAGTTAATGGCAAATGTGAGAAAATAGTTTGACTTTAGGAATATAACTTCAGTTGATAAAGTAACAATGAGCTGAATCAAAATTAGGATCATGCATTGCAACATGATGTTTTATAATTATGCTGGAAACTCCTGAATTGTGATTGTATAATTATTCTACATGTTGTTGGTCCCAAATGAATCTTCCTGCACTCCAAGGGCTTTCTCTCCACAATGTAATGAAGTTAATCCTATGTGAATGACCCTTCTGTGACTTATATTTGTCATGTAATGTTGTCACAGACTTTTTTACTGTGATGAATTGCTATGACCTGCAGTGCATCGATTGAAGAGACAACAGAACAAATCCAAAGGTGGACTTCAAATGGGAGTTGAGTGATACTTGAAGGGAAAGAAATTGCATGGCTGTAAGAATGGAAGGGGGTTTGAGAATACTGGATTACCCTAACCCTAACTCTAACCCCAACCCCAACCCCAACCCTAATCCTAATCCTAGACTATCGAGTAATCAATGGGCAAAATGGTCTCCTCTTGTAATTCCATAGTAAAGGAGTATGGGTTAGAACAAATATTACAAGGAATATTACAAATGTGAAATTGACAGGTATTTAGTCTTTGTGAAATGGACTTAAAAATCAACTGCTTAAAAAAGAAAATAGAAAATATATTTTAATTTGAAAATTTATGCAGTTGAAATGGTCTTGTCCTCTCACTCAGACGAGCATTTGTGGTAGAAATACTGAATAATTCAAACCTGGGAGGCTGTACTTAAGATGATAATAACTGCTTTAACATGTGCCTGACCACGTGAATGCAGTTTGGAGATTATTACTAAAGCTGTAGTTATACAAGCTCCACAGAACCCTGCTCAGCCCATAGAACATGGAATCTAGAACTAGACTGGACGAGTGGGTGGCTCCTGTCATTACACAGAACCAACAGAAAATTTCTTTATGAGCGTAATTAACATCAACACTCATCCAGGATTATTGAAAATCCTCATTATGATTTTCTTTTCAACCACATCAGAGGTCTCAACCAAAAACCTGAATTTTTATCAGTTCGGTTCACATCACTTTAATCTCTCCTTGTTAGTCTGAAATTGAAAGTTTATTACTTTAATTATAGATTTATCAATGTTATCGAGATAAGATTTGTTGTTATGAATGAGATGAGAGTAATGTGTTCTCTTTCCTGATATGGCTAATCTTATGCTTTCTCTACCTTGGACTTAAAACAAAAAGACCTGTCAACCAGATTTCTTTAGAAAGCATAAAGTTATTGATTTATTGTGAAACAAAACTTATTCCATAAAGATGTAGAATTCATTACACACCGTTTGTAGTATAAAAATATTAATGTTTACGCCTCTAAATAATCCCAAACTTTCACCCATTCACATAAAGAAAAGGGGAAAGAACAAATTAGTTTCTGCAGAGGTTCACTTTGGGGGAAAGAGAAAACACTTTTGGCCAATAAGCCTTAGTCCTTGAAGGAAATAAACAAAATGATATGGTTTAGAATTTTCAGGCAACTGTTGGTCTGGAGCAAACTTCCTCAACTACAAATTTGAAAACATCTAAGCCTGCAAAACACTGTTCAATCAGAACAGCCATAAAATCCAGTTGTAAAAAAAAACTATTAGATGCTTTCCGTGAAATTAGTTTATACAACCAACAATTATCTGAGACAATGGTTTCCAAAAAACGCCTTCTGAAAATAATTTCCAATTTCCTTTCAAAGACCTCTGTAAAAAAATGGCACAGGTGTTTTCACAATCCTTCAAGTCTACAAAATTATTTAACATGAAGCCATCACAACACATTCTAATATCTTAGACCTATCGAATACAACACACTTATGGGTAGTAAGGTAATCTCAGCTAGAGAATCAGAAATGTAATAAACCAAGTAACTTCCCACCAAAACAAAAGCACTTACAGCAAGGGTTTTAAAAAGAAGCTGAACAAATGTGAAAGGAAAAGTAGGAAAAAGGGTTAGGTTGGATGAAAATGCACAGAGGCAATTTTTTCTGAAACTTGACTTCAGACACAGGAGAGTCCAAAGTCTCAGCTAGCAATAAAAACAAATTTACTTTAATTGTTACTTAAGAGCATTACATTAAATAAAAAAATAGACCTTTCAGTAGTTGAGGCCTTCATCAAACAGATGAAGATTTCTGACAAGGTCCAGCTTGGGGAAAGGGACTGCCAATGGTGTCAGCTGGTAGAATGTGGTAAGGCTGAGATGCTATTGCAACAGTTAGATCAGCCAATGAAGATATCCTGGAGAATCTACCGTCCGAATCTCCATGTAGCAATGAACATGAAGATGATTTGGCTTGTATGACACTGCAGGAATGGTAATCCTTCCTTTTCACTGATTTTCAAAGCTGCTTTGCATACTTAGTGCATTTGTGGCACTCTGAAACTTGAGGAATCCAGTTAACCTTGGATCCGTGCCCTCTACCACCTGACAGTGATATCTACAGCAATTATTTTGCTGCACTATCAAACAGCACATCTACCAGGTGGAATGAGTCATGCTTTGGCAATTCCTTGGCGGTGAATGCTGCTCAGGTTTCCTGTGGCAGTCTGGAAGAATACAGGGCTATGAAAGTTGTCATTTTAATTTGCATGGGCAGAGTGTGGTGCAGTGGCAAGTAAGTTGGCAAGTCACCATGATGAAGTTGGCAGAGATATACCCAATGGCAACTTTGGAAAAAGGCAGCCATCAGGGTTATAGCTCCTTGGATAGTTCTCATAGGATCTGGTTGCATTGCAGGAAGGGAATACTTGGTAGGTGGCTGTTATTTGACATTGTATCAAATTGGTGTTATATTGTCTTGCTCTGTTTATGGTCCTGCTGCAACATATCTTTTTCTTTAGACCTGACTTTTGCACATGCCCATCAGCTATGCATTGCAAATCTAAGAAATGACAGCTATCACCCCTCCAGGCAACTCGAGATCAGGCTGGCGGCTGTTAAATAAAGCTTTTATTTTGCGCATTACATACAATTTTTTGCAGAGAAATAATCCAATCAGCACGAAGGTGCTTAAGACAACACACCACTTCCCCACCTCACTCTATTTACTTCTTATCCAGTTGAAATATTTCTATTTTACTATCAGCTACCAGCTTCCCCTTGAGTATTTCAACATCTTTTGATGAGACATGTTCTCTTTGAAACATAAAGATAGGACCTGATCTGATGGATACAGAGAGACAGTTTCAGATTGCGGGGTAGATCTAAAATATGGGAACACAGTCTCAGGATAAAAGGCTGGTCATTCAAGGCTGAGATGAGAAAAACTTCACTCAAAGGATAAAGGGTGACCAGCGCACATCCATTTATCTGACCGTGAAGCTTGATGAAGCATTTGTTAATGGGTTGCAGAGTAACCGAATAAAGTTTTCAAAGGTGAGAATGTAAAATCTGTACAGTCTGGGGCACCCTAATGGATGGCTGTCTGGAGAATAGCAGCGGTCATATTTTATCGTAGCTGCTAATTTAAAATCTTGTCAAGGGATTAGAGTCAAACTGAAGACCCGTGCAGTGGCAGACTGAGTACCCAATGAGTAGACAGTTCAGCATTTCTTTGCACCATGAGCCTGATGGCCTTCCGCTCTCTTAGCTACTCCAATCCTTGATACCCAGCTATGGTTACCATCTGTCTTTGAGAATCACCCTCTGGAACTAGTTCCTGTCTGTAGACAGCAGTGGGCACCAATCTCCAAACTCATGGTCTGGCTGAATTAGAGGATACACATTTAAAATTACCATTGCTTCACTGATACTGATGCAACACAATGTTCAGAGCTACAAATGATCCGTGCATTGAGTTCCCAACCCTGAACCAAAACTCCAATCCCAGGTCACAGTAACATGTCACCAAGATGAAATAATGTAGCAGTTGAAAGTAAATACTACCTTGAGTTACATACAGAAATATGAAATGCAAAACATGTATTTAGAAGTGGAAACCATATATTGAATAAAGACTTGACAGTTGAATGTTTAGACAGTCATGTAGCACACAATGGTTAGAATCAGTGTCTCTGGTTTGAACCTCATTCCAAAACTAGATGGTCAAGAAAGGTGTGTTCATAATGCAGGCAATCATGTTAGATATCAACATGCAAATTCTTCCATCATGCACCAATGACAAGTGGGAAAAGTGGAAGAGATCCATGGTCAGCCTGGTTCAAATTCATACCCTAAAAAACATTAGAGCCTCTACCATCACTATCCGTTGTTGGCTGCAACACGATATTTAAAAGTGTATATTCCTTTTTATGTAAACATGGAATATGGGTGTCAATGGCTGGACCAGCATTTATTGTGTATCCTTAATTATCCTGCAGAAGCTGGTGGTGAGCTGTCTTCTTCTTAAATCACTGAAGTTTTTGGGGTGCAGAGATACTCATATCCCTGTTAGGATAGGAGTTCCAGGATATTGACCCAGTAACAGTGAAGCAATGGTGGTAAAGTTCTAAGCCAAAAGAGTATATAACTTGAAGGAGAACTTGTAAGTGGTGATATATCTGCTGCCCTTTCCCTTCTAGGTGGTAGAGGTCATGGGATTGAAAGATGCCAGTGGAGGATCCTTGGTGAATTACTGCAGTCCATCTTGTAGATGACGCTTCCATGCTGAAAGGAGCGATTATTGAAGGTGATGGATAGTGTGTCAATCTAATGGGTTGCTTTGACCTGGATCGTGTCAAACTTCTTCAGTGTTGTTGGAGCTGTAGGCATCCAGGCAAATGGAGAGACTTCCATCACACTTGTGCCTTACAGATTGAGGACCAGGCTTTGAGGAGTTGGGAAGTGATTTACTTGGCTCAGAGTTCCTAGCTTCTATCCATGAAGCCAGAATACTTCTACAGCTGATTCACTTTAATTTCCGGTCAATGGTAACCCCCAGGATGTTAATAGTAGGTAAGTCAGTGATGGCAATACCATTAAATGTCAAGGGATGTCGATTAAATTCTCTCTTGTTGGAACTGATCATTGCCTAACGTCACTTGACCATCATTAAGGCAAGCTTGTAGCTTGCCCAAGTCTTTCTGCACTCACACACAGACCTCTTCAGTATTTGAGGAGTTATGAATGATCCTAAGCATTGTGCGATGATAATGATGTCTGGGCCTAGGACTAACCTGAGGAACTCCTGCAGAGGTATGCTACAGCTGAGACAACTGGCCTCCAAGAATCACACCCATGTTCCTTTGTGCCAGACGTGACTCCAACCAGCATGAAATGTTTCCCTTGACTCTAGTCTTGCTTGGACACTTTGATGTCACACTCCGTCAAAAGCAGCCTTGGCACAAGGAATAGTTACTCTTACCTCATGGCTGGAATTCAGCCTTTTGCCTATGTTTGAACCAAGGCAGGACATGAAAGATCCTTGTGGAACCCAAACTGAGCATCAATAAGCAAATAATTGCTTAGCAGGTATTGCTTGATAGCACTTTCGATGACCACTCCCATCACTTTGCTGATGACTGAAAGTAGACTGAAAAGGATATAATTCACTGTGTACGTGCCAATCCTGAAGCTGTACTAGAACAGCTTGGCTAAGGGAATGTCGGTCAGCAGTACAAGTCTCCTGTACTATTTCCAGAATATTGTCAGAGTCCATAGCTTTCGTCGTATGCAGAGCCTCTAAGCATTTCTTGATTCATGGAATGAGTCGAACTGGCTGAAGACTGTGATGCTGGGGACCTCAGCAGAGCTTAGATTTGATCTATTGGTTATGGGACTGCTCAGCTATAGCATGCTGCTTTCACTGTTCTTTTATGCAAGTTGTCCTGTGTTATTGCGACATCAGATTGACACCTCCAATTTAGATATGCCTGGCGCTGCTCATGGCAGGCAATCCTGCACTTATCATTAAATCAGAATTGATCTCCTAGCAAGATGGTAGAGTGGGAGTTGTGCTGGGTCATGAGTTTACAGATTGTTGTTGAGGACAATTTTGCTGCTGCTAGTTGCCTACAGTACCTTATGAAGCACCGTGTCGAGTTTCTAAATCAATTTGAAGCCTATCCTATTTAACCCAGTGACAATGGAGAATATTCCACAATGTGAAGGTAGGACTTTGTCTCCACAAGAACTCATCAGTCCTATACACACCATTATGGATGAATGGCAGATTGGTGAGAATGAGGTTGCCCCAGTCTGGTTATTAATATTGGGATACAGTCATGTTTCAATGCATGATCCGCGATAAATTGTCCATCTTAAAAAGAACTGCTGCAGTAACTGAGATCAATGGAGATGGAAATTCGAACTAATACCTTGGACTTGATATTTTTAGGATGTAGACTTAATTTGAAATATCTGGCTGTTGACATCGTGAACATTCATGTTTTCTTCTGTCCATTTTTGTTATTAATACTTTAGTTGCTTCTGATTTTTAAATCATTATTTAAAATATTGCCTTCTCTCAGTTCCTTAACAAACACGTTGTTCTCATTAAAGCAATAATTATTTATCTCAGGTTTTATGATTATATCCATCTCCCAGTGCAAGGGTTGAGAAAACTTGCCAAGTTCTAGCTGGGTGACACAATGGTTAAATGCTTCTGCTTTTCTCGGCATCAATCTTGAACTGGCTTTAGGGAAAGTTTACTTTGACAACCATGACAAGATTTTGATGCAGAGCTGCCTTTTCATTTCAACCTGAGAGACACAACTGCAGGGTGAGAGGAGCTGTGTGAGAAAACTGAGCAGCTTGTTTAGTTTTCTTGCATCTCTCACCCCATCCACTGTATTACATTCCTCAAAATCTAAAAAACATTTAGACACTTGTCCGATGATAGATGGCAACTATTTTCAGAAATCCTGACATCTTAATTCATTGATTTAGTTGTACCCAGAAAAGCAAATCACATAGAGTCATTTCATTTTTTGAAGAAGGGTCTCAACCCGAAACGCCAGCTTTCCTGCTCCTCTGATGCTGCTTGGCCTGCTGTGTTCATCCAGCTCTACACTGTGTTATCTCACATAGAGTCATACAGCGCAGAAACAGACCCTTCGGTCCAACCCGTCCATGCCGACCAGATATCCCAACCTAACCTAGTCCCGTTTGCCAACATTTGGCCTATATCCCCCTAAACCCTTCTTATTCACATACCCATCCAGATGCCTTTTAAATGTTGCAATTATACCCACTTCCACCATTTCTTCTGGTAGCTTGTTCCATACATACACGACCCTCTGTGTGAAAAAGTTACTCCTCAGGTCCTTTTGAAATCTTTTCCCTCTCAACTTAAACCAATGCCTTCTGGTTTTGGACTCTCCTATGCTAGGGAAAAAATACCTTGGCTATTCACCTTATCCATGCCCCTCATGATTTTATAAACCTCTATAAGGTCAGCCCTCGGCCTCCGATGCTCCAGGGAAAATAATCCCCAGCATATTCAGCCTCCCCCTATAACTCAAACCCCCATTCATTGCAACATCCTTGTAAATCTTTTCTGCACCATTTCGAGTTTAACAACATCTTTTCAATTGAAAGGTGACCAGAACTGTACACAGTATCCTGAAAGTGGCCTCACCAATGTCCTGTGCAGCCCATGGCATCTTATTTTCTATGCTCAATGTTCTGACCAATGAAGGCAAGCGTGCCAAACACCTTCTTTGCCACCCTGTCTACTTTCAAGGAACTATGCACCTGCACCTCTAGGTCTCTTTGTTAGGCAACACTCCCCAGGGTCCTACCATTAACTGGATAAATCCTGCCCTGGTTCTCATGGAGAATAGCTGTCAGCATAATTCATTTACTGTGAAGTGCTTTGGAACAGCCTGAGGTCATGCAATCCATTATATAAATAGAAGCCTTTTCTTAAATGATAAAAACTGCTTTCTGAATATAAAGTACAACTAGAAATGAAAAATGTCAGTTTCCTGCCATTTTTGCATCAATGATTCCCAACGTTTCTACTCACAGCAACAAACAAATGGCTGCATTGAATTGTATCCAGCAAGATTACAGAGCAGGAAACTATGAATCCCCAAACCTGTTACTCCTCTGTCTGCTTGATAATGCGCTTGAGTTCATAACTTGTTGTACACAGGGAGGTAGCTGCAGATCCATGCCATCTGCTACAAGGAGGCTATGACTGAATGAAGATTCTTAACGAAGGCTTTACAAAATCAATGGACTTCTGCAGCACACGACATGCCACATTGATTCCCTCAAAAGTCTTGTGAAATGTCTTCCATCACCATATTGCCAGTGCCAAAATTGAGTTGGATGCTTGAGACTAAAGTATGAGCTTTATATAGGATATTTGTCCCTCTGGAAATATCTGAAGAAAACAACAGTGAAGGTGATGCCACAACACTGTAGGCCTCAGAATTTGCCTTATTATACTCTTCAGCAGAGTATTGATCGTCTATTTGTAGTTTTCTACATTTTAACCCGTGTATCTTATGCTACAGAAGGTCAGGTTCATATTGAGTCCTGATATATCTGGAGATTATTAATACCTAACCATGGACATTAAGATATGATATCTCAGACTCACATTTACAGCCTGGGCTATAAACTTACTCAGGTTGCTATCATTTGACATTTGTAGCTGACTGGTTGACTAACAGACAAACTAACTGGCTGACTGATGGACAAGCTGATAATTGGATATACAAAAATTAAGATGAAAATCCGTTAAATTACAACATCACGTGTTTTGAGTTGAGATTCTTGTCAATTTTAATCTTCAGGATGCTGATAGTGGGGGATTCAGTGATGGAAATGCCATTGGTTGTCAAGGGTTGATAGGTTGATTGCCTGTGTATAGTTATTGCCTGGCATTTATATGCCGCCAATGCTACCTGGATATTGTCCAGGTCTTATTGCATTTGGACATGAGTGCTTCAGTATCTGAGGAGTCATGCGTGGTGCTGAACATTATGCAATCATTGATGAACATCTGCACTTCTAACCTTGTGCAGGGGTGCGAGGGTGGGGCTTGCGCGGTGGTCAATGAGGTGAATTTGGTAAAATACATCGAGAAAACCTGCTGGCCTTCATGATGAAAAATCTTCCAAAAATCTCTACGCAATTTGCGCTTAGCTAAAACCCTAAGATTCAGCTAATGGACAACATCAAATTAACTTTTATTTCTGCAATTTTATTGAATTCAAATTTTACCATCTGCCATGAAACATTAGCTTGGGTGTCTGGATGACTAGGCCTGTGACATTGGCACTATGCCTCTACCTCCTCCAAGCACAGTCACTTACTTCCAGGCTAGTAAAGGGGTAGTTTACTTTGTCATCAAATTTATTGCTCATAAATGTACCAAGCAAGAGAATGATGCATTGCCGAACCGTGCAACAATTTTGCCTCCTTGAAAAAAAATGCAAAACGCTACAAATCTTAAGTACACATAGCAATATAATTGATGAGCATTTAATCAATTTCCATTACTGGTTGAATAATTAACGTTGACCTGGGATCTGGGAGAAAATACGCATTAGACTCATCCTTTGTACATATTAGGACTGAGATCCTGTTTCAGGAGGTTGCGCAGCTGTTTTCACCAACTGGGCCAAACAATATCGCAGGAGCAGATTGAGCATGAAAAATTAACTCTTTATCCAAAAGTATCATGTGAATTTACCACATAGAATTCATTCGGCATATTTGCATCCCTACCTGTGAGATAACGGAAACTGAGAAACCTATCCTATTTGATACAGAAAATAATGAGGAAAGCCTGGTTGAACAGAATGCTGCAGTTGTTCTAAATTCAAAACCTAGTTGTGACCTTGGTAAATGCTGTCAAAGCGCCTGTCTGTTTCTGTATATTTACTAGGTTGAGAGTTTTCTAAGATTTTTTTTGAGGTACAAAACTGTTCTTGAATACTTCATCTGAAGATCAGGAGACAAGACCCGGTACAGACAGTTTAAGAGGAAATCTATCGAGCCATGAACACAATTTCTGAGATCCCAATTGAAAACTGGGGGACAGCATCCCTAGATATTTTGCTTATTGCTTCCTGTAGGCAATAATCCCCTTTGGTTTTGCAAAGTTACAAAATAATCCCATGGAATTATACGAATTATTCGTAAATTTATAGAAGGACAGATAAATATCGCCACCTGCTGATGGTAAGTGGTACCAGTGCAGTGGTGTTATTGCTCGGACCCACGACATAATGTTGTGTTGGGTCCATTGGAATTTCAGTGGTCAGTGGCAGGAAGTCTTATGCACAATGACTATATGGGCTCAAACACTGTATGGCAGTAGCTCTGGCATTACCCTGATCTGTGGAATTTCATTTTGCGGATCCACAAAATGACTACAAGGTCACATGACAACATAAAGGAGGCCTCTTGAGACAGTAATTGTGGAGACATTGTCACTTCTAATGGGGGAATCCAGAACTAGGGGTCACCATTTAAAACCAGAGAACACCCATTTAAAACAGAGTTGAGGTGATTTTTTTCCTCTCAGAGAGTTGTGAAACTCTGACACTCTGTTCGTGAAGAACAAGTGAAAGCAGAATCTTGAATCTTTTTAAGACAGAGCTAGATAGATTCTTATTAAACAAAGTGGTAGAAGGTTTTCAGAGGTAGGCAGGAACGCAGATTTGATGTTACAATCAGATCAGGCTTTACATTATTGACTGTGGATCAGGCTCAAATAGCTTGTTCACATGTTCGTGTCATACCCAACCCCACACTGCCCGATCCCCTCCTCCTCTTCCCTATACTCTGTGGGCAAAGAACAAGACTGATTTTAAATTTGATTTTCTAAATGTTGCAGTCATTAAAGGATTTATGTCACTTATACGGCTGTGATTTGAGCCTGTCATTTGTGGGGACGTTGGTCTTCTGTGCACTGAAGTCCACACTCAGGATTCTATCATGAAGCCATTGAGTTATACTGCACGGAAACAGATTATTTGGTCCAACGCGTCCATGGTGACCAGATATCTTAAATTAAACTAGTCCTATTTGCCAACATTTGCCCCATATCCCTCTTATCCCTTCCTATTCATATATCCATTCAAATGTCTTTTAAATGCTGTCATTGTACCAGCCTCGACCACTTCCTCTCATAGCTCATTCCATATATGCGCCTCCCTCTGTGTGAAAAAGTCACCCCTTAGGTCCCTTTTAAATCTTTCCCCTCTCATCTTAAACATATGCTGTCTACTTTTGGACTCCCCTCATCTAGGAAAAAGATATTCCTCATGATTTTATAAACCTCCAAAATATCACCCCTCAGCCTCTGTTGCTGTCGGGAAAAAGTCCCAGGCTATTCAGGTCAAAACCCGCCAATCCCTTGTAAATTATTGCTGAACCCTTTCAATTTTAACAGCCTTTTTCCTATAGCAGGAAGACCAGAATTGAATGCAGTCATCTAACAGTCGCCTCAACAATGTCCTGTACAGCTACAACATGACGTCCCAGCTCCAATACTCAATGTTCTGACCAATGAAGGCAAGCATGCCAAACGCCTTCTTCACGGCCTTGTCTACTTTCAACTCCACTTTCAAGGAACAAGGAACATGCACCCCTAGATCGCTTTGTTCAGCAATACTCCCCAGGTCTGTACCATCAACTGTATAAGTCTTGCCCTGGTTTGTTTTACCAAAATGCAACACCTCACGTTTATCTAAATTGTATTCTATCTACCAGTCCTCGGCCCATTGGGCCATCTGATCAAGATTCCATCTTGTACCCGAACTGGTGGAGCAGGAATTGTATGTGGAGCTTCAGTTTAACAACTTAATCCAAATGCAGCCATCTGACAGGAAATCACCTGTACAGTGTTATGACACAGGGACAGCAAGCTGACCAAAATGGCCTCACTAACACTGAATATCGCAACCCAGTGAAATTAAAATATTCAGTCACCCTCAAAATTGGCCAATTATTCCAGATCAGACTTTACAAATAACTATATCAGACACCAAATTTTTAGCTTGAACAGAAATTAGCAGTTTGATATTAATGCTTAACTTTAGAAGAGCAAAGCTAAACAACAAAGTAATCTAATTAATGTTGATGATTTAAACGCAATTTTCTTTGACCATAGCCCCTACTCTCTCACACAGACATAATTATGGGATAAGTTAAAAAAGGAGTTGTTCACTTCAGTAGTTTTGAACAATGGTTGCTAAACCTTTATGCAGTGCTTAGATAATGAGCTAATGAGATAATGACACAGGGGACTGTTTTTCCTGCTTGAATTCTAAAGTTGCTGGTCAATGCAATCAGCTTCCTCAGATGGCTGGAGACTCTTGCTTATGTCTTACAGACTGGCGTTCTTTTCTCAGAATTTTTAACAATTTGCTTACTGGATATAAACTTGAGAGCAATCAAAATTCCATCCAGCAGTTTTCACAGAAAAGTTTTTCAGTTTTCACGGAGTTTTCTTCAGAAAATTTCTGAAGATGGGTCCTGACCCGAAATGTCAGCTTTCCTGTTTCTCTGATGCTGTCTGGTCTGCTGCGTTCCTCCAGCTCCACACTGTGTTATGTCTGACTCCAGCATCGGCAGGTCATACTATCTCTCAGTTTGTTTGTTCTTTCCTTTATTTAAAATAAGAAGCTGCTGCTCAAATTCCAAAACTAGCAGTTCAAACCAAAAATGAGAAAAATAAAGAAAGGTAGAGAGGGTGTCAATACCAGTGAGTCACCTTAAATGATGTGCTTAAACCTCAGGAATGTGGTTTGAACCAATGACTGTTCCCCAGGATCAGTCCACATTACTTACATAAAAACTCACCAGTTAAGAGTGATTTGGCCCATTGAATCTGCTCTGCCATTTGATAATTTGCCATTAGTTGAGAATCTATCAACCTCTGCCTTAAACATATTCAATGACCATAACCAAACCAACCAATGCATTAACATCTTGTGCCATGCTGATGTTTTTAGACAATAAATGTCAAAATAGACATGGCATGGATAAGTGGTTTGAACATAATTGGGAAACTGGGTATAAATTGTGCTTGAGATTGTGTTCACTACAACACAGTTCTGCTAATGCTAATTTGCATAATCACAACAGTAAAATCTTTCACTGACCAGTCCTGTCTGTCAACATCATAGAATGCAATAATGATTTTCTTTACGTTAAAGTGTTCATTAGTTGCATTAATGAGTGTTGATCTTCTGCAGATTTATTAATTAAGCTGAGAACGTGTGATCATAAAACATAAGTCAATGTACGGCCTTCAATTTGTGTATAACATGATTTTAAAACACTGAAAATGACTTAACACACTGTGCTGTACCATTTAACAGTTTCATTCATCCACACCAGTCACTTTCTTTGGAAATTGACTACTTTAAAAGGGCAGAAAGTTTGCAGAAGATTTGCTTCTACTTTTGAAAATTATTTTATGGAATGTGAGCATCTTTGGTAAGGCCAGCATTTGTTGCCTATCCATAACTACAAGCCATTTCAGAGGGCAATTGAGAGTCAACAACATTGCTGTGGGTCTAGAGCCACATGTAGGCCAGACCAGGTAGGGACAGCAGATCTCCTTGCTAAAAGGACATTAGCAAAACAAATGGGTTTTTACAGCAATGAATGATAGCTTCATGGTAACCACCTGGGATGAACAGATTGATTTATCAAGAATGGCTAAACGGTTTAGGTCTTTGGTTTAGAAATTTTTTTTTGGTTTAGAGATTTAGAGAAATGGGAATGAAAAGAATTATTGAAGCATGCAGGATCCTGGTTGGGGGGTTGCTCGACAGGATAGACATTAACAAGGAATTCTGCTCATTGGGGATTCTCGAACTAGGGGCCATAGTTAGAAAATAAGGCAACATTCATTCAAAACTGAGATAGAAAGATTTTCTTCTCCCAGAGGGTATTTTGTGCCTGGAATTCCCTACCCAGAGAGACGTGGAGACTGGCTCACTGGAAGTATGGAAAGAGGAGTTAGATAGATTTTTGAAACTTTAGGGTGTTGAGAGCTATGAGGAGCTGGGTACTTCAGATCTGTCCCTACACAGACAAGCGAGGATGCAACCAGAATGCGAGAAGGTGGAATGTGAAAATCTTGAGCAGATTGATATAAGAAGTGAGGTTTTGGCAGATTTAAAAGTGGATAAATCCCCAAGTCTGGATGAGTTTTATCTCAGGCTGGTGTGAGAAATGAAAAAGGAAATTACAGAGACGCTGACCCAATTTTTTTAAGTAATCTCTGCCACAGGGAGGGTGTCAGAGAACTGGAGGACAGCTTGTGTGGTTCCACTTTATAAGAAAGGTGATAGAGATAGACCGAGGAACTGGACACCTGGAATCTAACATCAGTGGTTGGGCAAATATTGAAGAAAATGGTGAAGGTGAAAATTAACCTCCATTTAGAGAGACAACACTTCACTGGGGGTAGTCAGCATGGCTCTGTCACAGAGAGGTCATGCCTCACAAATCTGGTGGAATTTTTTGAGGAAGCACGGGTAGGCCCATTGATATAGTTTATATGGATCCGAGCAAAGCCTTTGATAATGGTCCCATGTAGGAAACTGATAAAGAAGGTAAAATCTCATGGGACCCAGGCTAACTTCCAAGATGGATCCAGAATTGGCTTAGTGGCAGGAGGCAGGGGGTGATGGTAGAAGTTTTGTGTGACTAGAACCCGGTGTGCAGTGACATACCATAGCGATCAGTGCTGGGTCCCTTATTGTTTGTGATATTCATAAATGACGTAGATGAGAATGTGAGAAGGAGGAAAATTTGAGGAGATACCTTTTTACTCAGAATGGTGGGTGTCTGGAACACACTGCCTGGGCAAGTGGTCGGGGGGTAACCTCAAAACCTTCCAAAAGTGCTTGGATAAGCGCTCAAGGCTTTGGGTCTCGTGTAGGTCGCAGTATATTTTGGCAGTATAAACTTGATGGGCTGAAGGGCCTCTTCTATGCTGTATGATTCTATGAGTCTATGATTTTGTCATGAAAGGCAAGTTGAGGCTTGGACAGATCTTTGTACATATGGGCAGAGCAACCTTGAGGGGATAATGGACTACTCCTGCTTCTATTTCTAATGTTCTTATCACTGAGGCTAACTTTACGTTCCAGATTTATTACCTACATTCTAAAAGAGACTAGTTTTATATTCCAGATTTGTTACTTGCATTCAAAACCCACTAGCTGTCATGGTGGGATTTGCAGCCACATCATTAGCCAGGGTGTCTGTGTGTTGTACTAACATTACCACTATACAAACACTCTTCTGCAGATTGGAAGAGTAAGAAATGGTTTGATTGAAATATACAAGATCCTGAAGCATCTCGACAATGTGGAAAAGATGTTTCCTCTTGTGTGGGAGTCCAGAACCAAGGGTCACTGTGAAAAGTGAACTCTTCACTGAAGACAGAAATTAAAATAAATATTTCTATATTTCTCAAAGTGAGTGATGACTCTTTGAAAGTCTCTTCATCAAAAAGGGTTTGCAAAAAGGGGACTTTGAATATTTTTAAAGCAGATGTAGATACATTCTTGATAAGCAAGGGCGTGAGAGGGTCTGGGGTTGGTGGAAAAGTGATGGAATCACGTCAGCCATGATCTTATTGAATAGTAGAGCAGACGTGAGGAGCTGAGTTGCCGACTGTTTGAAAGTCCTTTTCTAACGTGAACAAAGATTTTTAAAATGAGCCTATTAGTGCCTGTGCACCTGTGAAGAGATCACAATTCCAAAAGCCTGGATCAAGTTGCTACAAATTGCCACAATCAATGGAAATATGCCCTCCTCATAGTTTCATTCTGGGTGTAATGTCTGCTCTTCACACTGAGCTAGCTGCGGGCAAAATGATTTTTAAATCAATATTAAAGATCCCAACTACTCAACAGACACATTCTTCTGCACTGATGCAGCCGATTTCACACAGATTCCACTTAGAAACCAAAAGAAAACATGTCAAAACTACCTCAGTGCAACATAATGTGAGTTGATTCATTCCTGTAGGTGTAGATGGAAGCCATTTATGCCTTTAGAAACAAACGAAACGGCTGAGAAACAGTTACATAAATCACTAAACGTAGCAATTCGAGTTGATAAAGCCATTAGGTATACAGATATGGTTCATTAATCAAGGAATAGACAGCCTTATGATGTTTCTATAAAATGTTCGTGAGACCACAATATAAAGACTACTAAAACACAGGAGTAACTACAGCAACGATCTAAAGTGTATTAATAGAATTATGTAAGATGCAACCATCAGGAAAGGTTGAGAATGATGGGGTTCATTTGACTAAGAGAAGATCTGGTAGATTCTTTAATATTGTGCAATGGGTTCAATGCAGTTGTCATGCAGAAGACATTTTAACTTATGGCTGAGACCAGAATAATGGAGCATATATGACAAATAGTCACTAGCAAATATTTTAAAGCATTTGGGACAAATTTCTTTGCGTAGAGAGTAATGATGGTGTGGGGCTGATTGCTACATGGTACAGGAGGGAGGCTTGATAGTTGCATGTGGAAACCTTGGAGAATAGTAGACAAAATGTGAGAAGGTAAGTAGAATCGATCGGTGTTTGTGTGGCTGCTAAGTTTTGTGGAATTCCCTGCCCAGTGAAGTGGTTGAGGCTACGTCATTGAATGCTTTTAAGGCAAAGATAGATAGACTTTTGGACATAAAAGGAATCAAGGGTAATGGTGAGAGGGTGGATAAGTGGAGTTGAGTCCATGAAAAAGATCAACCATGATCTTATTGAATAGCCGAGAAGGCTCAATGTGCCGGATGGCCTACTCCTGCTCCTGGCTCTTATGTTCTTATGTCATATACCAATCATATTGAGTACTGTATTAATTTGCTTCTACGTAACTTTATGCACAAAATAAGACTTTCATTCAGGCACAAGGGATTTGAATTTCTTTTAAAACATTTATTTTTTAGCTTATATTCCTGACTTTTTTTTTGAGAAAAGCTGAGTTGTTTTAATTCATGCATGGGATGAGGATGTTGCAGACCGGGCAGCATTTATGGCCCATCCATAATTGCCCAGAGGGCAGTTAAGAGTTAACCACATTGCTGTGGGTCTGGAGTCACATTTAGTTCAGACCAGATAAGGATGGCAGTTTCCTTCCCTAAAAGACATTAGTGAACCAGATGGGTTTTTCCCCTGACAATTGACACTGAATACATGGTCATCATTAGACTGTTAATTCTAAATATTTATTGAATTCAAATTCCATCATCTGCTCTGGTAGGATGCAAACCCAAGTCCCCAGAGTACTATCTGGGTCTCTGGGGTAACAGTCCAGTGACAATACGACTAGGCTGTTGCCTCCCCTTGAATTACTTGACTCATGTTGAGCTACCAATACATTGCACCATTCTGCTTCAGTGTACGGATGAAATGATTTGCTAAATGAGATGTGACATTTTAGATAGGTGAAAAAAGAACAAGAATAGCACAGGGTTCTGCTCCATTCCAGTCTTAATAGACATTTACATCATGTATTATGTCTTGTTTCTGTACATCTGTTTTTCACTTAGCAAACTAAATACTGCTGTCAGCAAGACCATCAGTACTAATTAGAGGGTTGCAACTTTTGTTGACTGTCTGCACAATAACTTTGTAAACCTGCTTTTAACTGGTCATCACACTGAAATTGCTATCACTTGGAATAAGAATTCTTTGATTTTACAAGGCCCTGCTCACATAACAGGGCAATGGCTGCACATCTGAAAATTGAGTGCATATCCTTGAAGTTCCAATGATCATACTTGTTAATTTTTTTGCTGTCCTGCTTTCAGAAGGCGTGGGAAGATACCTTACCCTGATGTACATGATTCACATTAACAGATCCTAGATCTGATTTCATGTGTTTTGGCAAAGACTTCCAGGACATTAATTCACAAATTCCTATTGCGAGTACTTAGCTACACTGCCTTGATACTGATTGAAGTCAATAGAGAGAAAAATTGAGATATGATAACTCCTGTTTTCTGCTGCTACAATTACTTTTTAAAAAAAAAACCCAAGTCTTTCAGTTCTAAAATTCCAGAAACCCTCTCAGTTAGGAGTTGATAGTAATATACTGATAACATCTGTAACTTTTTTTTTGCTGGAAATGTAAAGATATACAAGAATAGTGAAATGTGCTTATAGAACTTGGACTTTCATTAGATTTTTGCTTTTACTGATTAGAACATTCTCTGTCTATTCAAATTATGTTGAGCATCCTGCTCAACATGTTGTATGCCTATGATATGATCAACAGTTTTGATAGTGTCTGCACTTAGGGCTGTGAGGTGATGTTAAGATAATCCAAATGTGATCCTATTATGGCTTCCTTATGAGCAAGCTCATTTGTCACAGGGGTTTAGCTGTTGACTGTCTTCTTTTCAGGAATCTCGATATCTAAGACTTTCTGATCAGCAAAATTGTAGAGTGCTGGCTGCATGAATATCACAACCAGATTCTGGGAATCCGGAACAGTG
The DNA here is from genome assembly GCA_024137785.1 of Ginglymostoma cirratum. Classification (NCBI taxonomy): domain Eukaryota; kingdom Metazoa; phylum Chordata; class Chondrichthyes; order Orectolobiformes; family Ginglymostomatidae; genus Ginglymostoma; species Ginglymostoma cirratum. The sequence goes on along the minus strand of JAHRHZ010000263.1, from coordinate 31,147,867 downwards.
AACACCATGCTAATGAAAACTGATGAGAAGTTATGAGCAAGTTAAACTACATACTGAGGTATGGTTGGGCTGGGCTTCATGGGGACCTGTTTCCATTATGTCTAGTCCCTTGTGTCTTAACATCATCTGATATCACTGATACCATCTATCTGGTAACATGTAGCTGTTAACCCCTTCTTAGACAGCATTTTCTAAAACCATGGCCTCTGTCATCTGGAGGGACAAGGGCAACAGATACTTCCACCTGCAGGTTCCCTTCAAAGCCACGCACCATTGGAACTATATCATTATTCCTTCACTACTGCAAGGGCAAAATCTTGAAAATCCCTTCCTAGTAGAACTTTTGGTGTCCCCACATCCCAAGAACAGTAGTAGTTCAAGATGAGAACTCATCATCACCTTCTCAAGGGCAGTTAGGGATGTGCAGTGAGTGCTGGCCCAAACACTGATGTCCATGTCCATGAACAAACAGGAAACAAGTCAACTACTTTGATCATTGGAATGATCAAGTGACCAGAAAATGAAGTGCTGTTGTTATGTAAGAATGTAAGAAATAGGAGCAAGAGCAATCCCTCTGGCTTCTCAAGCCTGCCCTGCCATTCAATAAGATCATGGATCATCTGTTCGTGGACTCAGCTCCACTTACCTGCCCGCCCACCATGCCCCTTAATTCCTCTACTGTTGAAAAATCTGTCTATCTTTGCTTTAAAAACATTCAATGAGGCAGCCTCAACTGCATCATTGGGCAGGGAAGTCCACAGATTCACAACCCTTTGGGTGAAAAACTTCATCCTCAACTCAGTCCTAAATCCACTCCTTATTTTGAGGCTATGCCCCTTAGTTCTGGTTTCACCCACCAGTGGAAACAACTTTTCTGCTTCTAACTTATCTGTTCCCTTCATAATTTTATAACTTTCTGTAAGATCACCCCTCATTCTTCTGAAGTCCAATGAGTATACTCCCAGTCTACTCAAACTCTCCCCAAAAGCCAACCCTCTCAACTCTGGAATCAACCTAGTGAATCTCCTCTGCACCACCTGCTGTGCCAGTATATCCTTTCTCAAGTAAGGAGACCAAAACTGTATATAGTTCACCAGTACCCTATACACCTGCAGCCATACCTCTCTGTTTTTAAATTCCATCCCTCTAGAATGAAGGACAATATTCCATTTGCCTTCTTAATTACTTGCTGCACTTGCAAACCAACTTTTTGTGATTCATCCACAAGGACTCCCCAGTCCCTCTGCACAGTAGTATGCTGCAATTTTTCACCATTCAAATAATAGTCCATTTTGCTGTTATTTCTACTAAAATGGACAACCTCACATTTACCAACACTGTACTCCATCTGTCAGAATTTTGCCCACTTGCTTAATGATCTATACCCCTCTGCAGACTTCCAGTGCTCGTCTGCACACTTTGCTCTGCCGCTATTCTAAATATCATCTGTAAACTTTGACGGACTACACTTGATTCCCAACTCCCAATTCATTGACGTAAATTGTAAACAATTGTAGCCTCAATACTAATCCCTGAGGCACACCACTAGCCACTGATCTCCAACCAGAAAACACCTATATATCCCCACTTTTCGCTTTCAGTTATTTAACCAATTTTCTATCTATGCTAATACATTACCTGGAATGCCATGCACTTTTGTGCGGCATCTTGTTGAATGCTTTCTGAACCACATCCACAGGTTCCTGCCATCCACTGCGCTCTTAATGCCCTCAAAGAATTCCAATGAATTAGTTAAACATGACCTTCCTTTCATGAACCCATGCTGCCACTACCTGATGGGACAATTTCTATCCAAATGCCTCATTATTTCTTCCTTAATGACAGATTCAAGAATTTCCCCTACAACAGAAGTTAAACTAACAGGCCTATAACTACCTACCTTTTCTCTTCCTTCTCTTTTAAGCAGTGTCATTACATTTTCAATCTGCCAAAACCGCCCCAGAGTGCAGCGAATTTTGATGAACTACCACAAGCACATCTGTTATTTCCCCCACCATCTCCATCATTACTTCTCAGGTACATTAAGATTTATCCTGCTTGTTCTGAAAGTTTGCAATTTAGTTTGTAAGACTGAGGTTAGGTTTCAGCCAACAGGAGGCACATTCTTTGAAGCAGCATTTATAAATACAGATGGTATCACTTTCAAAATCATAGAAACATTTCTAATATCTGCGATCAGAAAAAGGGAGCATCGTCAACGGGGAGTATGATTTTTAGGTGCATTGTAAGTACATCCTCAATGATAGATTATAACATTTTCTCAAAGATTGGTGTCAGTCTAACTGGAAGGTAATACCCTTTTCTCCCTCTTCCTTCTTCCTTAAGTAGCTATGTTACATTTGTTAACTTTAAATCCAATGGGGCCACACTAGAATCTCGGAGATTTTGGGATTTATGAGCCAGTGCATCCATAATCATTATAATTACGTCTTTTAGAACCCGTAAGGATTTGTTGGCCTTGCATCCCTTGTGTTTGCCCAGTACTTTTTTCTCTGCAGATATGAAAACCTAACATTCCTCACTCATATAATCCCTTGGTTACCTTCTATTTCCGAAATGTGATTGTTTCTTCTACAGTGAAGACAGACATAAAATATTTGTTCAACATGTCTGCCATTTCTTCATTCCCCACTATAATTTCTCCAGTGTCTTCTCTAAGCGACTGTTGTTTAATTTTATTATTTTCCTCCTCTTTATGTGCTTGTGAGGGCACTTAGAATATAAAAGTAAATGAAGAGGGAAAATAAAAAATCATAAGGTTTATAAATAGGAATAGGAAAAAAAGCATCGTTGGATACGATCATTGTTTTCTATTTAATGGAATCAATCTTCCTTCAGTAAGCCAGCAAGTGAAAAGACACTTCATAGGTAATTCTGAAGTTGATCTGAAAGAAAATAAATATTAAGATATGCTTAATGTATCTGTCACTTTGCAAGCTTTATTCTGAATTTCAAATGCTCATAGAAAGGATGCTAAAAGGCGAACTGCATAAATGAATAAGGAGGTCAGACTTGTAATGTTGCCGTAGAGTCATACAGCACGGAAACAAACCTTTCAGTCCGAGTCATACATGTCGACCAAGTTTCCCAAACTAAACTAGATCCGCTTGCCTGCATTTGGCCCATATCCCTCTAAACCTTTCCTATTCATGCACATGTCCAAATGTCTATTAAATGTTACAACTGTACCTGCATCTAATACTTCCTCTGGCAGTTCATTCCTTGTACGAACTACCATCTGTGTGAAAAAGTTGCCCTTCATGTCTCTTTTAAATCTTTCTCCTCTCACCTTAAAAGTAAACACTCTCATTTTGAACTCCCCCACTCTAGGGAAAACACATTTGCTATTCACCTCATCTATGCCCGTCATGATTTTATAAACTTCTATAAGGTCACCCCTCAACCTCCTATGCTCCAGTGAAAGAAGTCCCAGCCTAGTTGCTTCAAAACACAATATAAAGAGAACTGACTAAGGTGTAAACTGCAGTCAATAGGGTTTAGGCCCGAAACGTCAAGTTTTCCTGCTCCTATGATGCTGC
>JAHRHZ010000263.1:31112662-31144297 GCA_024137785.1 Ginglymostoma cirratum | reverse complement strand
CACCTTGTTATCTCGGATTCTCCAGCATCTGCAGTACCTTTTATCTCGAATAACTATAACAACTTGCTTTAAGAATTGAATGAGCATTTTACAAGTAAAGCCAAAACGGTATTGAGGAATTCCAAATGTCCTTACTTTCCTATTATTACAGCAAAAACTTTCTTCATTCATTTATAGTTCTTGCCACAGATATCTGTACACACAACTTACGTTTTTGTGATGTGCAATTGTTCAACAGAAGTCCTAAACAGTGAACCCCAAGAGGGAAATACTGTCAGTTTCAATGAATGCATGTCTCATGGTATTGTGTAAGTGAATAGAAACTGAAAATCTGAATCAAAATTCCTGTTAACACAATAAATTCATCCATTTATTTTTATTATGCTTAATATGCCACTGTTAGTAGTGTACATTTTATCATTCTTATAGTTTCAATGGCGTGACACCTGCATGTAGTGCTATTTTGAGCAATTTTCTACATATTACTGCAACAATCTAATGCATTACAGGAAAATCAATAACTATAACAATTTGCTCTTTATGGGAAGCATTGCAGTCTGAAATAAAAAGGGAGTTGTATAAGAGTAAGGTTTTAATTGCAAATGATTTCAGACAAGAATTATTGTCAGGGAAATGTGATAGAGGTTCCTTATTTGAGACAGTTATTTCATTCCAGAGTTAATTGACAAGCATCATATTAGCACACAAAAATGCTTGGAGTAAGGCAAGGCAAAATAGCCCATTAAGCCTAATACGACCAAAAGTCATGTATCTTCATGCTCTAATGAATTTCCCTAATACAAACACTTCCATCTGATGATTCTTGATTTTAAAGAAAAGCCTGGAGTCAATGTTCTGGCTGATGTGGTTATTTCCACCAGCAAGGTTAGGTCCCATCTTGATGCAATGGGAGACTGGTGGCACAGTGGTAATGTTGCCTGGATTAATAATTTAAAAACCTAGACTCAAATTCTAGGGATGTTGGTTCAAAAAGAACCATGATAGCTAATGGAATTTATATTCAACAAAGCTACTTGCAATAATAGTGATTGTAACTATCATAGATTTTTGTTGTAAAACTTCATCAGAGAATGAAATCTGCCATCTAGACTTGACTTGATGTGCATGGGGCTCCAGACTGCAGCAAAATAGTTTGATTATTAACTGCCCTCTGAATCTGCTGAGCAGGTCACTCATTTGATAGACAGTTGGTAACGTGCTGCTTCTTTTGGAGACACCCACATTTCATGAAACAATAAAGAAAAGAAATAAGGGATTAATATGTTAACTCTCCTTCTCTCTGCACAGATGCTACCAGATCTATTGAACTTTTCCAGCATTTTCTGTTTTCAGTTACAAATACTTTGTGGATTTGTGTTTTGCAGTACATACGTTAATGTTCATGGTAGTAGAAAAGAATTAAATAACCGGGGACTAAATCCTTAGCATCCAATAACAGCAACACCTCCACTTCACAACCTATCAAAGGTGAGGGCTGTAGGAAGCGGCAAGTGGAGTTGGGAGGGTACAGGGATGTTGGATGCTGGCTAGTGAAGGTTTAGTTGTATTCCACATTGTTTCATTGATTGGTCAGAGATTACTCCACAAATTATTCTGCCAGTAAAGAGTTGAGCATACCTGTTCCTTTTTGCCATTTGAGTACATTGGCAGACGGAAATGTTTTCATTTCCACCCTCCACTGTCCACAAACCAGTTGCGTTAAGGCAATGTCACAGGATATTCTGACCCCCACTGAGTGAATACTCTCTGGAATCAACCCAATCAAATATTAAGAAGGGGATCTTTCTTTGATTTTCTTTTTTTTCACTCCTGATATCAGAACAAAGTCAACTATTTGAAGCTGGGGTTGTCATATAGTTCATTGCTTAGTAGGCCTGAGTACAAGGGCCAGAAAATCTGTTTTATGATCAGTCCCCTCTCATGTCTGGAAAGAAATTCAGCAGTAATCTTCATTCCACTTTCATTCTCCCTTCTCAACAGATATTCTATGGTGAAGCAAGTTATCAAGCGAATTATTTCACAATCCTAAATCTGGTACAGAAATAATACTGTTTAATAATGCTATAGTCTGCAACTTACTATGTTAAATATTGAGATTGGATCAGAACTTCCAATTATAAAGGTACAAAGGGAGAGAATATAAAAGTTCATTTAGGCAGAATTTCAGTGTTTGAAAGTTAATAAGGTTTTGGGTAGTGTCATGCGGATTCATATATATCACATACATTAATACTGTAAACGTACCAGACTTGACGGAAATATTTTGATTGGCAAACATCTCAGTGACCTCTCGAAAGCTGACGAAATTGCTGGCAGATTCAGACAGCAGGGGTTTGATGGATCAGAACTTGAAATTAAGCACAATGTTGTTTTCTTGTTTTCAGCAGCGAGCCAGAGTGCCGACGGGAAGGTAAGCCGTTTTTTGTTTCTCCCTGTATAAAAACTTAACTCGTGCAGCAAGTGGCCCTCTTGTTTTCAGCGGTGGGTGTGTGGAGGGAACGCGAGCCAGGAAGAAACAGATAAATTCGGGCATTGGCTAAACCCGAAACACTACACGTGTAGTGTCTCCCACCCGTCCTCCTCCTCTAACCAAAATAGACTGTGTGGAGGTTTGGTAAGGTAAGGCTTTTTTTAAATTCTTCTTCTGGAAATCTAGAGTAGAGGGAATGGCAGCTAGGGCAGTTGCATGCTCCTCTTGCAGGATGTAGGATGTAAGGGTCATTGCTGGTGTCCCCTCTGACTTCACCTGTGAGAAGGACACCCAACTCCAGCTCCTCAAAAACCGTGTTAGGGAACTGGAGCTGGAGCTGGATGGACTCCAGATCATTCGGGAGGCTGAGGGGGTGATAGAGAGGAGTTACAGGGAGGTGGTCACACTCAAGGTACAGGAAAAAGGTAGCTAGGTGACTGTCAGGAAGGGGAAAGGGAATAGGCAGACAGTGCAGGGATCCCCTGTGGCTGTTCCCCTCAATAATAAGTATACCATTTTGGATACTATTGAGGGGGATGACCTACCAGGGGAAGGCCATAATGGACAGGTCTCTGACACTGACCCTGTGGCAAAGAAGGGAAGCGGGGAGAATAGGAGAGCAATTGTAGTGGGGTATTCAATAGTAAGAGGCACAGACGGGCAGTACTGTGGACGCGAACGAGATGAAAGGATGGTATGTTGCCTCCCGGGTGCCAGGGTCCCATATGTCTCGGATCGTGTCTTCAAGATCCTTAACTGGGAGTGTGAGCAACCAGCAGTCATGGTACACATCGGTACCAATGACATAGGTACAAAAAGGACTGAGAATGTGAAAAATGAGTACAGGGAGTTAGGTTGGAAGCTGAAGTCCAGGACAAACAGGGTATTATCTCTGGATTACTACCAGTGCCATGTGATAACGAGGTAAGAAATAGGCACAGTGCAGCTAAACATCAGGCTACAGGGCTGGTATAGGAGGGAGGGCTTCAATTATGTGGATAATTGGAGCACATTCTGGGAAAGGTGGGACCTGTACAGTAAGGATGGGTTGCACCTGAACCAGAAAGGCACAAATATCCTGGGAGGGAGGTTTGCTAGAGCTGTATGGGATGGTTTAAACTGTATTGGCAGGGGGTGGGGAACCAGATTTATAATTCAGAGGAAGAGGCATTTGGCCTTCCAACAGACACAACAGGGAGTGAGTTGGTTTATAAAGAAATACAGTCAATGGAGCGAAATTGCAGACACCGAGATGGTTTGAGGTGTGTATACTTCAATGCTAGAAGTATCAGAAATAAAGCAGATGAACTTAGAGCATGGGTCGGTGCTTGGAACTATGATGCTGTGGCCATTACAGAAACTTGGGTAACTCAGGGACAGGAATGGTTGTTGGAAGTTCCGGGATTTAGGTGCTTCAAAAGAAATAGGGAGGGTGGGAAAAGAGGTGGGGGAGTGGCATTGCTAGTCAGGGTGAGTATAGAAGCTACTGAAAGGCAGTTCGAGAATGATATGTCTACAGAGTCAGTTTGGGTGGAGGTCAGGAACAAGAAAAGAGCAGTCACTTTGTTGGGGGTTTTTTTACAGACCCCCTAATAGTTGCAAAGAAGTAGAGGAGTGGATTGGGAGGCAGATACTGGAAAGGTGCAGAAGTCACAGGGTTGTAGTCATGGGTGACTTCAACTTTCCAAATATTGATTGGAAACATTTTAGTTGTAATAGTTTAGATGGAGCAGATTTTGTCCAGTGCTTTCAGGAAGGATTCCTGACACGGTATGTAGATAGACCAACACGAGCAGAGGCCACTTTGGATTTGGTGCTTGGCAACGAACTGGGCCAAGTGTTAGACCTGTTGGTAGGACAGCATTTTGGCAGTAGCGATCATAACTCTGTTTCTTTCACGATAGTCATGGATAAGGATAGGTACATTCTGCAGGGTAAAGTTTACAATTGGTGGAAGGGTAATTACAATTCAGTTAGGCAAGAACTGAGTAACGTAAATTGGGAACAGATGCTGTCAGGGAAGAGCACCACAGAAATATGGAGATTGTTTAAGGAATGCATATTGCATGTGCTCGATATGTTTGTCCCTAGTGTGCAGAGAAGATGTGGTCGAGTGAGGGAGCCATGGTTCTTGAGAGAGGTCGAATGACTGGTTAAGAGGAAGAAGGAGGCTTATTTAAGGTTTAGGAAAACAGGAACGGAAAAGGCTCTAGAGGGATACAAGTTAGCCAGGAAGAAGTTGAAGAAGGGCTTAGGAGAGCTATAAGGGGGCATGAGAAAACTTTGGCAGATAGGATCAAGGAAAACTCCAAGGCTTTTTACATGTATGTGCAGAACAAGAGAATGGCCAGAGAAAAGGTAGGGCCAATCAAGGATTGTAAAGGGAATTTGTGCACAGAGCCTAAAGAGATAGGAGAGGTCCTTAATGATTACTTTTCTTCGGTATTCACAACTTAGAGGGACCTAGTTGTAGAGGAGGACGTTGTGAAACAGGCAGGTAGGCTAGAGGATGTTGATGTTCGTAAAGAAGATGTGCCAGGAATTCTGAGGAAGTTGAAGATAGATAAATCCCCCGGGCCTGATGGGATTTATCCAAGGATTCTATGGGAAGAGAGGGATGAGATCGCAGGGCCTTTGGCGATAATCTTTTCGTCCTCACTGTCCACGGGTATCGTGCCGGAAGATTGGAAAGAGGCAAACATCATTCCCTTGTTCAAAAAAGGGAACAGGGATAACCCTGGAAATTACAGGCCCGTTAGTCTTACGTCAGTGGTGGGCAAATTATTGGAAAGGGCTCTGAGATATAGGATTTACGATCACTTGGAAGGGCACAGTTTGATTCGTGATAGTCAGCATAGATTTGTAAGGGGTAGATCATGCCTCACAAACCTTATTGAATTCTTTGCAGAGGTGACCAAACACGTGGATGAAGGTGGAGCAGTGGATGTGGTATACGTGTATTTAAGTAAGACGTTTGATAAGGTTCCCCATGGTAGGCTCATGCAGAAGGTAAGGAGGCATGGGATAGGTGGGAATGTGGCAGATTTGATTCAGAATTGGCTGACCCTTAGAAGACAATGAGTGGTAGTGGACGGAAAATATTCAACTCTTAATTAGAAATTAGAATCCCTACAGTGTGGAAACAGGCCCTTCGACCCAACAAGTCCACACCGACCCTTGGAGCATCCCACCCAAACCCATCCCCCTATAACCCACACACCCCTGAACACTCTGGGCAATTTAGCATAGGCAATCCACTTAGTCTGCACATCTTTGGAATGTGGGAGGAAACCGGAGCACCTGGAGGAAACCCACACAGACACGGGGAGAATGTGCAAACTCCACACAGACAGTCACCTGAGACTGGAATCAAACCCGGGTCCCTGGCGCTGTGAGGCTGCAGTGCTAACCACTGAGCCACCGTGCCGCCCATAAACATGTTGCTCAGTTACGAGTGCTTTACCACAAGGATCTGTTCTGGGTCCTCTTCTATTTGTGATTTTTGTAAATGATTTGGATGAAGGAGTGGAAGGGTGGATTAGCAAGTTTGCAGATGATACGAATGTGGGTCACGTTGTGGACAGTGTGGAGGGCTGTTCTAGGTTACAAAGGGACATTGATAGAATGCAGAGCTGGGCTGAGAAGTGGTCGATGGCGTTTAACCCTGAAAAGTGTGAGGTGATTCATTTTGGAAGGACAAATTTGAAAGCAGAATACAGGGTTAACGGAAAGATTCTTGGCAGTGTGGAGGAGCAGAGGGAGCTTGGGGTTCATGTTCACAGTTCTCTGAGAGCTGCCACCCAGGTGGATAGAATTGTTAAGAAGACGTATGGTGTGTTAGCTTTCATTAATAGAGGGATTGAGTTCAAGAGCCATGAAGTTATGCTCCAGCTGTACAAAAGCCTGGTTCGGCCACATCTGGAGTATTGTGTCCAGTTCTGGTCACTTCATTACAGGAAAGACGTGGAAGCATTAGAAAAGGTGCAGAGGAGATTTACGAGAATGTTGCCTGGAATGGAGGGAAGGTCTTACGAGGAAAGGTTGAGAGAGCTACGGCTTTTCTCTTTAGAACGACAAAGGATGAGAGGTGACTTGATAGAGGTGTACAAAATGATGAGAAGTATAGATAGAGTAGACAGCCAGAATCTTTTTCCTAGGTTGGAGGTAGCTTTTACGAGAGGTCATCGTTTTAAAGTGAAAGGAGGTAGATATCGGGGAGACGTAGGAGGTAGGTTCTTTACTCAGAGAGTGGTAGGGGCATGGAATGCATTGCCGGAGAGGGTAGTGGAGTCGGCCTCATTAGGGGCATTTAAGCGGCTATTAGATAGGCATATGGATGATAGTATAAGGTAGCGGTGGAGGTTAGATAGACCTTAGGTTTAAGGTAAATGTTTGGCACAACATCGTGGGCCGAAGGGCCTGTACTGTTCTGTACTGTTCTATGTTCTATGTATAATGTTTCCGTGCACATTTAAGATATTAGGAACATTCACTGAATTATACGACCAGTATCGGATAAATGGAATTGAGCAATCATTGGAAATCAAATCTCATTCGTTAGCATATTTTCTTTTAATAGCATAAATGGGAATTGAAGACATGATGTTTCAGAGTGAATGGTAAAACTTCTTTAAATTATTACTGTGCACTTTTATGTGTATGGAACTCCAAAAACAAGGTTGGTAGTGAGTTTCTCCCCTTGTCAGTCTGATTCTCTCTTCACTGCAGAAATTTTAATTCACTATGTCAAGGTTTAGCTTGTTGCTGGTTTATTGACCAGAATATCCTGTTTATGCTCTGTACATTCACCTGCTGTGCAGGTTGAATTTCACCTCTTAAGGATCCACCACATGGTGTGGAATTGGAGACAAATGCATTCTATAAGTAGCAGCTTCTCTTTCTGAAGAACACTATTGAACTAGTTGGATCTGAGTTACAAATCAAAAGATTTCATGGGCATTTTTTTTGGCAACCCCTATTGAACAGCACTGTGGGTGTACCTACACTACATGCATTACAGTAATTCAAGAAGATAGCTCACTAACACTTTCTCACCACCAGCACCACAGAGCAGATGGGCTATAAGTGCAGATCTTGTCGCTAACGCCCAGATCCCATGAATGAATAAAACAAACTTATTAAATACAATTTCTTAACTTGCTGTGCCGGGACTAAAACTCGTGAAATTGCGAATGCATTCCTCACGTCTGAGTCACCGTACCTGTCCTTTGTGATCTTTACGAAGTTTCTATATAATCTCTGCCTTATCCAGGTTGTGTGGTGTGGTCAGGGATTTCCAGACAGGAGGTAAGCCCAGCCATAGAGGAGAAAAGAATGTAACATTTACTGTATTTTACTTCTTATATTATGCTATCAACTTAATTTCATTTCTTCCTACCAAAGTACCCTGCTCCCTTTGCTCATCTGCCCGTCCTTTTGGTAGGACACGTATCCTTGGGTTTTTTGTTCCAAGCCCTGATCTCCTAGCAGCCATGACTCTGTGATACCCACAACAGTGTACCTGCCAATTTCAATCTGCACCACAAGCTCATTTACCTTGTTTTGTGTATTGCATGCATTTAGTTTCACATAGAGGGTGGTGCATGTATAGATTGACCTGCCAGAGGAGGTGCTGGAGGCTGGTATAATTACAACATTTAAAAGGCATTTGGATAGGTATATGAATAGGAAGGATTTAGAAGGATATGGGCCAAATGCTGGCGAATGGGCCTAGATTAATTTAGGGTGTCTGGTCAGCATGGATGAGTTGGACCAAAGGATCTGTTTCCATGCTATGCAGCTCTATGACTTTATGACTGTAAGTATAACACCCTCAGTCATGTGTTGACTGTCCCCCTTCTCTTCATTGTCCCCTTATCTGCTGTGCCTGAAGTTAGATTCCTGAGCCTTCCCATATTGTCTGTCATATCAATTGTTCTGGCAGCATCTGGAGGAAAGGAGCAGTCAATGTTTTGGGTATTACCCTTCTTCAGACCCAGTACTCCTGAAGAAAGGTAATACCAAAATGTTAACTAAAGAAGAAAGCAAAATTTGCATCTTCTGCTCTGCACTGGATTCCCATGCTGCCTCCAAATTCCCTGAACTATGTATTCACTTAGCTTATGTCTCACTCTGGATATGATCTCTCCTTCCTGACTGGGTGCAGAGCAAGGAGAAGGAGGGCTGAGTGAGAGTAGGCCTATGATTTCTGAAAGCTCTTTTTTTTTACCTGGAACTAAGGCAGGGATAGTTTGTTCATCTGTAATTCGTGAAGAGTGGACTTGGAGAACTTCTCCTTCCCTTGGGGATGTTCTTGTAACCTATACCACAGAACATCAACATGTTGAAATCCTTTCCAAGATGGGCACCTATAATATGAAACAGCTCTTAGTTCACCATTCATTATTGCATTAGAAAATTGACAGAGGGTCAGGATGGCAATAGATGGATTCCAGTACCTTCTACATTGAGAAAAAGTCTAGCAAAGTATACAGGTGACTCCGCAGGTCCCCCTCCTTGATGCTGTGAAGTTTTTGTAACCATCAATGTTAAGTCCAGTTTGTGACCACATTTATGCTTTGTCGAATGAATATGTTAATGCTGCCAAATCAAATATTCTAGCAGCAGTTATGCTGAGTTCAACCTGCACTAGTCTGCTGTTCTATCCATCACCACATCAAACCAGAATGGGACTACTGAGCATCTAACTGGGCTATTCACTAAATGCCTGATTGGAAACATTCCTTCCTAACCCAACACCTATGTGACCAGTGATGCTGTCACCTGGAACATCATCAAGCAAATGATTGGTTTTCTGAAGTAATGGAGCTGCTGTCTCAGTCGCTTCTGGGGAGACCTCCAAATATACAGGAGGAACAGTCCTGAATCATAGTCAACTGCTGCATTCTCCAAAACCTGGCAATCATGATGGTACAGTCTTTGCTACCAGAGATGTGGTGTGGTGATGACCTCAGGAAGATAAGGATAAGGAAGAGAGGCGGCAGCCGATATATCACACTCTCGATGGGATGTCTGTGAGCATCAACTAGAATCTTGCTCCTGTACAGCAATCCCTAGATCAAAATTATCCAAAAGTCCCAGACCTTCCTATTCCCAAGTTGTAGACCATCACAATTTTCTCTTGACCACAGTCCAGAAATACAAACCACTGGAGAACCACCACTCCCTAACAGGTGGGTCCTTCAAAATGTCCAATAATCTACACTAAACTCAACTAAATACCTAAACTAGAAGCAAAATACAGTTATGCAGGGAATCTGAAACTGAATTAAAAAACCCAGTCCAATATGATTCTTCTTTGGAACTGAAGGGAGCTGGAAAATGATAATTTTTATGCTGTTGACAGATGAGTAGTAGGAGCAAGTGAAACAGAGGTTGGTGGTAGCAAGAAATCACTGGGCTTGAAGCATTTACTCTGTTTCTCTCTGCAGATGCTGCCAGATCTGCTGAGTTTCTCCAGCACTTCCTGTTTGTATTTCAATTAATTACCTTCACAAATTTCCTTGGTGATGGTTTTCAAGACAGCTTTGCCTGGCTCATTGTCCCTACACATTGTCACCCCAGTAGCTGTCATATTGCTGATAAAAGGTATTGATTTTCAGTAGGGAAGACAGCTGACACCATTGCAAAATGAGCCATCCAGTAGTTCTGAACTTTAAAGATCAGGCTTTGGTTTGTACCAGCCTAATAGGAGTGACAGTACTTCAGGCTGGCTTACTGATAGGCAATAGGAACTGACAGAGTAGCAGTGGTGATCTCATTTCCCCTTCTCTCGCGGCTGATGTTTAATTTAAAACAGTGTAACATGTTAATCTTTCATATCCAACTTTATAACTCATGTATCTTTATACGGTTACACTTCAGACTTCTCCATTCTAGGATGAAGAACTCCTTCCCTCTTTACTGATGATTCACCCACTCGATGCTAAGAATATCATGGTGTCACTTCACTGTTCTGCTTTTCCGGTTTATTAGTGACCAAAATTGGCATGGTGGTCAAAGCATGGGCTAAGCAGAGCACTCTACAGTTTGATCATAACCTTTTGTAACATTTTCTACTGCTTCGATTGTGTTGATTGGCATACAGTAGGGTTTGTTGATGACTGCTCTGAATTGATTGCACATGTTGAGAATCAAGTCTGATACTCAGACATAGAGTCATAGACATATACAACATGGAAACAGACTCTTCAGTGCAACTCATCCAAGCTGACCAGATATTCTAAATAAATCTAATCCCATTTGTCAGCATTAAGTCAATATCACTCTAAACCCTTCCTATTCATATACCCATCCAGATGGCTTTTAAATGCTGTAATCGTACCAGCCTCCATCACTTCCTCTGGCAACTCATTCTGTACACACACCACCCTCTGCGTCAAAACATTGCTGCTTCAGCCCCTTTTAAATCTTTCCCATTTCACCTTAACCCTATGCCCTCTAGTTTTGGAGTCCCCCACCCTGGGGAAAAGACCTTGCCTATTCACCTTATCCATGCCACTCAGGATTTTATAAACCTCTATAAGGTCACGTTCAGTCTCTGACACTTGAGGGGAAAATAGCCCTAGCCTATTCAGCCTCTCCCCATAGCTGAAACCCCCCAATCCTGGCAACATCCATGTAAATCTTTTCTGAATCTTTACAAGTTTAATAACATCCTTCCTATAGCAGGGAGACCAGAAAAAGCACACAGTATTCCAATAGCAGCCTAACCAATGTCCTGTACAGCTGCAACATGACCTCCCAACTCCTATACTGAATGCACTGACCAATGAAGGAAAGCATACCAAACACCTTCTTCACTATCATATCTACCTGCAACTCCACTTTCAAGGAAATCCAAGGTGTCTTTGTTCAGCAACACTCCCCAGGACCTTACCATTAAGTGTATAAGTCCTGCCCTGATTTGCCTTTCCAAAATGCAGCACCTCACATTTATTTAAATTAAACTTCATCTGCTATTTGTCAGCCCATTGGCTCATCTGATCAAGATCCCATTGTACTCTCAGGTAACCTTCTTTGTCTCCAATTTTGGCGTCATCTGCAAACTTACTAACCAGACATCCTGTGTTCACATCCAAGTCATTTATATAAATGAGAAAAAGCAGTGGACCCAGCATCGATCCTTGTGGCGTACAGTTGATCACAGGCCTCCAGTCTAAAAAGCAACCCTGCACCACCACCCTCTGTCTCCTCTTCCGAGCCAGTTTTGTATCCAAATGGCTAGTTCTCCCTGTATCAACTGTATTGCAGTGCCATACATCATGTTCGCATATTGTCTATTTTGCTTCTGACAGACAGTGCTTGGCTGCATTAAATTTCATCAGTCTTTCTTTTGGTCCACTTGCCTATTTTGTTCAGCTTGCTCTTTTATGTTCCTTTTTACAGCCTTGGGCCTTCACTTATTTTTAAAATCTACAGGTAAAAAATCTAATGGTTTGTTACGTCATTTTAATGTACTGGTACACACAGTGTACAATTTGTATTCTTCAGTTAGTTAAGGCAGGAATTGCAGCAAATAACATTTTATACATACTCCATAAAAACCAATATAAATTTGGCTATTAGCATGAAAAATAATGTCAGTACTGAAAGTTTTGGTTGTGTCATATGTACTAGTCTTTCTTTTACCTGAAAATAATGTATATCATAGAATTCAATTTAATCCAGTGCAATCGAATGCTTTCCTATCAAAGAGGCTCTTACATTTCTAGCAAGTAAAATTCAAAGGCATAATACATTATTACAAATGGCCCAATCCATGAGAAGTGGTGCTTATTGTGAAGATTTATTTCAAAGTCATGAATCTGCAGGAAAGTCTATTTTATTTCATTATTGTGCTGTGGGCAATGATTTTTACATCCTACGTCAATTCAACCAGTACCAAACAGAAAATAAAATGTTAAACATGAAGAGCCAATGCGTAATAAATTATGTCACTAGTAATATTTAATAATCCTCTCCAAAGGACAGAGTGGTGACATAAGGTATGCAATTGCAAGCCTCACCGGAATACAAAATTCAACCTTGTACTCATCTATCCTCCTACTCACACACTTGGCTTTTCTCTTCCTATACCCCATCTTGACCATTTCCCCAAACCCATTCACTCCTTGTACTCACCCTCTCCCAACTCACAGCCTTGGGCAAGGCCCAGTCAGACCACCAGCCCATGCTTCCCACTCATACCTGCGCGGCAACATGCCCCCTACTCGGGCCTTCAGCTCATTTGGCCATCTTGCACTGCATTAACTCAGCTCCTGTCCCATTGTGTCAGATCACCTCCTATTATCATTGCCCTCCCCACACCGCCTCCACTTTGTTACTCTCATTGCTCCCTGGAAGGGTTGGGCTTCTGTAGGGAAGGGGTCAGTCTAACACAGGAACCCAATTAGGAGTGTCACTACCCTTTATCCCACCACTAGTCCCTGTGGGGAAACAAGTCTGGAAGTGGGATGAGGCCTGTAAATTGGCTACTCATGGACATCGCCACTGCCACCATTATCATTACAACTGGAACAGAGGCAGCGAAAAAAATCAGCCCAGCATCTTGTAGATTTCACAAATACCTCAGCTCTTCTCTCAGCCTTTAAATTCATCAGTGGGTAGCATAAAGTTCATGCCATGCAATTTCTTTCAAAATAATGCAGAGATAGGACATTCCACAAATATAGAATCAGCTTCTCAAGATTAGGGTGTGTGTTCAATGGTAATTATGAACTTAGTATACTGTTCCAAAACCAGTTACGCCATGTGCAGCAAAGTGTAACTTATTTGGAATTTTTATAATGAAATGGTAAGGGTCTAATTCTCATCAGTTTCACGAATTCTACTAAATTGCAGTGTAGTAGAGCCTCAACCCTACACCCTTTGGAGTAATATACAAACACTGACAGCAGCACCTCTCTTTCTGCACTTTTCTATGAATGTGTGGACTCCTGACGTTGTTGTCAGTTTCACAGGAGGAATAATGGTGAACAGTGACAGTTTTGTCATCATCAATACTGCAGTCTGAAAAATCTCTGTAGGACCATGGATTAAATCTATGTGGTCTATTGTTATTGTGATTTACTTCTCTGCTGCTTCATCTTTTAATTTACAGACACAGCCCAATGCCTAACCCTGCAAAGGATCTTATTCGCCTCATATTTGCCATCATTGCACATGCTGAGAGAGAATTAGCAGCAAGATTTATACTGCTTTAGACACATGAAAGGCTATAGGATCTGAAGATGGTGCCATGTTCTCTCCCACCACCACCTCCCAACCAATTTCAGACTGTAATTGAGAGCAAATGGAGCAGAAAGCACAGGTAGGCCTAACAAAACACTGCAACATCATTTCAGATATCAGATCTCCAGTATTCGCAGTTATTAGTTTGATTTAAGACATTGTAGCCAATGGATGTAGCTGTATTTATCCTGGAAGCCAGCACAAGGAAACATTTGACTGGCTTCGAAACATTTTAGGACATCCTGTATATATGACAAGATGTAGAGCTGGATGAACACAACAAGCCAAGCAGCATTAGAGGAGCAGGAAAGCTGACGTTTCAGGTCTAGACCCTTCTTCAGAAATGGAGGAGGGGAAGGGGATTCTGAAATAAATAGGGAGAGAGTGGGAGGCGGATAGAAGATGGATAAAGGATAAGGTAGGTGGAGAGGAGACAGATAGGTCAAAGAGGTGGGATTGGAGCCAGTAAAGGTGAGTGTACGTGGGAGCTAGGGAGGGGACAGGTCAGTCCAGGGAGGACAGACAGGTGAAGGAGGCAGGATGAGGCTAGTAGGTAAGAGATGGGGGTGGGGCTTGAGGTGGGAGGAATGGTTAGGGACGCGGGGACGAGCTGGGCCTGTTTTGGGATGCGGTCGGGGGAGGGGAGATTTTGAAGCTTGTGAAGGCCACATTGATACCATTGGGCTGCAGTGTTCCCAAGCGAAATATGAGATGCTGTTCCTGCAACCTTCGGGTGGCATCATTGTGGTACTGCAGGACGACTAGGATGGACATGTTGTCTAAGGAATGGGAGGGGGTGTTGAAATGTTTCATGACTGGGAGGTGCAGTTGTTTGTTGCGAACCGAGTGTAGGTGTTCCACAGTGTGGAATGGGGGCCTGGAAGGTGTTGTAGTGTATCAGTTATGGTTGAGGCCACGCAGAGATTGAAAAACAAGGAGGAGAATTTTAGAGTTGAAAGTAAGTCATAAGGAACAATCCTACAGGATGCAGAAGGCAGAAAAGGTCTTTTGTGATAGAATAAATTTCAGACCCTTGTCCATATTTTTGAGGACAACAATAAATCATTAAAATCTGGTGTTTTCTTGCAAGTCTAGATACTACAAGGTTGTTTGTCCAGTGCCTAAGCTGTGGTCAGAAATTAATAATTATTCCTGAATTTATTTTAGTTCCACATTTGTACATTTGCAGTCAATGGTTGCCATGGTGATTGTAATCCACTGAAATCACACGTCTGCATATCAATTAATTGCTTTATGAAATTACCTTTTGGTTGAGGCTAATGCTATTTGGAATTATATAATTATAATTCTTACAACCAGGTAAGGACAGCCATGGCTCCCTCTCTTTTTAAAACTTGTCGCCGTCAGTCACAACAATTTAAAGTTTTGCTTTAGTATGCAGCTGTCATACTTGAATTGCACTGACAAAATTTAAAGAGATCTAATTCCTGTGTTTCCTTGATTGAAAGAAGGCAGGCAAGGTATCTGGTACAGACAGGATGGTAAAGACAGTTGCAATTTAAAGTTCTTCTTAGAGTCTTTGAGGTGTGAGACTGAAAAATCCTGAGTTCAATCACTTAGCTGCTGCGTTGCTCCCTCCATATTTGCAAAGCTGCAGATGTCCCGGAGTCCTCGAAACAAGATTAATTGTTATTATTTCCAAGTTGCTTTTCATTGGCTAGTTTCTGTGTTTGAGAGGGATTAAGAAAGATGAAGAGAAGAGCCTCCAGTATCATTCTGTTATCAGTCCACCTTGATTTCCCCCACTTTTTGCTCAAAGTCTACAGTCGATATACTACAGCGTGGAGCTGGAGGAACACAGCAGGCCAGGCAGCATCAGAGGAGCAGGAAAGCTGATGTTTCGGGTCGGGACCCTTCTTCAGAAAAAGTCAAAATACTGTTCCTTTGAGAATTCTATTGCCTGTGCAATTGTCTTGTTTAAAGTTGGATAGCTGTAGGCAACCTTCCATCTATTAGTATGCACAGTTATCATACAAATGTAAAGCTAAACTCACCATAGTCTTACCAGACCATAGGGCTGGTCTCTCAAAAGAGACAGATGACTAGTGCTGGCCTGACCTGAGGTTCATCATGCCTCGGGTGAGGGGAGAAGTTGAGAAGGACAATCCTAATGCTAACCTCAGCCGTGTGGGAACTGAATTCACACTGTTGGAATCACTCTGCACAGCAAGCCACTTATCCAGCCAACTGAGTTAACCAGAACAGGCTTGGGGTCACATTCGGGTAAGCACAGCACTGGCATGGCCCTAGATTGAGAGGTGGATTTAGATTTAGATTTTATTGTTGACTGTGCATAAGTCCAGGAGTATGGTGAAAAGTGTATAATATTGCCATACACAGTGCCATCTTAGGCACAAAGGTACCTAAGTACAAAAACTTAGGCACAAGGTAGTAAAAGAGAGAAACAAAATTGAAAAGTTAAGCATCACAGACCGTCATAGAATAAGTGGAAAATAGTCAAATAATGTAATAATTAACATTAAATTCCTTCTTAATATAGACTAGAAAATTAAAGCATAAATTTGAAAGTAAAACAGTCCTTCTCGAGTGCTTAGCCATGCTGGAGCCTAATCTTCTTCACTTAGCTCTCTCTCCAGGAAACTACTGGCAGAAGAAAGGTTTGAAGTCTCTGACACTTGGAGGACTACTGGAGAACAGATCCCCACTCTGAGAGAGATGGCCAGCAGGAGAACATCTGGCAGAAGTGCCAGAGACTTTGTGCAGACCAGAGTGAAGGGCAGTGTAATCTGATCACATTCTGTCCGATAAAATGGTTCCAGCATGCAAATACATTGCTTGCCCCCCATGGACCAGGGAGTGGCCACAGTGGAGTGCTCGATCAAACAGATATATGCTTGGATTTGACTCCATTAACTAAGCCATGAGGGTTTTCATTCACCAAGGTTACTTCAACAGCCCCTTCCAAACCCATGGCCTCCTATTAGTCAATATTTGCACAATTATGTTTCCTGTTTTGTTTGAAATAAGGTTGTGTCTATGAACATAATTTGAGTGAACCGGTGTTAATAAGCGTGTGTCGTTAACGAATGCAAAAGAGGCTCCTGTTGATTGTGGTTGGACAATCCATCTGAATGGTCCAGAGAACTTCATAACAAAGCTTTAAACCTGTTAGCAGGAAACTGACATTTGGTCGTCCAAAACCGCTCCACCCTGACCCCATTACTCCCACTGAAGATCCTCACCTTCCCCTCTAACAGCTCCCAGTGGTCCTGAAGTTTCTGCCTGATGGATCTATTTTGATTATTTTGCTCCAGGCATCACAAAAGCTCACTCCCAGTCCAAGATGGCAGCAGAGTAGTGACTCCTGTACCAAAGCTTATCCATCTCAACGGCTTCTTATTTACTTTTCTTTCCTTTCTTTTCTTTTTTTTTAACTTACTTACCTCGGCCTGAGCTTGGACGTCATTAGCAGCGGTGCGAGCCCAGTGTGCGAACCTTGAGGAGACCCAGTGTGCGGACCTTGAGTGGTTCCATTGCAGAGGGGAGGGACCCTAGCACAGACCGCGAGTGAGTCCCCACTTATTTTCCCAGAACAAGCACAGAACCCGAAATCGGCGGCTGCTAAATTGGCAGAGGTGATGTCAGTGGTAAAAGATGGTGCCTGAGGATTGACGACTCTGTTGTTGCTTGAGTCCGGCACTGGCAACAGCGGAAGGGCATCACGGCAACATCGATGAGGTGGGTCCAGCAGTGAGAGATGCGACTCTGTCGTTGGTTAATCCAATGGTGTGAGGCAGTGGCAGACGCTTATTGGTCCAGTGGCAGGGCTGGTGCCTGAGGATCGGTGACTTTGATGTCGGTTGGGTTTGGTGTAGATGGCGGCAAAGTGATAACAGAAGGATGGTGGTGCAGGCATCATTGACGGTGATGAGCTGGCTCAGGACTGATGGACTGTCTTCAAGCTATAGCTTGCTTTTTTCCCCTTATTCTTAAAGTACGCAAAATAGATGCTGGATCATGGTGACAAATTAAAGCTTTTCAATGTATTTTATTGTATTCTTACCGTAAAATATATGTGACAATAAAATCAAAAGTCAAAAAATCAAATCAAACCAGAAAAGATTCCTGGTCAGAGATAGTAGAACTGCAGATGATGGAGAATCTGAGATAACAAGGTGTAGAGCTGAATGAACACAGCAGGCCAAGCGGCGTCAGAAGACCAGGAAAGCTGACGTTTCGGGTCTAGACCCTTCCTGCTCCTCTGATGCTGCTTGGTCTGCTGTGTTCATCCAAGATTCCTGGTCAGCCATGTGATGAAAAGATAGTCAGAGCATCTACCATCACTATCCATTGCTCCAGACTAGAACATGCAAAACGTAAATGCTGCCACTGTGAGTGACCTATAATACACCACAACACTTAGCAATTACTGGATTAATAGTGACATTGGGCACTTAGTGGGACATGGAATATAATCACACAGGTTTAGCTTTTCACAGGAAAATTGTTAAGTGACTCTCATTGTCTAGATTTATACATGAAGGCTGTTAGCTTAGTTGAGGAACTGATTGCCCATTAACGTCCATGGGAAAGATAAAGGATATTAAGCAGAGTGAATATTAGCCACATAAAAAAAAAACTTAAAATGCTTTGGGAAGAATTTGCTGATGGTATGTTTGCAGGAAGAAATGTTGTTCAAAGAGATTGCAGGTAACAGGAATATCAGTGTCATTGAACTGTTACATTGATTCAATCTCCTTTCAATTTTGGATCTTGACTAGGAATGTGAGATTGGTGAACCTTGTTTTTTTTTAAAATTGAGTCGTGAGGATTGCAATCACATCATGCTGCTTCATAATCACAATTAATTAAATATTTAAGAGCCCCTGAGAACTTCAAAGACTGGATAATGTTTAATTTTCATGGAATGGTATCGTTACAATGTGGAAGCAAGATATTCAGCCCAGTAAGTCAATACTAACCCTCTGAAGAGCAAGCCATCCAGACCTATCACCTACCCTATCCCTGTAAACCTGCATTCCCCATGGCTAATCCACCTAACCTGTACATCCCCGGACACCATGGGTGATTTAGCAGTGGCCAATCCATCTAAACTGCATAGCTTAGGACTGTGGATGAAACCCAAAGGAAACCCACGCAGACACAGGGAGAATGTGAAACTCCACACAGACAGTTCCCCAAGGGCAGAATTGGACTCAGGTCCCTTGTGCTGTGAGGCAACAGTGCTAACCACTGAACCACCATTTCAAAGCATTGTTAGAGTTTAACATTTTTTATTCTTGCTGTCAATTTATGAGAGTATTGGAGTAATTCACAGGTATTAATCCAATTTTATTTTGTCATTAATTGTAACGCTACACATAAAACAAATCCATTGATACCATTTGATGGACTATCTAGCATATAGCAGCATTTTCACTGCACTATAATAAATGTGTGTAAATTTGTTTACTTATTGTATATCTTAAGGAATTTTGCAAACCCAGAAAAATGTTGTGGGTGGTCCTGGATCTTGATGAAGATAAGAATATTTTTAGCTCTATAAAACTAGTACTGGTGAAACCAGCAACTACTCACTCTTAACGCTTATAAGTGCCCAGAAGAGTGTGCTACAGTTCTATTTGGCTGATTTTGACAGTACAGCTTTTCTTAACTGCTCAGCTATAATCATTTAAATACCTTTCAGCTTATCAGACAACATTTGACACCAGTCTTTCAGTTTTTCAATCACTTCTAATAGACAATGAACCCTGCTGCATTCCCACAGGTTTGTGAGAAAAGATGTATGTTCTGAAATGGCAGGTACAACCAAATAAAAGTGGCTCCATCAGGAAATGCAAATATGGTTTGAACAAATAATTGCTGATCACCCCCAGTGTGGCAATGCTAAAAAAACAGTGTGTTACATCCTGCTCCAAGAATCCTTACAGACGAATGGCTCGGGGGGGTTTGGAACAGGTTGAACACTCACCAGAAACACCTCAGGGATTTTAAGTTTAATTGGGGCTTTCTTACTGGTAATCGCCAGGAATCTGGGGCCTGGACAGAAATAGCATACTTTTCATGCGCAATACCTAGAAGAACAAGGTGAATGTGGGGGTGTTGGGGAGGGTGAAGTGGTGTGAAGGGAATTGAATTCACTGGTGTTGGGATTTTGGGTCTAAGTGTCCACACGTACAGCTCCTAAATCTATACATCATTACTTGGCCAAATTCAGATTACATTTTGCCCACAGAGTGTGCTCAGAGTATGATGAAGAACATTGCAAGATTTTGTGATGTATTTGCAATCTGGTTCCGTCGGTTCCTAGGCTTTTTCATGGTCCAGGAAATTTTCTACTTCTCCGTTTGATGTAGAATCCTAAATGCATTCATTATAGATGCTACAAAAAATAAATTTCTTCCCTCTGGTGCATTCTGTACTTTAACTGTCACCATTTTTCTTGAGATATGACATTTTTGGGCAGTTGTGTGTCTATGCTCAGCAGGAGGCACATTGAAATTGCACAATGTTTTTTTCATTGAATGGCATTAGGAGAAAGAATGGGAAACTGTGCTGTGAATTCTGCAGGATAAAAAGCTAACCATCACAACACTGTGACCTTCACAGCACATTAACAAAAATATTCCAATTTATTTGTGGCTGTTATCTAGAAGCGACCATTCACATAACTTGAGAAAAAATGGAAAAGCATGCAGTATTTATCAGAACCCAAAGCATACTCATATTTACCTCAGGGGTTTTCTACCACTCTTTTGCCAGAATTTTGACAAAACATTGTGTTGAAACCTCAAGAAGACAGAACACAATGTCAACTGTGATTCAGTAGTGGAATTCTCACTTCTGAGTCAGAAAATGGTGGATTCAAATCCCACCCTCGACACTTATGCACATAAACTAGGATGACATTTCAGTAGAATGCCAAGGGAGAGCTGTGATGGTGGAAAAGATGTCTTTTAGGCGCAATGTTTTACTGAGGCCCCATCTGCCCTCCCAGCTGCATGTAAAAGATCCCATAGCACAGTGCGAAGAAGGGCAGGGGAGTTCTCCCAGGATCCAGGCTCAACAATACCTAAAACAAATCACTTAGCTGTTTAGTTTATTACTTTTTGTGGAAGTTTTCTGCTTTCAAACTGGCTGCTGAATCCCTACAGTACAGTGACTGCACATACAAAGTATTCGAAAATTAGTTGAAAAGCACCTTGGGACATCTTTCATTATGGCACCATTTTAATTGCAAGTTTGCTTTTTCTTTCTTTCATATCCTGTTGATTCTGTTTTTCCAGGGTGTCTGTTCAAGTTATGGCAGGTGTATAGGAGACCCAAGGGAAATTCAACTCTCTCAATGTCAGAATGTACCTAGTTAGATTAGGAAAGCTCTTCCTCCATTCGAGAGAATTTGGTGAGTGTTTAGTGTTGCGATCCAATAATATGTTGCTGTTGTATTTTATGCACGTCCCAAAACACTTTCCACGCAATAACAATTTGCAGCAGTTAAGCACTTTTGACTTTCTAAAACATCTTAAGGTTCTCCACAGGCACTCTCCCCAGTCAAATTTTACATTGAACTACATAAGAAGACATTAGGACAAGTGACCGCAAGTGATCTGTTTGTACGCTCAAATCTGGATCACAATCTGCTCCCTGGGCCACTATAGGCATCTCCAATCATAAATCCTATCCCCGAATGCCATTGCAAACCCTGTCACCAAGTCTGCATTATGATATACTGAGGTCCTAAACTCAGTAAAGCTTAAGGAACCCCCCATAACTACCAAAAAAAGGTTATTATTCTAACAGAAAGAACAATGTAAATTGAAGTTACAGTGAAAAATGAATTATCTAACCAAAACATAAACATTGCTTAAGTCTATATGCACCACAATTCTTTTTAATGAAAATAATTTCTGACTTCTTAATTAGTGCACACAAAATCAACAACAATTGAGCAATTACACAGATCAGCACTTCCTACATGGAAACGACCTGCACAACATTCAAAGCATTTCTTTTGTCATATTTGGAAAGTAAAGTCACTAATGACGATAAGTTATTTAATTTATCACATAATGTTTCACACAGACAGCTTTTCTTGCACATTGCATTTCACAGTTCATTTTTCATATTTTTCGGCCGTGAGCAGTTTGTAACCATTAGACTAAAAAAGATGATGACTTGATACAGGTGGCATAGGGTCATAGAGATGTACAGCGCGGAAACAGACCCTTCGGTCCAACTAGTCCATGTCGACCATATAACCTTAATTAATCCAGTCCCATTTGCCAGCATTTGGTCCATCTCCCTCTAAACCCATCCTATCCTTATACCCATCCAGATGCCTTTAAAATGGTGTAATCGTACCAGCCTCCAACACTTCCTCTGGCAATTCATTCCGTATGCACACCACTCTCTGTGTGAAAAAGTTGCCTCTTAGATCCCTTTTAAATCTTTCCCCTCTCACCTTAAACTATGCTGTCTAGTTTTGGACTCTACCCTGGGGAAAAAAAACGTGGCTATTCACCCTACCTGTGCCCTTCATGATTTTATAAGTTTCCATAAGGCCATTGTTCAGCCTCTGACACTCCAGGGAAAATAGCCTCAGCCTATTCAGCCTCTCCCTGTAGCTCAAACCCTCCAAACCTGGCAACAATCTTCTGAACCTTTTCTGAAGCCTTTCAAATTTCACAACATCTCTCCTATGGCAGGGAGACCAGAACCGAATGCAATATTCCAAAAGTGACCTAACCAATGCCTTGTACAGCTATAACATGACCTCTCAACTTCTTACTCAATGGGCTGACCAATAAAGGCAAGCATAACAAACACCTTGCTCACTGCCCTATCTACCTGCGACTTCACTTTCAAGGAACTATGAACCTGCGCCACAAGGTCTCTTCGTTCAGCAATACTCCCCAGGACCTTACCATTAAGTTGTATACGTCCTAACCTGATTTTCCCGACCATAATGCAGCACCTCCCTTGTCCTCCTCCCTTCAAGCCGATTTTGTGTCCAAATGGCTAGTTCCCCCGTGTTCCAGGCGTTCTAACCTGACTGAGCAGTCTTTCATGCAAAACCTTGTCGATCACCTTACTGAAGTCCGTATAGACAAATGTCCACTGCTCTGCCTTCATCAATCTACATCAAAAAATCAATCAAGTTAGTGCGACATGATTTCCCATGCACAAAGCCATTTGACTGTCCCTAATCAGTCCTTCTCTTTCCAAATATATGTAATTCCTGTCCCCCAGAATCCCCTCCACCTACCTTTGCACCACTAATGTCAGGCTCACCAGTCTGTAGTTCCCTGGCATTTTCTTACCACCTTTCCTAAATGCTGCCACCACATTAGCCAAACTTCAGTCTTCCAACACCTCACTCCAAAATATTGACAATATGAATATCTCAGCAAGGGGCCCAGCAATCCCATAAAGTTCTAAGGTACATCTGTTCAGGTCTCAGGGATTTATCTACCTTCATGCATTTTAAGACATTCAACACCTCCTCTTCTGTAATATGTACACTTTTGAAGATATTATTATTTATTTTTCCAAGTTCTCTAGCTTCCCCATCCTTCCCCATTGAAAATACTGATACAAAATACGCATTTAGTATCTCGCCCATCTCCTGTGGCTCCACATATAGATGGCCTTGCTGAACTTTAAAGGGCCTTTTTCTCTCCCTGCTTACTCTTTTGACCTTAATGCATTTGTAGAAGCCCTCTGGATCCTCCTTTAACCCCATCTGCCAATGCAGTCTCATGCCCCATTTGTACCCTCCTGATGTCCCTGTTTGAGTATATTCCGATTGTGCTTAGACACTTCTTGGGATTCACTCAATCCTAGCTGTCTATACATGAAATAAGCTTCCTTCTTTTTCTTGGTCAGAGCCTAATTTGTCTGGTCATCCAGCAGTCCCTACACTTACCAACCTTGCCCTTCACCCTAACAGGAATACATTGTATCTGGACTCCTGTTATCTCATTTTTGAAGGCTTACCAGTTTCCATTTGTCCCTTTACCTGCGAATATCCACCCACCCCCGCAATCAACTTTTGAAAGTGCCTGCCTAATACCATGAAAATTGGCCTTCCTCCAATTTTGAACTTTAACTTTTAGATCTGGTCTATCCTTTTCTATCACTATTTTAAAACTAATAGAGTTATGATCACTGGCCCCAAAGTGTCTCCCCACTGATACTTCAGTCATTTTCCCTACTTTATTTCCCATCCTTTATCTGAATAACTTTCCAGATGTAAGTTTAGGAAGTGTTTTATTCTGCCAACCCAGTTAACATCAATACAATCAGGATTATCTTTCCTCAGAAGTTTTACACCTTCTTACAGATTTTTTTCCAAGGCACCTGTATCACCAAAAATTAAAATTCATTTGCAAAATTTTAAGCCTAATTCCTCTTTTTTTGATAAGTTGGTTTCAAGTGCATCCACCATTTGAAAGTTGGCTCTTGGAAAAGAGCACTTCATCAGTATTATGTACATCATCATCATTCACCACTTTCTTTCTACATTCTTTGCCTTTTATCCACGCCTTTTATTCACTATATTATTGATCAGTGAGGGTTTGTTTTAGTTTGAACTCAATTTCCTTAAAACTTTCGTTTTCACATAGAGAGTGCTAAGTGCCTGGAATGGGCTGTCAGGGGTAGTGCTGGAGGCGAGTACAACTTTTGTCACTCAAGAAACATTTGGACAGGTGCATTGAAGGGGTAGGTATGGAGGAATATGGACCAAACATAGGCAAATGGGACTAGATTAATTGTGAAACCTGGGCAACATGGGTAAGTTGGGTTGAAGAGCCTGTTTCCATGTTGTAAACCTCTATGACTCTATGACAGAGTGAGAAAGTGACATACAAAGCTTTACACCAATACTTTAGGGCTATCTGTGTGCCTTTGAGGGCTTTGCTGGATTTTTGAAACTGATTTTTAAAATGATTCCAATGTTCTAGTACGAGAGCAAACTCTAATTTCTCCAGCAGAATGCCAGCGTCTCTCCTTGCATCACCTTTGTCATGTTGATCGATATGAAGATTAGAAAGAGCATCTATAATTGAATCAAAACTCCCAGCTATGACTGAAATAGCCTTTGCATGTACTTCCCACCAAATGTTAGTGATATGTTTTGATACAGTCGAATCAGACCCAAAATGACTTGAGTTCTGTCGAGAGCCTCCCTATTTTAATGAGAAATTAATATAGATAAATTCTTTGACCTCATTCCTTTATATGTACAAGTAAAGGAGATGCTGTTAATAAGGTATTGAACGAGATATTGAACAAGCAACAATAATTGTCACCGAGAACTTGCTTCTGTCCAGCGTGAATCTCACTACGCTGCATGTGAAAAGTGTAGAAGATGTGGTGAGATGATCTTGACATCAAGATGGGCCTCAACCATCGTTTCTGATACTACCACACATCTTGCCATAGCTCTGACCCTTGGTGCTCCTCAACCAGAAGCAAATTAATGTTTTTCAATGTATACTCTCTTCAAGTGTAAAATTTTCACAATAAAAAAATCTTACTATCACCACAGGAGCTGCTGTCTCACACGCACTGGTTTGTAAATTGTGGTTTCAGAGAATCTGACAAGTTAATTATGAAACTCTCTTTGACACATAGACCAAAACCCACTTGCCATTTGTTCAAAATCTAAAATCAAAAGTAGATTTTATTTCTATATATGGGTATATTATGGCTTACATCACATTACCTGGCCAGGGTTACATGTGACTCTAGACCCGCAATAATGTGGATAACTCTTAACTACCCTACTGTCCGAGACCCAACAACCTTCAACTGCTGTATCAATGACCTTCCCTCCATCATAAGGCCAGAACTTGCGTTGTTTCTGATAATTGCACAATGTTCAACACCATTCGTAACTGAAATAGTCCATATCCAAAGGCAACAAATGATTCCCAGGTACGGGATGTTAAGTGACATATATGCAACACAATTGCCAGACAATGAGCATTTCTAACAAGTGAATCTTACCTTTGCCCCTTGTCATTCATTGGTATGCCATTGCTGAATCCCCCACGAGCACCATAGTAGGAGTAATGTTTGACCTGAAACTGAAGTGGACTAGCCCTATTAATATTGTGCCTATGACAGCAGGTCAGATGAGAATCGTGAAACTCCCTTCTTAGAATCAATATGCATTTACCTACAGCACATGCAGATGCTCAAAAAGACAGCTCACTGCCACATAATCAAGGGTAACTAGGGATGGGCAATAAATGCTAACACCAGTGATATCCACATCTCGTAAATGATTTTTAATCTAAAATAGTTTTGTTACCGCCTGATCAGAAACCCCTTGCTTTCCCTGCCCCCTGCAGCACTTGATTTCTCCCATACCCTGAACTACCCTAAACACTACATCACTTGCTTTACATCTTACATACTTAGCACTTTATCCCTGTTGCACTTGGCAATTCATTCCCTCAGCTGGCACCCTTCCAAGCTGGCACTCTATGCACCTGGCTGCCTAGCACTCTCCCCAGCTGACACCCCTCTTATCTAGAACCCTAACAGTGCTTGAGCATCTGGCAGCCTATCCAGGTAGGAGAGCCTGGATAAGCTTGTGTTGACTCCGCTACAGTAGAGAAGGCTGAGGGGACCTGATAGAGGTGTCTGACATAATGAGGGGCATAGAATGGATAGAAAGCAACTAATTCACTTGGTTGAAGGGTCAATAACAAGGGGGCATAATATTAAGATGAAAGGCAGGAGGTTTGGGTGGATTTGAGGAAAAGCATTTTAACTCAGTGCTCAATGGGAATCTGGAATGCATTGCATGTGATGGTAGTTGAGGTGGGAAACCTCACAAACATTAAAGAGTGAATGGGTGAGCACTTGAAATGTTGCAATATTCAACAGCCACATGCTGAAAATGGGTGTAGTGTAGATTTGGATTAATCTCTGTTAGTGCAGTATTCTATGACTTTAAAAGGCTCAAATATTACTTTTGTTCTAGCTTTTCGCTTTCTCTTTGGCCAATAAGTTCAAGTTTACATTTTGTTCTAAACCATAGCTGATACTAAGAATTCAGTTGCAAGAAGAATGAACCATTTAGTTAAAGAATACCTCAGGGAACACACACACCAAGAAAAAAAAATTGAGATCTGAACAGCTGCGATATGTTTTTTATCAAAATAGCTGCAAGTTTCTACCTGCCTTTCTTTTAAATAGTGCAATTTTGCATTCCCAGTAGCTATCTCATTAATTCAAATCTGAAAAGTTGATGATGAACCGCCTTGTGAGCCATTGTAGACCAATGTGATACAGGTACTACAGTAATTTTCAGAACAAAGTTCCAGGATTTTGACCCAGTGACAGTGAAGAGAGAGCAATATAGCTTGAAATCAAAGTGATGAATGATTTAGAGGGAACTTGCAGTGATGGTGTTCCAACATGTATACTGTCCTTGTTTTTTCTGGCCTTGGAGCTCACAGGTTTAGGAGGATTGAGTTGCTGCTTTTGGCTTATTCAGCAAAGCATTTAACCAATCATGAGTCTCAGGATAAAAAGAAAATACTGCGGATGCTGGAAATATGAAACAAACAGACATTGTTGGAGAAACTCAGCAGGTCTGACAGCATCTACGGAACAAAAAACAGAGTTAGTATTTTGAGTCCAATATGACTCCTCTTCAGAGTCCTGCAGAGTTATTGGTGGTTTTAGTGATGATGATTCTTTTGCATAGGTGGTTGGGTTGTCTCTTATTGGAGATTCATCGCCTGACACTTGTCATTCGTATTGACAGATGTGGAGAGCTAGATTTTAGGATTTTTACAGAAAAATCTTTAGTTTTAACTGTCCATTTGCTTGATGTAAGGTGCTAATGTCTTCATATCTACATTTCCTGAACATACAGCTTCTGCGAAGATCATAGTAACAGCAGAATACTCTCTTGAGGTTGGTTGGCTCGCCGAGCTGGTTTCTTGTTTCACAGACATTTCGTTACCGTGCTGGGTAACATCCTCAGTGCAGCCTCCGATGAAGCGCTTTTCCCGCCTGGTTTTTGAACTTTGGGGTCTGTTGAGATGGATTGCCTCAGTTCTGGTTTTCCTTTGTAGTGGAGCATACTCTTAATAAACACATTGAACTCGACCCAATATACACTCCACTACGAAGGAAACCCAGCAGTGAGGCAATCCATCTCAACGGAGTTTAAAAGCCAGGCGAGAAAACACACTGACGCTTCATCGGAGGCTGCACTGAAGATGTTACACAGCACGGTAACGAAACATCCGTGAAACAACAAACCAGCACGGCGAGCCAACCAACCTCAACACCCACAAACCGAGCTACAGATCTACTCCAAAACCTTAGAGAATACTTTCTGTAGAGAAGCCCACATGCAATGGCAATTACTGACTGTGGCAGGATGGAAGTGTAGTTGCCAGGATTAGGGTGTTCACTGATATGGATTTTTTGATACTGCTGCACAACTATGGCACTTTTACAGTATGGCTCCTGGTTAATTTTAATGGTCTAACGAAGCAGTATGTGTGCAGTCAGTGCCCTGTGCAAGCAGAAAATCTGTAAGAGGATGAAGTCTCCTTTCTTCCTGGAGACACTTCAGTGGCCTCCCAGATACATCTTTGGATGGCAAATTGTGATACGTTGCTAATGTCACCAGCTCTAATGTGGTGGGAAAAAGTGAAGAATGAAAGGACAATGTGATTTCACAATCCCTGCCAGGTTTGATTCTCCAGATCCTTTTAAAGGAAATCACACAAATTCATCAGTGCTGTTACTACTACTACCCCTGTTTCTTTTTATTTTATTGATTCAGCAGATATGGGCTTTGCAGGTAAGACCACCATTTATTTTCCAATCCAATTGCACTTGAGAAGGTGGTGGTGAGCTGCCTTCTTGAACCATTGCAACCCACGTGCTTAGATAGACCCACAATGTCAATAGGGATGGAGTTCCAGGATTTGGGCCAATGGAACTGAAAGAACAGATTTAAATATCCACATTGGGATGGTGAGTGGCTAGGATTAGAACTTGCAATTGGTGGTGTTCCAACGTACCTGCTGCCCTTGTCCTCTAAATGATTGTGGTTATGGGTTTGGAAGGTGCTGTGTAGGGAGCGTTGGTGAATTTCAGAAATGTACCTTGTAGATGGCACTCACCTCTACTACCATGTGTCAATGGTGGAGGGAGTGAATGTTTGTGAGTATCATGCCAATCAAGGAGATGTTTTGTTCTCGATCATGTCAAACTTCTTGAGTGCTTTTGGAGCCTCACTGATTCAGGCAAATGGGAAGTGTTGACCTGTGCTTTATAGAAGGTGGACAAGATTTGGAGAGCCAGGAGATGAGTTATTCATGGCATTATTCCGAGCCTCTGAGTTGCTCTGCTGGCCTCAGTTCAGTTTCTGGACAGTAGTAACTCCCAGGATGATGATAATGGGGAATTTAGTGATGGTAATGCCATTGAATGCTATGGAGTGATGGACTAGATTTTCTCTTGGTCATTGCTTGGCATTTGTGTGGTATGAATGGTACTTTCTACTTGCCAGTCCAAACTTTATATTGTGCAAGTCTTGCTGAATTTAGATATAGAACATAGAACAGCGCAGCCCATGATGTTGTGTCAAACATGATGCCAAATGAAACTAATCCCTTCTGCCTGCCCTTGATCCATATCCCTCCATTCCTTGCATATTCATATGCTTATCTAAAAGTCCCTTAAATGCCCTTATCCTATCTGCCTCCACCACCACCCATGGCAGTGCTTTCCCGACTCCCACCACTCGCTGTGTAAAAAACTTGTCCCTCACGTCTCCTTTGAACTTTCCCCTCTCACCTTAAATACAAGCCCCCTAGTATTACAAATTTCGACTCTGGAAAAAAATTCTGATTGTCATCCCTATCTATGCATCTTATAATTTTATAGACTTCTATCAAGTCTCCTCTCGGTCTCCAACACTCAAGAGAAAACAACCTGAGTTTTTCTAGTCTCTCTTTATAGCTCATACTCTCTAATCCAGGCAGTATCCCGGTAAACCTCTTCTGCACCATCTCCAAAGCCTCCACATCCTTCCTGTAATGTGATGACCAGAACTGAACTCTTTATTCTAAGTGTGGCCTCATCAAAGTCTTATAAAACTGCAACACTGCATCCTGACTCTTGTACTCAATCGTCCAACCAATAAAGGCAAGCATGCCATATGCCTTCTTTATCACCATATCTACTTGCATGGCCACTTTCAGGGAGCTATGGACTTAAATCCCAAGATTCTTCTGTACATCAAAGATATGGACTGCTTCAGTGTCTGAGGAGTTGTGAATGATGCTAAACATTACACAAACATTAGCAAACATCTCCACCTCTGACCTTATGATGGAGGGAACATCATTGATGAAGCAGCTGAAAATGGTTCAAACGCGGACTCTACCCTGAGGAAATCCTGCAGAGGTATCTTGCAGCTGAGATGACTGAACTCCAACAACCACAACCATCTTCCTTTGTGCCAGGTATGACTTCAACCAGCAGAGAGCTTTCTCAGATGTTCACGGCCTCTAGTTGTGTAGGGCTCCTGTGTCAAATGCTGCTTTGATGTCAAGTGCAGTATCCCCTCCCCTTTGGCATTCTGCTCTTTTGCCCATGTTTGAAGCAAGGCTGTAACAAGGTCGGGAGCTGAATGGTCCTGGCAAAATTCAAACTGGGCATCAGTGAGCAGATTATTGCTGAGCAGGTGCTGCTTAATAGCTCTGTTGATGACCCTTCCATCACTTTACTGAAGATCGAGAGTAGATTAATTGAGTAGTTATTAATCGGTTGGATCTGATCTGCTTTTTGGTGCCCAGGACATACCTGGGCAATTTTCCATCTTATCAGCTAGATGCTGTGTTATAGCTGTATTGGAACAGCTAGGCTAGGTGTGTGCCAATTTCTCAAGCACAAGTATTCATTACTGTTGCTGGAACATTGCCAAGACCTAGAGCTGTACAAATAGACCCTGACTTCTGTCTTTTCCCTATCATCCTACTAAGAATTGTTATTTGAGCAGTGGTAAAGGAATGATGCTCTGCAGAGCCATTAGTCAGTTTGGGTAAATGTGATACAAGCACTGAACAGCCTGTTAGGCTCGACGTTTCACTTTGTATGCAAGGACAGCATTTGCACGTATCACTTTGCATGGACAGTAGTGCTTCTTACATTGCAACTCTGCAGATGAGTATTTGTAGCTACAATGAACCCTAAATGAATGAATTTCATGGTCTCCATGTTTCTCGTATATGTGTTTAAGTATTTCTTGTCAGAGAACTGTATCATTAAAAGGAAAATACATCAATTTTAATAATAATTGTCAAAAACACTGATTAAAATAACAGGCTAGGTTTGTTTCTTCTGTGGAACACATACCACTATGATATTAAGATAAAACAAAGTGAAATCGTGTCATGTTTTCCAGTTGAAAGGCAGCTCTATGATGCTTGTTTATTAACAGTTGAATGTGATACATTTGCTTATTGATAAAGCGCCATCTGTGATTAGTTTTTCTGAGTCCTCACTGTTTAAACAGCTCGAGAAATTGTTTAAATTAAAGGTTGTTAAGTCAGTTTTCAGTTGTCCATAAAGAGGACACACACCTCATCCTAAATTACAGAAGGAAGGGAACATGAAAAATAAAGTTGCTGGAAAAGCCCAGCAGGCCTGGCAGCATCTGTGAAGGAGAAAACAGAGTTAACGTTTCGGGTCTGGTGACCCTTCCTCAGGAATTCTGTTCTGAGGAAGGGTCACCAGACCGAAACATTAACTCTGATTTTTCCTTCACAGATGCTGCCAGGCCTGCTGGGCTTCTCCAGCAACTTTATTTTTCATGTTCCCTTCCTTCTGTAATTTAGGAT
>JAHRHZ010000263.1:31088346-31112262 GCA_024137785.1 Ginglymostoma cirratum | reverse complement strand
ATCCTAAATTACAGAAGGAAGGGAACATGAAAAATAAAGTTGCTGGAGAAGCCCAGCAGGCCTGGCAGCATCTGTGAAGGAAAAATCAGAGTTAATGTTTCGGTCTGGTGACCCTTCCTCAGAACAGAATTCCTGAGGAAGGGTCACCAGACCCGAAACGTTAACTCTGTTTTCTCCTTCACAGATGCTGCCAGGCCTGCTGGGCTTTTCCAGCAACTTCGTTTTTGTTCCTAATTAACAGCATCCGCAGTTCTTTTGATTTTTAACATGAAAGTTGAACTGATCATCATTATAAAGCTTTCCGTAATAAGTAACATATAAGTAATAGGTTCCTAGGTGCCTGCACGACAGAAATCTCCTCAAAATGCCAATAGTATTGGCCTCAGATAATTTGTAGTCAGTTGTGACTGGTATCTAAAACAGTTAAGGTATGATCATTATAAAACACAGTACCAATGTACAAAACAAAGTTTTCCTGTGCCCATTGTCCTTTCTGTTTTCAATTATTTTACTGTTTTATTAGAAACCCCTTACAAATACATTCAATTGTATTTGTATGCTAATTTTAGCACACTTGCTAACTCATTTGCAGGAATTTCTGTCTCTGTTATTTCAATACAGATATTAGCTGGTGGATTGAAACCAAGGTAACAACTGTTTTAGTTTATTTCAGTAAGATAAAAAGGAACTTTTGGAGCAAATCTGTAACAGAAACAGATGATGCTGGACAAGCTCAGTAGGACAGCTAATATTTGTAAAGAGAAAAGGGAGACTATGATCTCTTAGGTGCATGCCATGAGCAAAGGTAGACAGTCTGTAAGCTATCATCTGTCTTTTATTCACGGGTGCCGACTGCCCTGCTGTGTGTCTCTGTCATTTTCTGTTTTTATTCCACTTTGTCTTATCGTCTTCCACACAGGCACAAGCAGCTCAATTCCGAATGAGTGCACATTACCATAGAACAGCACAGTGGAAAAGGCATTTTAACCTAGCACACAACCTGAATATGACAGCATGCCAACAAGGGCAAACAATATTTCAAATTCATCGCTGAATGCTACGAAGAAAATTAGGCAACAATTCTATCAACAACTTTCTCACCAAAGAGCTAAGATTTAATGATAATGACTGCCAGCTGTACTGCGCTGTGGAATTGAGAACAGTCTGAATGAAGCATCAGATCACACTGGTGCATCTTTTGTCAATTTTCTGCTGCAGTACAGATGGTAATTCATTATTACTTAATTATTTCTGTGGAATTGCTGCTGGAAAAACTGGCATAATATAAAGTTAATATCAATCAAAGCTACCTTCTTAAAGGATAATTTCATTAGAGCTATTAAACTCAGCCATTCCTCATGCTTTTATTTCGTAATTTTGAGGATGTGCATCATATATTCACAGACAATCTGCTTCATTGCTGTTCAGATTCAAAAATGCATTCAAGTAGTTCAAAAGAGTTTGAGTGTGATAGCCTCAGATTATAATATAAACGTCTGTTTCTGCTTCCTCCAGTATGTGTACACAGGGCAGACAGCAAGCAACAATCTGATTTGTGTTGCATATTTCCTCTGCCAACATTGCAAAAGTGATTCTGTCTAATGAGGTTGGTTTGCTGCACTATTGGTGCTGTTCCCACAATGTGTGTCACTGATATCTGGTACTTCTTGTGCAGATTCTTTCCAGTTTTGTGGGGGTAGGATGAGTGGAAGTGAGACTGGAAATTACAAGGCACTAGCCACAATATTTCAGTCTTCCCTAAACTTAGGGGAGGTGCCAGAAGGCTGGAAATTTGCAATCATTTTCAAGGAAAGCTGCAAGGAAAAGTCCAGTGAATATGGACCAGTCAGCTTAACTTCAATGGTTGTAGTAGCTTCTAGTGACAATTATTCAGCATAGAATTAGGAGTTACATGAAAAAGGATGGGATGATTTAGAAGAATCAGCATGGATTTCTGAAGGGAAATCGTGTTTAACTAAATTGTTGGAATTTTTGAAGAAGTAACAGCAAGGCTCAGTGAGGATAATGTAACTTATATGGACTTTCAGAAGGCATTTGATACAGTGCCACGCAAGACACTTGTGAGCTAAGTTATAATTCATGGTAACAAAAAAAGGGAGAGTAGCAACATGTATCCAAAAGTGACTGATTGTTAGGAAACAGAGAGTAATGGCCAATTTTTTTTTGGGGATTGGATGAAGGTTTGTAGTGGAGTTCCCCAGAGGTCAGCACTGGTTCCCTTGCTTTTCCTGATGTACGTTAATGGTTTATGGAATTCTGCTATGGAATGCAATGCCTGGAAGTGGAGTTGAAGGCAGGTTCAATTGAAGCATTCGAGAGGATATTAGATGATTATCTGGGCAAACGTAATGGAAAAAGGGGGACACTGGTACGAGGTAATGATGCTCATTTAACAAGCTAGTTCAGGTAATTTGGGTGAAATGGCCTCCACATGCACTGTAACCATTCTCTGATGGTGGAACTAAAAGGAGTTTCAAGCATTTGTGTGCGTGGCAGACTTGAATGGTATATGCATGTCCCTCAACAGAGCCCTGGAAGAATTTCAATGTCATGGTTACTTTTGATGTTACTGGCACCAAATTTCTCCTAGTTCTTGCACATACAGATCTTCCTGGAGGCACTGTGAGATGCAAGTGATGACATTCCACACTGCCTTAGACATCTGCAGGTAACCACACCTCCTGCATGTCCATGGTCTATGTGTCAAAGCCCTCTGGTTGCCAGCATTTCCACACTGCTCAATCTGCACTGTAGCCATTCCCCTATTGCGGATCTGGCCACTTTTTTGCATGACCCTGGGCTATTTCCCACTGGTTGCTTTGTACCTGCACCATAACTAACAGAAGTGCTGAATTAAAATGAACCATTATCATTTCTGCGTGAGGTTACCTGAGGTTTCAGGGAACAACTGAATCGAATCAGCATATTGCTTGAGGGCCTCCCCCCGCTGTCCTGGGTATTTCTGCTGTTGGAAGCTTCATGCTTAACAACAGATGATGCTATTTCTATACAAGTTAGCCCAAGTAACACATGTAGATGATTGTGCTCTGTTACATTAGATCTATTTATTTATTTTATAAATTGGAATAAATGACTGTCTACTCATTGACCATGCAGCTGTACCATTTTCTCACTTCTTTGCACCATGAGTAGATGGTTGAGTTGTTAGCAGCCTGTGGCTGTTCAAGAAAAATAGACTCATTAAATAGCAACCAACTACAAAAACCATGAAGTCAGAAATACGAGCACAGCAGCCAACATAAAAAGTGGGACAGAAAATAACTAAAACATAAGGTATGCTGGTGTAGTGATTGTAATGAGTTCCCTGATTAGAGCTGTTAATCTGGCCCAATCAGGGAGTTCTGGCTGACAGATAAGAATAGGAGCTTCAGACATTCTGTTCACTCTGAGAGCTGGCTCTGAGGGAGCTGGATTAGGGTCAAGGGCTCTCCATGTGTCAATAAAGGGTGACTTGGTGACGGGATACTGGCCTCTGTGGAGTTATTTTAGCTGGTGAAAACTCAGTCCAAGACATACAAACACACAGACACAATTCTGCCCGGAGACAGGCTTTTGCAAGATCCAAACTCAGCTCATTAAAAAAACAGAGATGCATCAGAACAGGTTATCAAGTATGAAAGGACAGCTCAGCAATTCCTGACAAACAAATTATCACTAGATACATGGGACAGATATGCCTCAGTAAAACAAAAGGCCAATGTGTATATTCTGGGCCAAAACCAGACATCCAGCTCCCAAAGCAGACACATCAAAGGGTTCACCATTAGAAAACCATTGAAAATGATTAGCGACTTTTCAAAGTGATAAAACCAATTAACAGGATGCCGAGATAACAAGCATGGGGCTGGATGAACACAGCAGGTCAAGCAGCATCATAGGAGCAGGATGCCCTTGGTTGATCAAGTCCTTGGAAAATTCAAGAAAATAGTCAGAAAGGTTAAGAACCTGAGCCTGGCAGGGTTGAACCAGACTGAGAAAGATGTCTGGACATGACAAAGACCACAGTAGCTTCCCTCTGCGTGAAGACAGAAAGAGAGAATCAACCCATCGAGAGAGGGAGACCGAGAAAGGAATGGACCAAAGAATTTGGTGAAAGTTATGAGTATTTGGGAAGTATTTAAGTTTCTAAAAGAAATGAGTTGTTAGAAGTAGAGTCAGAAGAGGAAAGTTAAAATTGTAAAGTTTAATTCTTGCCTTTGTTGTCTTCAAATGAAGTTGCAATACTTTCACTGACCACTGGCTCATGTGCGTAGTCCTTTAGCTTGGTATTCACTGAGAGCTACTTGGGTAAAATTGTTTCACGTGTATTGGTTGAGTGAGGCCATAGAGTCCTAGGAATAGTCTGAACAGGATAACAGCAGTGAGAGTCTGGGTGGGAAGAGCTGTTTGTATCTGTCTCACAAACCTGAGAGCTGCCAGTGAAGGTAAAACATTGCCTAGAGGAGTCGCATGTAGATTAAAATCTCAAGAATCTTGGCAAGCTGTTTTCCACTTAATAATTTTAAATTTTACGGTACAAACTGTATGTTCTGCAAGATCATTCAATTGATTTAGTGAAATAAATTAAACACCTTTTATCCTGCACATGTCTTTGAAGTGTGCGCCAGTCTACTGCAGACCATTGACAGATACATGTTGTTGGGGGATACCGAATTTTGGGATTACGGTGGGCAATGTGGCAATGACTACTGTGCTAGTTATATCTTTGATTTGTTAAACAAAACGGAATTTTGTGAAATTGACACCTACCAGAATGTAATCACATACTTGGACATGGAAAATATCAGTCTCAATTTTGCAGTTCTGAGGAATCTCTCAAGGAAGGAGAGATCCTCTGGGGCGATATACGAATCTGTGCACCATTCTCTTGTCTTTTTTACCGGAATCCATCAGACATATATGTATGGTCTAGCATATCTTGATGTAGAATTTGCAAATTTATAACTTGTTTGCTACTGAAAGGACAGAGGTAGGAACGAAGATATATATGTTCTGCACCCTCCCCTGCTTGCCTCGGACAGCTACCCTTTCTGTTTTAACAAGGTGTAGAGCTGGATGAACACAGCAGGCCTAGCAGCATCAGAGGAGCAGGATCCTAGCCTGCTGTGTTCATCCAGCTCTACACCATGTTATCTCATATTCTCCAGCATCTGCAGTTCCTACTACTCTTTCTGTTTGCCTGCTTCGGGCAGCCTTGTCCATGTCTTTTAGAAAGCAGCCTCTCTTCCTAGCACTCTACCTGCCTCCCTCCTTGCCTCAGGCAGCCCTGCCATTATGTCTTTTGCTTGCAGTTAACTTTTCTCAATTTTGGCCTGTTGTGAAACAACACTTCCTCAAGAGGAAAAAGCAGTGGCTATTTCCTCAAACCCCGAGAATCTGAAGGAAGGTATTTATCATTCCCAGATAATGTAGTTGGAAAGGTGCAGTTAATTTTGGTGAGATTGCCTTTTAATCAGCACGTATGACAATATGATTTGATTGGATTTATTATTATCACATATAGAGCATAGAACATAGAACAGTACAGGCCCTTCGGCCCATGATGTTGTGCCGAAATTTTACCCTAAACCTAAGGTCTATCTAACCTCCATCGCTACCTTATACTATCATCCATATGCCTATCTAATAGCCGCTTAAATGCCCCTAATGAGGCCGACTCTACTACCCTCTCCGGCAATGCATTCCACGCCCCTATCACTGTCTGAGTAAAGAACCTACCTCCTACGTCTCCCCGATATCTACCTCCTTTCACTTTAAAACTATGTCCCCTCATAAAAGCTACCTCCACCCTAGGAAAAAGTCTTTGGCTGTCTACTCTATCTATACCTCTGATCATTTTGTACACCTCTATCAAGTCACCTCTCATCCTTTGTCATTCTAAAAAGAAAAACCGTAGCTCTCTCAACCTTTCCTCATAAGACCTTCCCTCCATTCCAGGCAACATCTTGGTAAATCTCCTCTGCACCTTTTCTAACGCTTCCACATCTTTCCTGTGATGAGGTGACCAGAACTGAACACAATACTCCAGATGTGGCCGAACCAGGCTTTTGTATAGCTGGAGAATAACTTCATGGCTCTTGGACTCAATCCCTCTATTAACGAAAGCTAACACACCATACGTCTTCTTAACAACTCTATCCACCTGGGTGGCAGCTCTCAGGGAACTATGAACATGAACCCCAAGATCCACACTGCCAAGAATCTTTCCATTAACCCTGTATCCTGCTTTCAAATTTGTCCTTCCAAAATGAATCACCTCATACTTTTCAGGGTTAAACTCCATCTGCCACTTCTCAGCCCAGCTCTACATTCTATCAATGTCCCTTTGTAACCTAGAACAGCCCTCCACACTGTCCAAACGTGACCCACCTTCGTATCGTCCGCGAACTTGCTAATCCACCCTTCCACTCCTTCATCCAAATCATTTACAAAAGTCACAAATAGAAGAGGACCCAGAACAGATCCTCGTGGTACACCACTCGTAACTGAGCAACATGTTGAATATTTTCCGTCCACTACCACCCTTTGTCTTCTAAGGGTCAGCCAATTCTGAATCCAATCTGCGACATTTCCCCCTATCCCATGCCTCCTTACCTTCTGCATGAGCCTTCCATGGGGAACCTTATCAAACGCCTTACTTAAACCCATGTATACCACATCCACTGCTTCACCTTCATCCAAGTGTTTGGTCACCTCTTCAAAGAATTCAATAAGGTTTGTAAGGCATTATCTACCCCTCACAAATCCATGCTGACTATCACGAATCAAACTGTGCCTTTCCAAGTGATCATAAATCCTGTCTCTCAGAGCCCTTTCCAATAATTTGCCCACCACTGACGTAAGACTAACGGGCCTGTGATTTCCAGGGTTATCCCTGTTCCCATTTTTGAACAA
This sequence comes from Ginglymostoma cirratum, assembly GCA_024137785.1. NCBI lineage: Eukaryota > Metazoa > Chordata > Chondrichthyes > Orectolobiformes > Ginglymostomatidae > Ginglymostoma > Ginglymostoma cirratum. Next base: position 31,105,326 of record JAHRHZ010000263.1, on the reverse strand, counting down.
GGGAATGATGTTTGCCTCTTTCCAATCTTCCGGCACTATACCTATGGACAGTGAGGACGAAAAGATCATTGCCAAAGGCCCTGTGATTTGTCCCTCGCTTCCCATAGAATCCTTGGATAAATCCCATCAGACTTATCTATCTTCAACTTCCTCAGAATTCCTAGCACATCTTCTTTACTAACATCAACCTCTTCCAGCCTACCTGCCTGTTTCACAGTACCCTACTCTACAACAATATACTGAGATAAAGTGAAAAGTATTGTTTTGCATGCTGTCCAGGCAAATCACACCTTATGTAAGCACTTCAGGGTAACAGAACAGAATGCAGACTATAGTGCTATAGCTACAGAGAAAGTGCAGAGAAAGATCAACCCTAATACATGATCGGTTCATTCAAAAGTCTGATAACAGCAGGGAAGAAGCTGTTCTTTAATCTGTTGATGCGTGTTTTCAAACTTTTGTATCTTCTGCCCGATGGAAGAGGGTGGAAGAGAGTATAACTGGGGTGGGAGGGGACTTAGTTATGTTTTCTGCTTTCCCAAGGCACTAGGAAGTGTAGACAGAGTCAGTGGAATGAAAGCTGGTTTTTGTGATGGACAGGGTTGCGTTCACAACTCTGTAATTTCTTGCAGTCTCCAGCACAATTACCATACTAAGCTGTAGTGCATCTGGATATAATGCTTTCTATAGTGAATCTATAACAATTGGTAAGAATCATTGTGGACATGCTGAATTTCCTTAGCCTCCTGAGGGAGTAGAGATGTTGGTATGTTTTCTTGTCCATAGCATCGACATGGATGGACCAGGACAAGTTGTTGGTGATATTTACTCCTGGGAACTTGACATTCTTGACCATTGATACAAACAGGAGTGTGTCCTCCACTCTGTTCCTGAAGTCAATGACCAGCTCCTGACATTGAAGGAGAAATTATTGTCTTTAGCCCATGCCACTAAGCTCCCTATCTCTTTCCTGTGCTCTGACTCATCATTGTTTAAGATCTGACCAAGTGCAGTGGTGACATCAGCAAACTTGTAAATGGAGCTAGAGTCATTTTGAAGTGCAATATAGAATGAAGGATCATCCCCCACCATCTTTAGCCACATAGACATGAGTATGTATGTAGCACAGTAAAGGGCTAAGTAAGCAGCCTTGTGGGACACCGGTGTTAAGGATTATTGTGGAGGAGGTGTTGTCATCTATCCTTACTGATTGCAGTGTGTGGATCAGGAAGTCAATGATCCAGTTGCAGAGGAAAGAGCAGAGTCCCAGGTCATGGAGTTTGGAGATGGATTTGGTTGGAATTATTCTGTTTAAGTTGTAGCTAAAGTCAATAACTAGGATTCTGACGTAGGTGTCCTTGTTATCCAGATGTTCCAGGAATGAATGTAGAGCCAGGGAGATCGTGTCCATCATGGATATGTTGCAATGGTAGGAATATTTTGTAGATCAAGGCAGTTTGGGAGACTAGAGTTGATGTGTGCCATTACTTACCTCTCAAAGCACATCATAATGATGGATGTCAGGGCCAGTGGGCAGTCGTCATTAAGGAATGTTACCTGATCTTTCTTTGGCACTGGAATGATAGTGGACTTCTTGAAGCAGGTGGGAACCTCACTTGGAGTGCTGTGAATACTCCTGCCAACTGGTCCCTGCAGGATCTGAGTGCACGGTTAGGGACTCCACGCAGATGCATGTATAGAACATTCCCGTTGCCTGTTGTTAGGAAACTCGACTCACCTTTAAATATTTGAAAACATAGTCCCTTAGTTTCACCCTGCAGTTGGGAAGGTGGCTTTGGTCCTCCCTTATAATTTAGTTCAGATACCAACCAAGCTCCCTGATCTAAGAAGCAACACAAAACTTCTCCCCCAAGTTTTAAACTGTGTGCCCTTATTCTAATTTCCTCGTGAGAGAAACATCTTCCAAACATCCACTCTGTCAAATGCCATCAAGATTGCCTTTGTTCCCATAAAATCACCTCTGAGCCTTGTAAATTCCTGTGTGCATAGATCCAGCACGCTTAATATTTCATCACGTGATGACCCCTCAGCCCAGCAATCATTCAAATGAATCTTCTCTGAACTGCTCCCAATTTAATTATTTATTTTCTGAAGTAGGGAGGAAGCCAAGTTGTACATAGTCTTCCAGATGTTTTTTACTAAGTCTTTGTACAGCTGTTGGTATCGCTTTGCTACTTTTATACTCCACCCATCTGCATTAAGCATTAACATTCCATTTCCCTTCCTAATCACTTGCTGTACGAGCATGCTAATGTTTAATGATTCATGTCCCAGAAAACCTAGCTTTTTTTTAAACTTGTTCTAAGGATGTGGGTGTCTCTGGCAAGGCCAGCATTTGTTGTCCATTATAATTACATTTGAGTGCCTTGCTAGGCTATTTCAGAGTTTCAGAAGTAAACAAATTGCTGTGTAGCCAGTCCAGGTAAGAACGGCAGATTTCCTTCTCTATAAACATTACTGATCAATAAATGGCAGTTTTTGTGGTCATCATTAGACTAGCCATCAATCCCAGATTTAGTAGTTCACTTTGAATTTCACTAGCTGCTATAATGGTATTCGAACCTACATCCCCAAAACACTGGGAGCCTGTCGATTAGTAGCCCAGTGACATTGCCATGATGCCACCAGATCCTTCTGAATCACAAGGCTTTGCGTTCTCTCTCCATTTAAATAATCTGCTGCTTATCTATTCTTCTATTTAACATGACTAAATTTTCATTTTCCCATATCATACTCTATCTGCTAAGTTTTCAACCATTCATTTAATCTAACTACATCCATTTGCAGACTCTGAGTATCCTCCTTATAACTAATGTTCCTACTTATTATGTATCATTAGCAAATGTGTGTACAGTATTTTCATCCCTCCCTCCAAGTCATTAATATAGACTGTAAGTAGTGAAAGCCCAGTACGGATTTCTGTGGCATTCCACTCATTACAGATTGCCTATTGAAAATGACCCATCTATTCCAATTCTCTGTAATCCATTAGCTGGCCAATCCTCTATCCATGCTAATATATCACTTCTAACACCATGACCATTAATAGTATAGTAATGTTTCTGTAGCACCATATCGAATGCCTTTTAGCAATCCAAAAGTGCTACACCTACCCTTCATCCACCCTGTTTATTAGATCATCAAAGAATTCCAATAATTCTGACAAACATCATTTCCCTTTCACTAAACCATATTGAATCAGCCTGACTATGCTATGATTTTCTGGATATCCTGTAAATGCTCGGCTAATGATGGATTGTAACGTTCTTCCAACGAAGATGTGAGACTAACTGGTCTATGGTTCATTGCTTTTTAGCTTCATTCATTTCTTGAATAAAGAGTTTCTATTTATGGCTTTACATATTGAACATAGCATATAGAACTGTACAGCATAAGAACCCACAAGGTTGTGCCGAACATGATGCCAAATTAAATTAATCCCTTCTGTTTGTCCTTGGCCCATATCCCTCCATTCCTTGCATTTTCATATACTTATCTAAAAGTCTCTTAAATGCTCCTATCAAATCTGCCTCCACCACCACCCCTTGCAACATGTTTCAGCCACCTTCTAGTTTCTGTGTAAAACACTTGCCCCTCACATCTCCTTTGAACTTTCCCCTTTTCACCTTAAATACATGCCCCTAGAATTAGACATTTCAACTCTGGGTAAAAGCTTCTGACCGTTGACCGTATTTATGCATCTCATAATTTTATAAACTTCTATCAAGTCTCTTCTCAGCTTGTGCCACTCAAGAGAAAACAACCTGAGTTTTTCTAGCCTTTCCTTATAGCTCATACCCTCTGATCCAGGCAGCATCCTGGTAAACCTCTTTTGCACTCTCTTGAAAACCTCCACATCCTTCCTGTAAAGAAGTGACCAGAACTGAATGCAATACTCTTAAGTGTAGCCTAACCAAAATCTTATACAGCTGCAATATGACATCTTAGCTCTTGTACTCAATTCCCTGACCAATAAAGGCAAGCGTGCCATACACCTTCTTTACCAACCTATCCACTTTCGTGACCACTTTCAGGGAGCGTATGGACTTGAACCACAAGTTTCTAATCCACTGGAGACTTTCAAGGATCTAGGGAATTATGGAAGCTCATAATCATGCATCTACAATTGTGGCCGTCAATTCTTTTAGGATTCTAAGATTCAGGCCATCAGTTCGGAGGGTGGTTGTCAACCTTTCTTTGCATTAGCTTTTCTAGTACTTTTTTCCGGTTATTGTTGTTGTTTCATATATCTTGCTTTTGTATTTTTGGTTTTACATTGTTATTGGGTGTTTTTTGTGCCGTCAGTTGTGAAGATTGATACAAAATACCAACTCAAAGTTTCTACTATTTCCTTGTGCCCATTATTAACTTCCTACACTCACTGTCTAAGGGACAAATACTTTAGCTACTCTTTTCCTTTCTAATATGTGAAGAAGCCGTTTTTGATTTTTTAAAAATTCTTGCTTGTTTTGTCTTGCATTCTAATACTGAAGCTGAATGACAATTTATAAAAAATGCTCAAAAATATGGTATTTAGAACAGGAGAGCTGCACTTTATGCTTTAAGTGTATTTGACTGGACATCTCCAGTCTTGCAGTTACAATCTAATACACTGTTGCCAAGTATTAATATCACTCCATATGTTTTCTTCTCGGCATTTATACACTAATATAAACAGTGTGGGCTCTTTCCCTACTTACTCTATCATAACAAAAACAATCTCAATTATGTGTGCACAAACAAATTGAAAGCAACAATGTTCTGGAACATCATCAGACACTACCATTTATACACAAAATGCTAAAAGTCCACAATTGTGGTAAAATCCTAACTCAGTATAATTTTTAGAATAACGGTCATAGCCACCTTTATGCAAGTATTTATTTCCACACCCTAACAGGTCTATCTTTACAATAACAAGAAATCTATTTACTGCATTCAGCAGATGGAACATTCTCTTTACTCATAAATGTGTTTGCAACTAGTCTTGAAGAAAATGCATTTTTGTGAAGAAAATAGCCATGACTACATCAGAAAGTTCCAACTGAGAAAAATAAAAAGCATTTAAAAGCTGCACTTTTGAAGTATTTTGAAGGGCATGAGTTTGTGTGTGTTCATTTTCAAGCCCAGAATCTACACTTCACTGGCAACATGTGATTAATTATGTTTTTAAGCACATTGGGAAGAATTTATGGTTATATTACTAACCAGCTCGGACACAACTAAGGGGCATGTGGGCATATAGGGACATCATCACTGCCCCATAAAAGCCCTTCAAATGTGTTTTTTTAAACATTTGATGGTATTTTTGCTTGGTCATCACTGCCAATGGTGTTGGTAATGACTTAACTTTTGTTGGTTAAATCGATTGTCTCATTCTCAGCTTCCAATTACTGCTGGATCCTAGGACTAAAAATGATAACTTAAAGGTAAAATGTAGCTAATTAAATGAATGCAATTTGCAGAGAATTTGGTGAAAGAGCCTAATTATTTGGATATAGATGTCACGTCAGCACTAGTCCCACAATTGATTGGCTACTATCTCATCAGGAGCTTGCATATCAAGTATCCCTGAGTATATTTGAAGATGGCTAGCAACAAAGTGCCTCTTGGCTGCAATCCTTCATGTACCAAGACTGTTATTCAATTTTCTCATGCATATTTCTAAAGTATCTCACCACTTACCCTCTTTGTTCTTAGAGGAGACATAGACAAACAATAGCAGAGAGAAGACAAGGATAGGAGTCAGAGTTTCCTTTCAGATTCTCTCCAAGAAGGATGTAACGCAGATTCTAGATTCAGGGCCATGCGAGGTGGTCAGGCTGGAGACTACATCCTACAGGATTCTTGATCATCTTAATCTCTATCCCTTCACACTGAAATTTTTCCCTCACATGAGAAATAATGCAGCTGCTTCCAAAAGCAACTCATCAGTCTCTGCTTAAGCTTCATACAGATTGTTAATCTTTTTTTCCCACTTTACTTTCATTGTCTCACGCCATTCCATCACTCTGCTCTCACACAGAGTAAGATGATGTAAAAGTGCAGGCCCATTATAGTGGCATTTGTTTCAAATGACAGGATGTTGCGATCTGCTACCTGATTCAACTAACCTAAATGATCTCTTGTCTTTCCTTAAAGCTTTCTTCATTCTGCTGCTGCTCATCTTTCTGTGGCAGGGAAAGACTTGACCATCTGAAAGGCAGACTTGTGTAGCAAATAGGGAAAGAGTCTTTCCAGTCTCTGAATGACAAGAACAATGGTGAATTGGTTGGTGAGAGTGACCAAAATGCCAGTCTTGATGGTGAGAAATAAAAGTCCAATTCTGCAACTATGTTTTGAACAGTGAGATTAGAAGCAAGAGGACCATTTGTATTCACAACATGCCATCAGTATCAGCCTCTCTGCATCACCATGACAAATCTCTGACCCACTTACAATACAGTTCTCCACAGCAATGCTACATTTTGGATATTTTGCTGAACAGTACCATGTTACACCAATGTTACACCCGCATCATGTACTAGCAGCTTATGCTGCAAAGGCATTGCATGTGCACCAAGTCTAAGTGGTGTAGTTCTCAGTCAAGTCAAGTGAGATAGTCTAAAATTAGAGTGTCCAGGCACAATAAAGTCAGGCAGTATATAGTATCAGTCCAGGGGCTTGGATATAGTCAGCCTGCAGCTGGGACAGTTAGAGTCAGGGGGTCCATATCACTGCAGTGTGGGGAGTGGTCCATGCTCAGTCCTGCAGGTCCAGTTCAACTAGATGGGGTTTTGTGTAATTAAGGCAAGGAGCTGCACTAATGTCAGTCAGGGGGCCAGCTACCCACTGGTTGGCGCTGCGCATCCAAGTTGGCCAGGGGTTTGGGCCACAGTCATTCCTCGGGGCCAGTTCTATAAAAGTTAAGGGGGATTATCAGGTCTAGTCTGTGGTAGGGAAGATGGGGAAGTCAGTTGTGGTGATTGGAAACAGCATGCTGGAATGTAACGGGGACAATAATTCTGAAAGAAGCCAACTTGGCACAGTGGGGGATAGTGGGGGGGGAGAGACGATAGAGGACATGGGTTACTGCAGATGGCAGGGGGCATGGGTGAGACCTTAATGGCCACAACAACCATGGCACAACAAAGTTGTAGGGCAGGGCTCAAGGGTAAACTTAAGAAATTAAGCAATAATTTAAAAAGTTGTATGTGGGAAGGCGTAGAAACTTGATACTGATGTACTCAATGGGGAGTTCAGGAAAGAAAGGAATACGGAGGTTTGGAGGCGATGGGGTTTCTATTAACTATTAGGATGAGCCTGCACCTCTCTAAGCCAAGTGCAAACTGCACTGCCTTCCACATTCATGTGGAGCACAAATACTCAATGGAAATGGAGAATGGCTGCCACCAGGCCCAAAGTGGTCAAAATACATTTTCATTTCTGTCTGAGCACATGGACTCTACTTGTTCATACTGTGGGTCTCTTCAAGGAGCAACTGCATTAACTACGCACTTTCACAGCGCAGCTTGAATTAAATTGTAAGCATAGTATCCTGTATGTGAGACGCATGCAAAGTCCAATTGTGTGGGATAGAAATCCTGATCCCAAGCAATCTTGACCATGTTATTGATCATTATAGATTGATCATAGTCATCTACAGTTAGGGCTACTATTCACAAAGACAATCCAAGATTTCATATGTGCAGCTTTCCTTATAAAGAGAGGTTGAGTAGGAAGCTTTGAAATAATTGGAATTTAGAAGAATAGAATCCCTACGGCGTAGAAGCAGGCCATTTCACCCATTGAGTCCAGACTGACCTCTGAAGGGCACAGACCCACACTCACAGCCACACCTACCCTACCCCGTAACCCCTCATTTCCCATGGTTAATCCACATAGCCTGTACATTCCTGAACATTATGGAGCAATTTAGCATGGGCCAATTCATCTACCCTGCACATCTTTGTACTATGGGAGGAAACCAGAGTATGCAGAAGAAACTCACACAGACATGGCAAGAATGTACAAACTCCACACAGACAGTCACCCAAAACTGCAATTGAACCCGTGTCCTGATGCCGTGAAGTAGCAGTACTGATCATTGAGCCACCACTCCACCCTCAGAATAAGAGGAAATTTTATTGAAACAAATAAGATTGTGAGACATCTTGAGAGGTAGAGATTGTGGGAGAGTCTAAGACCAGAAGACATAACCTCAGAGTAAGTAATCACCCATTTGAAAAAGGATGAGGAAGATATTTTTTCTCTCAGAGATGCATTGAATCTGAGGAATTTTTTTACGGCAGAAGGCTGTTGAGGCTAGTTTAGTGAATATATTCAAGGCTGAAATAGATATATTTTTAATCAGTAAGGGAATAGAGAGTTATGGGAAAAGGGCAGGAAAGTGGACTTGGGAATTATCAAATCAGCCATGATCTAATTGTATGACAGAACAGCCAATGGGCTGAATGGCCTACTTTTGCCCCCGCATCTATGGTCATAAGTTCTAAAGTCCCATCATTGTATCTATGGCAGATTACGGTTATCAATTCTGTTTAAAATTGCTAACATTATAGCAAACAAAAATAACTTATCAGTTATTATCAAGTTGACAGATTGATTTCTAAGCTTGTAAAACTCATGGTTAGCATGTATGCTATTAGTTTCTTGATGGCCTGTAGGGATGGAAGGCTGGAAATTGCTGTCAGTGTACAGTATCAATGTCAATAGATTTCATCGTGAAGAGTGAGGTATGACTGCCGATGACAAAACTAATCCTACAGTATACTTTTACTTCAGTAAGCAGCTGTGCACCAAGCCTACAAGCACATTTTGTACATGTTTAATCTTCTGTGAAACTTTCATTCATGGGTCCCTGGCCACATGAAGAAAGTCATTTGAGTTCTGCGAGGAATTCCAGACAAACCAGGATTGAGTATTAAATATGGTATTGTGGATGCTATCTGACAAGCAATATGCTTTGTTGTTCCTTAAAGCAAAGGAATTCCAGGAAAGAATAAATCAAGTAGGAAAGGTTACAAAGCAGTAAAAAGTTGTGTTACTTACTTTGAAATATGTCAATCAGTGCAAAGTACTCCTACTATTTAGGTGCATTAGCCAGACATCCCTTTTTATATTGGCAGACAAGGTGTTCCAAAGGTGCTATTTTTACAAAGCAAAGACTGCAATTATATTTCATTCTGCACTGAGACTGGTAGCTTCAGTAATTCAAAGTTAGCTGTTATATCACCAAGCTGCCGAGAACACATTTGATAGAATGAGAACCTACCTTATACGTGATCACCTTCATGTGTACAGTTGACAGATTTGGAGAGACCATTCATTGGGCTACAGAGAGTGCACGCTGCATTACTGGCTGTTTGCAGAGTGACTAGCAAGATGCACCATCTCAAAGGATGTTGGCAAGGCTATTTCCTCGGAATACCTGAAGGAACTGGACTTGTCGTATCAGATGTCTCACACAGACTGGTAGAACCCATTTTCAGCATTTGAAGCCCATCTGTTAATTCAACTTGAAAATGAATTTAGTCTGAAGAGCATTGTGATTTCAAAGTGCTTTGAAGTGCGCTGGAGCACCTTTGGACGTGTTATGGGAAGCTCGACTAAGTTGGCAGCGAATTTTGCTACTTCCTCGAAGGGTAAATAGAGGGATGGGTGGCATGTTGTCACAGTGGCTATAATAAGTATGGGACTGCAATTGCAGTGCATCAGGTCTGTAGTATGACAAGGAGGTGGAACTGAAGCTGTGGAGAGGGCAAACTCTGCACAACACCTGCAGCTCAGCTAGGGCCAGATTCCTCCATGCTCCTTGACAGTAGAAACTGCCTGACTGGATGGCCAAAGCATTCAACATCCCACCATTCCTGAAGCAGGAAACTAATGAGCTGGCAAATAAACAACTTGGCCTGCAAGCCGCTCATCACATACAAATCCAAAACCTACACGACTGTTTTGGTAATGTCAATGTATGAATGCTGGCTACTGGTGTCCGATAAATAATGAAGGTTTGTTTTTGTCATTTGCTCATGGATTGCAGGTGTCATTGGCTAACCTAGCAAAGAGTCCCCATCCCTTGTCTAGCCTAGAGAAGCTGGTGGTGAGGTACCTTCTAGAACTGCTGCAGTCCATGTTGGGTAGGCACACCCATCTTGCTGTTAGGATATCCAGGTGCATCTTGCTCAGAGCTGCTCCGTTCCTCTGTCATATCCTTCTAGGTATGCTGCTGCTGCTGGGTACCGCTCTTGTCTGTCTGAAATCGGGGGGAGTCTGGGGTGAGGAAAGCAAGAGGTTCACAGGGTCACCATCTGCAGCTTGCTGGTCATGCTAGACAACAGGATGAGGGTCAACTAGGACTCTGAAAAGGGGCTTACAACAGGAATGTGCCATCATTCGGAATACTCTCAGTGATATCAGGTGACAAAGGCTCTTTGATGCCAATCCCAAGTTGTATAGAACCATCTCCTCTGTGGGAATAGGCAATGCTTAGCTCCTGCTTACTCTGCTGTGCTTCCTTCAATTTTATGTGAGCTGGTCTTGTAACAAAGAGGGCAGAATGCCTATGGTTGTGATGCACAGTGTTCAGGTGATGTGCCCTAGCTGAACGGCTGAAGGTATAGGAAGGCTGGGGGTTGGGGGGGGGGGTGGTGGGTAGCGGTGGTGTTGTGTGTGTGAGATTGACAGTATTGATAGGCATGTGTGGATGAGGTCGAGATGTGAGGCGAGAGATCCCTAAGTGCCAGGGACTGCTGATGGATGAGTGATGCTTTTCAATGGATGATATGAGAGCTGATGGATGGTGGGTGGTGTCTTGTGAAGGTGCACTCACTGACCATCCACAGGGCATGTCTTGTGGCATTGCTGCCAAATCGTCAAGACCAGACATTCAGACCTGACTTCATAGCTCATCTCTTCCCATTGCCCAACTGAGGGGGAAGTGTTAGGGTCTTCTGGACCCTGTGTACTGATTGTATCTCCTCTCCTAACTGTCTCATCACTGACTCCCACTCTTCTCAAGTGCACCACGGTGGCTCAGTGGTTAGCACTGCAGCCTCACAATGACAGGAACCTGAGCTCAACTCCACCTTCAGGTGACTGTCTATGTGGAGTTCGCACATTCTCCCCGTGTGTGGGTTTCCTTCGGGTGCTCCGGTTTCTTCCCACAGTCCAAGATCTGCACGTTAGGTGGATTGGCCATGCTCAATTATCAATAATGTCCAGGGATGTGCAAGTTACGTGGGTTAGCCATGTGAAATACAGGGTTACAGGGAAATGAACAGGGGCTGGGTCTGGGTGGGGTGGTCTTCAGATGGACCCAATGGGTTGAATGGACTGTTTACACGTGGCAGGGATTCTATGATCTCCATCTCTAAGGCTTCCAGAACTATATCTGTGACTCTGGGGTCCTTTCCCTCCTCTCACGATTGTTTCCCTCGTTTAGAATTGCGGTGGACACCAGTAATTCAGCACTGCTTCCCTTTAACAGGGACAGGGACAGACATCTATTAAAACAGAAGGCTGGCTGCATACCATGCTATCCGGACAAGCTGCATGTCCAGCTCTCTGCTGAGTGCAGAGAGCCAGCAGCATGACAGATGCCACATCTTCCTTGTACTCAGGTTAATGAAATAGCAACACCACATTTGTGTGCTAAGTATCATCTGAACCTGGGCAAGTAGGTAGAATTCACAACTCCCTTGTTTTAATGCTAGTACAAACTATATTTTAACAATTACAGATTTCTGGGGATGGCTTATAATGTCTTCTTTTTATAAAATATTATAAACAGAATTCTAATTATGTCAGAGTGTAAAGCCCAGGTGAGGCTACCTCTCCAACAAGGCTTGACATTGATCAATAATGGATTTAAGCTGCTATTTACTTGTAGATGGCCATAGAAGTTGCTGTGAGCTAATATGAAAATAGCAGAAAAGCTTCACTAAAATCTGCCAGCAACAATTTCTACTGGGGAGAGAGGTTCTACTGGTTAGCTACCAGAGCTTCAGCAGAGAATCAGGGAAAACACTGAAAACATCTCATGAACATGATTTCTATCAATTAGTTTGGAGAATCTCTAAGAAATTCACAGAATTTATTTCTGCATATAGCCTACACAACCTTCAGGTCAGGCATGTCTGTGTAAAATATAAAAATATGAGAATGCACAGGAATTTCTTTTTTTACTTTGTATTTTGTTTACTGCGATATTTCAATGTTTGCACGTTATCGAATAGGTATAGCAGGAGACACAGAATAATGCATTAAGAAATTCTACTAAGATTTGGGTCACAATTCTACTGTTTCTTAATTATTGATCAAGCATCTACATCCTCATAAATAAGAAATATTGCCTTGAGGCAAATTATGTTTAAGTCTGTGCCTTTGGCTTCTCAATTGTACATTCCAAGAAGAATCACAGCCTTCATTTGCTATTATGTGTATTACAAGCCAAGCAATTATAACATATGACAGACCTGCCTCAATGAAATATACTCACTGAATCATAATGATAGCTTTACACTGCTACAAAGGGCCTTTTGAATTAATTAAATGTTCCGAGTAATAACAAATAATTGGTAATGCATTTGTACAGCTTACTTGGAAAGGTTCTTCAAAGATTTATTTATTTATTCATTTCCCAAGAAAGCATATTTCCTTTCATCACACATTTTGTCCCCTGTGAACCATTGGTTTTCTAGACCTTGTTAAGATGTGGGTTCATAAGTTTTACCGATCCAGTTGTCAGGAATATGAGGAATTTCATTTTTTTTGTGAACAAGCTCTGCTCCATTTTTATTTGAGGGAGAAGGACTCTAATGTCATTATTGCTGCAACCACTAGAAATCTGAGGGATGTGCTGACAGATCAGTTGTCTGCCCACTTTCAATCACTTGGCAACTACTCTGAGACCTAAAGGCATTAAAAGAAAGAACAGAAGAAGCAATTCTTATGAATATTCCCATTGATGCTGGTGAACTTATGACATGAAAATAGTATCAGTGGACTCTGAGAGAAAACGCAGAAAGCCACAAGGGAGGTATTCAGTACTGACAGCTCAGTATAACAACATGCACAAATACAGCTCAACTGTAGAGTAATGAATTAGTTTTTGGCAAGAAGCGTATAGAGTAGACAAGAATAGATGACTGGATGCAGACAACATTATCTGTCTCCTTAACTACACTGACCTCTATGTCTATCACTACTGTATTCTTATTTCTTCCCCCACTTGAATGGCTCCCTGCACCCACAGTGTTGTGGTCTGTCCCCTTATCCATTCTCCCTCTCATCCTAACTAGTGAACAATTATAGGGGCTGAGACACCTCATATACATTCATCAAATCACCATATCCATCTCGTATACAGTCATACCCTTCTTTTACTGATCACACACCAAATTTTAAATCTCCTAGTCTAATGGAGTGACAGCCTCCTGAAGCAAAGTGTTCAGGTAACTTACCCTTCCCTGATGTGGTCCAATGTGGTGTAAAGGTTGGAGTTATGGGGAGAGGTTAGATAGGCTGGGGCTATTTTCCCTGAGTGTCAGAGACTGAGTGGTTACCTTATAGAGGTTTATAAAATCATGAGGGGCATGAATGGGGTGAATAGCCTGGGTCTTTTTCCTCAGGTGGGGAAGTCCAGAAATAGACAACATAGGTTTAAGGTGAGAGGCGAAAGATTTAAAAGGGACCTAAGTGGCAATTTTTTCATGCAGAAAGTGGTGTGTGTATGGAATCAGCTGCCAGAGGGAGTGATGGAGGCTGGTACAGTTACAACATTTAAAAGGCATCTGGATGGGTATATGGATAGGAAGGGTTTAGAGGGATATGGGCCAAATGCTGCCAAATGGGACCAGATTAATTAGGATCTCTGGTCAGCACAGGTGAGTTGGACCGAAGAATCTGTTTCTGTGTAGTACAGCTCCTTGACTCTATGACTCTTAATTCAAATAGCTATGTGGGCGCTGAATTCCTGCAGCATTTTCTGATCTTCCTCTCTGACTTTGAATATTGCCTGAGAAATAGGGCACAAAATTGCTTTTGACCATTTCTCCCAGGGCAGGAAAAACCCCTCAAGGCTCAATTAGCATCATCATTAGTGTAGTGGGATGATGGCTTTAAACATCATTAACTGAAAAGTCATGTTGATCCTGCACTAAGTTCAAAAACCAACTGGGAAATTGAATAAGATGTGAGATGGTCGAAAATCTACCTTCATCCATTTTGCACAAAACTCTGAGGTGCTCCCAATTAAGAAATCTGCCCTTAAATGTCACAGATATTGCAAAGAATCATGCAAAAAAGAATAGGATTCAGTAAATTATTTCCAGTTATCACTACACTGGCATTGATAAGTTAACTTTCGAAGCTAGGTTCTAAATAATGATGCAAGTTTTAGAAGCTCTACTTTTATAGTGATTGAAGTTAACAGAATGAACTTAACATGAATTGAGCGAGTTAGTGAGTTTCCAATAGATGTTTGGAGAGCATAATAGTGTATATAATCTAAATAATGTAACTGCTATTTTATGCTAGGTAGAAATTTTGATTTAACATGTAGTTTAAACTTTTCTTCCTTTCTAGGTTTTGAGAAAATAAAGCTGTTTAAGCCTGATAAATGGAAAATCTGTTTCATTTTGCTATTTTTCCACAATACGTATAGCAGACTTTACTTTTGCCTGTAAGCAGTGTGCACATTGTTTTGGAATTGTTTGAGATTTGGAATTGTTTCCCAATACATTACATTGACTCCAAAAACTCTTTGACATTTCTGGAGTCTTACATTACAATTTTTTTCGTCCTTATTAGGAAATCACTACTTATACCAGTTTCTTGCCCAAAAGGCCATGTACCTGGATGCCCTAATGCAATTTGGCCCAGTTTTCAATCTGCCTGCCAAGTCACATCATTTAATTCAAATATATTCAGAAATGGTGGCCAAATGATGGAATATGATGTAATTTAGAATTGGAAATATAAGGCACAGCTGTTGCTAGGATCAAAAGACTGGCAGAAATAAAAGGTTTTTCAAGTAGAAAATTGGAATTTATTTTCAAGGTTTTACCCATGACACTTTAGAACATTTTCCCATCTAGTTTCTGTCGCTTGGCCTGTTCCAGTTTTTGTTGTGATGGTTCCTAGAATAACCTGGTTATCCTGGATAACTATTTATTCTCAATAGCTCCTCTCAATTACAGCAAGTAATCCTGTGTAATTCCATGATCAAACTGCTATTCCTTCTTCCTGAAATTCTCTGCCTTAATATGTTGTGAAAACATTTATTTTTGTAACGATAGACTGTTCTGATTCTGGCTGATGTAGTACAGGACCAGTCAGATCCCAAAATGAAACATGGCTTCTTAGATCTGAATCATCATTACGTCATGGGCTTTTGCCTTCAGCACGGTATATGTATCTGATGAGGTAATACTTATGTTAGCTCCTATAACGTAAGAACTAGACTTTGGTCATGTTGTGCCAAAAAGATTCAAGATTCATTTGTTATAGTGCCTGGAAAATGCATATTTTACAGCCCAGGCAATTCAATGTCAGGGCTAATATTAAGATATTTAGATACAAAAAGCAGCACACTTCCACCAGGGTGTGATGCTCCAAGTGACCCAAGTTAAGATGGTGAGTGGGGCTTTTATACCGTGAGTTCACATAATGTGGTAAAATGATGATCTAGAACCATAGAAACATAGAAAATAGGAATGGGAGTTGATCCATTTGGTCCATTCAAACCAATAATTGCTGCTTATCATCCAACTCAGTAACCTGTCCCCACTTTGTCCCCATACCCCTCCATCCCTTTAGTCCTAAAGGCCCCAACTAACTCCTTGAAAATATTTGTTTTGGCCTCAACTACTTTCTGTGGCAGAAAATTCCATAGGCTCACCACTCTCTGGGTGAGGAAGTTTCTCAAATTTTAAGAATATGTCTCTTAAAGCTACACTGCACAGTAGCTGTGAGATGTAACACAACATCAATCTATTTACAAAGGGGAAAAAATCCCAAACACGTACATATGGTCATGCACAGGTATGTTTTATCAATTCAATTTCCCATTGAATTCTTAGTGGGGTGCAGGGTTTATTTCTTTCTTTCTTTCACTTGCTTTGCTTTATTTTCCTTCTAGGTTTTCCTTCTCTGCTTCATGCACACTTTTTTTCCACTGTTGCAGTCCCTCTACTGAGTTTTGATCACTTTTGGATGGTTCCTTTAAGTAATCCAGACCTCTAGCAGTAGATTCTAGCCACTACATGGTGTTCATCCAAATAAGGTAAGAAGGGTCACATATGCATGTTTTGCAAAACATAACAGTGTTTTGTGACCAAATTGAGAGTCAAAGTGTTGGAAGCAACAAACCACAGCGCACACGTAAACTCTCTTAGGTTAGAAAAATGCTTTTCGGTGATTTAGAAACAACGTTCATTCAGCAGGGCACTGTACTTAAGCTGACAGTGGCCATTAACTGATGTTTTTTGTTTTAATGGTATAAGAAACATTTTCAATTTTAAATCTGTGATTGGAGAGTAGGAGCGTTGTTGTTTCTTTCTTTTCTTTTAAAAGTGGTAGTGCCTCAGGCTTGATATCTCCTACCGAGTACGTGGATAGTTTTATAAGTGTTCACTCTGCTTACCACCATGCTGCCATCATGATCTACTACTGTGTTGTGGGCATTTACCTTAAGAAAAATAATTGCACTTGATTAAGCAATCCTTTGATTAGCTCCTGTAACATGAGAACTAGACAAGGGTAACATAGTACAAAACAGTGCAATTGGGGATGGGCAATAAATGCAGGTGTAGTCAGGGATGCCCTCATTGTGACGGAATTTAAAAATAAATATACATTGTAGTTACATGCACTTCAGTGTCTAGGCTAAAACAAAGCTACTCAATTATAGATCTCTGATGAAGGGTTTAGGCCCGAAACGTCAAGTTTTCCTGCTCC
>JAHRHZ010000263.1:31018722-31082900 GCA_024137785.1 Ginglymostoma cirratum | reverse complement strand
GCAGGCCAAGCAGCATCAGAGGAGCAGGAAGGCTGACGTTTCGGGTCGAGACCCTTCTTCAGAAAATTTTCTCGATCCGAAACGTCAGCTTTCCTGCTCCTCTGATGCTGTTTGGCCTGCTGTGTTCATCCAGCTCGACACCTTGTTATCCAAGTTGTGAATGCCATGTTCAGTCATTACAAGAATAAGCGAAACTTGCAATTTAAACAAATTAAACAATTAAGGAAATTAATTAATTTCCTTAAAACAATTAATTTAAACAATTAAGGAAACACACAGAATATAATTTGAGACAGAGCTGGGATATAAGCAGGTAGCCATCTTCCTTGGCTAAAGATGGATTTTCTGCGTAATATTGGAATGAAAATCGTGTAACATGACATTAACAACATAATTGGAGATTAGCGTTTCAGCTGATCAAGTTACTTGATAAGCACTTTAGATAGATTCTGAATTGATATGAAAGGATCTTTTGTGCTATGGATCTAATTCACATACATTATTGTTCAATCAAATTGCTAGATTCTGTGACAGGAATCTTACATCACAAAAAGTGACAGTTAATTCTGGAGAATTTGTCAAGATTGCCGGAAATAAGGGTTTATATCTTGCTGGGATTTGAGACCAAAATAAGTTATAAGGGGGGATAAATTTAACAGTCTCTGAAAATGGGCACAGCGGTCATGAAATGGGACTGACCAGTGCCAAAGCTGGCTGCAAGTTAACTTCCTGCAAACTGCTAATTAACATGAACTGTAGTGTGCTACCGACACTAACCATGCTATTGAGTACCAGCAAGCTTCAATACAGAGCCCAATATTGTGAGAGACCAGTTTCAGTTAAAACTAGGCCACACTATTTACGGGAGGTGTTGGCTCCAAGATTATCCAACATTGCTACAGATGTTTTGGTTTTTGCAAATCCTTTGAGCTATCCCTTATCTAAAATGAGTCAGGGCACCTGTTGGGGAGAGATGTCAGAGAGGAGTCTCCAGTTCTGTGCTCAGCAGTACATGTAACCTTTATTCGGAGCTCTTTTACCACATGTGTGGGAGATGCCAGAGACCTCTTAGGCCAAAAAAAGCTGAATCTGCCTTTCTCGCAGAGCCCAGCTGTCCTCTTAATCATAGCTCAGTTTGGAGCTCGGTGACACTCTGCCTTTTCCAAGAAGGTGCAGGACATTCATACATACCATGTTATAATCAATACATGCAACATTGATATCAGTGCTTGCCACATCTCCTCTGACCTACCCATCCAATCCTGTGAATACATGTTCAATGGTGGACAACTTCACAGTCAACTCTAGGTTCCCCAAGATTTCATGACTTTACCAGACAAGGTTATCATCAGGCTTTGGGATCTTACAATGTACCGCATTAATTTACCTTCCAGCACTGAATGTTGTATCCATTCCTAGGCAAAAGAATCCTGATTCGTAACAATTGTCACAATGTGATTAATTGGTGTGTAGTGTCTGGATGAGTGCATAAGACTAATGGTGTAATTGGTGAGATCTGACGTTTGAAATGCATTCACAGCCCTTGATTCTATGGGTAATCATGTGACATCGCATTCATGTCCTTGGGGCTTGAATTCTGTCATTGTAGACTTGCTTGTTACTAATGACTTTTCAAAGTCAATCGTACAATTCATGTCCTTTGCTGACCTTAGTACAGTAGATTAAAAAGGATGTTAATTTCGAGAAATTGTTATAAAATTTGTAATATCAGCTCTAATATACAGTTACTTATAAAGTTACACATAGTCACACCTAATACTAGGATTCTGTGACAAAGCTAACAATTTTGGGAACAACTTCCCTCCTACCCGATTTGGAAAATTCAAACAAACCCAGTCTCTCTGTGTAGCAGCTGTCTTTTACAACTTCTTCTATTTTGCATGCTGTAAGATTGGGGACTTTATTGTCATTACTTTAAATACTTTTCATATAACACCTTTCCAAATCACATCAATAGAAATTAAATTCAAGCATTTTTATAGCTCTATTAAGTCACTAAAAGAAGTTTATTTGGATTCTTTAGGCTGTTCATTAGGTTCAAAATGGTGATTGTTTATTCTCTCCAGGTCATAGTGACTCTGTTTCACAAATGTTTTTGTCCCCCTTACTACATTATTTCTCTCTTGGTGCTCTTACAAGGTTATGTCATTTATACCTCTTTGTCGTTCTAATTTTCCTGCTGACGGGGAAAATGTTCCTGCAAGGGAGTTTATTGAAACCAGTCTCTGTTATTGTGGGATAACAAAACGTGGGGCTGGATGAACACAGCAGGCCAAGCAGCATCATAGGAGCAGGAAAACTTGATGTTTCGGGCCTAGACCCTGAAGGACCCTGAAGAACTGAGGAAGGGTCACCGGATCCGAAACATTAACACTGTTTTTTCCTTCACAGATGCTGCCAGACCTGCTGAGCTTTGCCAGCAATGTTGTTTTTGTACAAACTTTTGAGCTGTCTGTTCCCAAACATCTCTTACCAGATTGCCTTGTACAGGTATCTGCTGGAGTGACTTTGTACAGAACTTTCTGTATTTTAATTTGTAAGGTTCTTTGTTCTATCTGTTTCCTTGGGTTCATCTTCTTCTCAAAGCTACCATTGCCCTAACTTATGATCTCACTTTAATTCTGAACTCTGCAAGGCTAATTCGGTTACTGCAGCTAAAAATCTTTTTCCACCATATTCATGCCAACTAAAAAAATCCAAAGGCAGCTATCTTGCGCCACTCTGGCTGTGGCTACTCCAACAATACCCACAGTTAAACTAGGAAAGTAGAGACTGATTGCCTTGGTAGTTAATGACAGAATTCAAGCCCCAAGGTCATGAATGCGATGTCACATGATTACCCATAGAATCAAGGGCTGTGAATGCATTTCAAATGTCAGACCTCACCAATCATACCATTAGTCTTATGCACTCGTCCAGATAGTACACACCAATCAATCACCCAGTGACAATTGTTATGAATCAGGATTCTTTTGCTGCACCCTGACACTTAGCACTGCTGCGAGGGTCACAACACATCTCACAGCTTTCTAACAGCAACCGCACCACCCAAACACTTTGTACCACATTTACTGACAGACTTCCCTCCCTCACAGAACAAGTTGGCACTCAACCAAAGTCAGTTGAGAGCACCAGCCTGTCCTTATCTTCATGGTAGATATGACTGGTCATCTCTGAGGTTGTGGCCAATGGCAAGGCCATAAAAAGTGATGGTATCAGCAAACCTAATCCTTCTTCACACATTCCACTTCCTCTTCCCCCACAGTCTCTTCAGATTTAGCAGTTGCAGGTTGAGTCAGCATGCACTTATTGCTTTCCCTATTTGTCCTCACCACACTCTACCCCCATGTACTTTTCTCTACTTAGGAATACCCAAGAATTTCGAACAGGAAACAGTTAAAAGAAGAAGAAGACAGTGGTAATGAAGATACACCATCACTTGATCGCATGCTTGTAGCCAACAGCTTATTTACTAATACACTGTGAAGCTTTGACGATAACTTAGTGACAAGGTGTACATACGGAAATATTCTGGCTATGAATGACTTGCAGCCAGGCAAGGAACAAAGATCACTAATTTGCCATTTCTCAGTGAGCACTGGTCTAGAAAGCCATTCAACTGGACCAGACCAACATGAATGTGGGAAGGATTTTTTTCTGATGAAGGGTCTAAGCCCGAAACGTCAAGTTTTCCTGCTCCGATGATACTGCTTGACCTGCTGTGTTCATCCAGCCCCACACTTGTTATCTCGGATTCTCCAGCATCTGCAGTACCTTTTATCTCTATGAATGTAGGAATACTTTCACTACACAGGAATCAGCAGTTCAAAAACAACTCCCTGGAACTTCAAGGGCAATTATAGTGAAAAATAAGTACTGGCTGTGCCAGCAAAGCCCAGCTCATGTGAATAAATCTAAAGAATTCAGTGGCATCTAGCTTGTGCTCAGAAAGTAGATATTCTTTTGGTTTAACATTTAACTGGTTTGTCCAGAGTGGAAGTAGAATGCAATCCTGCCTGAGGCACGATTATCCAGAAGGAATGTATTGGATTCAAATCAAGAGTCAGGACACTTTGCCTGTCTCTCTGCGAGGTAGGTAGAGTTGCTTCAAGACTGTCTCATTGGATATCATCTGAGACAGCACAAACCTGGAATGCAAGTGCAGAATTTGCTCATCTTCATGTCACAGGTGCTTATTGAATAGAGTGATGGAAATCTGAAAGTCTCTGTCTCTCTAAAATGAGGTTAAGTTAATTGAAAAGTCCAGATCTAAAATAGATAATATTTTGTGAGGTTAGGTGTGCTCCAGGGATATGGAGCAAAGGCAGATAAATGAAGTTGACTGGAAATGTGCTATGATCTATTGGAATGGCACAACGTGCTTGCGGGACTGAATGTTTCATTCCTGTTTTATAGGCTTCTGTGAACCTCATGAAACCATCAGCCGACATGTAAAAAAAAATACAATGATATTGTAAGAGGCTTTGTAAGATTGCTGCCACATTCTGAGATTAGTGCCCAGTCATTGTCATTCCTTAATCCAGATACTTTATTATATTGGAACCCAGACAAGTTTTCCATGACACCAACTGATTCAATTAATGTACTATTTTGAAGTACATCATGTGTATTTATATTAAAACATGTACCTATAAAAAAATTGTATCAGAGATAAAAGGTACTGCAGATGCTGGAGGATCCGAGATAACAAGCATGGGGCTGGATGAACACGGCAGGTCAAGCAGCATCATAGGAGCAGGAAAACTTGACGTTTCGGGCCTAAACCCTGGTTTAGGCCCGAAACGTCAAGTTTTCCTGCTCCTATGATGCTGCTTGACCTGCTACCTATAAAAAAATTTGTTTTTCTGTAGGTAAACTGTGTGAGCATGTATTTGTACAATGCTGACTGCTTGGAAACTTCATGCATGTATGCTTTTTGGAATGAAATCTGCATTTGACTAGGAGCTGTACAAAATTTTTATTTAATTATTTTGTTTCTCCCTTAACTTAATTGCACTACATCTTTCTAATTTATTTTCCATCCATTTTTTAATCATTATGGTGGCCTAAAACAAATTAGTGTTAGGTCCTCTTTGGAAAGGGCAGCACCTGTCTTCATGCTGAACAAGTGGACAATCTTTCAAAGCTGACTGTACTTAATTCATTGCTCAACATTCTACTGTGAAATAGAACTTCTTGTCTCCGCGAAGCTGTTCCACAACACAGCACTTTAAGCCACAGCAATAATTGGAGGAGAGTGGGTAAAATGAAGTATAAACCATCAAGGCCATCACAAGCAAAATTGCCCATTTGTCAAAAAGCAAAATCGATTCTGATTATCAAATTCAATCATGCATACAAGCTGCAAAATAGAAGTGATAGAATAAAATCAGAACATGGTAAAATGCAAAATGAAAGGCTAAGAAATGTCATCTGCGGAATGGGAGGGGGTGTTGAAATTGTTCGTGATTGGGAGGTGCAGTTGCTTAGTGCGAACCGGGCGTAGGTGTTCTGCAAAGCGGTCCCCAAGCCTCCGTTTGGTTTCCCTGATGTAGAGGAGGCCACACGGGAACATTATATTGCATCCGCTGCTCCCATCGTGGCCTCCTCTACATTGGGGAAACCAAGTGGAGGCTTGGGGACCGCTTTGCAGAACATCTACGCTCGGTTCGCATTAAACACTTGCACCTCCCAGTCGCAAACCATTTCAACTCCCCCTCCCATTCCACAGATGACATGACCATCCTGGGCTCCTGCAGTCGATGCTATCCAAAGGTTGCAGGAACAACAACTCATATTCCGCTTGGGAACCCTGCAACCCAATGGTATCAATGTGGACTTCACAAGCTTCAAAATCTCCCCTCCCCCGACCGCATCCCAAAACCAGCCCAGCTCGTCCCCGCCTCCCCAACCTGTTCTTCCTCTCACCTATCCCCCCCCCCCCACCTCATATCCCCTAACATCATCCCGCCCCCTTGACCTGTCCGCCTTCCCTGGACTGACCTATCTCCTTCCTACCTCCCCACCTACACTCACCTTTACTGGCTCCATCCCCGCCTCTTTGACCTGTCTGTCCCCTCTCCACCTATCCTCTCCTCTATCCATCTTCTATCCACCTCCCCCTCCCTATTTATTTCAGAACCCCCTCCCCCTCCCCCATTTCTGAAGAAGGGTCTAGGCCCGAAACGTCAAGCTTTCCTGCTCCTCTGATGCTGCTTGGCCTGCTGTGTTCATCCAGCTCCACACCTTGTCATCTCGGATTCTCCAGCATCTGCAGTTCCTACTCTCCCAGGCTAAGAAATTATTCAGTTTAACACTAGGGCAGATTCAGCTGGGACAAAAAAGAGTTTTAAAACTAACAGTAACAACAACTGCATCAGGCAAATCTCCAAACCCGAAATGCTTGGTCATCATTTTTGTCTATTTTAAGGTGTTAACATTCTGGATATGCACTCCTAGGACTTCCTGGACAAAGTCATAAATAATCATCCTGTATATCTAGACTGAAGATTATTCTTCCCTTCTTCCTCCTTGATTGCTATGCTACCTTTTATGTCATTGGCCTGTCCATCTGTACAATCCAATGGTTTGATTTACTGCAGTTCAAGTTATGAAAACCCCAGATCACCACTTTGGTTCCATCATTCGTCCTAAAAGAAACATACTCATGAACAACCTTGATCTCATTAATTGTGCTTGTTGTCTGTGACTTCATTCGAATTCCCTAAGGATGTGAGTTCTTTAGGAGCTTACATGGTCCAGTGAGTGGCTGTATAGTTACCTCCTGGTCTAACAAGATGCTGTTTATTGCATCCCAGGAACTATTTGCAGGTTGTAAGAACAAGCTGTACCATGTACTGGGAGGAACTACTCTTTGGTCTGTCTACCACACAATCCAACTTTACTCTTTCACCAAGTCCTCAAGACATCATCATAGTGAGTGGTGTTTATCATATTCAAACAAAAGTTACAATTTTCAAATATTTTCAAATACATGTACAACATCTCCGCTCAAGCTTTTTTTCGGAAAAGTATTACTGTTGAACAGTTGTTTATATAATTACATTTACCACTAGCCTATGCCTTCACAAGTTCTTGGCTTCACAAATTCAGACAATCTGGAGGTTCCACATTTGTCCCTGAATATTCAGTCTTTGGACTTGGAAGAACGATAATTTGTGGGGAAAAGGTTGTTATTTTGGATTGTCTTCCTCACAATTTGAGATCTGCGATTCCCCTCTATTGTCATACTTGCCATTTAGTTCATCCAAATTAATCATCTGAGGATGGTTCAACTATAATGGGATGAT
The DNA here is from genome assembly GCA_024137785.1 of Ginglymostoma cirratum. Classification (NCBI taxonomy): domain Eukaryota; kingdom Metazoa; phylum Chordata; class Chondrichthyes; order Orectolobiformes; family Ginglymostomatidae; genus Ginglymostoma; species Ginglymostoma cirratum. The sequence continues at coordinate 31,075,569 of JAHRHZ010000263.1, read as the reverse complement.
GTTCCTGCTGTTCTTTCATGCAGCCCTTAGACAGTGCAAAGATTGTACAATCTCTATTTCTTTACATTTCTGTGGATGCATCTCTGTTGTCCAAAATGACTACATCAAAGATACAATATAATGCAGATATTTCCCATGTAAGACTCAGATAATTGCTTCTGTAGTAATCATGTGCAATTTCTTAACTTTGAGCCATTGGGAAAATTGATTGATGATGAGAATGATGATGATGATGATGATGATGATGATGTTGATACGAGATCTTCATTGAATTCAAACAAATTCATGCCCCAACGTTCACAGAGTCAGATAGGGCATGGGTCTTTTTGTTCAATTCTGTGGGTGGCATACGTCTGACAATTGTCCCTGGAAATTTCAGACCCACCACATTGTTGACTCAGCTGTGAATCTATTCTTGGTGATTCCCAAGTGTCCTCGGTGCAATTTCCCCAATACAACAAGAGGGAAAAACATATTTGACCTCATTCTTAGCAATCTGCCAGCTGCAGTTGCATCTGACCATGACAGTATTGGTAAGGGTGACCAATGCACGGTCCTTGTGGAAATGAAGTCCCATCTTCGCATTGAGAATAACTTCCATCGTGTTGTGTGGCACTATCACTGTGCTAAATGGGACAGACTTCGCACAGATCTAGCAATTCAAGTCTGGGCATCCATGAGGCACTGTGGGCCATCAACAGCAGTGGAATTATACTCCAGCACAAACTATAACCTCACTGCCTGGCATATCCCCCCACTCAACAATTACCATCAAGCCAGGGGATCAACTCTGGTTCAATGGAGAGTGAAGAGGGCACATCAGGAGCAGCACCAAGCATACCTGAAGATGAGGTGTCAGCTTGGTGAAGCCACCAAACCTTAGGACTACTTGCATGCCAAACTGTGAAAGCTGCAAGTGACAGATAGAGCTAAGCGATTCCACAACCAACGGATCAGATCTAAGCTCTGCAGTCCTGTCACATCCAGCCATGAATGGTGGTGAACAATTAAACAGCTCACTGGAGGAGGAGACTCCACAAATATCCTCGTCCTCAATGATGGAAGAACCCAGCACATCAGTGCAAAAGATAAGGATGAAGCATTGGCAGCAATCTTCAGCCAGAGGTGCCGAGTGGGTGATCCATCTCAGCCTCCTCCAGTGGTCCCCAGCATTACAGATACCAGTCTTCAGCCAATTCGATTCACTCCAGGAGATATCAGGAAACTATTGAAGACACTGGATACATACAAAGGCTATGGGCCCTGATAACATTCTGGCAATAATACTGAAGACTTGTGCTCCAGAACTTGCTGCTCCCCTAGCCAAGCCGTTCCAGTACAGTTACAGCACTGGTATCTACCTGGTAATGTGGAAAATTGCCCAAATATGTCCTGTACACAAAAAGCAGGACACATCTAAACCAACTAATTACTGCCCCATCAGTCTAATGCAATCATCAGTAAAGTGATGGAAGGTATCATTAATAGGGTTATCAAGCAGCACCTGCTCAGCAATAACCTGCTCAGTGACGCCCAGTTTGGGTTCTGCCAGGGCCACTCAGCTCCCGACCTCATTACAGCCCTGGTTCAAGCATGGATAAAAGAGGTGAAGTGAGAGTGACAGCCCTTGACATCAAGGCTGTATTCAACCGAGTGTGGCATCAAGGAGACCTCACAAAACTGGAATCAATGAGCATCGGGGTAAACTCCCCAGTAATTAGAATCATACCTGATACATAGGAAGATGGTCATGGTTGTTGGAGGTCAATCATCTCAGCTCCAGGACATCTCTGCAGGACTTCCTCTTCAACCATCTTCAGCTGCTTCATCAATGATCTTTCCTCCAACATAAGGTCAGAAGTGGGGATGTTCAACAATGATTACACAATGTTCAGCACGATTCGTGACTTCTCAGATACTGAAGCAGTCCGTGTTCAAATGCAACAAGATCTGGACAATATCCAGGCTTGGGTTGACGAGTGGCAAGTGACATTCACGCCACAAAAATGCCGGGCTATGACCACCACCAATAATAGACAATCTAACCATTACCCCTTGACATTCAATGATGTTACCATCACTGAATCCCCCACTACAAACATCCTGGGGATTACCATTGATCAGAAACTGAACTGGACTTACCACATAAACACAGTGCATATAAGAGCTGGTCAGAGGCTAGGAATGCTGCAGTGAGTAACTCACCTCCTGACTCCTCAAAGCTTGTCTATCATCTCCAAGGCACAAGTTCAGGAGTGTGATGGAATACTCCCCACTTGCCTGGATGAGTGCAGCCCAAAAACACATGAGAAACTTAACACCATCCAGGACAAAGCAGCCCGCTTGATTGGCACCACATCCACCAGCATCAACTCCCTCCACCACTGATATTCATTTGCAGCAGCAGTGTGTACTATCTACAAGATGCACTGCAGAAATTCACCAAAGATACTCAGACAGCATCTTCCAAACCCACAACCACTTCCATCTAGAAGGACAAGGGCAGCAGACATGTGGGAACACCACCACCTCCAAGTTCCCCTCCAAGCCACTTGCCATCCTGACTTGGAAATACATTGCCGCTCCTTCACTGTTGCCAACTGAAAATCCTGGAATTCCCTCCCTAGTGGCATTGTGGATCTGGAGGGCTGCAGTGGCTCAAGAAGGCAGCTCATCACCACCTTCTCAAGGGTAACCAGGGATGGGCAAGAAATGCTGGCCAGCCAGTGATGCCCACATCCCACAAATGAATAGAAGAAAAAAACCTCTCAGAGTGAAGCTGGCATTAACATGCATTCAGCATACACTGGTATGTCATTAATGATAGTAAAATAATGCTGTTTTGGAAATGTGCTTTCATAACCATACTGCTGGGCAATTAATACTGTGTAGCTCAGTGCAATATTGATAGATCTTCCTGAACCCTCTTTAATTCTTGCCAGATACCCTCCTAAAATCCAAATACAATCAAACACGATTGTGATTTGATGGCCATTGTGCCATCACGGGCTGGGTTTTTGCCTCAGTTTCTTAGATAATATTGACATCATGACTGGCAAGGCTGTCAATTATTGATCTAGAGAGCGCATCTGTCATCATCTGCAGATTTCCTTGTATGTGTCCATTATTAAAGAAGAATTAGCGGGATATTTAGAAAAATTTGATGCTATCAAACAGTCAAAATGACTTTGTGAAAGGAAATTCATGTTTAATAATCAAATCATGAGGGGCAAAATAAAGTGAATAGCGAAGCTCTTTTCCCCAGGGAAGGGGAATCCAAAACTAGAGGGCATAGATATAAGGTGAGACGGGAAAGATTTAAAAGGGACCTGAGGGGCAAATTTTCACACAGACCGTGGTGCTTATGTAGAATAAGCTGCCAGAGGAAGTGGTAGAGACAGGTACAGTTACAACATTTAGAAGACATTTAGACATGTACATGGATAGGAAGGGTTTAGGGAGATATGGGCCAAATGCAGGCAAATAGAATTAGTTCAGTTAATGAAACCTGGTCAGCATGGATGATTTGGCCAAAGAGTCTGTTTTTGTGCTGTGTGATTATATGACTCTACGGCTCCTTTCAGGATATAGCAGGAAGAGTTGATAAAGGGGAACTAATAGATGTTGTGTATTTGGATTTCCAGATGATTCAGTAAGGTGCCACACAAAACCTTATAGTATTTTAGGCAATGTATTAGCATGGACTGAGGATTGATGAACACATGGTAGGCAGCCAGTCAAGATTCATGGGCCTTTTTTCAGGTTGGAAGATGTAACTCGTAGAGTACCACAACAATCAGCCCTAGGGCCTCAATTATTTACTATGTATATTAATGACTTGGAGGAATGGGCATAATGTAATGTATCCAAATTTGCTGATGATACAAAAATATTTGGGAGGGGATATTGTAGTGAGGAGACAAAGAATGTGCAAAGGAATACAGATGGTTTGACTGAGTGAGCAAAAACTTGGTAGATAGAGTTTGATGCATACAATTGTGAGATCATGCATTTTGGCAGGAAGAATATAAAGACAGACTATTGTTAATGGAGAGAGATAATTATGAAGGCAAGTGGAATTTTGGCCCTTACTGTTATGGTGTTGAAGTTTAAAAATAGGGAAATCTTGTTACAACTGCACGGATTTTGGTAAGGTCGCACTGTGTACAGTTTTAGTCCTCACATGGGTACAATAATGATACCAGAATATCTCTCAGTTAGTATGAGGTTGGGAAAGTAATATCCATTCTCATCATTTCTGTAAGTTGGTTCTCAAACAATTTCATTGAGTGATGCCTTATTTTCCTAGGTGTATAGAAGTTTATGGGATTTGCATCTTTCTTCGCTGTAATGTCCCACAACAGAATAAAAATCTATAGTTTTTGCTCAATATTGTTAAGACTTGAACTTTCAAGAGTTTTAGTAGTTCTGAAGTTAAAATAGTTGTCAAAAGCATTCAGTTCCTCTTTGACTGTATCTGTTGTCTGTTTTATCCCATGGCAAGTAAATAACATCAAAAATGTCATTTTCCCATTTATGTACAGAAGTATAGTTACTTGTTCAGCTTCTGACTTAGAATCCAGTTTGAAAGCGTTTTTATACCTCAAGAATTGTCTTCTCTTGGTTTATGTTTTATGTTTTATTTGGATCATCTCTGAAATTAAATCTTCCTGAAAATGCAGTTTCTCATGCCATAGCTTCCTACTGTGACTAAGTTTCTTTAAATATTTTAAATTCACAGTAATGGCAGTTCACCTGCTCTTTGTTGCTGTTCTGGAGTGTTATTCTGATTTATTCTGCATTTAATGAAGGATTCCCAATCTTTTACAGCTCTAAGAGAGGATTCCATCCTTTTCTGGCTATAATTGAGGTATTTGTGCCTTTTTAAAGCTGTAATGGAAGACTTTCTTATCATAGAATCCCACAAATATATGGAATCTCCAAAAATATTTCTGTTATAGATCAGAATTGCTTGAACAAAGATCAAAGAACAATACAGCACAGGAATAGGCCCTTCAGCCCTTTAAGCTTGTGCCAACACATTTTGTACTTCCATGCTTCAACTGTCTTCACTTACAGGATCCATATCCATCTATTCCCTTCCTACTTGTGTAATCATCCAGGTGCTTCTTGACTGCTGCTATTGTGTATGCTTCCACCACCTCCTCTGGCAGTGTGTTCCAGGCACTCACCACCCTTTATGTGAAAAACCTGCCACATCTCTTTGAAACATTCCCCCCTCACACCTTGAACCTGTGTTCCCTAGTAATTGACTCCTCCACTCTGCTGCCATCTGCGCCTGACCCAACCGACGTTGAAGTCATCGATCCTCAGGTGCCATCTTTGCCACTGGGCCAATTCTCCTGTGCCACTGTCTCGCTACCGCCTGTGCCAGACCAAGCAATGTCAGAGTCACGTCAGCACTGAGCCCACCTCATCGATGTTGCCATATGCCCTTCTGCCACTGCCAGCACCAGACTCAACCAACAACAACTCAGGCACACTTTTCTGCTGTGCCTACCTCGCTGACATCACCTCTGATGATGTAACAGCCATTAGGTGTTGTGCTTGCTCTGGAAAAGTAAGTAGGGAGTTCGTTCCCCTCTGAGCAAGGTCTGCTCAAGGTCTGTGTGCTTGGATCTCGTGCCACTCATGCTGTCCAAGCTCAGGACAAGATAAGTGAACAAAAAATGAAAAGAAAGGAGGGAAAATCAAAGGAAAAGAAGGAGAAAAGTGGTTGGAGCAGATGAGCTCTGGCACAGGAGCCATACTCCGCCAAGAGCTTGGACCAGTCTTCCTGATCCTGCTTCACTCTCTCACCAATTCCTCATGACATTACAAGAGTAGGTGTGGCTTAGTATAGTCAATCGCTTTAGGTCTTGATCCTTTAAGACCCATAGACACAAGTGCTGGATGCCAGCTCAGGCCAAGCCCAAAGTAATGGAGTCTTGACATCAAGCTCAACTTCCTTCTCCACATCTGATCACTCATTATGAGTTAGGAGGTGTCCCACGGTTACATTAGCAACAATAATCTCCAGAGGATTCAAGCGTGATTCTGTAGCCTATTGCATGATCATTCAATGCTCCCCTGCTCTTCTGCAACCACTCAGCATCTGCTCCAGACAGCCTTCACCTCTCCTTTATGAGGTGTAGGCTGACTTAACTGATACAGGAAATTTCAAATCATGCTCAGGCCCAACATGCTTGGGATCCCTACTGAGATGTACTTATAGATAACACACAACCAGTCCAGAGTGGGAAGCTTGCATTGGAAGTAAGTCGTGCAGGGTAAGAAATTGCAATAGGCACTTTTGTTTTCTGCTCCTATTCAATTCTGCAGTCTTTAACTTTTGCCATGGCATCTTATTAAGCACTATCTGATCTAGTGTACGGATCATGTCTTGATGAGGTTGATTTGCATTGTCTGTCTCACTGTAGTGATGGTAACGAGGTCAGCCAGATAGACCTCATAGAATCTGGGTTCCCTGATTGGGGCTTTTAACCTAGTCCAATCAGGAAGCCCTGGCTAACAGATATTAACAAGAGTGTCAGAGATTCTGTTCACGCTGAGAGCTGGCTCTGTGGGAGCTGGATCAGTGTATAGGACTCTCCATGCATAAATAAAAGAATGATTGGCGACAGGGTACTGGCCTCTGTGGAGTTATTTCATGCACAAACTGCCTTTGTTGATACAGAGATCAAGTGCATCCATATTCTTTCTCTCCCTGCTAGGAATGTTGGCCAGTTAAATCATTTTGAAATGTTCTAGTACAGTGATTGTTTTCCTTTAGCTGGAAGACAGCACTAATTGGCTGATACTTTAAAACTTGAGGTGGAAATGTCAGAAGTACTCCATGTGGGGTCTTGATGCAGACAGCAAGTTCCTGATGTGGAATGGAAACTCCACATGTGACATCTTTCCCTTGTTCTGCTTCTGAATTAAAGAACCTGAGAGGGCTTTTTTTGTCCTGTTACTTTATTGGTACTGTTTAGTCTTTTTGACGAGCCATCTCTTGACACATTTACAGCCAGAATTCACAATCCTTTAAGTACTGTATGCCAGTCTTAATGTAATTAGACTCAAATTCGCTTTGTTTCTTGCTGTAGCAAGTTTATCACAATTCTGCTGAAAATCTGATGGCAAGACATTTGAGTGATGCCTGCATCATTTCAATCAGCTACTGGGTAATTGCCCATCATGGTCTCCACACTTGCAAACTGGCTCAATTGAACTTTTAGCCATTTAATTTTTTTTTTACAGCGGCTTCATTTCCTCCAAATTTTATGCAATAATCTTCCAGAATACATTGAGCTAGGTCCTGGCAAATTCTCCACTCTTACACCAATACTTAACCAAACCTCTTTCTACCGAGATGAAGGTGAGGCCATAACTGCACCATTTAATTGTAACTGAGGTACAGGATGTTCTAAATTTAGATCTTGATGAGATTTACAAGGAAAATTTGCACATAATTCACCTTCCAAGATTGCAGACTTCAATTGTACATTTGTGCCCTAATTAAAACTGAAGACTTAAACTGGAAGCAGGAAATGCAACTTTGCCTTTCATTTACTGGGTACAACATCCAGATAAAACATCAAACTTTCAACAGAACTTTTAAAAAAAATTGGATAATATTCTCTGATAACACCCCCGTGGGTACAGTCTTGGCTTCTTCAGTTTAATTTACATATTCAGCAAATTGCAATCATAATAATATTAGCTATCACTCAGAAATTTGTGAAGCAGACAAAATATTCATCGCTTCTGTCTCAGCAAAGCTATACTTCATTTTCCTTATTTGTAATCAACACAACCATTCATCATTCAGCGCTCAGTAATGCAGAAATTCAGCTGTGTAAACTTCTACCTCTTAACCTGGTTGATTATGAAGCTAGTAGACTTCAATGGGAATGGCAATTGTAAAGCTGCTTCATGACAAGATGTGGAGCTGCTCTTCCAAACCTACAAGTTATTTCATATATAACTGAAAACAAAAACATTTTACATGGAACTCCCTCAGCTGCCTCCATGTACTGCATTTAATATTCTTTAACATCTCTAAGCTGGCTGTTGGCATACTTATTGAGTTTCATAATTGAGTTATAAGAGTAATAAAAATGTCTCAGTTATTTAATATTGTTGAACAGTGAAAATTGATTAATGTGTCCCATTTGCAGCATTGAAACAATCCTTTAAGCCCTGTGCCCTAAAGTGTTTATATTTCACTGAACTTGCTCCCACGCCAATTAACTCATTCCACCTTCTTCCCATGTCTTCCCACTGTTTTCTCCCACGTGCATATCTTTCACATCCCTTTATGTGCAAGAACATTATCTGTTTCATGTCAAGTCCATGTGACAGTGAGATTCTCATCTTTGTACAAACATTTTCCTGACTTCTTTATTGGATCTTAATGATTAGCTTATAGTGTGTCTACTTGTTCATTATGGCAGTTTCTTCCCATCTAACCCATCAGACATCTTCACTATTATAAAAGTCTTCCACCATCTCTTCTCTTAATCTTTTCTAAATTTTCCCTGAGAAATGCATTCTCTAATTTCTGGTAACATAATTTCTTTTCTAATTTTCCCCAACGTTTCAATATTCTTCCTTTGAAATGACACTTACAGTGTAATCTAGCAATACCTCTCTGTTTTCGTAGACTATACCACTCGGAACATGAAGGAATACTTTTCATTTGCCTTGAAGTCTGCCACTCCAGCAACACACAAGATGCTTGACAGTGGCCAAGACAAAACAGACCATTTGATCACCACCCCATACTCCATATTGCATGTACCATTTACAAGATGCACTGCAGCGACTCACCAAGACCCCTTCAACATGATCTTCCAAATGTGTGACTTCCACTAGCTGGAAGAACAAGAGCAAGAGACACATGGGAAGAACACAAACTGCAAGTTCTTTCCAAGCCACTCATCATTCTGACATCAAAATAAACCACTTTTCCTTCATCGTTGCTGGGTCAAATTCCTGAATTCCCCCCTCCCTATGTGTGTACCTACAGCACAGGGACTTGTAGCAGTTCAATAAAACAGACCAGTCCTTTTTAAGGGTACTTAGAGATGGGCAGTAAATGTTAGCATAAACAGTGATCTTCACAATTCATTTTACAAAGTGAATTCCTGGTGCTTTGTATGTGCTTGTTGTATCTTAATCAAGTGGTGTTCTAGCCATTTGTATCTTTGTATTCCCGTTCTCTTCTATCATATTTAGGGAATCAAATTGGTCTATATCAGAAACATGAAATGGGCTTGTAATGAATTGGCATCCAGTTTTATTTTGCATTCACTTGGAAAATCTTGTCAAGGCTTTTAATTTCAAACTAAGTAAGAGAAACACCGTGACCAGGAATGAAGTCTCTAAAAATAGCTTCAGCAGTTGTTTTGTTTGCTCCTCACTGGCAAGAAGATTAGCCATGGTGAAAAATCAGTTGCTGATTTGTACAAGCTTGTTGTCTTTGCTGGTGGTGACTAATTTTACTGCCTTAATTTCCTTAAGTGTTAAGGAATAAATGGCTTTCTTTTACATCCTACCAACATCAACCACTTCACACCTTATCATATTATACTTCATTTGCCATTTATGCACTTTATATACAGGTTTGAAAATGTAAAGAAAACATGCATGTAATTTTTGTATAATTAGCATAAGATGTATTAACATCTACCTGATCAATGAGTTGATTGTCTATTTAATGTAAAAGATTTATAGCAAGTTTCAAATGAGGAATAAGTATTTCTTATGAAAAGCAAGTCAAGACAAACATTAATTTAAAATAAGAAAGGAAGTTTCAGACATGTTAGCCTGCCCGCCTACACCCAAGAATGTTTTAACTGTAACAAACTCAGCACCAGTTTGTTTTGAAAACAACATCTAACATACCCAAATGATTATCACTTAATATGTCTTGGGTAACTGCTGATCAAGATGTAAAATTCTTAACACATAAGACACCAAAACACATCAGAGTGCAGAGGTATATGGCATAGAGCCCAGTGTTTGTTATCATAATTATGAGAAAAGAAACTCATATTTTATTGACAATATAAAACACAAGTTGTGTTTTGTTCTGGAATACCAAATGAAGTTGCAATAGGTTGTTGCCACTGACTGAATCTTTATAGGTAGATGTCCTCGACTGAACAAATGTCTTTATTACACGATGGCGTTCAGGTACAAGTTACACTTATAATTTATACATTGCAATTAAGATAATTGGGTGACTTTATGATATAAGTTTTCACTCTATAAGATTCAAAGATGTTCAGCCCTATCCCAACTCAAGCTGGAAGACTTCATCAGAATTGGTGGAACTTAATGCAGACTCCAACATTAACCCTTTCTGAACCATTGCCTTTTATATATATAATAACATCCCTTTCCTAAGCATTGCCTTATACAGCATCTCCCCTCGAGCTTCTTCTTTCTCCCAAGGTTAACATTTAGATACTCATGTACGTAATTACACTTTTCACTGTCTGTTCATCAGATGCAGTCATCCAGGCTTGAAACGTTAGCTTACACTTTCTCCGTGGTTGCTGCCTAACCTGCTTTGATTGCCGCATTTTTTGATTTTTTTTTCCAGCATCTGCAGTAATATGCTGTTATATTCTGCTACATCTTGTTCTTTCTGCAATTGTTTGCTCTCAGATTAACGCAATCATCAAAAGTTTGTAGAACTTCATTAACAGTGCCTGTGCCTTCTTCTGTGTTTTGCCGAGCCAGAATAAGCTTTAGGTCCTTTTGACGTCTTGTATTTACTTGTTCAACTAACGACTTTATATTTAGTCTGGAAGCAGTTCTGTATGATTGCTTTTTTTCTCCAACATGTCTAATCCTGTGTTCTATTTGGGCCATCTCTGAAGTTAAATCTGCTAAGCAGTATTACTTCTGCCTAATGTGATTATTTATTCTTCCCACTTCCTTCTATCAATTGGCATTCTCATCATTGTTACCTTTTTTTATCCTGCTGCTAAATTGGATTCCAGTCCTCATCACTGATCACCATGTTGTATGTGGCTCTGGGATACCAACTATAGGCAGTATTTAGGGTAATTTGCTGACAACAACTGAGTCTTAATGAAAAGAGGCTGTTATCTAAACCAAGAAGATCATGCTGTAGTTTATTTCCCAAATAACAACCACATATAAATGTAATAAAAGTCAGATCTCAGCGTGAACCCTAGCTTGACAGATCATGAGATTTATTTTTGCTATTTGTTTACAATGATGGTTGGTCACTGAATTATTTTACACTATATAGGAGCTAGTTGAAATGATCTTGTACAGGTATCAAAAATAAAGATTTAACCCTTTATTCACAAAAAATTCTTTGAGGTTTAAACCTCAGTGAAGGGTAACTCTGTCTCCACAGTAAAGGTTCTGGAATACCAAATGTTCTGTTGGAATACCAAATGCTCTGTTGGAATAGCTCTGATTTGTTTCTGAGCTTTCTTCTTATGCCTTCTAAGCATTTTCAGAGCAAACCCGTGAGTTTTTTAGCTCCAGAAGTTTTCTGTTTCTGGATGTTTTTCTCTTAAGATCCTTTGGGCATTTTTCTCCAGCTCTGATCTTCTGTAGGCTAATCCAAAGACATAATTTTGATCTGATGGAACCTGGATGTGTACCTTGACCTTCTGCATGATTCTATCTTTTTGTTTCCCTCTGTAACATCTTGTTGGTAGGAAAACCAGCTTTTTTTTATCATCTCTTTTACCACCTGATGGATTACCACCTATTTCTCATTGGCTGGTATTTCAGGGAGACACTATTTGCTTACCATTAATATGCTATTTAAATAATAATACTCAGATATTGATTCTAATTCAAGTTCTGTGTAGGCTGATACAGCTCTTTCAACTCGTGATCCATTTGCTTCATTTCTATTAAAGAAACGCAAAATATGTCAGACTCATGTTCTCTTTCTTATTTATGATTTCAAAAATAGTGCCACATGACTACATTTCAATGTTATCTTCCTTTTGCATAGCCTTTTCCTCTTTCTGTCCAATTCCCTGGTATTGAGATCTTGTCACAGCCCAGTCAAGAAACAATCATGCAACAATCATCCAGCATGTTCCTCCTGTAGCATCTTAATCTCTTCTTTCTCTGCCAGTTACTCCAACATGCCCAGTGACACCATTATATTTAAATCAGTTAGATCATTCCTTCTATAGAGGGTTGTTATCCTATTCCAATTACAAATTTGCCACTAACCAAATCATTCTTCAATATAACTCTAATGGGGCAAGTTCACAACCTCCATGTATAACTCCAATTATTTTTCTTTACCTTCTTCATTAGAAGAGCAAAGAAATATCTCTCCCTTTAACTACAATATTCAGAACTTCCATTAGTCTGATATTGTTTCAGTCAGTCTGCAAATAACACTTTGGAGACAATCACCTTTGAAGAATGTGAAAGACCCACTTCCTGATCCATTCAAAAAAAATTCAGATTTGGAATGAGCTATTCACCTTTGATCAATGGAACCTCATTGAGAAAGGAACTGTTCCAGTCATGATCTAATCATTCCTAAACCATGGAACTGGAATCAACCTGTGATGGTCAGTTTGTGAGCGGAGGTCATGTGATGAATTGTAGAGCCTCCTTTTGTGTTTTAAGAAGAGAAACTGAATAATATTCCTGAGTGGACCCATTCTGTTTGTCCATCTATCCTGTAAGTTTGAGTGTTGGTTCTTGGTTGACTATCCACAAAGACCTGGGCAAAGTTTTAAAAATAAACTCTGAAGCTGATGACTCCAGAAGGAAGATATAAATCAATGCATCAACATCTTTAATTTGTCTCAACTCAGGACCCAGAAAGATCCTTAACTAAATCCATTCAAGGGATCAATCTACTGAACTTGTATGGACTGGCTTTCTTGACGTTTTAAAACGATAATCCATCTTTCCTCTTTTTAACTTTGTGTACATGAGTATGTGTGCATGTATATGTGAACTCTTAAATACATTGTGTACGGGAGAGTCATAAATTATGTTTTATTTAGATCAGGCGTTATGCACAATGAGTAGTATTCTAATTTCTTTTTAAAATATACAAGAAAACTTGCATTGTGTAACTTTTGCAGTCGTAGCACGGAAACAGTTAAACACCTACTGAATTAGTAAGTGCATTCCTTTGAAAAGAAAACTACTACAGTCAGCTAAGGAGGAGGATAAGATGGAGCCAGGACTGGCCAGAATAAAAATGAAAGATTTTATAAATGTTGTGGCTAGGTTAATTTATTTGCGTTTAGCTTCCTCCTTGTAAAATATTGAGGTGTTTATCTTTGCTAGGTGGAGTACATATTTGCCGAATATACAACCTTCACATTATCCTTCCAGTGAACTCATGGGGATGAAAACCAGACAATTTCTTTAACGGCTGAAGCTGCCTGCTGCTGAAGATTAAATCTACCTCATCATGTCATTAGCTGTTCTTTGTCAATAATCTATTTGAATAAGTAACCACTTCATGAGTAATTTGTACAAATGAATTTTTTTAATAAAAGCAGAGATCATTGACGATAATATGGAAGATTCCTATCCAGATTTCATTGCTAAATACTTAAACAGTTTTGCAAAATTGACTGTTTTGGATTTACTATTCAAGTTAGGATACTGCTGTTATTGCTAACCTACTTAAATCTCTTCTGCATTGGGTAAGGAAAAATGTCATGTGTACATGCATATTATTTTTGAACATCACGGACTAAAATGTGTACTCCAGGACAGGGGTGGCATGAAATTAGGCACTACCCTATGGATATAACTCCTATTGTTCACGCCCACCCCAGCTGGAATTTCACACATAGCTGGTGACGTAACGGGTGATCTAGGAACCCATCAGACATTTGAGGCCTTTAAGTGGCCCAGTAATGGCCTCTTCCAGCCCGCACCACACATTTTCCAGTGTGGCTGGTAGCCAGCACTGAAGAGGAAGTCCAGCAGAATTCAATGGGACAGCTGGGGGGTAGGAGGAGTGCCTCACTTATAATGCCTTTAGGCCCATTACTGGGCCCTCCATTTTCCCATATCTGCCTCAGCACCCTCTCCTGATGGGCCTGCCTGGCCCAGGAATAGCAACACACTCCCAAACATTTAGTTTTGTGCCACGTTCCATTAACCATCACTGCTGAGCGCTGGCTGCAGTCTTGGTGATGAGCATTGCTCCTGATGGTTGCTGCTGGAATGGATAGGACAGGGTCTTGCCTCAACTTAATAGCATGCTGACCAGTAAATGGGGACAGGCTAAGCTGCCAGCAAATAAGTGGCGTCACCCTTTATAATCGTACAGCATGGAGGAAACCCTGGACTTGTTTCAAATTTCACACCCCATGTCTGTTAATTATGAATTTTCAGTATATTGCAATGAACATTTGAAGCTTAATTGGCATTTCTTGTGCATAAATATCTTTAATCTTTCCTTTACTAACTGAGAACTTGGCTACCATCAAACACATGGCAAAAAAAACCTATAAACTCTGTGTTGTGGAAAGGTCGACTCATTTTGTTTTAATCTAATTATGTAACTTAATTACACTGCTTCATTCCTTTGTATTCATGTATGCCAACTATTACCTTCCCTGTTTTGTCAGTTCTAGAGACCTGGGTGTTATCCACATCCCATAATTCTGGAAGATTGGCGTGAAAGATGTTCATTCAGCAGTTAATCTAAAGCAAATGATTTTTCTAAATATTATGTTCTCTCTTTACAATTGATAACTGACCTTTTGAAAATGAAGAGAGATAATGCAAATGAACCTTTTTATTCAGCAATATAAACCATAACTCAAGTAAGACATAAATTTGTTTAAAAAACCCTGAAAATCCATGATCTTTTGATAAAGACATTTGACTGTCTGTCCTAAGCAGGATTCAGGGACAATGAGAGATTAATACTAACCATAGGTGCCTATGCCAGTCTGAGCATTGCTTAGGCACCTAGAAGGCTGGGGAAGGGGCAAGAGTAGTCAGTCACGTTTAACATCCTAATGACACCAGTCGCAACTGTATTTGGTAAAAGGCCCACTAAATGGCTAGTTGGGGTGATCAGACCAAAGAGGTTAGGTCAAAGATGTAGGCCTCAAATCCAAGGTGGGCCCACAGAAGCGGAGTCATGTGGTAAATTCATTTTTAATTCAGTTCACAGGTTGCCAGTTGGACATAAACCACATCGCGTCGGTTGAGGAGATCACTACTCGGTCCCTTCCGATCTTCAGGGTATAGCTTTTCCGATTGTGATTTTTGGGGTTTCCATCACAATTTTGCCCTGCACTCCAGCCATTAGTTGGCTAACACAAACATTCTTGAAATGCACTGCACCAATTAGAAAGCTCAAGACTCATTAGCCAATTGATTGTCAGCCGAATGGAATTGCTTTCCCCAAGTGTTCAAAGAAAATGAGAAAAATATGTTTGAATATATTGATGATTTTTCTCCAGACTGCATGCAGCAATGCCCTGAATCTTTGTAACCTGGAGTCTCAAGGCCAATGTCTGACATAGACAGACTGTGTTTAATGTTCTTAATTCCAGCAGTGTTTCTACTTTAATATCACTATTTTTTAAGAACCAGATGTCTCAGATGTCACAAGATTTCTATCCCCATTATTTATGGTAAGCAGTTTCTCCCCATTCTGGAAAAAAACCTCTCCCTCTCAAACTTGAGGTTGCTCCTTTCAATTTGTGGCCTCTTCCTGCATTCTCTCAGGGTTTCACGAGGAAGTGCGGACCCAACAGGTTCCAGGCAATCTGTCAACCTATTAGTAGGCCCCCAACCCTGCCAAAAGAGAGGCCATAGTGCTGCAATTGCCCTTAACACAGACTCAAACACTGCATAGCTTGCCCACAGGGGCAGGTCACTGTCACTGCCAGCACTCCCCACTCCCACACCCTTGAGGAACCAGCATGCTCCCTATAGGCAGGCTGCCATTCACAGCAGCAGAACTACTCAGAAGGGCAGCCAAACTGCATCAGGACCAGTGCTGCCATTGCCCCAGTCTGGACCAAACCTAGCAGCTTCTCTGTGCTTGCCCACCTGCCTTGAACCATGCCCCAATGCTAGATGGCCATGTTGCTGGCCAGCACCATAAAGAGAGAAGTAACCCAGGAGTGACAGCCTCAGCAGGCAGCCTAGATCCCAGTGACCAAAGGTCTCATGCACCTGGCATACCCCGGGCAATGGTCTACATAGCTGCAGTCTCAGAGCACCCACTACAGAATGGAATATTACGTTTCTCTTTTATAGTTTGCATTTATTTGTTTTAACAGTTATTTCATCTACCAACATAGAACTTACATTCTAAAACCTAAATTTAATTTGAAGATATAATGTTTTAATATTTTTCAGCTGAGGAAGGTCCTACTGTAATTAACATTGATTCTACTTAAATATTTTCACTCAAGTTTGTGATTTTCAGAATGCAACCTGAACGTTAATTGAAGAGCCCTATACATATTTATAGGAATGCACTGGATAGATCTGTTGGCATTTGGGGATAAAATATTGCTCCTGATGACAGTCGACAAGCCAAAGCATCATGTGTTATAATCAATGGATGAAAAGCCATAAGCAGCAATAAATTGCTCAATAATTTCTGGCTTATCTCTGATAATTCTAAGAAGAAATATCCAACATAAAATGGACAGCAAATTAAATAGTGCCACAGGTTATTGCAGCATTCATGCAACTAGTCATAGAACTATTAATATCACTAAGATCTTCCCACTCGATGCACTCCAGTACATCAAGAAGTTTGCATTTGAGTTTCAAACAATGTTTATAATATGCAGCTGTTTTAACATTGTGCAGTCTGCTAAATCTCCTATCTTGTTAATGTTTCCATCGACCAAAAATTCCATTTTACAGCAGAATGTAATTGTTCAAAAAAATTAATTGAAAGTGAATTTGACTCATCTTTAATCATTTCAGCAGAAGAACATTGGACACACTGAGCTCTCCTAAAGCAAATAAAGAAGAAACAAGATGGTGTTTGAATCTGCTGGGACTGAAAGCTGTCTTCTCTCACAGTGTTTCAGGGCTTCATTAAAAATGCATTCAAGCAGCCATTGTTCTCAACTCATTTGTTTTTTTTCTGTAAAGGGTAATGAAGCAGCAGGTTTTCACAGTAAGTTTTACATCACAGATGTCCATTTGTCCACTCATGCTAGCATTTATGCTTGACTTAAGCTCCTGGCATATTTCCTTACCTAATGTCATCACTCATCAGTCTTTTCTCCTTCCTCCAGTAACTTAGACTCGCCTCCAATACATCCATGATACTTGCTTCAAACACTCCCTGAGATAGTGAGATTTAACCATTCTTTTCCCAAATAACAAGCTGATGAGTCCAAATAATATTCCACTGTAATGTGGAAGTGAAAGGGGATTCCTAATTGATATGGTAAATCAAAGAATTGGGAAATAAAAGAATGGGACTATTTTGTCTTGGATGATAAACCACAACAGATAATGTTGATTCACAGAGGAAGAGATTTCTCTCCGTCAGCGTCACCTCACACCATCACAAAACTATCTCAGTCCCCAGTTCAACTTCATTCTTCTCATCTGGTCATGTTTTTCTGTCTTTGAAGAAGAATGTTCTATGTCTCAGAATGGTTCAACAAATTATTGCTAGGCAAAGACGTTTGCACTTGCTTATCTAACTATAAATTGTGTTGGGGATGGTAGTCCCTTCTTTCTAATGTGCTCGCTGTGCTTCATTGTAGGAAAGATGAGTGTGGGTTTCATCATCCTTGTGTTGCAATATTGCATGACTCTTAAAATTGCTGATCATGTCAAATCCATCTGGGTACTTCTATTTAGTTTTCTATTTGGTTCTACCACAGTGAGGAGCTTGAATCTCAAGTGGTTACTATGCTGAAATCTGTATACACAGGTTGTCCTTGCATATTGGCACCACAGTGCGATTAGGTCGCTGCATGGAACTGGTAATCCATTATATGCTTTGTGGAGTCTCATGTAGCCTGCATCATGGAGTATCACTTGTTGAGTTATGCGTGTCTTTGGACGCAAAGAGGTGATATGCTGGCTCTAGCTCCTCAGTGGCTTTAGTGTGGGTCAATCTGCCTTTTTCAGACATACAGTGTTAATGGCCATGTAAGATCATTGTCTTCTGTTGACACATATGTGAGAATGACAATATGAAAAACTTGGTTATTTTCAAAGATAAAAAAAAACTGCAGATGCTGGAATCCAAGGTAGACAAACAGGAGGCTGGAAGAACACAGCAAGCCAGGCAGTATCTGGAGGAAAGGAGCAGACAACGTTTCGCGTATTACCCTTCTTCAGGAGTCCTGGATCCTGAAGAAGGGTCATACCCAAAATGTTGACTGCTCCTTTCCTCCAGATGCTGCCTGGCTTGCTGTGTTCTTCCAGCCTCCTGATGGTCTACCTTGGCTATCTTCTGAGTTTTTCCTTTTTGTTTGTTGGTTATGCACATCAATGAAATGTTTACATTTGTCCACACATTTTTAGGAATGTCCTTACTGCCAGTGTTGTAGTGTTGAACCATGTTATTGGTCAGCTGGGTCTTGTTCTGAGGCCTGGCTTGGCTTTTGCAACCAAATTTTCTATGCATATTTGCAATGTCCTTTGGTAACACATACTTTGCATTTGTGAAGAAACACTAGGTGACTTTTGGGTAGTTGTGATAGACTGCACCTGTGACAGATCATGCTGGTTTGGTGCACTTTGCTGACCATGGCATCGTGGGTCTACCTACAGTACATGAACTGTACTGGTTCAATAGGGCAGCACACTACCACCTTCTCAAGAGCAACTAGGGATGGATGATAAATGCTTGCCAGCCAGCGACACCCATATCCTGTGAGTATGAGAATAAAAGGAAGTGCCATCTGGACATAAAACATCAAAAAAAGGTGGGTGGGAATGACTTGTGGCTGTAAGAGCTATGCCTTTTTTGAGGTTTTTTCAGTGCTGAAGCTGATTTCTACAATTTCTTGAAACAGTAATTACTGTTTTAATAAGTTTTTGCTTTGTTTTTGGAACTTTTAAAAAAACGATCAAAAACAATGATACTTTAAATGGGAGGAAAGCGAGACAGCAGGAGTTTCAGGAGACACCACATGAGAGGTTGCAGAATTGCTCTAGTGTTCATTTTAAAAAAAACACAAGCTGTGAACTTTCACAGCTGACTGACTGTGAAAGTACAAGTATCTCTGGAAATCAGAGTTCCGCACAAGAAAAACAAACAGTGAAAGTTCACAGCTGACTTTGAAGAGATCTCATTATCAGAACTATTTGTATCTTCGAGCACCAGCATTTCAGAGCCTGAAGCAGCTAAGTATTTGTTTTTAAGACTTATAAAACTTATAAATCTTAATTTTTTTTGGAAATCTACAATAGTGAGTAGGGTGAGAGTTTTTAAAATGTTTTTCTCAGATCTGTCTCTTGATTAATCTTTTTAAAAACATAAGAATTAAGTTATCATAGAGCAGTATTTAGAGCAGTAAGGCTATTATTTTCTGGGTCTGTAGATTACAGCGCAGAGATGGCCTTTTCTATGTGATGCGTTCTTCCTGTTGGGCGTGGAAGATTAGGAAAGTATTCAATGTTCCTGATGATCATATCTGCAGGAAATGTGTTTGATGGTGAATCCTATTCGATGACACGGTTCAGTTGAAACAGCAGTTAGAGGCAATGAAGAATTTACGGGAGCTGGCGGTGTGATGGACAGCAGTTTCGGGAAGGTAGAAAAACCACAGATAGATTCAGGTAGATGGGTGAACAACAGGAATGATAGGAGAGGTAAGCAGGTAGTCCAATAGTGCTATCCCCCTCTCAAACAAATGTGCTGTTTTGGAAAATGTAGGTGGTGATGTACTCTCAGGCGAACGTGAGACTGGCAGCCAGGTTTTTGGGACCCTAACTGGCTCTACTATAATGATGGTTCCAAGTGATTGATTGTGATAGGGACTGTCTAGTCAGAAACAGACAGACATAAGGTCTTGGAGTCTCTTATGAATAATTGCTGCTGATTAGCACCATGCCACCATCATGATATGATATCTGAGAATCAAGGAGTCATCATCATTGGTGGTCCGTTGCAGAAGACGATGACTCTCTTCCAGTCTCAGTATGAGTCCATAGGAGGCTCTATAGATCAGTATGGCTACTGCACGCTCTGTTTCTCTCGGGCAGGTGGTGTTCAGGGGAAGGGGTGGGTGCGGTATTGCTGTGGCAGCACACTCCTTTTGCTGTTTACACCTGGTTTCCATTTTTTCCAAATGGCAAGTCTCGAGGTGCTCAACACCTTCCCAGATGCTCCTCCTCCACTTTGGACGGTCTTGCACCAGTGATTCCCAGGAGCTGCACTTCGCCAGTGAGTCCTTGAGGGTATCACTGAAGTGCTTCCTCTGTCCACCTGGGACTCACCTGTTACTTCGAAGCTGGGAGTAGCACACCTGCTCGGGGAGTCTCGTGTCAGTCATGCGGATGATGAACCCTCCCCATGGAGTGTTGTCAGTGCCTCAATGCTGGGGATGTTGGGGATGAATCAAGGAGTAGTTTCTTTACCAATGGCCAGTGCTGTTCTGCCCTACAATTTTGTGTAGGTGCAGTGATAGGCTTTTTTTACTTTCTGCAGGGTATTTACCTGATGAAGGAGTGCTCATATCTGGTATAGACAGAAAGTGCTGGAGAAACTCAGCAAGTCTGGCAGCATCCATGCAGGGACTAACAGAGTTAATGTTTCAAGTCCAGTATGACTCTGCTTCACAACTCAGATAATGTGAGAACTAGATGCAGGTCATGTAGTACTGAAAGAGTCAATATATGTTTATTACAACTCTTGTTATCGACATACATATATGTACTAGAATCACAGGCACCCCTGTGACTGGGAAATTTGGATGCAAACTATATCATGCCTCACTCAATGAGCCATGCTCAAAGTGGTCCCAGTAAAGCAGGAACTGAGACCTTTATTCCATAAGGGCACATACCTCGATAGGGTGATATCAGAAGTATGTCTTTGAAAAGTTTCTTGCATACCAGTTGTGAGACATAACACAATATTATTAATCAATTTAATGTATTAATTACTCAGAATTAAACTCCACCAATTTTCATGGTGGGAATCAAACCAGCAACCTGAATTACTCCCTCTGGACTATTAATGCAACAATATGGTGGCACAGTGGTTAACACTGCTGCCTCACAGCTCCAGGGACCCAGGTTTGATTCCACCCTCGGGCGACTGTCTGTGTGGAGTTTGCACGTTCTCCTTGTGTCTGCATGTGTTTCCTCCCACAGTCCAAAGATGTGCAGGCTAGGTGGATTGGCCATGGTGAATTGCTTATAGTGTCTGGGGATGGGTCTAGGTGGGATACTCTGAGGGCCAGTGTGGATTTGTTGGGCCAAAGGGCCTGTTTCCATACTGTAAGGATTCTATTAACATTTTCACTACATCACTGTTGCCGCACTCTTCAAAACTCAGTGTCTGATGGTGTCATTCATACGTGAATCTAACCCAGCGCAACGTGTGGTGCACAGCGTCACTGTGTCTAGTTGAAGCTGGAAGTAGGATCAGAGAGGATACCAAGACAGGGGCATTTTATTTTTGATGCTATTACCTCTGGCATTGAGAGGAAAGCTGTGAACCTCTCCTTCTCTGGGTTTCCACCCATACCCTCCAACCAGGAATGCCAACAATAGGCATCTCCCAATCATTTGCTATCTGCGGCCAAAATAATCCCTTACTGCATAGCTATGCTCACCAAACCCTCCAACCTGTCAGGAATAAGGCAGGAGTTCCACTGTGGACTGGACAAGAGTCTTACATAATAAATGGAAATGAACATGGAAACGAAAATAACTCCAATTTCTAACTGGCACAACAACTCAAGATTGTTGCTTGGGCCTGTATCCCACCCAATTACACTCACTTCCACTGCTGGCACACACAAATAGTCAGGCTACAATTGTGGCTAAGGGACTTGGTATGCAAGGGGCAATTTGTGGGAAATAGCTGCTTTGTAACTTTGAATTCTGCGAGCACTTACCTGGTCTTTTACCAAATGGTCAAAGAGGAGAGTTGCACTTTGGAGAGGGAAATGGCACAACTGGAGCCCATTTCCAACTACTTATCCAGAAGATAGGGAGACTCACGATCTCTTCAGTTTAAAATTTCTAGTAAAATTGTGATGGTGGCGTGTTTCAGTTCACCCAGGAAATCTAAGTTGCTGCAGCAATATGCATTTTTATACAAGTATATGGGAGTCTGGAGCTAGGGATTGTGATTGTGGAGGCTCTGACTTCTTTTCCATTCCCTGACTGAACAGGAGTCTCTCCCACTATTACTATGTGTGTGCTGGGAAGGATTTACTGAACAGCCATCTAGACTTGAAACAGCTCCTCACAGACCACGTCAGCTCCTCATAAACCACGTTAGGGAACTGGAGCTGGAGCTGGATGAATTCTGGATCATTCAGGAGGCTGAGGGGGTGATAAAGAGGAGTTACAGGGAGGTGGTCACACCCAAGGTACAGGACAAAGGTATCTGGGTGACTGTCAAGAGTGGGAAAGGGAATAGGCAGACAGTGCAGGGATCCCCTGTAGCCGTTCCCCACAATGAAAAGTATACCGCTTTGGATACTGTTGTTGGGGACAACCTACCAGAGGAAAGCCATAGCAGCCAGGTCTCTGGCACTGAGCCTGGCTCTGTGGCTCAGAAGGAAAGGGGGAGAATAGGAGAGTGATAGTGATAGGAGATTCACTGGTTCGGGGAACAGACAGGAGATTCTGTGGTACCGAGCGAGACTCCCAGATGGTATGTTGCCTCCCGAGTGCCAGGGTCAGGGATGTCTCGGATCGGGCCTTCAGGATTCTTAAGGGGGAGGTAGAGTAGCCAGAAATTGTGGTACACATGGGTACGAATGACATAGCTAGGAAGCGGGATGAAGGCCTGAAAAGTGATTATAGGGAGTTAGGATGGAAGCTGAAAGCCAGGACGAGTAGAGTAGTAATCTCAGGATTACTACTGGTGCCACAGGCTAGTGAGGCTAGAAACAGCGAAAACGCAGCTGAACATGTGGGTACAGAGCTGGTGTAGGAGGGAGGGCTTCAGGTTTGTAGATCATTGGGATACCTTCTGGGGAAGTAGGGACCTGTACAGGAAGGACGGGTTGCACCTGAACTGGAGGGGCACCAATATCCTGGGCGGGAAGTTTGCTAGAGCTCTTCAGGAGGGTTTAAACTAGTTTGGCAGGGGGATGGGAACCGGAGCTACAGATCAGATGATGGGGTAGCCAGTGTACAGACAGATAGAGCAAGCAGAGAGTCTATGAGGAAGGATAAGCAGTTAATAGGGCAAAGTGGCAGTCAGTGCGACGGGTTGAGGTGTGTCTACTTCAATGCAAGAGGTGTCAGGAATAAGGGTGATGAACTTAGAGCATGGATCAGTAATTGGAACTGCAATATTGTGGCCATTACGGAGACTTGGATAACACAGGGGCAGGAATGGTTGTTGCATGTTCCAGGGTTTAGATGTTTCAAATAAATAGGGAGGGAGGTAAAAGAGGTGGGGGAGTAGCATTGCTAGTCAGGGATGGTATCACAGCTGCAGAAAGGGAGGTCATGGAGGAGGTTTTGTCCACTGAGTCAGTATGGGTGGAAGTCAGAAACAGGAAAGGAGTTTTCTATAGACCCCCCCAATAGCAACAGAGACACTGAGGAACAGATTGGGAGGCAGATTTTGTAAAGGTGCAGAAGTAATAGGGCTGTTGTCATGGGCAACTTCAACTTCCCCAGTATAGACTGGAACCTCCTAAGTGCAAATAGTTTGGATGGAGCAGGTTTTGTCAGGTGTGTCCAGGAAGGATTTCTTACTCGATATGTAGATAGGCCGACTAGAGGGGGGGCCATTTTGGATTTGGTGTTTGACAACGAACCAGGCCAGGTGTCAGATCTCTCGGTGGGAGAGCATTTCAGTGATAATGATCACAACTCCCAGACTTTTACTATAGTCATGGAGAGGGAAAGGAGCAGATGGTATGGGAAAGTATTTAAGTGGGGGAGGGGGAATTACAATGCTATCAGGCAAGAACTGTGGAACACCAAGTGGGATCAGATGTTCCCAGGGAAATGCGCGGTAGAAATGTGGAGGTTGTTTAGGGAGCAGTTGCTACAGGTACTGGATAGGTTTGTCCCACTGAGGCAGGGAAAGGATAGTAAGGTGAAGGAACCTTGGATGATAAGACATGTTGAACACCTAGTCAAGAGGAAGAAGGAAGTGTACTTAAGTTTGAGGAAGCGAGGATCGGACATGGCTCTAGAGGTCTACAAGGTAGCCAGGAAGGAACTGAAGAATGGACCTAGGAGAGCTAGAAGGGGGTATGAGAAAACTTTGGTGGGGAGGATCAAGGAAAAGCCCAAGGCTTTCTGTACATATGTGAGGAACAAGAGGATGGCCAGAGTGAGGGTAGGGCCAATCAGGGATAGTGGAGGGAACTTTTGTGCAGAGTCAGAGGAGGTAGGGGAGGTCCTTAATGAATACCTTGCTTCAGTATTCACTAGTGAGAGGAACCTTGACGTTTGTGAGGACAGCATGAAACAAGCAGATATGCTCGAACAGGTTGTTGTTGGGAAGGAGAATGTGTTAGAAATCTTGAAAAACATGAGGATAGATAAGTCCCCTGGGCCAGACAGGATATACCCAAGGCCACTACGGGAAGTGAGGGAAGAGACGCTGTCCCTTTGGCAATGATCTTTGCATCCTCACTGTCCACTAGAGTAGTACCAGATGATTGGAGGGTGGCAAATGTCATTCCCTTGTTCAAGAAAGGGAATAGGGATAATCCTGGAAATTACAGACCAGTTAGTCTTACTTCTGTGGTGGGCAAATTATTGGAGAGGATTCTGAGAGATAGTATTTATGATTAATTGGAAAAGCACAGTTTGATTAGAAATAGTCAGCATGGCTTTGTGAGGGGCAGGTCATGCCTCACAAGTCTTATTGAACTCTTTGAGGATGTGACAAAACACATCGATGAAGGTAGAGCAGTGGATGTGGTGTATATGGATTTTAGCAAGGCATTTGATAAGTTTCCATGTGGTAGGCTCTTTCAGAAAGTAAGGAGCCATGGGATTCAGAGAAATTTGGCTGTCTGGATACAAAACTGGCTGTCCAATAGAAGACAGAGGGTGGTAGTAGATGGAAGGTATTCAGCCTGGAACTTGGTGACCAGTGGTGTGCCACAGGGATCTTTTCTGGGACCTCTGCTCTTTGTGATCTTTATAAATGACTTGGATGAGGAAGTGGAAGGGTGGGTTAGCAAGTTTGCCGATGACACGAATGTTGGTAGAGTTGTGGACAGCATGGAGGCTGTTGTAGGTTGCAACGGGACATTGACAGGATGCAGAGCTGGGCAAAGAAGCGGCAGATGGAAACCAACCCAGAAAAGTTTGAAGTGATTCATTTTGAAAGGTCGAATTTGAATGCAGAATACAGGGTTAATGGCAGGATCCTTGGCAGTGTGGAGGAACTGAGGGATCTTGGGGTCCACGTACATAGATCCTTCAAAATTGCGACCCAAGTCAATAGGGTTGTAAAGAAGGCATATGGTGTGTTGGCTTTCATTGGCAGGGGAATTGAGTTTAAGAGCCGTGAGGTTATGTTGCAGCTCTATCAAACTCTGGTTAGACCACAGTTGCAATATTGTGTTCAGTTCTGGTCATCTCATTACAGGAGAAATGTGGAAGCTTTAGAGAGAGTGCAGAGGAGATTTACCAGGAAGCCGCCTGGACTGGAGGGCAGGTCTTATGAGGAAAGATTGAGGGAGCGAGGGCTTTTTTCATTGGAATGAAGAAGGATGAGAGGTGACTTGATAGACGTTTACAAGATGATGAGAGGCATAGATAGAGTGGATAGCCAGACACTTTTTCCTAACAGTGGAAATGATTATTACGAGGGGGCATAATTTTAAGGTGATTGGAGGATGGTATAGGGGAGATGTCAGAAGTAGGTTCTTCATACAGAGAGTGGTGTGCGTGTGGAATGCGCTGCCGGCAGTGGTAGTGGAGTCAGATACTTTAGAGACATTTTAGCGACTCTTGGATAGACACATGGAAGATGGTGAAATGTAAGATATGCAGGGTAGGTTGATCTTGGTAGGATAATAGGTCGGCACAACATCGTGGGGTGTGCTGTACTGTTCAATGTTCTGTGTTCTATGTTAGCATCTTCCTGTCCATGGATACTGCCTGCCCTGCTGTGATGTCCAGCATATTTTGTTTTCAGCTGATATTCAAACTGTTTGGTTGTGCTGTGGCTGAGTGGAGTAAGAAATAACTTTTTCACTCAGCAGATAGTTAGGGTTTGGAATTCACTGTGTGGTGGAAACAGGTTCAATTGAGGCATTCAAAAGGGTATTGGATGTCTACTCGGCTAGTAAACGTATGGGGATAAAGCAAAAGATTGGCACTAGGTAATGATGCATGTTTGAAAAGTTGTGTAGGCATAATGGGCTGAATAGCCTCCTTCTTCACTGTAACAGTACACTATAACAAGCTAAACATTTCTGTTACCATAACGGAAAAATTTTTCAAAAGTGTAATGCTGTAGTATTCTGAAGGCACATTATTCAGTGTTTTATGTTAAATATACACAGCATGTGGTTGTATAATGTGATCCACCAAGGGATTTCTCAGACTTGTGTGTAAAATCTCTGTTTACGCTACAGCTTTTAATTAACATTTATAAGGCATTACAGAATAATGCAAACATTGATGAACAAACTCATATAAAATATAAAGATTTTTTAAAAAGATACACCCACCTCCATAGCTGTCTCATCAAGATGAAAAATGGCAGTTTGAGGAATTGTTTTCCTTTGTGCTTTTTCACTGCAATTCAATCTTCACCTGCCAGGGCAAATTTTCTTGAATTGTGGAGATCAAATCAACCATCTCTTCCAGCAGTAAACTACTGTCAGGCTGAAGGCATGCTGCCCAAGTCATACACATTAAGCCAGTTTACTGAATTCGGCTGGGGTTTTGGATGTAATCTCACATTGCGTTTTAATAGATATTAGCAGCTATACAACCCAGAGTAAAGCCATGAGGCTAGAAACTGGGGCAAGTAGCATTAATCATTTGGGCAGTATGAAGCAGTTCTAAAGTGCATGTGTTGTGTACACACACTTGTGGCATCAAGCTTGGCAGATGTCATTTTGGCACAGCTGCCAATGCACAACAAAGAACATCTGTCAGAAATGTGCAGGGTGGAACGATCATTATGCCAATGAGTATGCCATGCTTATTTGGTGCCAGAAATGCCATTTTGCAGCTCAGCCAATGCCCTGTCTTAATCTCAATCAATACAATGTGCATTAAGTAGCAGAAAGGACCCCTGTACTCGCACTCGCACTCGCACTAGCATCCTAATCACACTAAATAACCTCCAATAGTGTGATGGAATTTGTATGTTCTGCATCAGGATGTTGCGGCGTCCAATATGTGCTCATTGTAGCTTGTAACATTATCACTGCCCATTTTATTTACAACATCAGGAAAAGTGGCAGTTATTGCTCAAAGAAGACTTTCCACATCAAGCAGATGTTCACCTGCACATCTGCCAATGTGGTATACTGCATTCGCTGTACCCGTTGTGGCTTCCTCTACATCGGGGAAACCAAGCGGAGGCTTGGGGACCGCTTTGCAGAACACCTGCGCTCGGTTCGCAACAAACAACTGCACCTCCCAGTCGCGAACCATTTCAACTCCCCCTCCCATTCCTCAGATGACATGTCCATCCTGGGCCTCCTGCAATGCCACAGTGATGCCACCCGAAGGCTGCAGGAACAGCAAATCATATTCAGCCTGGGAACCCTGCAGCCCAATGGCATCAATGTGGATTTCACAAGCTTCAAAATCTCCCCTCCCCCAACCGCATCCCAAAACCAGCCCAGCTCATCTCCACCTCCCTAACCTGTTTTTCCAGTCACCTCAAGCCACACCCCCATCTCCTATCTCCTAACATCATCCCGCCCCCTTGACCTGTCCGTCCTCCCTGGACTGACCTATCTCCTCCCTACCCCCCTACCTACACTCACCTTTACTGGCTCCATCCCTGCCTCTTCGACTTGTCTGCCTCCTCTCCACCTATCCTCTCCTCTATCCATCCTCTATCCGCCTCCCCCTCTCTCCCTATTTATTTCAGAACCCTCTTCCCCTCCCCCATTTCTGATGAAGGGTTTAGGCCCGAGATGTCAAGTTTTCCTGCTCCTATGATGCTGCTTGACCTGCTGTGTTCATCCAGCCCCATGCTTGTTATCTCCGATTGCTCAAAGGTATTGTCAGTTTGTTGTCAGCCTGAGTTTTTGCATGACTTCAGGGAGCTCCTTTGGCCTTTTTTTGTTTTGCATTGCTGCTGCTAGTAATCCTTTTTGCCACCCACCTCACAGAAAGCATGAAATGCTGGAAAGCTCTTGATTGTATGTAGAAGTCCACATTTTCCACATGTTTTTCCATGTTTTGCTATTCTGCTCACTACGTCAATGGAAGGGGCAGCAAATAAGATGTCTTTGTCAGACTGCAATATTCATCTCATACTTTTGTCTGTCTTGGATGCTGTAGCTTTTGGGTTTGTCCAGTGGATCCTTTTGCTTTTTGGACTGGTGGCCTGTGACCAGCGGTGTTCCATAAGTTTCGATTCTGGATCCTCTTTTGTTTGTCAGTTACATAAATGAATTGTATGAGAATATAGAAGGCATGTTTAGTAAGTTTGCGGTTGACACCAAAAGACATTGTAGACAGTGAGGAAGATTTTCTAAGATTACAAAGGTATCTTGATGAAATGGGTCAATAGGTGGAAAATGGCAGATGGATTTCAATCTGGATAAATGTGAGGTATTGGATTTTGGTACAACAAATAGGGGTAGGGCTTATACAATTGATGGCAGTCTTGTTGAAAAGAAGGACCTGGGGTGCAGGTGCATAATTCTTTCGAGTTTGAGTCACATGTAGACAGGATGGTTAAAAAGGTGTTTGGCACACTTGCCTTCTTTGCTCAGTCCTTTGGATGTCGGAGTTGAGAAGTTATGCTGAGGTTGTATAGGATATTGGTGAGGCCTCTTCTGGAATACTGTGTCCAGTTCTGGTCGCCCAGTTTTAGAAAGGATATTACCAAGTTGGAGAGAGTTCGGGAGATATTTACTAGGATATTGCTGGGTGTGGAAGGTTTGAGTTATAAAGAAAGGCTGGATAGGCTGGGACTTTTCTCACTGGAGCACAGAAGGCTGAGAGGTGACCTGATAGAAGTTTATAAAATGATGAGTGCTACAGATAGAGTTGATGGTAGTTGTCTTTTCCCTAAGATTGGGAATTTCAAGATTAGGGGGTACATTTTTAAGGTGAGAGGAGAGAGATTTAAAAAAGACATAAGAGGCAAATTTTTTACACAGGGGGTGGTTCACGTGTGGAATGAATGCCCTGATGAAGTGCTGGATGCACGTACAATTACAATGTTTAAAAGAAATTTGGATGGATATATGAATAGGAAAGGTTTGGAGGGTTATGGCCCAGGAGCAGGCAGGTGGGACTAGTTTGGTTTGGGATTATGTTCACCATGGACTGATTGAACTGAAGGTTGGATCATAATGCATTACTTTATGACTCTATGAAATGCATCTATTGAAGGAGGTGCAATCAATATTTAGGCAATTCTATCAGCTTTACTTATGAAAAATTGCAATAGGCAGCATTTTCTCTACAATAATGAAACTATCGCTATAGTCCAGAGGCTATTAAAGGTGTATGACCTAAACTCCAGACAATTGATACAGATATTCAATTTGATTCTGAAGTAGTTTTTC
Source organism: Ginglymostoma cirratum (assembly GCA_024137785.1). Lineage (NCBI taxonomy): Eukaryota > Metazoa > Chordata > Chondrichthyes > Orectolobiformes > Ginglymostomatidae > Ginglymostoma > Ginglymostoma cirratum. The sequence continues at coordinate 31,045,681 of JAHRHZ010000263.1, read as the reverse complement.
AGTCATCCGCAGCCTCCTGGAAGACTGTTCGCCTTTTTCTTCCGTGAGCCTAGATGCATCAAACTCTATACCCTTCGTTTCTACTGGATAAACAATCTTCATATGGCTTCCTTCTAAGTCACCAAACCATAACTCTGTGTGTTGTTGCCAATTTCCAATTTAAGCTTTAGAATTTTGTAGATTTTTCTTCTTCCTTTTGTGTTTTAAATCAACAATCCTGCCATGTTACTGATCAGGATTTGATCACAGTGACCACTGTAAAAGCCAAACCTCAGTGTAGCAGTTGCTTGGAGTTCCTGTACTCCCAATAGCAACTTCCAATGATGCAGCACATAGGATGAATGGAGTTGTTGCTGTTTCCACCTTCAGAGTTGATTTGTGTCAGGAGTGCAACATGAAGCTGCTCAGGATATATAATGGTGCTAACAGCTTTGCCACCATTCCCAGTTCTCGAATTCAGCTGTCATTTACGGTGTCTGATTTCTGGAATGCTTCTCAATTCTTCTTGCCCTGCGCTTGATCTGACGCATGTCCCAGCTATTCACCTTTCCTAACTGAATGCTTCCCTGAGCTGACACTTTCAACATGCCTGTCACTGCCTGTTACCCTCACTGCCTGGGCTCTGAGAGCTCCAGGTGAAGGCCGTATGCTTCACATTTACTGAGCATTTTGAAACTTTGGGTAATTTTCGGCTGACCAGCTTCTTAGCACTTGCACCATATTGTGCATGCTGCTCCTGAAAAGACAAATTCTATACTGCCAGCATCGTACCGTGTTTGTCTTTCTCTTTGCATTTAATTAGCAGATAAACAACAAGAGATCGATCAGGCATAAAGGATCAGTCAACACAAAAATACAGAGGCCTGAGAAGTTGGCATCTATATAATCTCATTGGCCTTACTGAAACAGAAGATTCTAAGGGAACTTTTCACAGTAGATGCTGAAAGGATGCTTCTCTGTGTGGGAGAGACTAGGGGAATACCGTTTTAATAAAATGGATCTCCCATTTAAGACTGTGATGAGGAGGAAATTTTTCTTTCAGATGATCATCATTTGTCTTTGGAACTCTGTTGTACAGAGAGTGATGAAGATAGAATTATTAAGCCTTAAGGCACAGGTCAATAGATTCTTGTGACACTTGAAAGAGTAGATGTTTATTGAAGGTAAGTGGGAATGTAGATTTGAGACTACAATCAGATAAACCATGATCTCATTAAATGACAGAACAGGCTAGTGGGGTCTTGAATGACCTGCTGCTAATATGTAAGTTTGTACTACACAGCTGGAGGATATGTACGTATGTCTGAGTTGGTACCTCCCTCAGAACAAATTAAGTTTGAATCACATGATAGATTTCATCATGGGGTTAGTTGTGCTGAAAGCAGCCCATGTGATGACAGGGCCTGTGGTGTGCAAGTGTGGAAACAAAACAAAATATGGTGTTCAGGTTCTAAAATTATTGGGCTCAATATTGAGCTCAGGATGCCAAAGTGGAAAATGAGACGCTGTTCTTCCAGCATGCATTGGGTATCACTGGAGAACTGTACCAAGCCTGAGACAGAGTTGTTGGCCAGGGAACATGGCAGTGTGTTGAAGTGGCAGGCAATTGGAAGCTCAGGGTCACTTTTCATTGACAGAATGTAGGAATTCTGCAAGACAGTCACCCAATTTGTGTTCCATCTTCCCAAAGTACAGTAGGCAATGTTGTGAGCAGTGAACACATAGACTAGATTGAATGAAGTCAGGTAAATTGCTGCTTCACCTAGAAGGTGTGTTTGCAGCCTTGGATGGTGAGGAGTGGAGAGGAAAAGACGCAAATGTCGCACTTTCTGTGATAGCATGGGAAGATGCAGTGGGCGTGTAGGGAGGTGTTGGGAATGGAGTAGGAGTGGACCAGGGTGTCCCGAAGGGAATAGTCCCTGTGAAATGCTGAAAGGGGGATGGGAGGGGAATATGTGTTTGCTCATGCCATCCCACTGGAGGTGATGAAAATTGTAGCTTATGATCCTTTTTCACAATTTGCCTAGAGCACATTTTAGTGCCCCCTTTAGACACAGGGTGCCTCCCCATTACTACTTACTCCACTAACACCTCCAGTAGCCTGGAGATCCATGCTGTCCCATGTTTAACCATTCTTCTGTCTTTTCCAGGAATGCCTCAACTTGCACAGTGCTCTGCAACTGTCATAACGCACCTCCTCCTTAAGAAATGCAGGCTAGCTTGAAATAGTATGAAGGAAAAGTGTTAGAATGGTTTGAAGTGAAACAGGAGCCTGTCAACCCTGTGTTTTGTTACCTACCTTATTTGATTTTCTCATGAACATGTCAGTGAGTTTGAACAATAGGCCACATCTCAGTGAAAGACAATTGTTGCTATTCTAGTGACTAAAGAGCTGTACTGAAACAAGGGATGTGTCCAATATCAGCTTCTCGATGACTAATTGCACTTCTTGTACAAAGGAATACAGAAGATGAAGCAATAATGAAAAAATGGATATTGAGGGTAAGGTTGGAAGCAGTGAGCAAATGTGTTAATGTACCTCACAGTCTTCTTCCCTAGCAAATGTGAAAGGTGGAAAGACAGGTTACTGTAGCAGCAAGTGAATTTTTTGCACAAATTGTCTCAGTGAAGAGAACTTCGGATTCAGCGGCTGCTGTGTTTTTTGTGTGAGAAATCCAGGTAGTCCTTAAAGACACAGAGCCTCATGAAAAATAGTGGCATATTAAATGTAGGGAGGAATTAAAGTAAGAAGTCTCAATATTGACTACATGAAGATACCAGAAACCTCTAATGTGACTGTGATTGTCAGGATGATAAAGATGGCCTTATTTATCATCTGAAATTACATTTTAGTCATCAATTATACGAGAACATATGAAATATAAGCAAATAGACCATTCAGCCCCTCAAGCCTGCTCCATTGTTCAATACAAAAATGGTTGCTCTTCTACCCGAACTTTACTTTTCTGTCCACTTTCTACATCCTTCGATTCCCTGGAGAGCAAAGATTTGTCAATCACAACATGAAATATATTCAGTAATGGAGAATGCGCCTGGACTCCCAATCTCATTACAGCTTTTGGCAACCTTAGGCAAGAGAGTGAATTTCAGGGGTGAGGTGAGAGTAACTGCCCTTGATAGTGCATTTGACTCAGTATGATATCAAGGAGCCCTAACAAACCTGAAGTCAACAGAAACCAGGGGAAAGTACCTCAGTGGTTGAAATAATCTAAAGCAAAAGAACATGGTTTTAGTTGTTGGAGGACTATCATCTCAGCCTGCAGATATTTTAGCAAGAATTACTCAGGATGGTAACCACGTCCAACATCATTAGCAGCTTCATTAATGATTTTTCTTCCATCATAATCATCATAATGTCAGATCTTCATGTTCACTGATGATTACATAATGTTCAGCACCATTCACAACTCCTTAGATACTGCACCATGCCTAAATGCAGCAAAGCCTAGTCAACATCCAGTCTTGGGCTGATAAATGGCAAGTGACATTCATGCTACACAAGTGCCAGGCAATGACCATTTTCAACAAAAGAGCTTGTAATCACTGCCCCTTATTGTTCACTGAATCCTCCCTTATCAACATCCTGCATGTTACCATTGACTAGAAACTGAGCTGGACTACTCATATAAATGTTGCAGTGACAAGAGCAGGTCAGAGGCTAGGAATTCTGTAGCGAGGAACTCATCTCCTGTCTCCCAAAGACTGTTCATCATCTACAAGGCATTAGTCAGGGGTGTGATGGAGTACTCCCCACTTGTCTGGATGAGTGCAGCTCCGACAACTTTTAAATAGCTTGACACGTCCCAGGACAAAGCAGCCTGCTTGATTAACATCTTATGCACAGTTTTCAACATCTATCCCCTTCACCATTGATGTACAATCGCAGTTATGTGCACTATCTACAAGATGTAGTAGAGTTACTCACCAAGTCTCTTCTGACAGTACTCCTCTTTCAAGCACATGATATCTTTTACCTTGAAGGACAAGGGCAGAAGATGTATGGAAACTCCACCATCTGCAAGTTCCTTTTTTAGTCACAAAGCATCCTGACTTGAAAATGTATCCTTCACTGTCACTGGGCTATAATCTTGGAACAGCCTCCCTAACAGCAGTGTCGGTGTCCCTTTACCCCAACAACTGCAGTGGTTCAAGAGGACAGCTCTCCAACACCTTCCCAATGGCAAATACAGATAGATAATAAATGCTGGTCAGCATTGCTGCCATTCTATGAAAAGTAAACTCTTAAAGTTTCAAATCCTTTACGTTTCTCTTATTTCAGTCTTAAATGATTGGATTGTGTGGATGTCCTGTCTCAAAGATCTGCCAGCCAGTCTGATTGGGACTGCAAACAGCTCCCAGATTTGAGGTCCTGGTGTTCTGGAGCAGGTAAGAGCAGGGGATTGTACAGTGGGAAGGGGATCCTAAGATATTGGAGAGAAGGTCTGGAGATCTTCTGAGAGATTTTAGGGCAGAAGGAGCACTGTGGAATCAGATGTTGGGGCAGGCAGTGCCTGATGTGTAATAGGGGACCTTGAGGAAATCACCGCTCATTTCCCACTCAAGACCTGAGCAGTGTGACTTCTGCGCTTTTCTCTACCCTACCATTCTCCCTCAAAATTGATCCTGGGTACGAAGCAGTCCCTAAAAGACTAATAATTGACTAACGGCCGCAAACTGGGACAAGAACATTTCGACCTCTCTAGATCTTGCTTGTCCTACATAAAAGGAGAGGTTGGAGATTCCAGGAAAACAGCAGAAGGGGATTTGGGGATTTTGACAGGTCCACTTCTCCACAGGCCCCCAGCAGACACTGTAAGATTCTGCCTTAGGCATGTGGGCAGTGGCCCTGAAAGGATTAACTGATGTTGTAATGTAGCACTACCCATCAGGACATAAGCCATTGTCTCTGTGAGGAACCAGCAGGCCTGTCAGTTTTATCTCTGCATGTCACCAGGTCAAATTGGACTTGTTTCCATCAGAGTTTAGAAAAGTGAAGGGTGACTTTATTGAATTGTATACAATATTAATTGGTCTCGTACGTGAGTCCAGAGCTAGAGGACACTGTTTGAAAATTAAGTGGCGTACAGAGATGATCATTTGTTTCTCTGAGGATTATGTAATTTTGGAGTGTCCTATCTCAGAAGGTGGTGGAGGGAGGGCATTGGGGGTTTTCCTTATGGTGGTTGTAGACAAATTCTTCACCATGGATTAAAGGAAGGTAAACATAATGATTTGGCATTGTTCATGCACAATTCACAGTGATAATCACATCCAAATTTGTGTGGTGGACAGAAGATGGTTCTGGCAATGAGTGCTTCTTTTTTTGGGATTACGTTCAGTGCTGGAGCTCATTTCCTCACTTTCTTCAAGCAGGTATTTGGATACAGAACTGGCTCAAAGGTAGAAGACAGAGGGTGGTGGTGGAGGAGTGCTTTTCAGACAGGAGGCCGTTGACAAGCAGTGTGCCACAAGGATTGGTGCTAGGTCCACTGCATTTCATCATTTATATAAATGATTTGGATGTGAACATAGGAGGTGATTGGAGGTGTAGTGGACAGCGAAGAAGGTTACAAAAACGGAAGTTGCTGGAAAAGCTCAGCATGTCTGGTAACATCTGTGAAGAAAAAAAATCAGAGTTAATGTTCCGGGGCTGGTGCCCCTTCCTCTGAAGAAGCATCACCGGACTCGAAAGATTAACTCTAATATTTTTCTTCACAGATACTGCCAGACCTGCTGAGCTTTTCCAGCAACTTCTGTTTTTTTCTCATAATTTACAGCATCCGTAGTTCCTTCAGTTTTTATTTAGCAAAGAAGGTTACCTCAGAGTACAACAGGACCTTGATCAGATGGGCCAATGGGCTGAGGAGTGGCAGATGGAGTTTAATTTAGATAAATCTGATGAGCTGCACTTTGGAAAGGCAAATCAGGGCAGAACTTATACACTTAATAGTAAAGTCCTGGGGAGTGTTATGAAACAAAGAGACCTTGGGGCGCAGGTTCATAGCTGCTTGAAAGTGGAGTCGCAGGTAGATAGGATAGTGAAGAAGGCGTTTCGTATGCTTTCCTTCAAATGGTCAGTGCATTGAGTATAGGGTTTAGGGAGTCAGCTTGTGGCTGTACAGGACATTGATTAGGCCGCTGTTGGAATACTGTATGCAGTTCCAGCCTCCCTGCTATAGGAAGGATGTTGCGCAAGTTGAAAGGGTTCAGAAAAGATTTACAAAGATGTTGCCAGGGTTGGAGAGTTTGAGCTATAGGGAAAGGCTGAATAGGCTGGGGTTATTTTCCTTGAGGCATTGGAGGCTGAGGGGTGACCTTATATATGTTTGTAAAATCATGAGGAGCATGGTAAATAGACAAGGCTTTTTCCCCGGCATAGGGGAGTCCAAAACCAGAGGACATTGGTTTAATGTGAGAAGGAAAAGATTTAAAAAGGACCTAAGCGGCAACTTTTTCATGCAGAGGGTGGTGCATGTATGGAGTGAGCTGCCAGACGAAGTGGTGGAGGCTGGTACAATTACAACATTTAAAAGGCATTGGATGGATATAAGAATAGGAAGAGTTTAGAGGGATATAGGCCAAGTGGCGACATATGGGTCTGGATTTAAATAGGATATCTGGTCGGCATGGATGAGTTGGACTGAAGGGTCTGTTTTCATGCTGTACATCTCTATGATTCTGTGACTGAAAGACAGTAATTATGGTTTTTATAAGTTAAGCATTGATTTTGGAACTTAAACAAAAACAAAAAAAAATGATACTTTAAACTGGAGGAAAGACAGAGAGTAGGGGAGATGAAGTTTCAGGAGAGTGACCATGTGGAGAGTTTGGAGAACAGTTATAGAGATCAACAAGAATACATCAAAAGAATCAAGCAATAAAGTTTCACAGCTGACTGACTGTGAAATTACAAACATTGCTGCAATTGGTTAAAGAAAAGCAAACAGTGCAGTGCAGTTTCACAGATGACCTTGGGAGACCTCACTATCAGAACTACACATAGCATCTGGGAGTGATCAGTCATGATTTTAGAACCTCACCAACGAAGTGTCTGATTTAAAGACTTGTAAAACTTATAAATCTTAATCTGGTTTTTTTTTGTAAATCTATAACTGTGAGTAGGGTGAGTTTTTTTAAAAGTTTTATTGCAACCTGTATCTTGATTAAATTTTTAATGTAAAAGATAGGTATGAAGTTATCCAAGAGCAGTGACTTTGAACAGTAAGACTGTGCTTAATGCTAAGTTTTTAAGAAAGTGTGCTGTGATTGTTTTTGGGTATATTCTGGCTTTGTAGGTTGTTTAAGGTGCAGAGATGGCTTTTAGTGCAGTAATGTGCTCTTCCTTTTGCTTGTGGGAGATTAGGGAGAATTTCAACGTTCCTGGAGATTATGCCTGCAGGAAATGTGTTTGGATGCAAATCCTATCAGATCGCAGGATCGATTGGAGCAGCAGCTGAAGGCAATAAGGAATTTGCAGGAGCAAGTGGGTGGGATGGATGACAGTTTCAAAAAGGTAGAAAAACTGCAGGTACAGTCAGATAGATGGATTACCTCCAGGAAAGGTAGGAGAGGTAGGCAAGTCACGCAGGAGTGTCCTGTGGCTATCTCCATCTCAAACAAGTAAGCTGTTTTACATAAATGTCAGGTCGATGGCCACTCAGGGGAATATAGCACTGATAACCAGGTTTCTGGTCACAAAACTGGTTCTGTTCTAATGAGGAATATGTCAGGTTCCAGCGATCAATCGTGGTAGGGGACACTGTGGTCAGGGGTACAGGCAGATATTTTTGCAGCTGACAGCGAGGTATCAGAATGGTGTGTTGCCTCCCTGAAGCCAGGATCAAGGATGTCTTGGAGACAGTGCAGAATATTCTCAAAGGGAGACAGACCAGCAGGAGGCCATTGTACATGTTGTACCAATGACATAGAAAGAGAACGGGACGAGGCTCTGCAGAGAGAATATAGGAAATTAGGCAGGTGCTTTAAAAATCAGTCCTCAGAGATAGTAATCCATGTGTTAGTGACAGTAGAAATAGAAGGATAAGGCAGATAAATGTGTGACTCAGGAACTGATGCTGGGGGCAGGGATTCACATTTTTGGATCATTGGGATCTCTTCTGGGGTAGAAATGACCTGCATCAGAAAGACAGGATGCACCCTGAATTGGAAAGGGGCCGGTATTCTGGCAGGGAGACTTGCTATTAGTGGCTAAGTTATTAGTAGGGATTCTGAGGGACAGGATTTACATGCATTTGGAAAGGCAAGGATTGATTAGGAATAGTCAACTTGGCTTTGTGCATTGGAAATCATGTGTCACTAACTTGATTGAGCTTTTTGAAGGAGTGCCAAGAAGATTGATGAAGACAATGTGGTGGACTTTGTTTATACAGACTTCAGTAAAGCATTCGACAAGGTTGCACATGATGGGCTAGTTAGTAAGGTTAGATAATATAGGATCCGGGGGACCTAGCTAATTGGATACAAAATTGGCTTGAAGGTATGAGACAGAGGGTGGTGGTAGAGGGGTGTTTTTCAGACAGGAAGCCTGTGATAAGCAATGTGACACAAGGATTTGTGCTGGGTCCACTGCTTTTTGTCATTTGTATAAATTATTTGGTTGTGAATATAGGAAGTATGGTTAATAAGTTTGCAGATGACAATAACATTGATGACATAGTGGACAGTGAAGAAGGTTATCTTAGAGTACAATGGGACCTTGATCAGATGGGCCAATGAGCGGCAGATGGAGTTTAATTTAGATAAATGTGAGGTGCTGCATTTTGGAAAGGCAAATCAGGGCAGGACATATACATTTAATAGGTGGATCCCTGGTGACTGTTGCCGAACAAAGGGACATAGGGGTGCAGGTGCATAGTTCCTTGAAAGTGGGGTCGCAAGTGGATAGGTTAGTGAAGAAAGTATTTGGCATGCTTGCCTTCACTTGTCAGTGCATTGAGTATAGGAGATGGAATGTCATGTTGCACGTGTACAGGACATTGGTTGGGCTACTTTCAGAATATTATGTCCAATTCTGGTCTCCCTGCTATAGGAAAGATGTTGTTAAACTTGAAAGGATTCAGAAAAAAATTATTAGGGTATTTCTGGGATTGGAGGGTTTAGCTACTGGGAGAGGCTGAATAGGCTGGTGCTATTTTCCCTGGAGCATTGGAGGCTGAGGGGTAACCCTTATATAGGTTTATAAAATCGTGAGGGGCATAATTAGAGTGAATAGACAAGGTCTTTTTCCCAGGGTCCAAGACTAGAGGGCGTGGGTTTAAGATGACAGGGGAAAGATATAAAAGGTTAAAAAAGAAACAAAGTAACTGCAGATGCTGTAAATCAGAAGCATAAACAGAAATTGCTAGAAAAGCTTAGCAGGTCTGGCAGCATCTGTGGACAGAAATCAGAGTTAACGTTTCGGGTCCAGTGACCCTTCCTCAGAAGATTTAAAAGGGACTTGAGAGACAACTTTTTCATGCAGAGGGTTGTATGTGTACGGAATGAGCTGCCAGAAGAAGTGGTGGAGCCAGGTACAATTACAACATTTAAAAGGCACCTGGATGGGAACAAGAATAGGAAGGGTTTAGAGGGATATGAGCCCAATGCTGGCAAATGGGACTAGATCAGTTTAGGATATCTGGTCAGCGTGGACAAGTGGACTAAAAGGTCAGTTTCCATGCTCTGTAACTTGTGACCCTGTTTGCCTTCATGAACCAGGGATGTGCAATTTGGAACTATTCCCCATTCCTCCCCATCCCCTACAAACCTGCGTGCTCCATCCAAAAGAAAACAATCCCTGCAACCCCTGCAAAAATGGTAGATGCAATGTTTGTTGGCAGAACTTCTAATTTGAGCCTCTGGAGCCATTTTTTTAATGACAGAGAAGGTCTTTGGAATTTTCTTGTGAAAATTTGGATAAAAATATCATTCTGCTGCAATGATTTTTTTTCTCATTCAGGTTGTTCCGTCTGCAGGTAATTCAATTGAGGTTTGACTCTCAGCTACTAATTTTTTTTCATTTCCCCATCAGACAATACTTACATTCACCTGTAGCTTGAAGGACAGTAAGCCGAATGACCTATTTCTAACCAGCATATTCTCCATAATCTAAGTAAATCTATGCATCTGTTAGCCTTTAAGAGAGTGAGATTCATCTTATAATTTTGTTGTTTAACTGACAGAACAGTAAGTAATGATCCTATCAAAAAGATTAATTTTTATTGTTGGAAGATGAATGAACAATTATCATAGAGCACATTTTTTATGTTGAATTTCATTATCATATTTTTGAGCCACTGTTATTCTATCCAGCACTAATAAGCTGTGTGGAAAAATAATGATATTCAGATTCACTTTAAATAGGAAGATGTACAACATATAAACATTAGTAATAGCGATCATCTCGATTACAAACCTGCTTATGAAAGATAAATTTGCAAAATGTTGCATATGAATTAGACTACTTCACTTTTCAACATTTTAATGTTTAAAAGCATTATTCAAATTTGATTTCTTAGTTTAGGTCATGACTGAAATGATCAGCAGACTATTGAAGACCATTATTCAGTTCTTCCTTCACACTGTACCAAAGGAAGGTGGATTTACTTTAAAAAAGTCAACAATTATTTTCTTCAGAAATTACAAGCAGAAAAAATTATGCATATTGATAGAGACTTAAGATTCATCCATATGTAATAACGATGGCACAAGGAACGAAATTGCATAGATAAAATGAATGGCTTAGCTTTATGCTTATTGCACACATGCATGAAGTCCAAGAACAATTTGATGCCTGCAAGGCACTAAAGACCAATATAGGACACTTCTCCAACTTCCCTCTTCTGATGCGGGAGTGCACCAAACATTTTGCATTTATGATCAGCCACTATCAACTGAGTTGAATTGATTGATTTGTTCACAAAACTTAACATTAGTGGGACTAGTATAGAACAGAGTAGAAACAAGTGTAAAACATAAGACAGGCTGAATACAGAATAATATGGAAGATTCTTTGAGAACCTTTTCCGTTAGGTTATTCTCAAAAAAAGCTGCAATAGATTTTCTAAATTAAATTGATGAGAATGCACATTGACTTCACTTTCACAAAATAAGTACCCATTTTGAGAAATTACTGAGACATATATTGTTTGAAGGAGTTCTGCTATCTAGCTACATGGACTATGACATTTCAATGGAAGTAGATATTCTACCGCAGTATGAAAAGCGATGAATAACTACAAATTGTATTTCAGAATTTGATCTATACGATGCTGTTGTTCCTTACTTTCCTGTCACTCCTCACGCTCCATAGTCTCGTTCACATTGATTAATAATTTTGGTATAAAAGCTCTTAATGGTAGATATTTATGTGGATGAATGATTCCAAGAAGACACTGCAGAGCCTCAGTCCTTGGTTTTGATTGTATCCGTTGGTTTACAACAAAGTTCCTTTCAGGACTGCAAGAAGTTGGGTGGCACAGTGGCTCCGTAGTTAGCACTGCTACCTCACAGCACCAGGGGCCTAGGTTCAATTCCAGTCTGAGATGACTGTCTGTGTGGCATTTACATGTTCTCCCTGTATCTGTGTGGGTTTCTGCTAGGTGCGCTGATTTCCTCCCGCAGTCCAAAGATAGGTGGATTAGTTGTGGTAAATGTGGGGTTATGGGGATACGGTTGTGGGGGCTGGGCCTGGATATGATGCTCTTTGGAGGGTCGGTGCAGACTTGATGGGCCAAATGACCTCTTTCCACACTGTAGAGATTCTAAGTTTTTGGAAGCAGTGAAATTAGTCACCATTATGAATAGTTGGAGCATCTTGCCTGTTTGGGAGTCGACTCATCAAAACTGATGTATCTAACAACATACTCAGATAACATCTAAGATCCAATGGAATACTATAGACCTGAAATCTGTTTCTTTCCACAGATTGTGTTAGACCTATTGAGTATTTTCTCTCTTTATTGCAGAGCTCCTATGTCTGCACTGTTTTAACTTTGCTGTTCTGAAGAAGGGGTACAGGATTTGAAACATTTACTCTGCTTTCTCTCCACAGATGCTGCCAGATCCATTGAGTTTCTCCAGCAATTTCAATTTCAGTTTACTTGAATGTTCTGTGTTGTTGTTTTATTTATATTTAACATACTTTTCATTTGAGTACCTGAAAAAAAAAGTGGTGAGATTACACTGATGAAAAAAAGCTTTGTGTTGACTACTTCTCTAAAATCCTTTCTCTGGAAAGAAAAATGGCAGAAAATCATGACATGGATCAATGGCATTTTAGTAACATCTGAGAAAAAAGCCTGCTGAAGGTGACTTCTCACACTCTCTGATGCTCGGGATTTGATCTTGGCTTGTTTTGTGTACGAATTAGTACAATGGGACTTGTCATCCTGAAGCAACATAGCTTTGTTTTATGTTGCTTTCCATCCTATAGTCAGATTTAGGTGGTGTGGTGGTAATGTCATTTTACTAATGATCCAGAGGCGCAGGTTGATATTCTGGAGGCATGGGTTAAAATCCCACAACAGGAGTTTATAGCTATTAAACTCAATGGATAAATCTGGAACGTAATGTTAGTCAACGCCAACAATGGTTACCGTGAAATTCTCATTGTAAAAGCCTATACGGTTCACTAATGACCTTTAGGAGAGGAAATCTGCCATCCTTAGCTGTCTGGTCGACGTGTGATTTTGAACTCACAGTGATGTAATTGACTCTGAAATGTTCTAGTAAGCCACCCAGCTCAAGGGGAATAAAAATGGGCAGTAAATCTTGTCAGCATTATTCACATCCCGTGAAAGAATAAATAAAAGCAGGTAGCTATAATCGTACCGCATATCCATTAACACAAACAAACCAAATGAGATAATCTGGCCTGGAAAATTAATTTTTGTTTGTCTTTTTTATTTAGTTTTATCTAATACCATGGCTGAGAAGGTGCTATTGTTACAACTTTTATTGTGTTACAGTCATCTTTTATAAATGTGCTTGAAGAATGGAAATGCTGACCCAAAGAGATTAGAGCAAATGCCACTAAAGAATTAATGTACACTTTAAAGAATGCCAACCCCTAAATATGTTTCATCAAGTACGATACATTTCACTTAGTTAACATAAAACTACCCAGCGCAGAGAAACCATTTTAAACCTGCTCCATTGGTTAAGAATCAGGGAGTCTAACGGACATGATTTGACCCGAATGTGTAAGCTGTTAAAAATACATTTCATAACTTGCTGGAGGATTTGTAGATCCAAGTAAAAGAACGTTAGAAAGCCAGTAAGGTGATGCTCCTGCAAGAACAGGAGTCATAGAATCATAGAGTCATAGAGATGTACAGCACGAAAACAGATCCTTCGGTCCAACTCGTCCATGCTGATCAGATATCCTAGATAAATGTACTCCCATTTGCCAGTATTTTGCTCATATCCCTCTAAACCCTTCCTAGTCATATACCCATCCAGATGTCTTTTAAATGTTGTAATTTTACCAGTCTCCACCACCTTCTCTGGCAGCTCATTCCATACACGCACCATCCTCTGCATGAAACAGTTGCCCCTTAGGTCTCTTTAAAATCTTTCCTTCATCACCTTAAACCTATACCCTCAAGTTTTGCACTCCCCTATCCCAGGGAAAAGACCTTGTCTACTTACCCTATCAATGCCCCTCATGATATTCTAAATTTCTATAAGCCTCCGAGCTCCAGAGGAAATAGCCCCAGTCTATTCAGCCTCTCCCCATAGCTCAAACCCTCCAACCCTGGCAACATCCTTGCAAATCTTTTCTGAACCCTTTCAAGTTTCACAATATCCTTCCTATAGGAGGGAGGCCTGAATTGCTCGCAGTATTCAAATAGTGGCTCAACCAATGTCCTGTACAGCCACAACATGACCTCCCAACTCCTATACTCAATGCACCCTTCTCAATAAAATTACAAATGTATGAATACTGAAAGAATTAATATTTAGAAAGGAAACGAGCAACTTTAAAGATTTAGATTTTGGAATCAAGACAATTTCTAAATTTGTGAATGACACAAATTGTAAGGTGTAGCCCATACGGAGGGTGACAGTACACGATGTGCGAAGTGAATGTACAATTAGCACCTGGATCTCAACACAGCTAAAGTAAGAACTGAAATGAGTTGCAAAGTGATCTGGGGGTACAGGGGGTCCCCAATTTACAAACGTCTGATTTAAGAATGCTCGTACTCTGAATGGTATCTCATACAGGGGTGTCACTTCAAAGATCCGACATATGAACATTTCCTATACTTACGAATGGCTCCTTTACATTGTTGCGATTTACGTGCAAATTGACTTGTGAACAGACTCTAGAATAGACCATGTTTGCACCCCGGGGCTTGCTTGCACGAAGAGATAAATCACAAAAAGCTGCAACATGCATCATTATGACCATGAAAAAGGCAAACCACAAAGGTGTAGTAGTAAAAGCATTGATTTGTAATGTCGAAGATATATGTGGAATATATGAACTTCTTTTAGACCAAATTTAGGGCACTGTGTACCATTGTGGTCACCAGGTGATAAAAAGGATTTCAAAGCTTCGGAGAGGACATTAAGAAGATTTATAATGATGATATCAGTCTTGTGAGGTTACATCTATCAGGAAAGGATCAACAGGCTGGTCTCTTTTCTCTTGAAAAGAGAGGGTACCCGGGATTACCTTTCGAAGGCATTTAAATAATGAATTTGATTTCACAGAACCATAGAGTACAAAAGAGGCTCTTTAGCCCACTGCATCTGTACCTTAAAAAATACACTACTATCCGCATTAGTCCCACTTTCCTGCACTAGGCCCATAGCCTTAAATGACACTTCAAGTGTTCGTCCAAATACTTATTAGAAGTTGTGAGGTTACCTGCCTTAAGACCCTCCCAGAGCGTTCCACACTCCCATCATTCTCTGGGTAAAAAAATATTTAATGGGTTTAATAGGATAGACACAAAAAAAAGTTTCCATTTAGGATGGGGGGAGGTGCGGGAGGCTGCAGTGGGAGCATCCAAGACTAGAGATCAAAATACAGAATAGTCACTTTAACATTCAAAAACTTCAGAAACTGACTGCATTATGTTTGTTTTCCACTTTTCTTGCATTCTCTCTTCCACCCACCCCACCACTTTGACTTGTTTCTGTCTTGTTTATTTTGTTCTTAATAGAGATGACCCATTCCCTCCCTTTCACATCTTTATTTATATCAATTTTACATCTTTTCTCTTTCTCCATCATTAACAACACATTTTTTTTTTGTATTGGGCTTTTGCCTCTGTCAAAAGTATAAATAAAAGATCTTGCAACACATTTCAGTTCTGAAGAAGAATGATATCCACCTTGAAATATTAGCTCTGTTTCTCTCTTCACAGATGCTGCCAGATCTGCTAAGTTTCTCCAGCATTCTCTGTGTTTATTTCAGACACCCAGCATCCACAGTATTTTGCCTTTATTCAGTTATCAGAGCAGGTTTGACACAACTCAGTTCTGGATCAGATCAAGGAGATAAAAGTTTACTCCCAGAAAGAGCTGGAGAAATCTCCTGTGAAATTAGTTTGTGTTGCCTAAATCTGTGTGGTACTTGTGGTACGTTGCTCTTCCCACTATACTAACGTTTACAGTACTTCAAAGCATTTGGAGTATTTTGGAAAATCCAAAGATTACCAAAGATGTTAAGTTCTCTCTTCGCTGAAACATTTTTCTGAGTTGGAAATCTAAGCTTACTTTACCTTTGGGGAGGGGAAGGGCAAAGGAAACACAGCCCTTGTGGAGACAAAGTCCCACCTTCACATTGAGAATACCCTCCATCGTGACGTGTGACACTATCATTGTGCTAAATGGGACAGACTTTGAACAGATCTAGCAACTCAAGTCTGGGTATCCATGAAGTGCTATGGGCCATCAATACAGCAGAATTATACTCCAGCACAATCTGTAACCTTATAGTCGGCACCTGGCCCACACAACCATTACCATCAAGCCAGGGGTTCAACCCTGGTTCAATGGAGAGTGCAGGAGGGCATGCCAGGAGCAGCACCAGACATACCTAAAACCGAGGTGAACCTACCGAACAGGACCACTTGCATGCCAACAACATGACCAGCAAGTGATGGACAGAGCTAAATTATCCGACAACCAACAGATCAGATCTAAGCTCTGCTGTCCTGCCACATTCATTCAGGAATAATGGTGGACAATTAAACAACTGACTAGAGAAGGAAGCTCCACAAATATCTCCATCCTCAATGATGAAAGAGCCCAGCACATCAGTATAAAAGATAAGGCCGAAGCATTCGCAGCAACCTTCAGCCAGAAATGCCAAGTGGAAGATCCATCTTAACCTCATGGAGCTGTAGAGTCATACAGCATGGAAACAGACCTTTCAGTCCAACTAGTCCATGCCAAACACAATCCCAAACTAAATTAATCCCACCTGCCTGCCCCTGGTCCATATCCGTCCAAACCTTTCCCTGACATGTTCTTATCTAAGTGCCTTTTAAACATTGTGACTGCACCTGCATCCACCACCTCCTCAGGAAGTTCATTCTACCTTCTGTATAAAAATATTGCCCCTCATGTCTTTTTTAAGTCTCTCTCTTCTCTCACCTTAAAAATATGCCCCCTAGTCTTGTAATTCCCATCCTAGGGAAAAGGCACCTGCCATTAACCCTATCTATACACCTCATAATTTTGTAAACCTCTATAAGGTCACCTCTCAACCTCCTATGCTCCAGTGAAAAAAGTCTCAGCCTATCCAGCCTTTCTTTATAACTCAAACCTTCCATACCTGGTAAATCTCTTCTGATTCCTCTCCAGCTTAATAATATCTTTCCTATAACAAGGTGACCAGAGCTTGACACAGTATTCCAGAAGTAGCCTTACCAATGTTCTGTACAATCTATACATGACTTACCAGCCACTAAACTCAAAGGACTGATTAATGAAGGCAAGTGTTCTAAACAGTCTTTTAACTGCCCTGTCTATATGTGATGCAAACTTCAAAGAATGATGTACCTGAACCCCTAGGTCTTTCTGTTCTACAAGACTACCCAAGGCCCCACCATTAATTGTATGTCTTTCCCGTGTTTGTTGTACCAAAATGCAATATCTTAACCGGATTGAACTCCAACTGCCATTTTTCAGCCCATTGACCCATTTGACCAAGAACCCTATGTAATTTGGAAAACCTTCTTCACTGTCTACTTGGCCACCAATTGTCCAGAGCATCATAAATGCCAGTCTTCAGACAATTCAATTCACTCCACATCATATCAAGAAAAGGTTGGAGATGCTGGATACTGAAAAGTCAATGGGCCCTGACAACATTCCTATAATAATACTGAAGACTGATGCTCTAAAATTTGCCAGTCCCCTAGCCGAGCTGTTCCAGTACAGTAACAACACTGGCATCTACCCAACAATGTGAAAACTTGCCCAGGTATGTCGGTACACAAAAAGCAAGATAAATCCAAACCAGCTAGACTACTCTCGATCATCAGTAAAGTGATGGTGGGTGTCATCAACAGTGCCATCAAGTAGCACTGGCTCAGCAATAACCTGTTCAGGGACGCTCAGTTTGGGTTCCACCAGGGCCACTCAGCTCCTGACCTCATTACAGCCTTGGTTCAAACATGGACAAAAGAGCTGAATTCCAGAGGTGAGGTGAGAGTGACAGCCCTTGACATCAAGGCCACATTTGACCAAGTGTGGCATCAAGGAGCCCTAGCAAAACTGGAATCAATGGGTATCGGGGTAAACTCTCCGCTGGCTGGAGTCATAGCTGGCACATAGGAAGACGGTTATGGTTGGCCATCTCAGCTCGAGGACATCTCTGCAGGAGTTCTTCAGGGTAGTGTCCTTGGCCCAAACATCTTCAGTTGCATCATCAATGACCTTCACTCCATCATGAGGTCAGAAGTGGGGATATTCACTGATGATTGCACAATGTTCAGCACCATTTGAGACTCTTCAGATACTGAAGCAGTCCATGTTCAAATGCAACAAAATCTGGACAATACCCAGGCTTGGGCTGACAAGTGGTAAGTTATGCTCACACCACACAAATGCCAGGCAATGACTATCTCCAATAAGAGACAATCCAACCACCATCCCTTGATATCCAATGGTGTTACCATCAATGAATTCCCCTTTATCACCATCCTGGGGATTATCATTGACCAGAAACTCAACTCGACTTGCTACATAAACACAGTGACTAAAAGAGCAGGTCAGAGGCTAAGAAAACTGCAGTAAGTAACTCACCTCCTGACTACCCAAAACGTGTACACCATCTACAAGGCATAAGTCAGGAATGTGATGGAATACTCCCCACTTCCCTGGATGGGTGCAGCTTCAACAACACTCAAGACGCACCATCTAAGACAAATCAGTCACTTGACATTACCTTCACAAGCGTCCATACCCTCCACCAACGACGCTCAGCAGCAGTGTGTATTACCCACAAGTTGCACTGCAGAAATTCACCAAAGATCCTCAGACAAAACCTTCCAAACCCACAACCACTTCCATCGAGAAGGACAAAAGCGGCAGATACGTGGGAACATCACCATCTGCAAGTTCCCCTCCAAGCCACTGACCCTCCTGACTTGGAAACATATTGTTGTTCCTTCATTGTCACTGGGTCAAAGTCTCCCTAATGGCATTGTGGGTCTTCCTACAGCATGCGGACTGCAGCGGTTCAAGAAGGAAGATCAGTCATCACCTTTTCAAAGGCAACTAGGGATGGGCAAAAAATATTGGCCAGCCAGCAACACCAACATCCCTTGGAAAAATCCAGTTAATCTGGTCGGTATGGTAGCTAACATAAGAACAGAAGTAGGACATTTAGCCCTTTGAGCCTGTTTTGCCAATCAGTTAGATTTTGGTTGACCTGTGACCTAATCTGGAATGTTTAATAATATTAATAGTATTTTGTTCAAGAAACATGATGCCAGCCAAGGCTGAACTGAAATGTGGCTGACTTGCATTGAAAAAGTCATAATATTCATACATACATGAAGAAATCAGGAAGCGCGATAATCATTTAATGACAGAATTGGATGAACTAATTTAGCAGGTAATGAGGAAATCATGGATGGAATATTTAAAGAAGTCGTATTGAATAAAACCTATATTAAAATTACAAACCTACATTATGGATGTTAAACTACATTTACACACTCTGTTGAGGAGCTGAGCCACTTAGGTAGGGCTACATTGGTACTTTTTCATCCTGCATCCTATAAGGATGAATTTAGCTGAATCCCTGAATTGCCTTGATAGGTTTCACCATTGTGGTGCTGGTAATCAGTTCTGAAGTTGAGTAGATTGCATCAGGGATTTTTGAAAGTACAAATATTACATCTCTTGTTCATTGAGTTTCAAGATTTGTGACATGATGATGAAGGTGGTTATAGATTGAATTTCAAGGGAAAATGTCTTCCACTTCTTAATGTGAGAGTGTCTTTCATGGAGTTCCTGAAAAAGAAACAATTAATAAGAAAGGATTCAGGTTTCAACAATAACTTACCTTCTGGGTGTCCATGTGGAAGTTAAAGCTAGATTAAACACACTGTGCCCTCAACACTATTGCATCAATCAAACTTTTATTTTCTATTTTTGAGTGGACACTATCTGCTCACAAATGGGTAGTTGCAAATACACCAACAATGCTACCGACTGTCATTACAAAACCCATAATAACGTTGGTTTAAGAGACACCAGGGCATCCTTGTCATCAGTGTCACATGGCATGTGAAGGCAGGTAACATATCAAGGTTGAGGATGTTCCTGCTCCAAATTTGTCTTTAAGATGAGATTGCTGATCAAGCAATGGCAGCACCAAAAACATCTGAATCATCAAACCAAGACATTTCTTTAGGTATTATATTTCGAGCTTCAGCCAGGGATCCTAATAATTCCTCTCCTAGCTAAACCACCACCCACAGCTTTCAGCCTATTAGCAGGTTGCTTAGTGGTTAGTTTGCAAAAGGCTGTTAGTTAGTGACATCACCTCCAGTTATGATCCATGTCGAGGCGGTTTTTGACAACAAGCAGTGAAGGTTATCTGTCTTCTGCTTAAATTGATGCTGGCCGCTGAGTGTTAGGGAATGAGTGGGAAGAAGTCAAGTTGGAAGTCTGGCTTATTCATGCTTGATCCACACATTGTGAAGTGTGGCCTGGATGACAGAAAACCTCACAATTCCACAAGATGGACATTTCATACACAAGGGGTCTGGTCATCTCCCTCTATTCATTGCAGTTCTGTGCATCAGTCATTTCTCCTTCCTTCCAGTATTATGGATCAGGGCCAGATCCCCTCAAAATATTTTAAGAAGGTAGCCTAGACCCTAACTTTTTGTTATTTTAAAGGGAGATGTGAAGTGGGTGTTCCAGCTGTGATACAACTGTTCGAACCACTCGGCTTTAAGCAAAACAAAATTTATTTAAACACTACAGGTTAAACATGAACAAAACAAAGCAGAATTTAGAGATAGTAGGAATTGCAGATGCTGGAGAATCTGAGATAACAAGGTGTAGAACTGGATGAACACAGCAGGCCAAGCTGCATCAGAGGAGCAGGAAGGCTGACGTTTCGGGCCTAGACCCTTAAGGGTCAGCCTTCCTGCTCCTCTGATGCTGCTTGGCCTGCTGTGTTCATCCAGCTCTACACCTTGTTAAAGCAAAATTTATAATGATTTGACTATTGGTAAAGCTAACTGATCCAATACAGCAACTTAACTAATTAGTTGTTCCAATACAGTAACATCCCATAAACACACCCCTTGGCAAAAAGGTAAATTCAAACACAGATTCTGACAGGCAGGAGGGAACAACATCCAGAGAGCGATTTCAGACAAAGGCAGAGGAATCCTTTGTTGAAGCTTACAACTCTTCTGCGACTCAAAACATCCTATGACTGCTATAGCTTAAGAAAAACTAAAAAAAAACCTCAACTGGGAGAACTGGCCACTGCCCTTCCATTGTTAGACTGTTACTCACTAAACTCTTCAGCACCGCTGCCTTTACAACCTCTCTTCAAAAAAACCAAGGAAAAAATAATCTTTTTAATGTGACAGAATTGTCATTCCAGTTTCTGATGATGTCCACTCTCCAGTCCTCCAACCTGGCCTGCACTTTTCTGCTGTTCCACCATTTATTATTCTCAAAGCCAGATCTTTAGTCTGCCTTTTTCAGTGGTGGCACTTTCTCAATCTTTGTTTCTTTACTTCATGTAAAAAACTCATGCAGTGCCAGGACTTCCAAGTCTCCTGTGGTCAAATTAATTGGTTTTCCCCAGATGATTCTCAGGATCCTTCAGTTTTCCAGGGCTCCAGATTAATTATAAGGTTTTAGAGACTTAAAAGATATTATGAGCAAGTGGAAGGTCAGTTCTGAGCTGTAAACATTGTGAACACAGGCATGGACAGGGCAGGCACTGGTATAGACTGTGAGAAGAAAGGTAGAAAGTGTCAAGCTTCGTGTATAGGTGCAAGAAGTTGTGGAAGAAGGCCTTGAACATCAAGTGAATATGCGCCTTATTTGCTGAAATTCTAGCTCCACAGGAGAGGATTGAGCAACAAAGAGCTTCCCTGCCACATTAGAAGGTTAATAGCATTGCATTCCTTTTTGGGATTTCTAGGATCCAGAGAAACAAATGCTGAACCTCGGATATAGCAGTAGGCTCGACTTCAGTCCCTTTCATCTGCTCATACCTGAATCTTCCCCACATTTTCAACTGGGGTGGAGGCAACCTGCTATGTCTGTTTCCCTTTGGCTGGGCAGGGCCTTGACTAAACTGGAATCCCCTCTGTCATTGCAGCCGTCTATGCTGCAGGCGTCACTGATACAGAGCACCACAGGAGCTGAGGAGCCTTTCAGTACATGAGGAGCATCCCGAGAGGAGCATCAAGATGCTTTGGCCAGCTTTTCCACCTGCCTTTCGATTCGGCTCATGTGTACATACATCTCACAGACATGAGAAAATATGGGGCCTTACCTCTCTGCAGTTGTTGTCCTTCTCGGACTTGTTCTCAGCTGCAACAGCTCAAGAGGGTGCTTCAAGCCCTCTGAAGATGATGCCAACACTTCCAGGTGTGAGGCCCTCACTTATCAACGAAGAATTGGCTAGCACCACAATGTCGAGCGCCGCAGACCACTTTACATTCAAATTTCAGTGCCATCCAGTTTCAGCCCAAAATGGATGAACAGGAGGTAGGAGGAGGGGAGAGCTAGGAAAAAGCAGGCCATTAACTCTTAATATCTTCACAGAAGATGCAGCCTACCCTCCAAGTGTCCTCAGCACTTTTTTTAATCTCACCTTTTGCAAATAACACAATGTGGTTCCCAAACTCCAATGACCTCTGACAATTCTCTTCAAAGCCCTTGAATAACAACACAAGTCCTGGAATGATAAGTCCCTGTCCTACAGCACCCACGTGAGGGTCTTTTTCTCCTCAGTCTTGAGTACACCCAGGTTCTATTCTTATGCTAAATAAAAACCGAAAGAATTGGATGCTGCAAATCAGGAATGAAAACAGAAGTTGCTGGAAAAACTCAGCAGGTCCAGTAGCAGACAGTATTGGCTCAGTGGTTAGCACTGCTGCCTCACAGTGCCAGTGACCTGGGTTCAATTCCACCCTTGGGTTATTGTCTGTATGGAGTTTGCATGTTCTCCCTGTGTCTGTATGGGTTTCCTCTGGGTGCTCGGGTTTCCTCCCACAGTCCAAAGATGCTCAGGCTAGGTGGATTGGCCATGCTAAATTGCCCATAGTGTTCAGAGGTGTGTAGATTAGGGGGATGGGTCTGGGTGGGATGCTCTGAGGGTTGGTGTGGGCTTGTTGAGCCAAAGGGCCTGTTTCCACACTGTAGGGATTCCATGATCATCTGTGAAGGAAAAAAAAATCAGAGTTAATGTTTTGGGTCCAGTGACCCTTCCTCAGAAATTGAATCACCAGACCTGAAACGTTAACTCCGATTTTTTCTTCACAGATGCTGCCAGACCTGCTGAGCTTTTCCGGCAACTTCTGTTCCTATTCTTATGCTGCCTTGGTCTGTGTATGGTTCAGATGTAGTTTGTACATTTAACTGTGGTACACCTTATAATATTTTCACACATGGCCTCAGCATAACAAACTTTTTTTTATAGGTCAATAAGTGCTTCAACCAAATATTTATCCCATTCCTTTGACCTGGTGTTTATATAGAAAGACAAGATTAATTTCCCTTTCTCTCACTTTTCCTTCACCCCAAAAATACTAAAAAAAAAGTAGACTGATATTTTAAAACACAGTTAAGTTAAAAAAAATCATGGTGGCCGTTCAAACATTCCATCCCTTTGACACAGAATGTGTACTAGGAGACTTTCCGAATTTACCTCGGATCAGCTTAAAGTTTACGGTTGATTAATACATTACACAACATGATACAGACAGTGGAAATGAAAATGTATTAGGCAGAAAGTTACCATATCACCAAGAAATTTAGTGGCTTAAAAGACATTCCACCTCTCCCAATAACCAATCTATTTTGTGCTTAATTTGTGTTAAGTGTTATTTACTCCCAGTTTTCAATTGTCTCAATCCAAATTCCATATGCCTCTCTGGTTCAAGTTAGATTTCATTCCCTTTGACGAGTACCGGAGTGTATACCTCTACCCTGATTCTTTCATTAATGAGATGGCTCCTCTGTGCAGGATGCATCTCTGAGAAAGCTTTCACTCTCCTAAATCACATTCACTATTTTGTGTTGCACTGTTGCTAAGGAACAGAGAGAATCAGAGACCCATTCATCAGTGAGCACTTCTCAATTGTACTTGCCTCTCATTTCGAACTGTACACAAACATTCAAATACCATTCCTCATATGAAACAAACAACCGTGTCAGGCGATCTTATCCACAGATTATGGGGAACAAGAACATAAGAAACAGGAGAAGGACTGGGCCATCCGGCCTGTCGAGCCTGTTCCACCATTCTATAAGATCATGGCTGATCTTTTCGTGGACTCAGCTCCACTTAACCGGCTGCTCACCATAACCTTCAATTCCTTTACAGTTCAAAAATCCATCTATCTTTGCCTTAAAATCATTCAATGAGGCAGCCACAACTGCTTCACTGGGCAGGGAATTCCACAGATTCACACCCCTTTGGGTGAAGAAGTTCCTCCTCAACTCAGTTCTAAATCTCCTTCTCTTTATTTTGAGACCATACCCCTTAGCTCTAGTTTCATCCACCAATGGAAACAAACACCCTGCTTCAGTCCTATCTATTCCCTTCATAACTGTATATGTTTCTACAAGAGCCACTCCCCCTCATTCTTCTAAATTCCGGTGAGTACAGTCCCAGTCTACTCAATCTCTCCTCATCAGTCAACCCTCTTGTGAATCTCCTCTGTACCTACTCCAGTGCCAGTATATCCTTTCTCAAGTACGGATACCAAAACTGTACACAGTATTCTAGGTGTGGCCTCACTAGCACCCTATACAGCTGCAGCATAACCTCCCAATTTTTAAACTCCATCCCTCTAGCAATGAAAGACAACTTCCATTTGCCTTCTTAATTACCTGCTGCACCTGCAAACCAACGTTTTGTGATTCACGCACAAGAACAGCCAAGTCCCTCTGCACAATAGCATGTTGCAATTTTTCACCATTTTGCTATTTATCTATCAAAATGGGATGGGAATGTCTGGAAACCTTTACTCCTTTCCCCCTGCATGAAGCTAATGTCTAAACCTTCGAACAGTTCTATGAAGGGTCACTGGAGTTGAAATATTGGCTCTGCTTTCTGTCCACAGATGCAGCCAGACCTGCTGCATTTCTTGAGCTTTGCTGTTTCAGATTTCCAACATTCGCTGTTCTTAGTTTGGTTTTAATGATTAATCAAGTCTGCTGTGCCCCTTCGAGGGCAGAATCCACATTGCAACTCTGAAAAGAACTCTTCAGTCATGGGAGAAGTTAAATGAGAGTTTTTGTGATAATACTCCTGGTGACTGATATTGGAGAAAATCCTCTGTCTTACCACAGTGGGACCTGACACCTTTCTTGAATTGGTCATGATCTCTGAGATTCCCTAGCATGCTCTCTTCCTTCCAGATAAGAGAAATAAGATCAGGTACTTCACCATATTTTAGTGCTTCGGGGGTGTTCCATGACCTCCTGATTTCTGTTGTACTTTAACTGTTGAATGGCCTTATGCTTAGATTGGCTTGTGCTGACATAGAATTTATTCATTAATTTGATTGTGGCATCACTGGCTAGGCCAGCATTTATTACACATCCCTAATTTCTCAGAGGGCAGTTTAAGGGTCAACCATATTGCTGTGGGTCTGGAATCACACATTGGTGAGACCAGGTAAGGATGGCAGTTTCTTTTCCTAAAGGACATTAGTGACCAGATGAGTTTTTCCTGGCAATCGGCAATGGATCATTACACTCTTAATTCCAATTTTGATTGGATTCATAATCCAACATCTACTGTAGCTGGATTTGAGCCTGGGTCCCCAAAACATTACCTGGGGTTTCTGGATTAACAGTCCAGCCGTAATATCACTAGACTATTGCCTTTCCCCAATAGTAGGCAGCATTCAGTGGACAGATTTGAGGACACTCATATTAATGACAGTCATTGTTGAGAAGATCATCAAAGTGTTACTTCCTGAACTCACCAGCTACTTCTCTGACCTTGATAAGCACTTCTTTGTTCTTGGCCATCAGTAGGGTGGAGCTCTGAGTGTATGAACTGTAGTTAGCCTTGACTATGTTAAAGAAACCATGCACATCGTGGTTGTCAGCTAACTGTTGGATCTCCCATGCTTTCTCCACACACCATGAGTTCTCGCAAAATAAAATTCAGAACCTGGAACATCAGGGCCTCATGGACAATGCCAACAGTGACAGATCAGAATGGTGTACGGTCATCACTACCTGAGAGATCAGAACATTGACACTGTCATCTTAAGGGAGACCTGATCTGCAGGGGAAAGTCAGTTCAATGAACAAGGTGGCAAATACTTTCTACTGGAATGCTACTTTAGAAAAATAGCACCACTTTCATGGTGTTGGCTTCATCACAAGCACAAGGCATTTCTGAAACTGCAAAGTAACTTGAGCACAGAAATCACCTCGACAGGTGTCTGAGGCTGACATTCAGCCAAAGAAAAGGGACATTTTGTAAAATGTGCTTTAATGCAGTCTCTGATTAGACCTTCCATTTAATTAAAACAAGATGCAAGTCATGGTTCCTCGGATCCAACTATCTCTGAGAATATTCTCTAATGTCAGAGAATAAAAGACAGGGTTACCAGCTGCCCCTCCAGGACCTCTGTGTGACTGCATTGTTCCTCACCTTCAAGAATGACCTGAAGTTAAAAATGGCTTTGTTCTTATACGATTATACAGTTTAGATCTATCCTTTCATAAAATGGGTGCTAGGGGTTGGAGTGCTATACAGTGTTACGTTTAAATTAAGTGCACCTTAAAATCTTTTCAGCCATAACTTCTGCACTACAAACTTTGTTTATAGTACAGTAAGTACTACGGCAAAATATTTATCCTGTTCCCTAGACCTGCTCTTCATACATAGCGACAAGATTATGTTCCTTTCTCCTATGTTTGTTTTAGTGCTAACAATATTGAAAAAAACAGAACTCCTGGAATATACTGTCTTTTGAAATCATACTAAAATACTCCAACACACCACAATTGCAGTATAAATTGCCTAGGTGACCACCAACAATAAATGCTCCAGAATTTTGAAAGCAGTCAAGGATATTTACGTAGGGATAACAAGGTGTAGAGCTGGATGAACACAGCAGGCCAAGCAGCATCAGAGGAGCAGGAAAGCTGATGTTTCGGCCTAGACTATTCTTCAGAAATGAAGAAAATGAATTTCTGAAGAAGGGTCTAGGCCTGAAACATCAGCCTTCCTGCT
>JAHRHZ010000263.1:30922456-31018322 GCA_024137785.1 Ginglymostoma cirratum | reverse complement strand
AGCAGGAAGGCTGATGTTTCAGGCCTAGACCCTTCTTCAGAAATTCATTTTCTTCATTTCTGAAGAATAGTCTAGGCCGAAACATCAGCTTTCCTGCTCCTCTGATGCTGCTTGGCCTGCTGTGTTCATCCAGCTCGACACCTTGTTATCTCAGATTCTCCAGCATCTGCAGTTCCTGCTATCTCTGAAAGGATACTTATGTAGATAGGCGTAGATAGTACCCAATTCCAGAATTGTCTCAAATTGTTTTTCATTTTGAATTCAGCCCATCTCTTTATTGTCAGCATCTTAAGTGTCCACTATAAGATATATTGAGGAAGCCATTTAAATTCATCAAAACTAACCTGCAGAATATGGTTATCCTTTTTATATCTAGTTTGTTTATTTATTAAAGAAAACTGACATTGCATTGAGTAATTAAGCATCACTGGCTAATAGCTTAAGAAAGCAAAGAAAGCAGTAGCATCATTTTACTTTTATCCAAACTGAATATCAAGCGAAGAGCTATTCCTGATATCCTACACCCTGACTGTGATTAAGGAGCCCTTATACCACTGGAGTTAAATAATAACTCCTCGGTCGACCAGAGAGTCATCAAAATAGCTAACTCTGTATAACAGGGATCATTATTTTTTCTTTGTTTCCGACTGCACTGGGCTGATTATTTTCCCATTTCAAATTTGTTTTTTTTTC
The DNA here is from genome assembly GCA_024137785.1 of Ginglymostoma cirratum. Lineage (NCBI taxonomy): Eukaryota > Metazoa > Chordata > Chondrichthyes > Orectolobiformes > Ginglymostomatidae > Ginglymostoma > Ginglymostoma cirratum. Next base: position 31,017,629 of record JAHRHZ010000263.1, on the reverse strand, counting down.
TCACCTAGTCCAAGCTTTCCCCACTCACATCCATGCCTTTTCCAAAGGCCTCCACCACTTTACTCACAAGCATCTTGGCACTTGCATCACCCACCAGATGGTCCGTGAGGTTTTCACTTCTTCAGAGTCAATCTTCATTCAGCCCGCTTCAGTTCTGTAGAAGTCATATTGAATTTAAATGTTAATTTGGTTTCTCTTTCCACAGGTGCTGATAGACCTGCTGAGTTTCTCCTGCACTTTTGTTACTACAAATCCCAGCATTCAGAGTATTTTGATTTAATCCAATATCTATTTCTCAAATTCTGTCACATGCATTTAGATGATGCAAGCTTCCAGTCTAGAAATTCCAATCTGTCATCCATTTTCTTCAAAGCACCATCACCTCTCCCTCCCTGCGGTGAACAGGACCCTCCACATTGTCTAATCTACTTCATGCACTCCATCCCAGAAACACAATGGGGTTCTCCTTGTTCTCACCTTCCAACCAGCTAACCTCAATGCTTACTGATCACTCTTGGCCCTTTCCACCACCAAATATATCTTCACTCTCCAACCTTTCAGCATTCTGAAGAGATCATTCCTTCCACAATACTATGGTCTGCCCCTTAATCACACCCAACACTCTCTTCTTTTCCAAATACGCTTTTCCAGATGCAGGAAGCAAACCACTTGTCCTTATACCACTTTCCTTCTCATTGACTGAAGCTCCAAACACTATTTCTAGCCAAGACAGCAGCTTAATTGTTCTTCTTTTGGTCTGGTGTAATGCATTCACTGTTCACTATGTGACCTTCTCTACAGTGGGAGATTAGAAGCAGTTGAGATAACTACATTGTGGAATATCTCTGCTAAATCTGCAGGACTGTCACCAACTATAAGTGTGTTGGCACCTCTTGATAGCTGATATAATACTACTGCAAAAATATTTAGCAAATCACATTGCAGGTCTGAGCTAAATTCTGCAAATTTTTAACATTATCACGTCTAATTAAATATTTTGATCCCCTGTACTTCTTCTAGTCATCATCTAGTAAAAATGCATTGATCTAATGATAAAAGTTACCATTTCCATATTTAATAGTCATCTTGCATTAAATTTGAGAAGCAATGAAGTCATTGTATCACCTACTCTGTAGATCTTCAACACTCAGCCTCTAATTGTATTTCGAACTGAAGCACTCTGTAATTAGAACTAATGCATACTTCAGAACGATCATTCTTTTAGAAATGTTAAGATAAGGGAAATCATCTTTAATTAAATGCGTTCAAGCATCATAAGCACACACCACAGAGCAAAGTAACCTTCTGATTAGAATAAATAGACAGAAAGCATACAAAAGACAATTTTAGAATGTTTATTTCTAATGGGCAGAAGTGAAGAGTAATTCCAGAGGAAAGACAATGGATCAATACATTTATCTATTAGATGAAAGTACGTGGTCATTAACGGTTTACAAAGATTGCTTGGAAAAGTAACAGGATCTAAGAATACAGGAAAATGTTCAAAGCTGTCATTAGCCTGATGAGTACTAGAAACTGAGTGGACAAATAATTCTTGATGTTATCTACCATTTCGCTTTTTAACCCTTTGCCCTTCTTATTTGGTTGCACTGTCATTTTGCAGCAAAATCTTTTCTTTGACTGATAAAGTCAGTTCTGAAGCAAAGACACATCCAACTCAAAACGGCAGCTTGGTTTCTCTCTCCACTGATGCTGCTACAGCTGCTGAGTTTCTCCATCAATTTATTTTTATTTCAGATTATCAGTATCTGTAGTATTTTACTTCTAATCTATATGATGCAGTTTTGAACTGCCTAATAGTAACGAAAAGTACTAGAAGAATACCATAGTTTTCTTATTGACCAACAACCAGACCATTTGGCCAGAACTACAGAAAACAAATCAAACATTTTTAGTCGTGTATTACCCAATAGGGTCAGTCTTTTCTGGGCATTGTCATTTTAAATATGCAGAGATTTAAGATACCATTTGTGTCCCAGCCATAGAAGACATTTCTAATCTCTAACATTGGAACTGAAAATGTTGTGGAAGTAGACTCGATGGTTTTAAAAAGGCAGTTTGATCTCATTGGATATTCATTGTCAAAGGGGGAATTCAGATCAATTTTAATTGATTGTTTTGCCCTCTTGAGCATGAGACGATGACCTGATGATTAATTTACTTTTTAAATTTTCCTCCCTTACAGAGGGAGGCTGAAGCATGTTTCCCAAACTATGGTTTTTGGGTTCCAGTCTTTGAAATAAACTCACAGTGAAATCCTTTATACTAAAACTTAGAGTTTATTAACAACACATTCAGGGAAATAGTGTATGTAGTAGGAAAGCAAATATTCAGGAAAAGAAGGAAGAGACAGCAGGAGCAGAAAGGGTGTATATTACAAGTTTCAGTAAATCACAAGGTGTTAAAAATTTGTTTACATGAGTTACAACTTCCACGATGTCACTGTGCAATAGTAGCTTCCTTGTTGAGCTGCACCCAGCAGTTTCCCTTCTTGCAGGTTTTGGGTTCACTTCTCTCCACCGAGCATCTTGAAGACAGAGATGGAGGGTCCAAAGCAGGCTGTCTTGAGCCCTACTTTCCTTTTGGAGGGGTCAAGCAGCAACTGACTTAGAATCCCGCAACAATAGATTCAAGCAACTCAACAAACTCAGATTTCAATCATTCGAGAAAAACAGACATTTCAGCTGTTGAGGGCCGATGTTGATAGGCTCAGAAGGCTGTTAAGCTAACTTCCTTGGAGTTTCCATTGTGAGATAACTATAAAAGCATTAGCATGCACTTCAGCAAAATTGGTCTTGGTATTTGCCCTTGTCCAGACCTGGCTTAAGGCACATAGTTCATCTCCAGCCCTTTTGTGTCAAATTTAGAATGGAATGCCTCTCCAAGCAAGTGATCAGAAGCTTCTTGAAAATGATCAGGCAATCTGCCTCAGCAATTTTAAGGACAGCAAGATCATCCATTTTTGAAAGAAACAGAATTAGAACACAAAATAAAGCAGATGCTACTTTTATTTTCCCTTCAGGATTTCTCTACCTATCTTCTGACCATTACACTTTAAATAAACTCCAATGCATTAATTAACCTTACTAATTGACACAAAATCTTTCTGAATTGTATTTAACTGAGAGATGTCATGCCTACTTGAGATACTTAGGAGATATTTGTCAAAGCCTGATACAAAGAAACAACATTGAAACGTTCCCAGGCGATATCTGTCATGCACAATTGGTATACATCAGCAACAATGAATATTAAAAAGAAACTGGACTGGTAAGTGCAGAAACCATGAACAGAACAAGTAAAAATTGTGGGGACTTATTTTTAATTAGCTTCTGCTGAGTGAACGAAACTCACAATCAGTCATTCCACAGAGATTGTTTTACCAGATTCCTTCAAAACGTAGCCGCTGTGAAATGAAGCAATTTTCAATAATAGAGACTCATTTCCAGACTTAATGCAACTATACATGCATATATTATATGCTTCATTGGCACAAACTACACGAATCAAGTAATGACCATTCAATAAAAAGGCAGGCTACTCATCAGTGGCATTTGTGGTAATGAGCCATGGGGAATACCTACTTAAAAACAGAGTGTTTACTTCATGTTGTTGCCGTTCCTGTGGTGCACACTTGGTAAATACTGCCTCCATACGAAATATAAACACTTTTGTTTCCTGTGTTTCCATTATTAATAATATTACTAATTCTATTTTCAAATTTAGGATCAAGAGTGGGCCATTTAACTCATCAAGCCAATTGTCATTCTAAGAGATCATTAATTTGCTTTGTCTCAGAATTTTGCTAACCAAAGGTATCACAGACTGTCAATATTAGTTTTGAACATTAATTGACGTCAAAATTAGTTTCAATTCCTACTCCTCTTTGCCTGATGGAATGTTTCCTAATTTCACTTCTGAAAGGACTGACTCAAATTTTCATATCATGTAGACTCAGACCCCTCAACTAGAGAAAATTGCTTTCTTCCAATGTACCTTATCAAGTGCCCTCAATATCTTAGTAACAGAGCCATTACACAAGGGCATAACCTCATAATCCAGATGCTTTGTTAAGAGAGATTTACCCAAAGAGGAGCTGTCTTCTTCTCCATGCTCTTACACTACAAGTCACTAAAATCCAGAACTTGCCCACTCTTCCCTTCTTCATACAACTATCACAGCTTGGTACTGGATCTCATATCACAGACTGATCTATTGACGTGCATTCCCCAAACTCGAGTTACTCTGGAATGAGTCATCTGGTGTGAGTGAAAGGTATCAAATCTGATCAGCAGCTTACCTCAAGCTGGAAAGAAAAAACATTTAACTAGGGGGGAAACTGTAGCTCATGGATGTAAGAACCGAGTAATACTCATAGAATTCAGACAATTAAAGCAAGTGAAATGCTATGAAAATGAAAGGATGTCACAATAATAAATTTATTACTCTAATATCTGGTTCAGAGCATTCTGTCCAAAGGAGATACTGACTTAAATGACTGATTTATCAAATACATTCTTACATAACGTGCAATAATAATTATTACATTTGAAAACATGGTTGAGAACAGGCTGGGTACACAGGTCCTAAAATGCACTGCTTGGGGGATTCACCTGGTGCATTCAAAGGGAGTTTGAATGTTATTTGAAAAGCAAGTATGCAGGGTTACACAGACAATGTGAGAAAATGGCAATAAATGAAGTGCCCATTCAAGGAAACAATACAGACGTAATGGGCCAAAACCATTAATTTAAAAAAAAAGCATCCTTTGTAGTTTTCAGCATAGTCCTAAAAGGCTGCATTCAGGGTGAAGTTAGCAATCCTTTCTGCTGTTTCCAGAATTGATGTAATGATGCAAAACTGCTCTCTAGTTCTCAATATTATACCCCTGAACATACTCCCATATTACCACACACAGTAACTCAATTAGTTTTTTTACTACTAATAATTTTGGGATGAAGATCAAGAGTTCATTAGTGAAAACTCCACAAGTGTGGGCTGGAATGAGTAGCTTGGCAAATTTTTCCTGTCTGTAGTTAATAGCCATCCACAATAACATTCTAAATCAGGAACATACAATTGAAGCTTAGGCCCACTAGGTTTCCACACTAGCCAAAAATCTACATTGTGCTCAATGCATTAATTTATCAAGCCAAATGAATGCATGGAAATTAACAGTAGCCATTTTGATCAAGAATGGATGTACACAATTGGTATTAAATGTAATAATATAACAAATAGAGGGTTGAATTATTCTTTTCTAAATCATTGTGATCTCTATTAGCCTATCAGCTTTCAAATAACAGACCAAAGATCAATGTTAAAAATATAAAAGATGAAATCACAACTGGAGAAACTGGAATGTGGTTCAGAGTAGCAATGCAGGTTAGATCCCACTTCACCTGATGAAGGCTTGGGACCTACCTCCTCAGCCCTCCCCCTAAAGGGGAAGGCAATGACAAACTGACACTTGCATCAGTGTCATGAACATTGCTTCAGATGAAGCATCTGCAGATAACGTGCCATACAACCTGCTCATGGATGAGAACACAAGAATAAGTGAATTGGTAAATTTGTGGGGCTCTTTTCTGTCAAAAACTGAAAAGATAGACACTCAGGCTTGCTGACTCTTCTCATCAAAGCTAAACCAATGGAAAAGCATTACTTGCTGGAGGTCAAGATTACACATTATGCCAAATACATGCCATTTTGATGAAGGATGCCACCTGAAATAGTACATTGTCCTTCTCTTTTAGGTACTGACTACATTTCCTGCATTTTAAGATTTGTCTTTCAGATTTATTATATTCATTACTCTTTGCTTTAGTGCAGGGTTAGTGGTCTCCAACTCGTTCACGTTCAGGCAGTAAACAAATAAATACATCACTTCTGAAATTTGTGAAGGAAGAAATAACCTCAATAGTAGTTCATCATACGGTGGAACGCAATGTTAAAAAAAAACGCTTGATGAACTCAGGCTTTAGTTCAGTTTATTAACTGAACACGAGTTGACAGCATCATTCATAAATCAAGATTAATACCAGTCTTATTACTTGAATGCAGGGTTGTATCAAGCCTTCCCTAACTCATGGGTGCCTGTCATTCCTCCAAGTCACAGCAGATATTCTTTTCTGTTTTTGTAATTTCCAAGTTAAAACGTGCATCTTGAGGCAGGCTGATCTATTCACGTGCATTCCCCAAATTTGAGTTACTCTGGTGGAATGAGTCATCTGGTGTGAGTGAAAAGCATCAAGTCTGATCAGCAGCTCACCTCAAGCTGGAGAAAAACATTTAACTGGGGGGAAAACTGCAGCTCATGGATGTCAGAATTTAGACAATTAATGCAACTGAAATGCTATGAAAATGAAAGGATGACACAAATAATAAATTGATTACTCTAATATCTGGTTCAGAGCATTCTGTCCAAAGGAGATAATTGACTTAAATGAAAGATCTATCAAATATACTCTTACATAATGTTCAACAGTAAATATTACATATTTTAAAACACAGTTGAGTGCAGGCTGGGTACCCAGGGTCTAAAAGGCACTGCTGGGGAAGTTCAACTGATGTATTCAAAAGGAGTTTGAGTGTTATTTGGAAAGCAAGTGTCCAGGGTTACAGAGAAATGGTGGGAAAATGGCAATAAATGAAGTGTCCATTCAAAAACAAATACAGATGTGATGGGCTGAATGGCCTCTTGCTGTGCAATAGTCATTTGGTGATTCTGAGGATGTAATTTCAAAGATAAAATATCTTCTGCAGTTCACTTTTATTTTAATGAATTTCAGAATTCATATCTTTTCAATACAGAAAACAAATGATACAAGGTTAAAATGTACTGATATCTTGCAATCGAGTACTTAATACCAAGTATTTTACAAAAGCTTTGTATAACACTTTGCAATTTCCTTGTATGAATTTTACTCAACAACTCTACGTTCTTAAGGTAATAGCAGCCCCTGCTTAAGGATTACATTTCTTTTTAGCTCAATTCTTTACTAAATTACATTACAACATGTTTTAGGCAGCACTGTTATAAGATTTTACAACATGCTCTTTTAGACTTTAAGCAAAGAGCTACCACTTAAATTAGAGGTAGTCCTACTGGAGATTCTCTTAAACGAATGCATATTGAATGTGGCAAGACATAGGGGTTAAAAATAATTGCGAAAATAAATATTGTTTTCTTCTGCAGGCAAAAGTTCTCTGGGTGACAGATGATTAATGACTTCCAACTCGGTCCCTGGGAATAAGTCGCAATTCTGATCCATGCTTTAGGAAAATATTTCCTGTAACGAAAGAGCCATTATAAGAAAACTGGTTAGTAAAAGCATACAGAATGTTCTTAAAATATTCATCTGACGTGACTACTTAAATCGTTTATGCTTCCTACATTTATGGAATATTGTGTGCATCCTAAAAGACAACCACAGTGTAAACAGAACAGCTAACTATTTCACAGACCTTCTTATTTTTCTATTCTAATTGTATTCAATAACTTGAACTTACTATGGTTTTGAAATGATACTGTAACACAAACATCAAACCTTACAAGCAAAAGGTAATTTTTTACAAGAGTTCAAAGGAGTTATTAACCTACTCATTTATTACTATTCTATAATTTGAAGACCCATGTAATTATTTTCCATTACAAAATATGCAGAAAATATGCCATTAGACAGAGACCAGCAAAAGTTGTCCATTTAGTTCATTGAGTCTGCTTCATTATACAATGAGATCATGATTGATCTGATTATCCTAAACTCTACTTGCCTGCCTTTATCCCATACCCCTTGATTCCCTTACTGATTAAAATATGTCTATCTCAGCTTTGAATATACTTAACGACCCAGCCCGGACAACCTTCTACAGCAAAGCATTCCACAGAATCACTCTGCTCAGAGAAGAATTTCCTCATCTCGGTCTTAAATGGGTGACATCTTACTCTGAGATTATGCCCTCTCATTCCAGCTCTTCCATAAAGCTGAACAACCTCTCTGCATCTACCTTGTAAAGCCCCTGAGGAATCTTCCATGTTTCCACAGATTGCCGCTTGTTCTTCTAAACTCCCAATGAGTACAATATCACCCTCACCTTATAAGAAATGCCCTCCATATTCAGAATCAACTTGTTGAACTTTCTCTGGACTGCCTCCAATGCCAGTATATCTTTCCTTAGATGAGGGACCCAAACCGTTCATGATGTTCTAGGTGCCATTCACTCATGCCTTGTAATGTTATAGCAAAACTTTATTTTCATAGTCCATTCCCTTTGAGATAAAGGCCAACATTTCACTTCACTTCCATATTACCTTCTGAACTTGTAAGCTAGCTTTTTCTCATGTAGCCATTTTATAGAACAAATAAAGGGATCCCCACATTTGAGACAGGAAAGTCCATTCAGGGCTCCTTCAGAAATGCAGGGCTGCATTTTTATTTGGACAGGCTGGGGGGGGGGGGCCGGGGTGCAGTGGAGACAGGTTGCCAGGAAGCATGAGATGTTGTAATATGATTCTCTTTACTAACTCATTCACAAGCGCTGTTTACTATGCTACGTTTCCATTCACTCATTCATAAAGCCACGTTTTTGTAGTACATTTCACTCTGACAAGATAAACTGATTGAAACATACTTTCCAAACAATTTCTTTACACATTTTAATTCTTACTGGTCCAATGCTGCAAGCATTTAGACCTGTTTCTGTATCAAAGGCTACCCCTGAATAAGTGTTAATACCGTAACCTACTCAGAACAATGCCATCCCTGCCATTGTGTCTCCATAACTCACTCAAAACTATGGAAAGATTATAACAGTAAATTGCCCATAGTAACTGTCTCTCAGGACCTGAATAGTCTGCAGGATATTAAGCAGTTTCCTCCACTAGCATGTCCCTACAGTCTGCTGCTCTTTATTTCTTTGGAATTTCCTTATACACTACTATTTCTATAACACTGTATTACCTATTTCTAACTTTTATTTAGGACTACCATCATGCACGAACATACGGATTTAAACTTTTTAAATATACATTAAATAGGGCCACTATACCCCTTTTAAGGAATATACGATCAAAACAGCACTTCTGTGAAACCGCATGAATGAATGTGTAAGAACTGTCAAAACCGGCAACAGTGGATGAAATCTCATGACCCAGCTGCGGGAGATCAGTTTAATATCCTCCATACTTTTATATAGTACATGTATAATTTCTTACTTACTTAGATCAAATAGGTCTAATACTTTTTACTAACTTTAAAGACAAAAGGATTAACCCCTCTTAATTATGCAAGCCCTGACTAGACAGATATTTGAATCCCACCAAGAGAAACAGCCAACATTTAACAAGTGCTTAAACTAACTCCTGCATCCCCAGGAGAGATATCATGCAAACTTGTGTACAATAGATACAACTATGTGACACCATAGTGCTAAAATTTTAATGAATGCGTATAAAAGAGGCTACTGTAAAACTGTACTTTGGATTCCACTGCCGCTTTGAACTATGCCACTGCAGGTGCCCAATAAAGAGGCTATTTACACCAAACACTGATCTTAGTCATTACTGAGCATGATCCCACAGAAGCAAGGCAGCAGGTGGCAAGGCAGCCGGATAAGTCATGTGGTCAGGCCGCAGTTGGTTGGATGTGTAGGAGAGATCAGGTGCAGCCTGGTCAGGTGTCAGATCTGGGGAGTTCTGGGCTAATCCTGCAGTGGATGAGTCGTGTCCAAAAGGGAGAGGGATCGGTTTGGATCGAGCGAGGGTGCGGAGTCAGGTTGGGTATGGCAGAAATGGTGTTGAATGGTGGGTTCAGGACCATCAGCCGGGTTAGGTGGTGAATGGGAGAAGAGGCTTGGGAGAGGGTGGGGTGAAGGTGACAGATTAGGTCAGAAAGCTGTTGAATGAGATAGGTATGGGATATGTTTAATAGTTACTTAGGAATTAGACTATGACTCTAACATTTCCTGTATATTTCTGTTTGCTTTTTGGGATCCTTACAAACTCCCTGATTTAAAAACAGACTTTCAGAGGCTCCTAGGCATACAGCAACTGCATCCAGTGGACGCTTCAACATCCCAGGCAATTCATTCTGAGTCTGCTACAATGGGGATTCCGCAGGGTCCCAATGCAAAACTTCCATCTAGACTGGAATGATTACCATGTGAACAATAAAAAATGCAGCCATTATGTACTTCTAAATGCTCTCCTAATAAATTCTTACAGTAGACTGACATGTTCCCAATGACAGATGTTAAACTAAAAGTTATATAGTTAATCATTAGTTGGTCTCCTTTCCTTTTATTTTTAAATGTAAGATCTATCACTAAATATTAACAATGGTCGCATGTTTTCTTCTTACCTACTATGTCGGAGGAAATGTGTAATTGCGTCTTAAAGTCTACTACTAATGGTACCAGCTATATGATCAACAGAACAAAAAAAACTTTGCAATTCATAATTAGCAAAACTGAATGACAGTTGCTTTTCAAGGACTTTATAGCTCAAACTGACAAATGTATAGCACATCATCATCTCTAAAATAAAGAGAGAACTCTGAAAATGCACAATGATGGAAAGTGAGGGAGCGGACAATTTGCACAGATACAGTATGTGGTGTTCTCATTAGACGCCAATCAAATCGGCTGATTTGTCCTGGAAGATTCTTGAGCTTTGTCCGAGCTGCAACCATCCAGGCAAGTGGGGAGTATTCCATCACGCTCTTGACTTGTGCCTTGGAGATGGTGGACAGGCTTAGCGGTATCAGAAGAGTTACTTACCGCAACATTCCTGGCCACTGACCTGTTATTGCAGCCACCGAGTTTACATGGTGAGAAATGGCAGGGCTTTGGCAGAAGGAATACAAGTTGCTGTGGCAGAGTAAAATGAACCTTCATCTACAATTAGTGGTGTTGCTGCTGAACACGGAGCTCACACTGTTAACATTTGAAGATTTAAATATTATATGCCTTTCTGTCGAACGTTTTGACTTCAATCGCTAGTGAGCTCTTGTGCCTGAATCAATGAGGTTGTGTGCACATGTACATCATCGCATAAATGTGCCTTTGCTCCAAATCTTTAAGACCCCTTTATCTAATAAAACAGTGTCTTGAAAATGTCAAATGACCCACCATTCACAATGTTTTGGGAAGCAACTTTCAGATTTGCACAACTCTGAGTAGGAAAAAATGTTTCCTGATTTTGCTCTTGAATGGCCTAATTCCTGCTATCTGCCATTCTGGATTCCTCAGCTCAACTTTGACCACACTGCGTTCTCTGTATTTATGTCATCAAATCCTTTCAGCAATTTCAGCATCTTGATTACAGAATACCCTTAACTTGAGTGAATAAGCCAACTTGTCCTTGTAAGTTACACTTTAATGCCTGATAATTATTTTTCTATTCATTCACGGAGCAATGACATCACTGGCTGGCCAGCATTTATTGTTTGTCCCTAGTTGCCCTTGAGAAGGTGGTGGTGAGCTGCCTTCTTGAACTGCAAACCACATATAGATGTTGTAGATTGATCAGCAATGCCCTTAGGGAGGGAATTCCAGGATTTTGACTTAGCAATAAGTGAAGGAACGGCAATATATTTCCAAGTCAGGATGGTGAGTTACTTGGAGGGGAACTTGCAGGTGATGGTATTCCCATGTATCTGTTGCCTTTATTCTTCTAGATGGAAGTAAACATGGAATTGCAAGGTGCCGTCTCTATTATTGGCAAATTTCTGCAGTGCATCTTGTACATAGCACACACTGCTGCTGCTGAGAGCATCAGTGGTGAGGGGAATGGATACAATACGGCACAGTGGTTAGCACTGCTGCCTCACAGTACCAGGAGCCTAGGTTCGATTCCACCCTTGTGCGCCTGTGTGGAGTTTGCACATTCTCCCATTGTCTTGTGGGTTTCCTCTGGGTGCTCCAGTTTCCTCCCACAGTCCAAAGATATGCAAGTTAGCTGTGGGAAATGCAGGGTTACAGGGATAGGGATGGATTTGGGCAGGATCCGCTTCAGAGGGTTGGCGTAGACTTGAAGGGCTGAACGGCCTGCTTCCACACTGTATGCATTCCATGAATTAGACGCCAATCAAATGGGCTGATTGGTCCTGGAAGCTTCTTGAGCTTTGTTGGAGCTGCAACCATCCAGGCAAGTGGGGAATATTCCATCACACTCTTGACTTGTGCCTTGGAGATGGTGGACAGGCTTAGCTGTATCAGAAGAGTTACTTACCGCAATATTCCTAGCCACTGAGTTTACATGGTGAGTCAAGTTGAGTTTCAATGGTAATCCCACAGATGTTACAGAGGAGAATTCAGTGATGGTGACACTGTTGAATGTCAAAGTGCTGTGGTTAGAGTATCTTTATTGGAGATGGTGATTGCCTGGCATTTGTGTGGCATGAGTATTACTTGCCACTTGGCAGCCCAAGCCTGGATATTGTCCAGGCTTTGCTGCTTTTTAACATGGACTACATCATTACCTGAGGAGTCATGAATGGTGCTGAACATTGTTCAATCATTGGCAAGCATCCCCACTTCTGTTCTTACGATGGAGGGAAAGCCCTTGATGAAGTAATTGAAGATGGCTGGGCCTAGGACACTACCCTGAGGAACATCTGCAGTGATGTCCTGGAGCTGAGATGACTGACCTCCAACAACCGAAACCATCTAGCATTGTGCCAGTTATGACACCAACCAGCAGAGTTTGCCCCCGATACACAGTGATTCCAGTTTTGCTAGGGCTCCTTGATGCCACACTCGGTCAAATGCAGCAGTGATGTCAAGGACTGTCACTCTCACCTGACTTCTGGAATACAGCTCTTTGTCCATGTTTGAAACAAGGATATAACGAGGTCAGAAGCTGAGTGGCCCAGCAGAACCCAAACGGGGTGTCACTGAGCAATTCTGGTGTTTCTGCATTGTAAGCAAAGGGTGACATGCCCTTCTTGAGGTGCAGTGCCCAAAACCGAATTCTGTACTGTATTCCAGACAGGATATGACTGTGATTTGATTTGATTTGACTTGATTTGATTTATTGTTGTCACAGTGAAAAGCTTTATTTTGCGAGCAGGACAGACAGATCACAGCAAACAAGGACATACAGATCAGAGGATGCTTAGACAGAGTGAGGCATACAAGGTTACAACTGCACAAGAAGTGCACAAAAGCAAGGTCAACATTAGACTTGAAATTAGAGAGGTCTATTCACCAGTCTTACAACAGCAGGGAAGCCGTTTCTGAATCTGTTGGTGTGTGTGTGTTCAAGCTTCTGTGTCTTCTGCCTGATGGAAGAGGTTGGAAGAGAGTATTACTGGGGTGGGAGGGGACTTTGATGATGTTGGCAGCCTTTCCGTGGCACCAGGAAGCACAAATGGAGTCCATGGATGTGAGGCTGGATTCTGTGATAGTCTGGGCTGTGCACACAACTTTCTGTAGTTTCTTACAGTCCTGGGTACAACAGTTTCCATACCAAGCCGTTATGCACCCAGATAGGATGATGTCTAGGGTACATCTGCAAAAGTTGCATTCCAAATTTCCTAAGCCTCCTGAGGAAGAAGAAGCATTCACCTGCTTTTTTGTCTCATGTCCATTTTAAAATATAGGCTTAAGCTCAACTAGCATTGGTGAATATTATTTGCACCTTTTTGCAATTTGTGCAAGAAACATCTGTTCCAGTGGTGTTCCTTTCACCACTGATGCACAGTGGCAGCAGTGTGTATCACCTGCAAGATGCACTGCAATAAGTCACCAGGGCTCCTTCAAGAGCACCTTCCAAATCTTTGATCTCCACCAACTAGAAGGATGTGAGCAGCAGATGAATGGGAGTGCCACCACCTCTAAGCTCCCCTCCAATTTGCACACTATTGTGACTTGGAACTATATCACCACTCCTTCACTTCGCTGGGTCAAAATCCTGGACTATCCGTCCTAATAGCATTGTAGGTTTGCCTACACCCCAAGCCCTGCAGCAGTTTAAGAAGGTGGCTGATCCACCACCTTTAAAGGCCACTAATGATGACAGATAAATGTTGCACTAACCAGTGAAGCCAACATTTCCTTCAGCAAATGTGCAAAAAAAGCAGAGTGTGCTAACACCTGATAAGTACCCAAGTCCAAATGAGGTATGCCAAATGCGGATCTTGATCAGATGAGCTAATGGGCTGAGGAGAGGCAGATAGAGTTTAATTTAGATAAATGCGAGGTGCTGCATTTTGGAAAGGCAAATACACTTAATGGTAAGGTCCTGGGGAGTGTTGCTGAACAAAGAGACCTCGGAGCGCAGGTTCATAGTTCCTTGAAGGTGGGGCCCCAGGTAAACAGGATAGCAATGAAGGCATTTGGCATTTATTGGTCAGTGCATTGAGTGTAGGGGTTGGGAGATCATGTAGTGGCTATACAGGATATTGGTTAGGCCATTTTTGGAATACTGCATGCAATTCTGGTCTCCCTCCTACAGGAAAAATGTTGTGAATCCTGAAAGGGTTCGGAAAAGATTTATAAGTGTGTTGCCATGGTTGGAGGGTTTGAGCGAGAGGGAAAGGCTGAATAGGCTGGGGCGATTTTCCCTGGAGTGTCAGAGGCTGAGGGGTGATCTTTTAGACATTTATAAAATCATGAGGGGCATGGCTAGGATGAATAGACAAGGACTTTTTTCCAGGGTGGGGGAGTCCAAAACTAGAGGGCACAGGTTTAAGGAGAGAGGGGAAAGACTCTAAAGGGATGCAAGGGGCAACACGTTCATGCAGAGAGTTTTGCGTGTATGGAATGAGCTGCCGGAGGAAGTGGAGGAACCTGGTACAATTACAACATTTAAAAGGTGTCTGGATGGTTATATGAATAGGAGGAGTTTGGAGGGCTATGGGCCAAATGCTGGCAAACGGGACTAGATTTATTTAGGATATCTGGTCAGACTGAATGGTCTGTTTCCATGTTCTATGACTCTATGATGGTGCAAAGAGAAGTGAAAATGGGAATCCTCCAGTATTTCCTAGATGTGGTGATAGTGCCAGGGGAGTGGTGAATTGCAAATATTACAGCCTTGTACAATTACCTGGTTTTTAGAAGATATTTTCATCATTTTAAAAGATAAATTCAACAAATACAGGTCTGTCAGTTCAGCCTCCAGTATGTGAAACTTTTCCAAAATGATAATTCGGGAAAACAAAATTATTTGGCCAAGTTCAGATTAATTTAGAACACCAGAATGGATTGTTAAAGGGAAATTTTAACTAACTAACTTGATTGAGTTTTTGGATGAGCGAGAACTGACAGAGTAATGCAGTTGACGAGCATACACGAACTTCCAAAAGGCATTTGATAAAACGCCGTATTTCAGACTTGTCAACAAAGCTCAACACACACTGAGGAAGGGTCACTGGACCCGAAACGTTAACTCGGTTTTCTCCTCCACAGATGCTGCCAGACCTGCTGAGCTTTTCCAGCAACTTTGTTTTTGTTCCTGATTTACAGCATCCACAGTTCTTTTGGTTTTTATTTTGTCAACAAAGCTGCTGTCCACAGAATAAAACAAGGATGGTTACATTATGATAAGTTGTCCAGTGACAGGAAACAAGAATATCAAGTTAAATGGCTGTTTAGCAGACTGGCGAAAGGTATACAGTGAGAGTCACCAGGCATTGGCACCAGGGCTACTGCTTTTTTGGATGCAAATTAATCACCATAAAACATAGGAGCAGAATTAGACAATTCCGATCATGGCTGATATGTTTCTCGTTCCCATCTCCTGCATTCTCCCCATAACTGTTGATCCCCTTACTAATCAAGAACTATCTACCTCGGTCTTAAATACACCCATTGATTGGCCTCCACAGCGTTTTGTGGCAATGAGTTCCACAGACTCACCACAGTTAGGATGAACTAATTCCTCCTCACCTCCGTTCTAAAGGGTAATCCCTTCACTCTGAGGCTGTGTTCACAGCTCTTAGTCTCTTCTACTAGTGGAAATATCTTCGGCATATCCACTCTATCCAGGCCTCTCAGTATTCTTTAAGTTTCAAATCAGATCCCTCCTTTCCATCTAAATTTTATTGAGTACAATGAAGTACTCAATTTCATCGAGTCCTCAACTGCTTCTCATGTGACAAGCCCTTCAGCCCTGGTATCATTCTTGTGAACCTCCTGTGGACCCCCTCTAAAGCCAGCACATCCTTCGTCAGTTACGGGGCCCAAGAATGCTCAGAACAGTCCAAATGCTATCTGACCAGATCCTTATACAACCTCAGCTGCACAATTTGAATCCCTACAGTGCACAAGGTGGCCATTTGGCCCTCCAAGTCTGCACAGACTCTCCAAACAGCATCTCGCCCAGACCCAACATCCATTCCCATCTCATCCCTGTAACCCCACATGAGGTTTTTACAATGGCTAACCAATCTAACTTACACATTCTGGGACAGTATGGGCAATTTTATTTACGGGTCAATCCACCTAACATGCACATCTTTGGACTGTGGGAGGAAACCCACACAGACATGGGGAAAACATGCACACTCCATGCAGACAGTCGCCCAAGGTTGGAATCGAACCTGGGTCGCTGGTGCTGTGAGGCAGCAGTGCTAACCATTCCATCCTTGTTCTTGCATTCTAGTCTTCTCAAAATGAATGTTCGCGTTGCCTTTGCCGACCCAAATGAACCTTATGTTAACTCTAAGAGAATCCTGAGCTAGGGCTCCTTAGTCCCTTTGTGCTTTGGATTTCTGAAACATTTCCACATTTAGAATATAGTCCATACCTTTCTTTTTACGAAAGTGCATAACCTCACACTTTCCCACATTGTATTTCACCTGCCACTTCTATGCCCACTCTTCTACCCTGTCCAAGTCCTTCTGCAGCCTCCCCACCTCCTCCAATCTGGGCTTTGATCCAATAACCTTGTGTTTATAAAGGCACAATTTCAAGATATGCATGAGACAGAAAGATTGGAGACACAGTGAAGATATTGATAAACTTCAAGAGGGCACAGGCAGAATGCTGGAATAGATGAGTATGCACAAATGAAATTCAATATTGAGAAATTTGAAGTGATACTTGTTCATAGGAAAACAGAGGAAAGGCAAAACAAAATATATAGTTTTAAATGGACTGCAAAAGCAGAGACCAAAGGACTTGTGTGCGCAAAGTGCTGAACATGACAGAAAGTGATTAAAAAGACAGGACTGCGAGCTTCACTTTTAGACTATTAAAAACTACGTTAACCTTTTGACTTCAATTACTCCTTCTTGGAACATTCCAAAGATTCATAATGGAGTCCAAATGTTAGCTTTGTTTCCCTTTCCACAGATAATGTGATCCCTACTGAATTTCACCATTACTTCCTGCTTTTATTTCAGAGACGCTGGGGTTGTTTTCCCTAGAGATAATCAAGTTCAGAGGAAACTTGATAGAGGTTAAGAATCATGAGGTCCCCGATCAGCGTAAAAAATATAGTCCATTATGGAAATGGTCCAGAACCAGACGGCTCACATTTAAGATGACAAAATCATCTGGTGACAGACAAAACGGCAACACGAGAATGAGCGTCTTTACAACAGCAAGTGGTTAGGTTTTCAAATGCACTGCCTGGGTGTGTGATGGATTCAGTTAAGACTGAATTGTAGCTTTATTAATTGAATTTGCATAAGCGCCTGGAAAGAAATAATTTGCAGAGATTTGGACAAAGGATGGGGAATGGCATTCTCACAGTTGCTCTTATAGAGGGCTGGCATGGACGTGATGGATGAAATAGCTTCCTTCGCTGCAGAAACATGTGCAAACAATGTTTACTATTTTTCCCAGTAATATCATTTTACAAAAAATTTACATTGCAGGCTAACTTGTTTGCACTTTCATTCAAATAATGATAAAACAATTTCTAACTATATGGATCATAATCTACATATTAAAGATTTTGAACATGCATATTTTTCACATAACATTGTGATATTTCATGCTTTTATCATGGAAATCAATGTCCACAGGTCACATTAAGCCTCCATCAATATTCACTGTCAATGTGTTAGGTGCTCACAGTGCTCTTTCAAGGAGTAATCCATTATTTTCTCAGTAACTGAAATGCATAATTCATGGTTTAGAGTGAAATTTAACATGCAGAGGCATTATTTTACCATAGTATGATTATACCGATTTATTGTCATTTTTTAATTTCCATTGTTAAATCCTACCAAAATTATTCACTGCATCGAAATCCTAACAATCCCACCAAGTAATTATAACTATAAGACGCCTGAGTCTAAATTGGTCTTGTTTACCATGCGTGGATCAGTAAAGAAAAAAAACTGAAACATGTAGTAAATGAACAGATCACACAAATAGAATGCCTTCACAATGTTAACAAAGCATCGGACAGTACTGTTGATTCCAATCACTGAAGTATTAATAACACTCCCAGAATACAATTAAGTAAAAACAGAATCTGATTCATTCAGGAACTGTGCAGCAGAAGTTCTAATGCAATGCTGTTAATGACATAAATATTCCTGTTAATGACATAAATATTCCTGTTATTGTAAAGTATCCTCTGACCCACTACAAACATTTAAACGTATCAACATAAGGTATAAATAATGTATTTATGTTTCGAATCTGATACAGAAAGCACAGGAGAAAAATTAATAGGAATTAGTAAATTGAAGAATTAGAAGATGCTACTGCAGTACTTCAGTATTAACTTAGGGTTAAAAAAAACTTTTAGTTAAGCATCCTCTGGAATGAGAATGTCCCTTCTGGAGAGATAAACAATGATTTACTGCTTTAACCTTGCTGCAAACCATGACACACTTTAATCCTTAGCTATAACCAAAGTGTTTAATATTTACTATGCAAAGATAATTTTAGTTGCTGAATTGAATTTGGGCAATATTCTGATTTGTTCCGCATTGCTCATTTCAATAACCTACAGGTGAAAACTGCAAAGATACATCTTGATTGAGATTTCAATGCTAAAACATTACAGAGAAGTATGTAATTTTAAGAGATATGAAATGTTTTACTTAAACATATACCAAGAGATTGTGAATTGTATAAAATGAAAGAAAATTTAAGAGAATACAACAATACCATATATCTAAAATAACTAACATCGGGGCAGGGGTGAAACTACGATAAAACATCATAATAGTTTTTAGATGCTCTGCACATTCCTATAAATACAAAGTGTAAAACCAAGCATTCCAAATTCACTGCTAACTTTTCAAGTACTATGGTGCAATTTTTAATTGGATTCTCAATTGTCTGGTTTGGTTGTTCATGAACCATCAAATTAGTACATACCTAGAATTATTGTTATATTGTTATATATCAATAACCTCTAGCAAATCCACAAGTTAATTGTTTATTTAAATCATGTGTTGCTTTATTTGACATTTCTACAGACATTTCAAAAATGTGTCATGAGTATGGGCTCTCAACTATTTTCCAAACAGTTATGCTCATCACTGCTTACAGTAAATTGTGGAAATTTGAATCAATTTGACATTCACTCCCATTTGCTCATCCTGCACCTACCCTGTCATCTACCTAAATTACACTAATGCAAAATCAAAGCAAGGTTAAAATTTTATGAAAAAAGGATTACACTAATGGCATTTTAGTCCTCATTTATTGACCAGCTGGGCTTTTATCTGTGCGTCAAGTGCTACATGACCCATTTTCTTGTCCAAAACATTGAGCCTGCACATTTATTTTTCTTTACAGCTAACCTACATATTCAATTCGGATCTCTGTGCATGCAACTACCAGATAAACCTATCTCCCACACACTGAATACATACCCATTATAAATGCAGAAGAATGTGTGCCCATTAAGCAACACAGACCTTTCCAAAATGCAGATGCTTCAACTTCTAGTTCTACAGGGCAAACTAAAACAAATACCAAATCCAAGCACAGTAAATGGGAGTTCTAGATTAAATTACTTCAGATTATTTGCAGCTACAAGTTGCATTTCTACCCTGTCAACTCAAAACAGCCCGAATATATTTGAATTCTGTAAGTAGGAGGCAGCAAAACAGGCAACCGTACGCTGGCTAGCCTGACATCATTAGCAGAGAAAATTATAGAATCTGCCATTAGGAACTTGTACCAGAGCATTAGCAATATTAGGTAGTGTTACAGATTAATGATAGGGAAAGCATGTTTCACAATGAATCAAGAGTTTTCAATAATGTATCAATTTATGAACAAGAAGGGTAAATAGAGGGGAAAACTAGTATATACAGTGTGTGTAAATTTTCAAAAGAATTCAATAAGGTACTACATAAGAGATTAATACACAAAATTAGTGTTCACTGGAATAGGGGTAATGTGTTAATAGGAATTGCGGATGTTAAACTAAAAGCAGGAATCAAAGCTAATTTTTGGGTTGCGTTTATAACTGATGTGCTACTGCATGGATCAGAGCCTAGACCTCAGCTATTAACAATCTGCATCCATTACTTAGACAAGGGGATTAAATGTCAAGTATTCAAATCTTCTAATGATACAAAGTTACTTAAAAGTAAACTGTGAAGAGGAAGCAAAGAGGCTATGGTGGTGTAGAAGTTAATGATAATTGTCTTTGCCCTAGGATGGGGAATTTCAAGAACAGGGGCCACATTTTTAAGAGAAGAGAGATTTAA
Source organism: Ginglymostoma cirratum (assembly GCA_024137785.1). Classification (NCBI taxonomy): domain Eukaryota; kingdom Metazoa; phylum Chordata; class Chondrichthyes; order Orectolobiformes; family Ginglymostomatidae; genus Ginglymostoma; species Ginglymostoma cirratum. Next base: position 30,996,972 of record JAHRHZ010000263.1, on the reverse strand, counting down.
AAAAGACATGAAAGGCAATTTTTTTTAAAAAAGAGAGAGTGGTTCATGCATGGAATCAACTTCTTAGGAAAGTGATGGATGTGGGTACAATTACAACGTTTAAAAGACATTTGGATAGGTACATGAAAATGAAAGGTTTACAGGGGTATGGGCCAGGAGCAGGGAGGTGAGACTAGTTTACTTTTACTTTGGGATTATGTTTGGAATGGACTGGTTGGATTGAAGTATCTGTTTCCGTGCTGTATGACTCTATGACTCTAAGAATAACTAAGTAAAAACATGGCGGCTGGAATGTAAGATGGAGAGATGTGAAGTCACCACATTGTCACAGAATTGGAGAAGCAAGAAGTTTATTAAATGGTGAGAGAATGGGAATAGTATTCAGATAAATCTAGGTCTCAATGTATACATTCAGAGAAATTATCATGCAGATACAATGAGCAATTCAAAAATTAAATAGAATGCTAGCCTTTTAAGAAAAGGGACCAGAGCACAAGATTAAAATAATCTTACAACAACTGCACAGACCCTTGGTGAGATCACACCTGAAGTACTGTTTACAGTTTGATGGGCCTACCCAAGAAAAGATATATCCTTGGAAGTTCACTAGACTGCTTCCTAGGATGAGCAAATTACCCTATGAGGAGAGATCATGTTGGCTATGTCAATGATCGTTAGAATTTAAAATAATGAGTAGTGGTCTTATTAAAAGTTATACGATGTTTAAGGGTGAAGGATATTTCCTTCGACTAGGGAGTTTAGAGCTAAGGGTCCCAATCTCAGATTAAGGGGTTAGAACCTGGCACAGCAGGAGGAGGAGGGGCAAACAGTGCCTTTAGAGTGGGGGTCCAGGTTCATCAGCAAGTAGCCTGTCAATCTGGATGCCCAACACTGCCAATCTGGCATGTAGACCATCTCAATTTATAGGCACCTCAATTATATGTATTATTCTGAACAACAGGCAATCATTGGCCAAGCAGTAGGAAAGGGCAGATTCGCCCTCCTTTCTTGCCTATCTTTTGGACTTCTGTTTGGGCCATGTCCTCGCTGGGTGCTGCTGCATTAATCTGCACTTTTTTAACCTTGCACACAAGCTGAAGGAAAAGGTTGGTGGCAGTTTCTTTCAAAGCAGGTTCCACTTACCCCGCTCCCCCCTCCATAAATGTGGGCAAGCAGATTCCTCCTCAGACCCATTTTCTCGATTGTAGGCACTCAATTTACCGGAACTAACTCCCGAGTTGTTGTGATTTAGACCTGGCTCCCTCTATCCACTTCTCCCAAATCTGTGCATCTGGTCAGTTTTGTCCACTCTGGGTTAAACAGTGGTAATGAAGTTAGGCAGTTGGCCCTGGCAGCTAGAGACAGCAGTTTTGATCATAATTTGAATTAGAACATGCCAAAATAGTCCTTCCAGTTAGAGCAAAACCAAAATAAACCGAGATCTGGATGCCTGAGCACCATTACAAGCTTAGAATGGAAAATTCTACTGCAAGATCTTCTCCTAGATGCATCGTCCCTATAAGCAGGCTCAGCAAATCCTTCTAATAAATATCTAAGGACAATTTAATTTGACATAGAATATACTGTAGGTACAGATGAAGATTTTATCGTAGGGTCCTGAGTAAATTCTTCCTCCTCCATAACAGCCTCCAGCATTACTTCCTGCACCAGTGCCTCTAGTCATGAATGAATTCTTCTAAGGGTTCTTTGTTCCCTCCTGACCTCAGTTCTCCCTGGATGGTCAGTGACAGTCCAGAGACTTGGAGTGACCACAAACATGTGGGTTGGTGTGGAGGACACAAATGCACTTCCCCAAAACCCTGTCCATACTCTAAATGTCAAAGAGGGGGGGAAACTGGCTGAAAGCCAACCAGCTTCAACCCCTCAAATAAAAGTAAAATACTACAAATGCTGGAAATGGAAAGAAATAGGTTTCTCCAGCAGTATCTGCAGTTATTTCTGATTATGATCACAATTTATGTATGAATTACTTTGAGGTCAGTATGGAGTCAATGCCACCAGAGGTAAATACAAGGTTAGTGTTAGTAAAATGCAAATCCTTGGCTCAACCCATTCCCTTTTTTCTGTGACCAAGCTTTGGGATCTAATCTATCCCTCTCTAGCTCTGCTTCTTAAGTGAAAAGGCAAAGAAAATGTTGCTTTATAGTTAATGATGTTTTGCAATTTTAATTTTCATTCTCCCTGTGTCTGCATGGATTTTCTCCAGGTGCTGGGGTTTCATTCCACACTCCAAAGATGGAGGGTTGGTGCAGACTCAATGGCTGCTTCCATACTGTAGCGATTCTATATTCGATGGCATTTGTAAATAGGGGCATACAGTACAACAATCGAGAGGTTTTATTAAATCCATATAATGCATTTCAACCAACTATGACTGTGGTTCACTTTGGAGATCCCTATCTCAGAACTATGGGTGCTCAGTTGTGCATTTTCAAGATTGCATCCAGAACTTTATTGATCTCCGTATAAATTTAGGTTAGAAGGCTACTACAGAAAGGCACAGTTTTGGTGAAAGAGCTTCCAATGATTGCACTGCATAGCAGGCTTTAAGGGGTAAATGGCCGCCCTGCTACTTCTTGTGCTTTTTAATTTGTTCTTAAATGATTACAAACACAAATTTAAACTAACATGATATCAAAGATATAACTGACTACTGCCTAAGACCAAGTTAAGTGCATGTATATTTGAAACCAAATAAAAATCTATTGGTAAGATTTTTTTTCCTCCTTTTTACATTACTGAAGATGAAATGTCCCTTTTTAATAAATGCTCTCAGAATTTCAAACGCTTCAGAACACAAAATGTAAAATCTCTCATTTACTTCATCTGACTGAAGATATTTGGTGACCTGAAAGCGTACAGGAAACATGATCGCCTTGGGGAAATTTTTCATGCTCAACACTGTTGTGCTAAATGTTGACAGGGGAATCTTTTAAAAATTATATAAAAGCTGGAAAAGAATAGCAAAACTACCATGCAGCTCTCTTTAAAGCCATTTCCACACAGAGCACTGTTGTTTACAATTCAGATTTTCATATTTAACCCAGCAGACCATTTTATTTGGAGTAGATTCATAAATGTGTTATTGTTGCATAAACTCTAGAAAGGTCAGTGCAAAAACAAATGATATAATCTGGAATTCATTTAAATAGTCCAAGGGGAAAGAATAGACCAGCAATAGACAACAGTATCAATTCAGAAACTTCGGCTGGCAAAATGCTGCACTGCCAAAATGGTATGAGAAATTTCTTCCTATATTTCCAACTAGATATAGACACTTATCAATTGGAAAAGTGATCCTTATCAGACAATTGTTACATTGTAGGTGGTCATTCGGCCTATCATGCCTGCACTGGCTCTTCAAATGAGCATTGTTACCTAGTGACAATCTCCTGCTTTCTCCCCTACTCTTGCACACAATTTCAACCCAAATAATCATTCAATGCCCTCTTGAATGCCTCAACTGAATCTACCTCCACCACAGTTCCAGGCAGTGCATTCCATAACTTTACTCACGGAATGAAAAGGTTTTTCCGAACATCACCTTTGCTTCTTTTGCACCTCACCTTAACTCTATGCCCTCTAGTTCTTGTTTCTTTTACAACAGGGAACAACCTTCCCTCATCTACTCTTTCCAGACCGCTCATGATTTTGAAAACTTCTCTCACTCTCATTACTGGAACCATTCTTGTACATTGTATCTTTCCTATAATCTGACACCCAACTGAACACAATATTGCAACTGAGATCTAAAAGGTGCCTAAAACAAGTTTAGCATAAGAATATGAAGAACTAGGAGGAGTAGACAATTTAGACCGGAGCCTGTTCCACCATTTGATACAATCATGGCTGATCTCATCAGGTCCTCCCCTTTCCTGGTCACTCTCCACAACCCCTCAATCTATAACTAATTAAAAATCTGTCTATCTCCTCAAATTTATTCAATGTCCAGCTTCTACCACACTCTGGGGTAGTGAATTCCGCAGAAACATAACCGTTGAAACAAGTAATTTCTCCTCATCTGTTTTAAATCTGCGACTCCTTATTCTAAAACTGTGATCTTGAGTTTCAGATTGCCCCATGGGGAAACAACCTTCATATGTCTACTCTGTCAATCACCTTTAGCATCTCACATACCTCAACTAGATCTCCTCTCATTCTTCTAAACTGCAAACAGCATAGGCCTAACCTGCTTAATCTCTCTTCAGAAGACAAACCCCTCATCTCTGGAATAAATCTTGTGAACCTTCTGTGAACTGCCTCCAATGCAACTACATCCCCCCTCTAGCGAAGGGACTTCTATGCTCTTCTACTCTATGCCCCTATTAATGAAGCCGAGGACACTGTATGCTTTATGAATGGTTCTGTCCACTTTTCCTGGCAACTTCAATGATAAGACCATAAAAAATAGGAACAGGAGTAGGCCAATCAGCCTCTCGAGCCTGCTCCACTACTGAATAGGATCATGGCTGATCCGACATTCCTCACGTCCACTTTCCTGCCTTTTCCCTGTAACTCCCGATCCCTGACTGATCAAGAATGTATTTATCCCAACTTTAAATATACATGAAGTCTCTGTCCCACAGCCTTGTGGCAAGGAGTTCCAAAGACTCTCAACCATCTGAAGAAATTCCTGCTCTTCTCAGTCTTCAACTTGCACCCCTTTATTCTGAAATTATGCCCTCAGGTTTTAGACTCTATCGTGAGAGGAAATACTGTCTCAGCATTTACCCTGTCAAGCTCGTTAATAATCCTATATGTTTCATTTAGATCACCTTTCATTCTTTTAAATACTCATGGGTGGAGACCCAACGTGTTTAGTCTTTGCTCATAAGGTAATCCCTCCCTACCAGGATAATCCTAGAAAACTCTCTGAACTGCCTCTAATAAACCATATCTTCCCTCGAACAAGGGGACCAAAATTGCTCACAGTACTCCAGATGTGGTCTCACCTGAACCTTAAACTGTTGCAAGAAGACTTCCCTACTTTTATACTCCAATCCCCTTGAAATAAGAGGTAGCATTCCATTAGCTTTCCTATTTATCTACTGCATCTGTGTGCGAGCTTTTTGTATTGTGTGCATAAGTACTCTCAACTCCCTTTGTGTTCCAGCTTTCTGCAGCTTTTCCTCCATTTAATAATATTCTATTCTTTTGTTATGCCTTCCAAAATCCTCCCTTCACATTTTCCCCACATTATACTACTTTCACCACCATGGACTCTTATCTTGAGATCTAACTTTTGAGAAGTTTCTTATCAAACACTTTCTCTAAGTCCAAATACAACACATCTACTGGTTCCCCATAATCTCTGGTTGCAGCTTCCTCAAAAAGCTCTAATAAATTCGTCAGACATGAATTCCCCTTCATGAAGCCATTCTGACTCTGCTTGACTAGATTATTATTTTACCAATGTGCCGCTATTGCTTCCTTAATGTCTGCTGTGCACGTATACACCTCAGTCCATCTGCTCCTGCACTCCCTTTAGAATTGTATCCAATATTTTATATTGTCTTCAATGTTCTTCCTACCATCACCTCAAACTTCTCAGCACTGAACCTCCCTGCCAGCCAACCATCCACTTCACAAGCTTGCCAATGTCCTTTGAGTTTCACACTGTCCTCCTTACAGTTTACAATTCTTCCAAGTTTTGGGTCATCTGCAAACTTGAAAATTGTCTGCTGCACACCAACATCCAAATGATTAGTATATATCAGAAAAGCAAGGGCTCCAATTCTGACCCCTGGAGAACTCCACTATAACCCATCCTCCAGGCTGAAAATTATACTTTGACCATTAATCTGTTTGCCATCACTTGTACCCATGTTGCTACTGCCGCTTTTAGATCATGACCTATAACTTTCCTCACAAGTCTGTTGTGTGGCACTCCATCAAATACCTTCTGGAAAATCCATCATTAGCATTAGCATTAGCCTCATCGAGCCCGTTATCTTTTCAAAATATTCCAGCAAGTTAGTTAATTTCCCCTTTAGATGCTGACTGTCCCCAAGTAACACACCTTTTTCCATGTGACTACTTATTCTATCCCAAATAATTACTTCTAGATATTTGACCACCACTGAAGTTAAACTGACTGATCTATAATCGCTGTAATTATCCTTACAAACGTTCTCGAACAATGCCATAATGTTTGCAATCCTCCAGCCTTTTGTCACCTCCCCTGAGTCTACAGTAGACTGAAAGAATATGGCCAGTGCCCTGCAACTTCCACCCTTACTTCCTTCAGAATTCTTGGATCTATCTGTCCTGATGTCTTATCAACTTTACATATGAACACTGTACCAAGGATGACTTCTTTGTTAATTTGATCATTTCTAATGACAGAGATTCCTCTTCTGTCAGCACAGTCTGGACAGCATCGTGCTCTTTTATAAAGACAGAAAAAAGGTATTCCTTGAACATCTCTGCCATGCCCCTGTATCCATGCGTAAATCCTCCTTTTGGTGTTCAAATCAGCCCTACCTCTCCTTTGCCATTTAGATGCCAATAGAAGACTTTTCTCATAATTCCTCTTTGCTTCTGTTAATTAATTTCTCACCTCCTGAATGTGTCTTCACTTCAACTTTCCTAATATCTATTTGTATATATCTAACAAAACATAATAAATAGAACACAAACAAAGTATTGAAGAGCAATGAGGAACTGTATTACACAGTGTCAACTTCGCTGCTTCCCAATGACGAGGTGTGCTGTTTCAGAGTAGTCAGCCAATGGGAAGGCGGGAGCACTCTAGTATGAGAGAACAGAGGTATGTAGTCTTGGATCAGGATATGGCTCAACATTTGGGAGTCTCACTGGGTGTCAAGCTGGCAGGAGTATGTGTAGAGACTTTTGTTTTGGGTGGAGGGGTGGAAGTTGCAGTATTGGGCAGTCACCTACGCATCTATCAGTATTTTAAAGAGTGTAAGACACATTTCATGGCACAAGCGGCATTTTTTCCTCACACTTCTTTCAAAATTTCTAAAACAAAATGTAATAGGTCAAACAACAAAGACTTCATTATCCCAGTTGTTGATAAGTCAACTAGTTAATTTAACGTGTTTTTTTCTCTTGGGAGTCTCAGACATATTAGAGCAGAAAAAGATCAGCCAAGAGGTGGTAAGGCAATCAATTGCTGTGGTCTATGAGAGAGCTGCTGACATAGGTGAAGAAAGGGTAAACAACTGGCAAAATTAGTTTGGGAGATGACAGTGAAAAAGGTTAGAATGTTATAGTTGTCTCAGAACATGCACGGGTTATATTTTAAACAATCTCTTTTAATTCAAAGTACGTTGGAGCAGTGGAGGGGAACATGTAATCTTATATAAAGTCTACCCAGAGTCAATACCAGTGTGAGCATACTGGTACGTCCTACAACTGGGGCACAGGTAAAAACTCATTGTCAGTAAATGATAAGCTTAAACATCTGAACAAAAAGGAGAAAGCAACTGCACTTGCTTCTTGTGGACACAGACCCTGGTAAGTTAGAGACGCTTCTATCCAAAGCATATGACCTGCTTTTTGCATTGGAAGGGTTGGTGAGAACAGAATCAATATTCAAGGAAACAAGAATTAAGAGTCATTAAAGACTAGAGAAACACTCAAGGATGTTAGAGCAAGAAGTTCATTTGATTCTGTTGAAAGAGTTGGCTGAAGAGGACTTTGTTTAATACGATAAAAGACTCACCCTGGTGAAGTAGGGAGAAGTGATCTTGCTGGAGCCAGAAAGAGTTTTGGATTTGAATCCTAAGACAACAGTTCTGCAGAAGGTAAGGTATAATGTGGCGTGGGATTTTCAGTTGTGTTAATAAGTTACTGGGAATACCTTTTTTATAGTTTAGCATATTAGCTGCCCACTTGTAATGTTTAGTTGATGTTGACTTTAGCATGTTTACTATAGCAGATGTCCTAAAACATGAAGTCTTGTTGTGGAATCTTCTGAGTTGGTTGCTGGAAAATTTTTAGAAGATAGAGTGTTTCCAATGTATCATAGCCAATTAGAAATCACTGACAGTAATCTCAGGATTACTTCCTCACCTAAGTGAAGGAAGACCAGAAAGATTATGGAAATTAATGCACAGTTAAAGACGTGGTGTTGGAAGAGCAATAACTTTTTCCAAGCCACCCGTACCAGTATTGGGTTTACCTGGAAGGAGAAACAGGACTGAAGAACAGTGAGATATTTTGTTTTAAGAGTTGCAAAGGTACTGAATGGGAATGTTTCATCAAAAGACAAGAAACTACTATTAGTTTTAGAATATCATGAAAAATTAAGGAGTTGGAACTGAAAAACAGGGATTAGGAAGATTATCATAATAATGGCAAAAACACGAAATATGATATAAGGAAATAAGGTAACAAGCAGATTTTGACTTACGTTGAAAATTGGTAGGAAGGTAGGAGATGGAATAGAGATAAAGGGTACATACTCAAGATTGAAAAGATGTGGTCAGTGGTGTTCCCCAGGGATGTGTTCTGGGCCTTCAACTTTTCATCATGCTCATGAATGACTTGGAAGAAGAAATAGAAGATCGCACATTCAAATTTGCAGCTGGCACTAAGTTTAGACAGAAAGTAATTAGTGCAGACAGAAAGAGGGAGTTCCAAAGAAACAGATACATTGAATGGACAAGACTGTGACAGATCAACCTCAATCTGGTGAAGTACATGGTGGACCCATGAAGACAATTTTTTTTCTATAAGAGCCTAGGGACAGGAGTAGATTATAAAGCTCAAGGCCCTTCTCTTTTATAGTGACTGATGTGCATTCTAACTACTCATCTGCCATAGCTCAAGATCCCTTAATACCCTTGGCTGTAAAATCTATTCATCTCCTGTGAAATTAACTGAGGTAGTATCTATAACATATTGTGGGAGAGAGTCTGAAGTTTTACCTCTCATGGTACAAATAATGTTTCCTACCTTCTCGGCTAAATAAGCTGGTTCTGATTTTAAATGTATCATGTCTGTACCAGTTCCTTAAAAAGCTACCTGGCTACTCCCATTCTCCAGCACCATCTCGGCCATCTTCCAAATGAATCACTTTCAAACATACATCCAGTTCTCTTTTTGAAACCTCCTATGGAATCACCTCCATTACTAAGGCAGCACATTCTAAATTCTAATAATGCCATGTAAATAAGTTACTCCTCATCTCACTCCTAGCTCTCTTACTGACAATTTCAAAATTGTAACCCTTAGTTACTGAAATACCAAATGGAATATCCTTCCTTACCCTGTCAAAATTGTTCATAATTTTAAACACCTCAATACGGTCACCTCTTCAATCTTCTCTGCTTCAAGGAGAATAAGCCCAATATCTTTAATCTTTCCTCGCATCTAAAATCCCCCATTCCTTATATCATTGCAATAAATCTCCTTTGCACTCTCTCCAGGGCTTTAACATCCTTCCTTAAATAAGGTGTCCAGAACACAATACTGTAAATGTGGTCTGACCAGTAATTTGTCGAGGTGTAGTATCACTTCCTTTCTTACAAATACTCTATTTATAAACCCAAGGATCCTGTATGCCTTCTTAGCAGAAAGTTCAAAAGCTTCACTGGAAGGCATAGAATGGTACATTTTGATTTCTTTCCCACAGATTAAAAAGTCCTTTGAGCAGCTCAGTTAAATTGACAATGCTTCAGTGTCCTACAATACCTGACGACAGCACTATCTTGTGCTGAAACGAGTCCAGCTCATTTTACACTTTAGATCTGTTGAGATGATTTGAAAGATCTCGGAGAAAATGTGGCATTAAATTTAGATGCAACTGGTACACAAAAAGCATTTTATAATTAAGTTTATTTTTAATTTTAAGAGGCATGTTTCACGAGTTAAACCCTTCTTGATGTACAACCTCATGATTGCATTCTTATTAAGTATTCCATTATTGGGATTATTGCCACAAAGACTCACTTATAAATGTAATGGTTGAAAACCGCTCAAAAATCATAGAATTCAATACATTATAAAACTAACAGGATTAATTACAATAGCCCCCAAAAACTGTCAATTTAAATAATTTTACTTACCTGCAGTTTGTGCAGGGTTGATGCCAATTCCATCTGCAATGAAACACATTCATCTTAAACTATCACAATTCCAGGAGGAAGACAACCAGTCTTTTGATAGAACAGTGGCTGGTAACACAATTGCTTAACAATTAATGTAGCTACAATTTGCTGCGTACATATTGAAAAATTAGACCATTCACAAAATTAGCATTCCCTTCTTTGATATCACATGTATGGCTGTTTGGCATATTGGACTCAAGATGTTTATAATTTGCTTTTTTTGCAAACCTCTATCTATTCTTGTTATATGGCAAATACTGGAGCAAACAAGATGACAATTTTGAGCAATAACAGATGGGTAAGCATACTAGTTATATTTTTTATTTCAGATTATCCAGCAATTGAGGCATATTTTATGTAATCAAAACTTTTTTTTTTAAAAATTGCATTAAAGTCTATTTCAACATATTTCCATTTGGTGCTTTTTTGAAGGAATGTCACATTGTGTCAATTTTCTAAAATTGTGTCTCTTCAAAAGCATCAAAGCCATTTTCCCTAATGCGCCCACACTACTGTAATATATACAGTATCTAATAAAATACTAGAGTAATAACAGTATTGACAATGTTAACTTGCAGCCTGAATTTTCAAACGCTGTACATATTTCAGCTGTCAAACATTTATTGTATTGTAATTACTCTGGATTTAGAACTTGTCAATGTCTGCCAATAAAACACTGATCCAAACAGGAGCAAAACAAAACACTCAATGTTGATGGTATTGCAATAAAATACTTCATTTTTCCTTACCATTTGTTATGATAGCACTGCTTGCTGCAGGTACTTTAAACTGAAAACAAAGGAAGATATTGAGAATAAATTTAAATATCAGGTCTGAAAATTTTTTTAAACAACAAATTCTCCTCAAGTGATTTTTGGAGATTATGCAAAATTGCTTTCGACTAAGGTGTTACCATCAAAATAGTTTTTGGATCTTGGCTAGCACGGGAGCCAAAGAACTGCATCAATATCACTGTTATTAACACTAATGGTCTTTTGTATTATAAGCAGCTTTACATTATTCTCACCAAGTTAACAAATTCACTTTCAAATGCTTAAATGACAAGATGATTTTGAAATCTTGAAAAATAATTGAAGACTAATACAAAGCAAGGTCTTTAACCATAATTTAACACTTACGATAGTGATAATACATGGACTATCGATTTCTGAATTTTAACATCTGATTTTAATATCTGGGATATTCATGGAGTGAATTGGTTTTTAAGAGGAAAAAAATTCACTGACTTAAAACGATCACAGCAATTTTGACCACATGCATCATCCAGGATTCAAAAAACCAATGTGAAATATACAAAAGCATTGGAATTGAAATTAGCATTTTCAATCAAAAGTCATTGAAACTAGTTCACCCAGTTAATTGTGAAGGAGCCCTGAACTCCTATCTTGATTTATACCTGTATGACAAGTTTCACATGTTAGAGATGAAAGCCATCACCTGTAACTACCAAGCTTGGAAACAACTTAGGCAGCTGTATTTCGTGGAACTGCGATTGGCAGAGCAGGGAAGATGAATGTGTGACAACAGAACTGGAGGAATCTCTCTACCTTTCGAAGGGCATGTACCCGGTGACAACAAATTGGAGGGAAATATCCAGACATCAAAAATATAAGAGATGTGCAATATTCTCATCTGCTGATAATACAAGACATCAATTAAACAATTGTGATCTCAAGTTAAATCCTTAAGGCCACCCTAATGATGTTAAACTGTATAACCGTTCCATCTTCCTTTTGTACTGGACACTATTTCATTATAATTTTGTACCCGTGTATATGTTTGACTTTGCATTTTTACTGTTTTACTTGGATTAACAGATAATAAAATTGTTTCTTCTTTCACTCAAGAAAACATTAAAATTAGCTTCTTGGTGATACAGTAGACATTAGGTAATTTTGACCCATTTTAAAAGGGTAGCACAGCAATCAAGAGGCCAGTCCAATAATAGCCGCTGCTATTGCAGAGCAGCTCCACATGGAAAGTTCACTAGTTTACTCCTTTTGCCTCAGACAGTGCAATCAACTGAGTCAGCAAATGGATAGTTGGGCATTCCACTGAAACTCAGGCTGCAAGACTAGTGTCTGTAGTATTTGAAGTGTTCAGTGTGTGCTCTGGTATCTCTGCTGACCTGGGCAGCTGTCAGGAGTTTATGTCAAAAGGAGCAATGACACTGTTTTAAACTGCCAATGATGCAAATTATCATTCTAGGACACTAGGTGCTCATAAACCTTAAGAATGTTGGAAAATGAAAGATTTCCCACCCGCAAGCAAGTGCCAGTTTGCTGATAAAGTGGCTTATGGAGAAGAGTACAGCAATGCTACTGGTTAAAGATTAGAGTGAATGTGTTATGAGCCTAGTAACTCTGGGTGGAGCCACAAGCTTGTCAACCCCAGGAGTGGATATTTTATTCAGCAACATTCTGGACAGCAGCAAAACATAACCCTGAAAATGAAATGTCAGCCCAGAGAGGCTGACAGTAAGGTCATAAAATATAGATGTCAGCCATTCGGCCCATCAAATCCGCTCTGCCTTTCAATGAGATCACAGTTGATTTGGCAATCCTCAACTCCACTTTCCTGCCTTTTCCCAACATTTGATTCCCTTACTGATTAAATATCTTACTATCTCAGCCTTGAATATACCTAACAATCCAACTTCAACAGCCCTCTGCAGTAAAGAATTCCACACATTCATTACCCTCAGAGCAGAAATTCCTTCTCATCGATGTTTTAAATCACAAACCCCTATTCTGAGATTATGCTCACTAGTCCTGTATTCTTCCACAAGGGAAAAGAGCCTTCCTGCATTTACCCTGTCAAGTCTTTGGAGAATCTTGTATATTTCAATAAAGCCACCTCTCATTCTCTACATTTCAATGATTACAGATCCAATCTACTCAATCTCACCAGTAAGACAGTCCCTCCATGCCTGGTATCGGTCTAGTGAGCCTTCTGTGGACTGCTTCCATATCCAGTATATCTTTCCTTCAATAGGAGCGCTAAACTGTTCACTGTATTCCAGCTGTTATCTAGCCATTGCATTGTCAAGTTTTATCAAAATCTCTCTGCTTTTAAACTCTATTCCCTTTGAAATGAAGGCCAACATTGCATTTGCCTTCCTTAGTACCTGCTGAACATGTATGATAGCTTTCAGAGATTCACGAAGAATTCCTAAATCCCTCTGTTCCACAGCTTTCCACAGTCTAAAACCATAAGACCATAAAAAAGGGAACAGCAGTAGGCCATTCAGCCCCTCAAGCCTATGCCACCATTTAACAGCACCGTGGTGAACCGACATTCCTTCCCTGTTCTTCTACTGATTAAGAATCTTCCTCAGACTTAAATATACAAAAGGACTCTGACCCACAGTTCTTTGCACCAAGGAATTCCAAAGACACTCAACCCCTTGAGAGAAGAAACTCTTCCCCAATGCAGTCTTAAGTTGCTGCCACTTTATTCTGAGACTATGTCGTCTGGTTATAGACTCTGCCATGAGGGGAAACATCCTTTCAGTATCTACCCTGTCAAGTTGCTTGAGAATTATATAAGTTTCAAAGAGATCACCTCTCAGTCTTCTAAACTCTAGTGAGGACAGTCCCAACCTGTATAATCTTCGCTCATAACATAATCCTTCCATACTAGGGATCATCCCCATGAACCTTCTGTGAAATGCCTCCAATGAAATTACATCTTTCCTTATATAAGGCACCAAAACTGTTCTCAATACTCCATATGTGGTCACACCAGCACCTTGTCCATAAGACTTCCCTACTCTTATATTATCCCATTGAAATAAGGCCTGACATTCCATGAGCCTTCCTGATTATCCTGCTGCAATCGTGTGCTAACTTCCTGTGTTTTGTGCACAAGTACCACCAAGTCCCTTTGTGCTACAGCTTTGTGCAGTTTCTCTCCATTTAAATATTCTGTTCTTTTGTTCTTCCTTCCAAAATGAACAACTTTGCATTTTTCACTATTTGTTAACTTTTTGCCCACTTACTGAACTTACCAATATCTCTCTATGAACTATCGGTGTCCCTCTCACAGCCTGCCTTTCCACCTATTTTTGTGTCATCTGCAAATTTAGCTACACTACATTCACTTCCTTCCTCCAATGCTCTTCTGAGGGTTGGTGTGAACTCGACTGACCTGCTTCCATGCTGCAGGGATTCTATGATTCAAATGTACAACCTTCAATACTGTGGGCTCTTACCTTATGACTTATTCTTCTGCGAGGTACGCTGTTGACTTAAATAATATTCAGCACCTCCATATTTCCTACCAAAAGTATCTGAATTCATATTTCACCACATTATACTCCATATGTCAAGATTTTATCACTTGCTTAATCTATTTGTATCCCTGTGATATACTTAAACTAGCTCTACTGTAGGAAACAGCTTCTGGCAGAGCTGTCGAAACTCTTAATTTCATGCCTTCATTACTTCTAAGCGCAATCACTCCAAACACTCCTGGATAGTCATCTACGCTCTACCAACGGAAGAGTATCCAAATTTTTGTTGTATGTCTCTAAATTTCTAGCAACTTTTATTTTACTACCCCTGCTTTTTGTATTTAAGTTGGCTTCCGCACAAGCAATATTTGAGTATTATTATTCTCCTCTTTGATTTCAAATTCGTCCTCTGGGTCTGCAATCTCCATCAGCCTTATTACCCCTTAAAATATCAGTGAACCTCACCTTCTGGCTCTTGTACACCCCCAATTTCTCTTGCTTCACCACGGGTGGCCATGCATTCACCTGCTTTGGCCCCAAGGTTTGGATTACCCTCACAAGCATCACAAGTAGGTGGAGCCAAGTGGTCCATTTCTCTGCCATCTACTGTATTAAGCCCCTCCAGCTCACGGTCCTGCTTTAAAATACTCCTTAAACCCTATCTTTTGCCTAAGCTTTAGATCATTTGACCCAATATTACATTATGTGGCCCAGTGTCATATTTTGCTTTATGATGCTGTTGAGAAGGGTTTTGGGGTGTTTCATTATATTTAAAGCTATATAAATTGTTGGTGATGCTGTTGTCTCAGCTAGATAACCATCAAATCTGCTTAATGTACCAGGATACATTAGGATTGATTCCCCGAAGTAGGCTTTTTTTAAGCATAGAAAGCCTGCACGATGATGCTAGTGCTAGAATCCATGCTTTCCCCAATGAGTGCGCATGCTTGGTTGACTGCAGTTGTCAATGTCAGCAATCACTGCTTAGAATAGAAGCAGATCTCTACAGCATTCACAACCACCAGAGGGATGAAACACATGTAGGAATGGGGGAGGTATGCAAGCAAAGACCTGCAATTTATGATCACTAGCTACAATTAAAAAAAACTTCATTCTGTTGACTTTATGAATACTTTTCCTAAAAACTGAACACCAAGTTCATGATGTGCCAAGAGTGGAGCTTGTAGGAGAAGGAAAGAAATAAAACAAATATCATCTCCATCACTATGGTCAACTGTATCCACCCCATAGTATTGCTTATTTCAATCCCACCTCCGCCTATCAGCTGCTCAAACTTCCATCAAATATTTCCAAGTTGTCCTGGCTGGTCTCCCAGCCTTCAAAAAAAAAGTTTCGCTACACACAAAACCTGCAATGCCGCAGTGGGGGTTGAATGCTTCAGCTCAATGTAAGTGACAAAGGGGTCCATAAGTTTCTCATTCAACTTAGGCATACAAAATACAAAAATCAATAGAAAGTGTGGGCTCTGCATTGAAGTGGGAGCATCTCCTGTTAAACACTTATGATTCATGGCACAAGCTGTGGACTTTCAAAAGATAAAAAAAATACAAACAGTATGCTAGAATCAATATTAAAAAAAAAGTGGTCAGCAGTTATGACAGTCCCTGCTTATGCTGCTGAGGATCACGGATAATAAACAGAAGCAAAATGTTCTCACTGCATGAAGCCTCCTCCACATTTTATGGTACTAAGTGGAGGAATGTTCACAGTAAGGCTTTTTTTGGGGAGCAGTTGTAAGAAGTGAAAAGAAAAATACACTGCAAAATAATATTACTAATAATAGTCAGAGTACAAAGAAAGATCTGCCTTCAATCTTTTTTTTTCTGGTAAGTGAAAGGACATTAATCAATAGTTCCAAAACATTGACTTTCTGTAAATGAGAAGCTCAGCTCAGTAACAAATAAGATGTTGCAATGTGGCCTGCAAGGATTCCATTCCATTCTCCCAGTTCCTCCATCTCCGTTGCATCTGCTCAGACAATGCCAACCTTCACTGGGCAGCCCTCAATATGACCCCCTTTTTCCTCAAACAAGTGTTCCCCCTCTATTGTGATTGTAGGGCCTTCAGCCATATGCAACTCACTTTCTGCACTTCTGCCCGCACCACATCCCCTCCTGCCCAGAATGATAGGTTTCCCCATGCCTTTACTTTCCATCCGAGTGGTTTCCACATTGAAAAGATCATCCTCTGCCCTTTCTGCTACCACCTTCAGATGCCACAACCAAACATATCTTCTCTTCCCCTCCCCTTCACTGTCAGTGACCACCCCCTCCATTGCACTCTGGTCTACTCTCCCATCACTTTGAACGCTTTCTCACTCCTCACGGCACCTTCCCGTACAATCACAGATGGAGCGACACTTACCTATTCATCACCTTCTCATTGTCCAAGGCCCCAAACACATCTACCAGGTGACACAAAACTTCATTTGCATTGCTTTCAATCGAGACTGCTATATGCACTGCTCACACTGCAGTCTTCCTTTACATTGGGGAGGTTAAACGTAGGCTGGGTAACTTATTTTGCAACATTGCAATATGTAGCCAGGCAAGAAGCACCCAGGACCTTTCCCTCAAACAGGCAGTTCAGTGTCATCGCATCTATCAAAAAGAAGCCTAAGATCTACTTTATGTTCCATTTATACATGGGCTGCTGTTAGCCACAGGTTGCTGTAATCGCTGATCACTGCTTTCTCCTCCTCCTTCATCACTGAACAATGCCAGTCTTGTTATCGAACATCCACCCAAGAGTGATCGTGGGCTGAAACTGAAACCTAGCACAAAGGAAGTTTCTTGGAGTTGCTGGAGGTCCACAACAGAGGCATGGTCACAGGATAAATGATAGGCCATTTCGCAATAAGAGGACAACAAATTTCTTTAGAGAAGAGTGAACCTGTGGAATTCACTGCCACAGAGGGCTATGGAGGTCAAGCCACTGAATATGTTCAGAAAAGAAATAGATACCTTTCTCGGGGCCAAAGTTGTGAAGGCACATGGGGAGACACCAACAGTATGGCATTGAGATAAAGGATCAGCCATGATTAAGTTGAGCAGCGGAGCAGATGGGTCAAATTGTCTGATTCTGTTCCTAATTCCTATGTTTCTACGTTACACAGTTGTGCCATTCTTGGGGTGAAAAAGTTTCTTTTGAATTCCCAACGGCTTTCTTGGTAGCAATTTGATGATGGCCTCTAGTTATGTTTTTCCTCACAACATTCTTTCCAAATCCACACCATCAAAACCCTGCATAATTTTAAAAGCCTCTTATTAGATCACTCCTCAGCACTTTTTTCCCCCAAGGTTTTAAAAAAAGGTAAAAGTTGCCCAGTCACAAGAGGCCATAAGGCTGATCTCCCACTGGTGGTGGTTTAACTGGAGTCACCATGCCTCAGGCGAGGGTAGATGTTGAAAAGGACAGTCATTCAAGGTAACCTCAGCCATGTGAGAATTCCACCTACACTGTTGGTACCAGTCTGCATCACAAACCAGCTGTCCAGCCAACTGAGCTAACTGATCCCTCTTTTCTTCTAAGTCTGTCTACCTGTTCTTATCTGTGAAAACTGATCATTATTCGAAGATCATCTCAAATGGGAAGGACTCCCGGTTTCTTTTCTCTGTGCAAGTCTTCTTGAACTCCTCTCCTGTAACTCCACCACTTTCACCTTTAAAAAGGAATTAATTACATCTTTTTCACCACAGAAAACACCATCTGATCAGATGTATTTGCCACTTGCCTTCCGTCACTTTGCACATCTGAACTTTCCCCAAGGTTCCTCTCTATGCTAACTTTGAACTTGTACATTTCTCTCGGTATCTCCTCTCTTGCTCTCTCGGAGCTCGTCACATCCAAAAGAAAGAAACCATCAAACCAATATTCAAACTCTAATCAATGAGAAACGTGAAAGAGGATTTTTGAACACAACCTCTGAGTAAAACCTCTGTCTCAACTGCAAGAAATATCTTATCTTAAGGGCAGATTTCCTCAGTTTATATTCTTGATTGACTGTGTTGGACACTCCTCAATTTATTTATATATTTATCATGGTACTTGGATTTGTGGAGATTCTACTGGATTAACTGCTGTTAAGTTTTCTGAAAAAGCAATTTAACCACATTTGCAAAGAAAATCTTATATTTATTGTGATATTGTTCTTTAAATGTCACACTTTTTAAATAAACTTACTCACTAGATCGGATTTCAAGAAATGAAGTTACTTGAGCCAATTTCAGGTTTTCTGGAATCTATCCTTTTTTCAACAGGAGTATGAAAATGTCAAATTATTAGCACTGTGCCGTGTTAATCAATCATAGCTGGAGAATCAACATGGGTAATAAAATCGACCATGACATCTAATTGCAGTGGCTACAGTTCCAAAGCACTTTACTGGCTGTAAAATGTTCTTGCACTGCCTGAAAAATCACTATAAAAATGCAAATTTGGTGAGAAGGGAAGAGGGCGGTGCAGTAAAGCTTTACAGAATTTAGGTATCACCTTCTTCAAATAATATATTCCGTTATTTGACAAACTGTAAAATTGTGCATCGTTGTAAAGTTGGTGTATTTAATACTTTCATGAGAATAATGAATCAAATATGTGCACACCTATCTATTTCTACTTACCATTTACAGGTCAGGGTGACATTGCTGTTCTCATACAACTTAAAACTATTCATGGAGCTGGTAGTAAAGGACCAATTGGTTCATTCTGTTTGCAGATTGACATTTTAGACTAAGTACAAAAAGGATTGTGTCACCAAAATTTTAATCCTTACCTTTCAAACACTGCATCTAAGAATCTAGCTACAGATTTAATATCAAAATATGGTTTTACATTTGGTTGTGTTGCTACCAAGAGGCAAGGGATAATGCATGCTTTTTTAATATACTTATAAGGAGTCTTTCAGTTATGCAGTTTGGGATTAATTGCTCCTAGAACTAGAGACACTGTTTATTTCTGTTTCTTTCCTCCTTCATATTGATAGAACCTTGTTCTGCAACGAGAGGAAAATACTACATACTGAAAGTCTTGAATAAAACCAGAAATTGCTGGAAATTCTTAGCAGCTCATGCAGTATAATTGAGAGAAAAAGAGTTAATCTGCACATCAATGATGCTTCATCAGTAATTTTCAAAGTGGCGTTTCAGATCACAGAGAGTCATGGAGCACTGAAACAGCTGTCCAACTCGTCCGTGCTGACCAGTGTGACCCATATCCCTCCAAAGCCTTCCTATTCATATATCCATCCAGATGCCTTTTAAAAACTGTAATTGTACCTGCCTCCATCTTCCTCTAGCAGCTTGTTCCATACACACACCACCCTTTGCATGAAGAAGTTGCCCCTCTGATCTTTTTTAAATTTTTTCCCCGATCACCTCAAACCTAAGCCCTCTGGACTTGGACTCCCCCATCCTGGTACAAAGACCTCCGCTATTCACTCTATCCATGCTCATGATTTTATAAACCTCGGTACGTTCAGGATTTTGCTGAAAAAGGAGCTTGGGGCTTTAAATATACAATCCAGAATTTATCGCTGGCTGTAAACCTGAATTCAAACTTATATATAGTGAATCGACCTTATGCCATGCAGGTTCTACCAATTTGAGCCAGCTGGACTGGTGGTGACTGGCAGGAGATTCAGTAACAATACTGAAAAGCTTCCTTACACAATGAGTCATTAGGATTTCAAACACACTGTCTGACTGGTTAATGGATACAGATTCTGCAGGTAGCTGGGATCTGGATCACAGAGTTATATGGAAAGAGCTGGGGAGTTGGACTAACTGGTTTGCATCTCAAAAGGGCAAGCTTGATGAGCCAAGTGACAACGTTGTCAGCTATACTGCTCTGTGATTAAGTGATGCCAGGCCAGCTTCAAAAATCTGCTCTTTTCAGTGCAAAACTTTACCCTGGTTAAAGAATTGTTTTAGTCACCAAGCTATTAGCTCTGCTGAACATACCCCAGTTGCACAAATCCAGAGTGCCAAAGTTGGGAGGGGTGTCTCAGACTAGTCAAGCAACAGCCTGACAATCATACTCATGGAATCGTACCTTATAGACAATGTCCCGCCATCACCATCATCATCCCTGGATACATCCTCCATGACTGACAGGGTAGACCCAGCAAAGGTGATGGCACAGTAGTATGTAGTTGGGAGGGAGTTGCCCTTTATTCAACATTGACCCTGGACCTCATGAAATCTCATGGCTTCAGGATAAACATGGGTAAGGAAACCTCCTGATTACCACATCCTGTCCTTCCTCCACTGACAAACTGGTACTCCTCCATGTCGAACAACGCTTGAAGGAAGCATGGAGGATGGCAAGGGTGCAAACTGTACTCTGGGTGGGGGATTTCAAGAGTCCACCATCAAGAGTGGCTCAACAACAGTACTACTGATCAAGCTGGTTGGGCCCTAAAGGACATAACTGCTAGACTGGTTCTGCAGCAGGTGGTGTGGGAACCAACAAAAAGGAAAAACGTTTTGATCTTATCCTCACTGATCTGCCTTCTGCAAGTCCATCAGTCCACGGCGGTATCATTAGGAATGACCACCACAAAGTCCTTGAGGAGACTAAGTCTCACCTTCACATTGACAATGTCCTCCAAAATGTGAGACACTATCACTGTGCTAAATTGGACAGAACTTGAACAGATCTGGCAATTCAAGACTGGGCGATGAGATACCATGGGCCATCAACATGAGCAGAAACAGACTCATAACACAATCTAAAACCTCATGGCTTGGCCTATCCCCCACTCAAACGTTACCAACAAGCCAGGGGATCAACCCTGGTTCAATGGACAGTGCACGAGGGCACGTCAGAAGCAGCATCAGACATTCCCAAAAATGACATGTCAACCTGGTGAAGCTACCAAACAGGACTATTTGCATGCTAAACTGCATTAAGGAGCAAGCGATAGATAGAGCTAAGTAATCTCACAACCAATGGACCATACATAAGCTCGGCAGTCCTGCCATGTCCATTTATGAATGGCAGTGGACAACTCACTGGATGAGGAGGGACCACAAATAGCCCAATTAGCAATGATGGCAGAGCCCAACACATTAGTGCAAAGATGAAGCTGAAATATTTGCAAGTGTCAAATGGATGATCCATTTCAGCCTTTTCCAGTGGTCCACAGCATAATGTCAATCTTCAGCCAATTTGATTCACTCCGCGTGAAATCAAGAAACAGTTGGAGGCACTGGATACTAAAGAGGTTACGGGCCCTAACAACATTCTGGCAATAACACAGAAGACTTGTGCTCCAGAACTTGCCGCTCCACGAGCCGAGCTCCTCCAGCAGAGCTACAACAATGGCATCGAGCCAACAAAGTAGAAATGCCCAGGTATGTCCTGTACACCAAAAGTAGGGCAAAGCTAACCCTGCCAATTACTGCTTCAGCAGTCTACTCTCAATCGTCAGTATGATTGAAGGTGTCATCAACAGTACTACCAAGCAACACTAACTCAACAATAACCTGCTTAAAGATGCCCAGTTTGAGTTCGATCAGGACCACTCAGCCTCTGATCATTACAGCCTTGTTTTAAAAAATGGACTAAAGAGCCGAATTCCAGAAGGTGAGGAGAGAGTGACACTCCTTGACATCAAGGCTGCATTCAACCAAGGGTAGCATCAAGAAGCCCTCAATAAACTGAAATCAATGAGAATCTGGACGAACATGCTCTGCTGGTTGGAGTCATTACAGTGTGGAGCTAGAGGAATACAGCAGGTCAGGCAGCATCAGAGGAGCAGGAGAGTCGGCGTTTCGGGCCTACAGCCTTCATCAGGATGAAAGTTTGAGGTGAAAAGTGACATTTACACCACATAGATGACAGGCATTTACCATCTCTAATAAGAGAAAATTTAACACTAGCCCTTGATATTCAATGGCATTACTGTCACTGAATTCCCATGATCAACATCTGGGGGGAGTTACCATTGACCAAAAACTGAACTGGACTTGCCGTACAAACACAGTGACTATAAGAGCAGGTCAAAGGCTACAAATACTGCAGCAAGTAACTCATGTCCTGACTCCTGAAAGCCTAGCCACCATCTAAAAGGCGCAACTCAGTATGCGATTACCTGAGTGACTGCAGCTCCAATGACACTCAAGAAACTCGCTACTGTCCAGGACAAAGCAGCCCATGTGGTTGGCAACACATCTACAAACATTCACTCCCTCCAACACTGATGATCAGAAGCAGCAGTGTGTACTAGCACTTAGATGCACTGCAGAAATTCAAAGATCCTTAGACAGCATCTTCTGAACCCATGACCATTTCAATCCAGAAGCACAAGAACAGCAAAAACACAGGAACGTCACCACTTGCAAATTTCCCCACAAGTCACTAACCACCCTAATTCGGAACTATATTACTGTTCCTTCACTATCGCTGGATCAACATCCTGGAATGCCTTCCTAACAGTATTGTGGGTCTAACTACAGTACATGTACTGCAGCAATTGAAGAAGGCAGCTCACCTCCACCTTCTCACAGGCAACTAGGGGGTCAGGCAATAATATTGGCCCACTAGTGATGCCAATGCCCCACGAATGAATTTAAAAAAGTGAGGTTGTAGTACAAATCCATTTTTTAAGATGAACAGTTTTGCTGTCAGAGAACTTTATATGCCTCTATGCAAATACAATACTCTAGCAGCAAAAACAGAATTTAATCCAAGTCTCACTACATTTTTTGATAAGGTCACTGCTGTCAGCTTGAAACAAGCCTGCACTATCACAGATAAGCAAGAACTCAAATTAAGCCAGAATCAGACACAGGCTGGCAAAATATTCTACCTTTTCTTCAAGATCATTCAATCCGGTAGTGCACACTTGGGGTAAAATAATTCCAAGGAACAATATCAAGACACTTAATAAATGAACCCCACGCTGATCATCTGTTTCTGAAATACCCAAGTTCTTTGAACACAAATGCAGTATCTTCTGAAATTAGATTATGCCAATTAATAATTCTGAGAGCATATTGAGAATGTACCCACTGCTTCCTCATATAATTGATGCTCTTGTTGATCATTATATTGTGTACATTCTACTTGAAGTACATATTTTGAAAGAAGAAACACACTGCTCATTCTGACATGAATTTAAACAAGATCTCAACTGCAGTATATCTCAGTAACTAGGTAAATAGCAATATGCAATCCAAGTGGGAAGGATTTAGATATAACATGACACTATTAATTGCATGTCTTGAACAGACAGTCATAATTCCAAATAAACTAGACATTCATCATTTACAAATTCATTTTTTGTTCCAATGCTGCCAGATCAAGATTTTTTCCTAAGTACCCATATAATTCAGGCTAAATCCACCTCAATAATTTCAATTTAAAATAAATGATAAAATTGAAAAGAAGACTGCGTAGTCACAAATGATCCAACTCTTTGAAATCTAGAAGGGCTATTCAGTTGCCCATGAATCCCTTCTGTATTTCAATATAGATATCAAATGATTGAATTAGGAGCGGTAACTTAGTTAGTCCTCCCTGTAGTGAAGACTGTGCAGTTCTGGAAATGACCTTTTTTGGAACGGAAGACTTAAATTATTAGTCACAATGACATATACTTTTGCATTTACTTATGCAGAATTCGGCTCAATTTTAAATAAATTGATTTGATTTTTTTTGAAACAAAAACAAGTTGTCTAAAAGCAACAACTATTCTTTCCATATAAAAATATGAATTTTGAAATCAAATGACTATCAGAGATGAACTGACATCACTATTTCATATCTTAAAGTTAGCCAAGTCTGCAAAAGTCTTTGCCACAGAGTAAACAGTTGCCTTCTTGCATAATCTAAATAATATTGTTCTGACAAGTCACAAAATGAGACAAGATAATCTTAAGTAATAACTGTAGCAGATCTGGAAAATTTCTTCCAAGGATATGAAGGCTCCTTGCAATTTATTTTTTTCTCTCCATGGCACTTCATGAAGCCAAAAATGGTAATAGCTGTGATAAACCAGAAAGCCAAAAACAAAGAAAAGCAGAAATTGCTGGATCCTCAGGCCTGGCAGCATCTGTGTAGGAAAAACAGTTACCGTTTCAAGTTCAGGTTTCGAGAAAGCCAGTGCCTACTTGAAAGTAATCAAGATTCCAAACTTCTGCTGCCTCCCTCTCTTTCCCCCCTCACTTTTGCTGTCCCCCGCATGCCCTATTCATGCTCTGTTCTTTTGTTGTCTGGAAGAAATCAGCTGCTTCTATTTGCTGTTCAAAGTCTTACCTTATTTTGCTTAACCTTAAAATTCTGCTGAGTGTAATTTGAATAATGGTTGGAATTACACAAAATACACAGCTAATTTGGAAGTTATCTTCACTGAAGTGTTCAAAGAATCACCAACAACCTCATTAATCATGTCTGAAAGCAATATTTAATGATTACCTTACATTGAAGCTATAATACAAGTCATGGAATTTGGATTTAAAATGGTTACATTTAAAATTTATTGAGTTTATTAATAAAGATCTTGTATTGTATTTGGAATCTTGCCAGGCAATTAAAATTTCAGTGGGGGAGCATTTTGGGAACAGTGATCAGAATTCCGTTGGCTTTAAAATAGTTATCAATAAAGATAAGACTGGTCTCTTGGATGAATGGACTAAATTGGGGACAGCTAATTGCAACACCATTAGGTAGGAACTGGAGAAATTAGACTGGGGATGGCTGTTTGAAGGTAAATCCATATCCAACATGTGGGAGTCTTTTAAAGGCCAGTTGATCCCAGCTCAGGACCAGCATGTCGCTGCAAGGATGAAAGAATGGCAAGATTCAGGAACCTTGGAGGATAAGAGATATTGAAAGTTTAATCAAAAAGAGAAAGGATTCATATGTAAGGTTTAAGAAAATGAAATCAGTCAAGACCTTTGAGGAATTTAAAGGAAGCAGGAAAGAACTTAAACAAGGAATTAGGAGGGCTAAAAGGGGCTGTGAAACGTCCTTGGCAAACAGATTAAGAAGAATCACAAGGCATTTTATCATATTGGGAGCAAGAGGATAGCTAGAAAAGGGTAGGTCCACTGAAGGAATTTATGCACGGAGCCAGAGGAAGCAAACAAGGCTGTTAACTTCACATTAATATTCACCAAGGACGA
The DNA here is from genome assembly GCA_024137785.1 of Ginglymostoma cirratum. Taxonomy (NCBI): domain Eukaryota; kingdom Metazoa; phylum Chordata; class Chondrichthyes; order Orectolobiformes; family Ginglymostomatidae; genus Ginglymostoma; species Ginglymostoma cirratum. The sequence goes on along the minus strand of JAHRHZ010000263.1, from coordinate 30,971,473 downwards.
GGCCACGGATATGTTAAGATTAGGGAGGGGTATGTTGATATTCTTGAGCATGTCGATATTAAGGAGGTGGTGATGTTGGGTGTCTGTTTTAAGATAGATATGTCCTCAGGACCTAACGGCATCTATCCCAGGATACGAGGAGTCCAGGGAGGAGATTGGTGGGGCCTTGACAGAGATTTTTACATCCTGTTTAGTCACAGGTGAGGTCCTGGAAAACTGGAGAATGGGCAATATTGTTCTTTTGTGTAAGAAGGACAACAGGAATAATCCAGGAAATTATAGGATGGTGAGCCTAACATCAATGGTAGGGAAATTATTGGAGAAGATTCTTTAGGGCCAGGACTTACTCGTAATTGGAGAAGAATGCTCTCATTAGAGATAGTTAGGGGAGATCTCGTCTCAACACATTTTATTGAGTTTTTTGAGGAAGTGACGAAAGTGACTGATGATGGTAGGGCAGTGAATACTGTCTACACTGGCTTTACTGAAACATTTGACAAGGTCCCTCATAGTAGGCCAGTGCAGAAGATTAAGTCACGTGGGATCCATGGTGGTTTGGTAAGTTGGATACAAAAAAAGACAGAGGATAGTTGTAGAGGTCTGTGACCAGTGATGTTCCTCAAGGATCAGTACTAGGACCTCTGTTATTCGTACCTTATATAAATGATTTGGATGAAAATGTAGGTGGGCTGATTAGTACCTTTAAAATGATATGAAAATTGGTGGAAATGTAATGATTGAGCAAGGTTGCCAAAGGATACAGCAGGATATGGATCAGTTGCAAAATTGGGTAGAGAAATGGCAGACAGAGCTTAATCCTGACAAGTGCGAGGTGATGCATTTTGGGAGAAAAAATGCAAGAGTTACAGTTAATGGCAGGACCCTTAGGAGCATTGATAAATAGAGAGATCTTGATGTGCAAGTACATATTCCTTGAAAGAGACCACACAAGTCAATAAGGCAGTAAAGGAGGCATTTGGCATGCTTGCTGTCATCAGTCAGGGCATTGAGTATAAAAGTTGGCAAGTCATGTTGCAACTGTATAAAACTTACATTTGGCCATATCTGGAGTATTGCGTGCGTTGCTGGTTGACACACTATAGGAAGAATGTGGACGCTTTGGAAAAAATATTAAAGAGGATGGTGCCTGGGTTGGAGTCTATTAGCAATAAGAGGAGGTTGGACAAACTTGGGATTGTTTTCACTAGAGCATTGGAGGTTGAGGGGCGACCTGGTAGAAATATACCAAATTATGAGACACCGAGATAGGGTGGATAGTCAGAGTATTTTTTCCAGGATGGAAATGTCAAACATGAGAGGGCACAGATTTAATGTGTGAGGGGGAAGTTTAAAGGAGATTCGCCAGACAAGTTTTTTTTTAAAAACAAAGCATGGTGGGTGCCTGGGACATGCAGCCAGGTGACGTGGTAGAAGCAGATACAATAGCAACGTTTAATAAGTATTTAGAAAGGCACATGAACAGGCAGGGAATAGAGGGCAGATGGGAACATGGTTAGCACAGACATGGTGGGCCAAAGGGCCTGTCCAGTGTTGTATTGATTTATGTTCTAATACACCTTAAATTCAGCTTCAATCTGATTTTAAACTCTGCATATACACTTTTTGAAGTACGTGTTACTTTTGCGACAAAAGTTCTACACATATGCTATATTAAAATTTCTTCAAAGAATCTTCAAAAGCATTCTTTGATAAACTAGAAATTTATAATAATATACATCATTCTACTCGATTATATTTTCCTTTCAATCTTATTTTTCACATTGCCAAATACTTACATTTTAATTTTCTTTTAAGTTAATAACCATTCTATTCTTTTACCTTTGAAATGTTCACTGGTCCAGAGATGTCTCAGCAGTTCGATTTATTTAAAGGGATCCTTTAATCAACTCACTTAACTCAAGCAGTAAAGCACAGAACCAGTCAAATTGCTTTTTAAAAACAATCCAAAATATCTTTGCTTAAAAAGAGAATCTTAATGCCTTTTTCAACTTCTAATGAAGCATAGGCTTTTTAATTTCCAAATAGTCAGTACTCTGTTTAAACTGACCTATTTTAATTTGTTCCACTTTAAAAGTCAGTTGATAAGGCCTATATTCACATTTTTAATTAAAATAAAACATCAGGTCTGAGGTGGGGTCACATCACTCAGCTGACACATTTTAAAGCAGCATCTCTGACTCCAGCCTCCTGCTCAACCCCATCTCTCCAATTTGTGGCCATGTCTGCAACCTACAACTTGAAGCTGCTCTTCTTACTCTCTCCACTCATCTCATGCGCCCTCAGTCACAGGCTCAGGAGCAAGAATCAGCAATGGGGAAGGTCAGCACATTGGAGAGTCAGCGAGCTAGAGATTCAGCATGCTGGATAGGCAACAATTCAAAGTAAGTCACTTCAATGCATTTTAATTACATTTATTGGATTAACTTAACTTGAAAGTAAGTTCACTTCCAAATATAAAGATTTAGCAATGTAAAGTATTTCTAATTACTAGTGTAATGTTTTAATGATTTTATGATGAGAAAACGCCTACAGAACCTAAAAGGAGCTTTTACATTAATTGGTTCTAATGGGAAAATCCAGTGTAGTGTTCTTTCATTTGAAGTTGTAGTTTTCAGAAATACTACTACAGCTTTAAACAAGAAATGACTACATATGCAAAAGGGACAATACAACTGAGGGTGGCTTGTAGCATTTTTTCTAATTGTTTCATTTGCATTGACACCACAACTTTCTCCAGAGCAATAAATGGTGGCCTAGACAGTGACAACCAAATCACATGAACAAGTACATATCAGAAAAAAAATCATAGCCCAGAATTTATATCGATCCTTAAATGCCATCAAGCAGGAGGTGTTGCGTCACCTTCTTGACAAACGAATGACTTTTCAGAGGGCAGTTAAGAGTCTGGACTCACATCTGATCAGAACCTGCATGCTTACTTACAGTGGCTGGTGTACGAGGACACCTCCAGGTCTCATTACACATTCCCTTATTTCAGTGCCCTGTTTTAACAGCTCTGACTGGAAAGCAGCAGCAGATTACAGTGAACTTAATACACAACTTCAACATTTGATATTGTTGATGGTCCAAGAAAACAACTAACTGCAGTCTCAGGTTAAAACCTTATGGCTCAAAGACACCCCAAGATCTTTAAACCGTTTAATTTTTTTCCCTCCTCTATACTGGAAGCAATTCCCTCTCAATTTTGCACACGTATGTGTATGGACAAGAGTATTCGACTGACTAAATGAAGGGCAGACACTGGATAAAACCACAATGCCATGAGAAATAGGGTCAGGAGCAGGTTGTTCAGCCACTCAAGCCTGTTCAACCATTCAATAGGATCATGGCTGAGCCGACATCCCTCATGCCTACTTTCCTGCCTTTTCTCAGCAATTCGTAATTCCCCAATGATCAAGAATCTATTTCAGCATTAAAAATATACAAGGTCCCCACAAATCTTCATGGCGAGGAGTCCCAAAAACCCTCAATCCTCTAAGAAATTCCTTTTTCGCTCTGAAATTGATGTCCTTTTATTCTGAGACTAAGTCTTTTGGTCCAAGACTCTTCCGTGTTGGGAAATATCCTTTCAGCATTTACCCTGTCAAGCCCCTTGAGAATCCGACATGCTTCAACGAGATCACCGCTCATCCTGCTAAACTCCAGTGAGTACGGTCCCAACCTGTTTAGCCTAAGAAATACCACCATACTAAGGATCATCCGAGAGAACCTTTGCTGTACTGCCTCCAAAACAAAAAAAATTACAATAAAAAAAAGGGACAAAAACTGCTCACAATAGTCCAGACATGGACTCTCCGGCACCTTGTACAGTTGCTGGAAGACTTCCCTACTCTCATATTCCAAACCGTTGAAATGAGGACCAACATTCCATTAGCCATCCTGATCACCCACTGCACCTGTGTACTAGCTTTCCATGTTTCAAGTCCCTTTGTGTTGCAGCTTTCTTCAACATTTCTCAACTTAAGTAATACCATTCTTTTCTTCTCCCTTCCAAAATGAATACCTTCACATTTTCCCACATTACACCCTTTTTTGTTTAAAGCAACTTTTGCCAACTTACTTGACCTATCAATTTCTCGCTGAAAGCTGTTTAAACCCCCATCGCAACATGGCTTTCCACCTACTTCTGTGTTGTCTGCAAATCTGGCTACAGTACATTCACTTCTTTATTCCATATCATTTACATATATTGTAAACACTTGTGGTCCCAGGACTGATCCCTGTGGAACACCATTGACCACAGGGTGCCAAAAAGAAGCCCTTACTTTCAAAATAAATCAATTTTATAAACATAACTGAAATATGTTGAAGCAACATACTTCCAATTTGCGGCCTGTCCAGCATGCTGAATCTCTAGCTTGCTAATTCTGCAGGGCGCTGACGCTCCAACCCACTCTTTCCTGCCCATTAGCCAATTCTCTATGTCAATATACTATCTCCAACACCCTGAAGGTCTTATGATTTAACTTTTCGTAAGATATCTTGTCAAACACCTTCTGGAAGTCCAAATACAATGTATCTACTTGTTCATCTCTATCCACTTTAGTTGATACTTCTTCAAAAAGCTCTAAGACATTAGTGAGACATGACTGCCTTTCATGAAGCCATGTTGACTCTGCTTGATTAGACTGATCTTACAAATGTCCTATTTTCACTCCCTTCGTAATTGATTTCAACATTTTTCCAACAAATCAATGTCATGCCCTGACTTTTCTCAAAATTAGCAGATAACAAAATCACACAGATTTTTGAGGTGGAAATCAGAGTGTGGGAAATTGTGACCATAGTCAGGGAGAGTGCCAGGTCTGCGGAGTAGACAGAGGAGTTTGGTCAGTTATACACAGTTCATAGTCTCTTCATTCTACAGCAAGCCAGGGGTTACAGGAGGTTTGAATTACATTAATATTTAATTCTGTTAGAACAAGCAGCATAAAGTTCTGGCTAAGAGGATTCCAGGTATCAGGTTTCAACATCATGGAAAGTTCCTGCAAAGTCATTTGCATCGGGGCAACCACATTGCTTTGATGAGTGACCGCTTTTTAAGTAAGCATTTAAGCAAGTGAATGGGTTTAATTAATTGACTGGGTTGATATAATGGGGAAACAGATGGGACCGGTGTAGAAAGAGCTACTTGACTCAACTTTCAGTGTCATTGCACTGTGTCTATCAGGGCTTGCATATAAATTAATCTATTCAGAAACATGGATGATTTAATGGTGTTTTTGGGCAATTGTCTCCCTTGTTAGTCATTTGAAAAATCTTTTCCTGGGCTTTTGGTTGCACTTCAGCCCAATGCTCCTCATCTTTAAGCATCCAGTATGGAGGGGTACAGGCAAGTCAGAAGACTGACCTATGGGTCTGTCCTAGGCCTGGCCAAACAGCTCTAAGCAGTGGGCCAAGGAGAGGATCACAGTTTCCGATGGCCTTCCATGGCTAAGTTTGTGCCCAGGCATTTTTGGAAAGGAAGCATGCAGTATCCACCAAAGCTCTTCAAGTCCTTGACAGAGGTGGCCACTGCAGGGGATGGAATGCCTTACCTCCCCCTTCAAGTCCATTTTGATTTAATCCCTTCCCTCCTTCCCTCCCTCCCTCCCTGTCCCGTACCTTTTGTATCACTGCACTGCCCTGATGGGCTCTGCATACAAACTGGCTATCAATTGGAAGCACAGGTGATTTAGCAATGGCTGACAGCGATGAAAATTTACAGGATGATTTCGTGTTGGGAAGAAAGTGGTTAAATTATATGTGGAAGCACCTCTGGATATAAAAAGGAAAAAAAATGTAATTTTTACCTCTGACAAGTTTTGCATGTAAATTAGTAATCTATTCAAAAATATGGGAGATTTAATGGTAGAAGATAAAGGAGAAATAAAAGTAACATTGTTGATTTGGTGATGGGACTATTCTTGACACTCGAGTTGTTGTACAGACCATCTTCCTATCAGAAGATCAAGGACAGCAAATCCTCATGTGGTCCAGTAATGCTACTATGAAATACTTTGGAAATGCTTTGAAATACTGGTCAGAACGTTGAGTATAGGAATTGAGATGTTATGTTACGGCTGTACAGGACATTATTGAGGCCACTTTGAGAATACTGCGTACAAATCTGGTCGCCCTTCTACAGGTAGGATGTTGTTAAACCTGAGAGGGTGCAGAAAAGATTTACTTGCCAGGCCTGGAAGGTTTTAGTTATAGGGAAAGGCTGTATAGGCTGGGGCTTTTCTCCATGAAGTGTTGGAGGCTGAGAGGTGACCTTACGGAGGTTTATAAAATCACGAGCAGCATGGATAGGGTGAATAGCTTAGGTCTTTTTCCTAGGGTGGGGGAGTCCAAAACTAGAGGACGTAAGTTTAAAGTGAGAGGGGCAGTATTTAAAAAGTATCCAGGGGGTAACTTTTTCACGCAGAGGGTGCTGCGTTTATGGAATGAGCTGCCAAAGAAGTGAAGCAGGCCGGTACAATTATTACATTTTAAAAGACATCTGGATGAGTATATGAATAGAATGTGTTTAGAGGGATACGAGCCAAATGCTGGCAAATGGGACTAGGTGAAATTGGGGTGTCTGGTCTGCATGGATAAGTTGGATCAAAGGGTCTGTTTCTACACTGTATGATTTACAGACAGTATTTGTAGGGTTTCATTTTGAAATCGGGTCAAAAAGTAGTTTCATTTTTCACTTTAGCTATTTCCAAACTGTATGAAATACAATTTAAAAATCTCAGATCCTAGAAGTCAGTGTTATGGAAATTACATTGGAATACATGACTATAAACCCCCACACACTTCCTCAGTCACTAGGCCCGAAACGTTAACTCTGTTTTCTCCTCCACAGATGCTGCCAGACCTGCTGAGCTTTTCCAGCAACTTTGTTTTTGTTCCTGATTTACAGCATCTGCAGTTCTTTTGGCTTTTATAAACCCCTGCACACTGCATTTGAACATTTAAATAAGGCTGCCAAGCTCTTGTTATACTTTAGAATTGACGATTATCTGCTGTACTACAAAAGGGATGTTTCAAGACTTTAACAAAATAATCGGTATAACGTATAATTGATAACCTTCTAATTCCATTAGATAAAATATCACTGAATGCAGATCTTGAATGTACAGCTACTTAGCTATTAAGGATCCCTTTATTTTAGTACTACCAGATCAACAGCCTCAATGCTTGTGTAATTGGTTCAGTAATAGATATCTCCTTTCACAAATGACTCTATCTGGTTGAGAATTCCATATCAGAACAAACATATAAAACAAAAAAAAATTCTCACATTTGTTGAGGAATGTATAGAACACCAGAGACGTCAATCGCAACAAGTAGCATTTTATTCTTTGAAAATTAAACCTTTACTCTATAACATGCTTTGGAGTCACCTCTATGACTTCTTTGTCCTAGCATTAATCAGATTTGATAATTGAGTCAAGCAGAATGTTTGTGCCGAATTTGTGATACCTTACAGATGAGAGCACAGTGAGGAACATTAAAATACAACCTCTTACTACTGCATCCTACTTAACCAACTACCTAAAGAAATAAAGTGTCTTTTCAAGGCACGCACAATTATTATGCAAGTAAATACCAGGGAACATTCTATTTTCTTCAACCAATGCAACACGACTACAAGTCTGCCTCAAAAACAGTATTTTAAAAATTGCTGTTCTTTGTTGTACCACAGTTAGTCCAAACTGCACAAACACCAAGGCTGTACATTCTCAGTTTCTTTATAACAAAGTAAAGTTTAGACTGAAAAATTATTTTGTATAAAACAACGTGATTGTGAATGCCAGTTCTAGCGATTTGGAATTACACAATTCTCATAAAAGAGCTTGAACAGGCACAATGGTTTTCTCCTGTGCTACACAATTTGATGACTCTCTTACACATTCTAATTGACTTACCTCTTCTGCTGCGAACTTCAAAACAGCTGTGAAAGGTGTGACTTCAGGTACACTCAATCTGAAACACAATGATGTATATGGTCTTACCACCAGAATGTGACGACATTTAAATTTCTTATTCAAGAACCTGAACTAGGACACTTAACAGATGAAAATTGAAAAGAGGGGAAACATTTATAAGAACAGACCAATGACAATTTTTATCCATTTGTTTAAAACAGACTAAACATGAGCTAAAAAGTAAATAGTGGAAAGCTTTGGGAACCAGCAGTTCAAAGACAGTTGCTTCAACCAAGCAGGCCACATTTGTCATATACTATGAATGAAATTGCTCACATCAATATCATCTGCAATCACAACGTTGGTTGCTACATCTCTGACAATGTTGAAAGTGGAGAGGCTAAAACTAAAGCCAGTTGAAGTAGTGGTTTGTGGAAGGGGACGTAAGAACGCTGTTGACAATGTATGTGTGTTATAAAATTTAAAACTGGTCTTTATTAATGATTTCTTTTATCAGAAACAAGTAATTACACATCTTTTTGGTAGATGTAAAGTTATAATGTACTTCAAATTATAATTATTTACCCTTGTCAAGTACATTATAATCGTAATATGACAGTTACCCATTGCCTGAGCGCTCAGTGCAATATATGCACTGCATCAATACACAAACATGCACCCGACACTGTGAATCGATTTTAGTCACCTTACAGAAATAGAAATGTTTTCTATTAAACTTGCCCTTCAAATTAAACAAAAGCATAATAAATGTGTTGGAAATAGCCCAGCGTATTTAAATATTCAAAACACAGAAATCATTTCCATAGCATAATTAGGTAGATACAAATTAGGAACATGAATAGGCCACTCAGCCCCTTGAATTTGCTCCATTATTCAATAAGATCATGATTGTTCTGATTATTCTGCATGATTACCTACCTCTGATTACCTTTTCGTCTTAATAACCTTTCATTCTATTGCTTATTAAAGATCTAGGTACCTACTCAGTCTATTTTTAAGTATCAGTAAAGTCATGGAAGATGTCATCAGCAGCACAATCAAGCAGCACTTGCTCAGCACTTTAAAACACCACCCTACTGCCTGGCCAACATCTCCGTCTCTGACTTGCCGCAGTGTTTCAGAGAAGCTCGACGCAAACTGGAAGAACACCTCATTTTCTGCTTGGGGATTCCGGCTGCCCTCCGCAGTCAATATCAAGTTCGATAATTTCAGGGCCTAAACTGTCCCATGTCCTAGCCCTCTACCCTACAAACCAGGCCATGTTATCACATAGTGACTAACAACAGATGGTGTGTAATGGTAGGCTAACAATCCCCATTAACATCTGCCATCATTAAATGCACCGAACTAGAAAAGGTCCACCACCTCATCAACAGCATATTCGCCAGGATTAAGTTCATGAGAGAAGAAGAAAACAACAATCATTTTCCGTTTCTGGACGTCAGAGTTGAACATATGACTAACAGGGAGTTCTAAATCTAGGTATACAGGAAAGCAACCCACACTGACCAAATCGTCAACTTCTACAGCAACCAGCCCAACCACCCACAAACAAAGCTATGTTAGGACACTATTTAAATGGGCCACCACTCACTGCAACACTCCAGAACTACACATGAAAATGGAAGAGCACCTACACAAAATCTTCGCCATGAACGGACATCCCCGCTACTTCATCCCCAGGTGCCAGCTAAACATACGAGAGGACACAGTATGCCCTAATACACTGACCACACTGCCTTACATCAAGAATATATCAGAACTGACAACGAGACTCCTAAGACCACTGGGAATCACTGTAGCACACAAGCCCACAGCCACTCCATGACAAACACTCAAGGATTAAAGACCCTATTCCCACAACATGCAGAACCAACGTAGCCTACAAAATATCTTGCAACGACTGCCACTAGCATTATATTGGCCAGACAGGAAGTAAAATAGCTATCAGAAAACACGAACATCAACTAGCAGCAAAATAAGACGATAAATTTTCCTTAACATCAGTACACTCGGACAACGAAGGCCATCAGTTTAACTGGGACAATGTAACCAAAGTAGCCCAAGCCAAACATAGACACGCACAGGAATTCCTACAGGCATGGTTCTCAACCCATAACGCAACTAACATACATACAGAATTGGACCCCATACACAAACCCATACAGAACAAAACCAGAAATGACACTACTCACCGTAACAGACCAGACAGAATAAATTCCAAGTGGAGTAAAACAACATTGCTTCATCAGAGGCCTCACTGATGATGTTACCTAGTGTGGTGATGAAATGTCTGAACAAAAACAAGCCAGCTCGGTAAGCAAGTCAACTAACCTATTCACAATTTTGACGGTCTAAATTTTTTTCAGATGTATCAATTTAAAGATTTCTCTTTCAAACTCTCCTGGCTTGAAAGCTTTCCAGACTAGCAATCGCTTCTGCCAAAGATACTGGTTCCCTGAATTGAAAACTCAAGCTAAAAGAAAGTATTTTCCTTTTGAGCTAAATTCTTGTTTCCAACTGAAGTCAAAACAAAACCCAATAGTTTTACTGTTAACTTTGTCCGTAAACTCTAAAGTATAAACATCTTCTCTATTAACAGTACAGAAGTTTCTTCCAGGCAGTTAAGAACACTCATATGTTTTCTTGAAACTATGCGCCAAATCCCACTTTATGGTATGTTGTGCCTGTCAAGTTACTGTCAAGTGGCCTGTACACAACTCTCAAGTGACTTCTTATCTAATGGTTCTCACCTCTACCAAAACTGCTTTGACATCTTGGCTTCCTGAACTTAGGTCATCCCTCTTACGTGCTAAAAACACCTTTTACAGTCACCTCTCCACCTCTGCCAAGTTTGTTTCCTAAATGTCACATACCTTTACAAAGTCAGGTGCCAACCTATGCGATTCAGCAACCATGTCTCTGTAATGACTTGTCAGATCATATTGTTGATTTCTATTGGCACAACCAGTTTATCTGTTTTGTTGCAGCTGATGCATGCATTCAAATACTGAGATGAATATCACAAATAATGTTACATTTCATAACAGCAGTAACTAAAATAATGAATCTTTCTCACATATGACTATCAACGGAAACTATTTTTAAAACCACCCCAAATGACGATACAGAATAATGAAGCAGATTAAATGGGCTGAATGACTCACTTCTTGACTCCTAACACATACGATCATTCGGTAAAACGATGAACAAGTGTACCGGGCCATGAAGCATCAGGTCTCAGAGACAATTCTCATACTCACTTACACTTTGTAGGGTAACTTTGGATCCGAGGTCAATGTGATTTTAAATGTGACCTTTGACCTGAAAAGAAGTACAGAATTATTGAGCTTCCACTGACTGCTCAGTCACTGTATTAATTATTAATATAAATAATAGCCTAAACAAAGTTATTGTGAACTTAAAATGAGTTACTTCTGTAAAGGTGCCAGTATCAGTGCTTGAATGCGATTATGAACTGTTTTAAGCATACTCCCTTTTTTCCAAACTTGGAATAGGAGACAGGTGGAAGGGGAAGGGGAAGGGGGCATCAACAGGCAACGTTAACACCAAGATGAGTAAACAGATGTTAATACCCTACAAATCCCTGATATTGCACCAACAAGTGGCACAAGACAGGGTTACTCTTTAAATATTAAAGACTGAGTGACATCCAGGGAGTCGAAACCCTCCAATTATCTCCTCCCTCAGTCCTCAAACTGACATTGGTCTCTCTCTCTCATCCACCTCACTACCCCCCCGCTCCCTCTTTCTCTCACTCTGTCTATTCAGATCGTTTCCTCAAATCCCCCTCCCACAGCCACCCTTCCTCCAACCACCCCCCGATTTCCCCTCTTCTCTTTCCCACTGCCCTTACCCTACTCCCCCTCCACTCACATTGTTCTCCCCCTCAGTTGTTGCCGAGCGCCCGCTGACCCGGAAGTGGCGGCGCTAATCCACGTCACCGCATCAAGTAAGGACCCGGCAACTGTGGCTGTCTACACCGCTGCCCAACAGAAACCGCGCGTTTTCGGGGAATTGAGTGAGAATCAAAATCACCCGTTTGACTGACTTTATTTTTTATCGTTATTAATATTCGGTTCATTTCGTGGTGCTGTCGTACTCTCCCCTCTATCTCCATATTCAGCAGGCGCCTGTTGGACTTCTGGCGCAGGTGAAGATGTCAAGTGGAACTTGTCATTACAATTTGTTGTTGAAGTGCTCATGCTGCAGGGTTTAGTTCACTTTAAATCATCTGTTTAAAAGTTTATTTGTAAAAATCAAGGCCATTCCCATTTTTTGTTCAAAAGCCCCAGTTCTCCACACTCCCCTTTTGTGTCATATTTTTCTGTCCCAGATCTCAGTTGTCACAGCCTGTCAGTAAAATCAACCATCTGCTTGTTGATCTTCTCACATTTCCAACTCCTATCTATCAAACTTCTTCATCTGAAGAAAACTCTCATGCAGGGTGATGAGATATTGTGCTGATGGGGGCAACCAACAGCACAAGTCCATACGGAAGAGGCAGTTGAAGGGAAATGTGATAATATCTCCAAAAATATGTCCAGCTAGAGTTGGCAAAACTGTTCTGCAGACTATTTAAGACTAGAAGTTGATCGTCAGTTTCAGAAAGGAGGCACCAAAGGGGTTGGGATAGAGCAATGTAGCATATGTTTACAGGGGGACAAAATTTCAAACGGATTTTTTTCCCTTAGACCCAGTTTAGAGCTGACAAAGAAGGGAAAAGATGAAAAATAAGACATTTGTATTATCTTCAGGGAATTATCAGGATATTTGATGAGAACCAAGATCAGTTTGCATTGGTTGTAAGTTTCCAAAAATCATTGGATCCATAGGATTGGAAAACTGCTCATGTGACACTCCAATTAAAAAGGGATGGAAAAAGCAGGTAACTGTAGGCCAGTTAGCTTAATATCTATTGTTGGAATTGGTTATTAAGGTAGAACCTTTGGAAAATAATATTCTAATCAAGCAGTGTCGGCATGACTAAATAAAAGGAAAATTGTGTCTGACTAATTTAATAGAGTATTTTGAGGAAGTCTCAACCAGTGTGAGTAGAGGGGAACCATATGTATGTTGTATTTGAACTTCCGAAAGGTGTTCAATAAAGTACCTCACAAAATATTAAGTCGTAAGAGTCAACACCAATGGTGTTGGAGGTAATATTTTGGCATGGATAAAGAATTTGTGTGAAATAGCAAGTGGGGCTAAGGGATTCTTTTTCAGGTTGGCAAATCATATGTGGGGTTCCACAGAGATCAGTGCTGGAACTGCAACTGTTTATAATATTTATGAATGACTTGGAAGAAGGAAGCAAATGTACTGCAGCCACATTTGCAGACAACACTAAAACAAGTGGAAAGATTAGTTGCAAGAAGGATACAAACCATTTTGAAAGAGAAATTGTTAGGTTATGTAATTGGACAAAATGTTAGCAAATGGAGTATAACGTGGGAAGTTGTTAATTTTAGAAGGGAGAACAAAAGAACAGAATATTATTAAATGGAGAAAAACTGCAGAAAGCTGCAACACAAAGGGATTTGGGGGTACTTGTGCGTGAAACACAGAAAGCTAGCACACAGGTGTAGTCAATAATCAAGAAGGCTGACGGAATGTTGGCTGTTATTTCAAGGGGTTGGAATATAAGAATAGGGAAGTCTCGCTGCAACTGTACAAGGTGTTGGTGAGGCCACATCTGGAATACTCTGAGCAGCTTTGATCCCCTTATTTACGGAAAGATATCATTTCATGGGAAGCAATTCAGAGAGGTTTCACTAAGATGATCTCCGGTATGGTGGAATTGTCTTATAAGCAAAGCCTAAACAAGTTAGGACTCTACTCATTGGAGTTTGGAAGAATCAGAGATGATCTTCATAAGAGATAAAAGGTACTGCAGATGCTGGAGAATCCGAGATAACAAGCATGGGGCTGGATGAACACAGCAGGTCAAGCAGCATCATAGGAGCAGGAAAACTTGACGTTTCGGGCTGAGCAGAAATTAAGCCAATCAGCCTATCATGTCTGCTCTGCTATTCAATCATAGCTGATAAGTTTCTCAACCCCATTCTTCCCACTTTCTTCCTGAAACCCTTGATCCCCTTGATCCACACAGACAGTCGCCTGAGGCTGGAATTGAACCCAGGTCCCTGACACTGTGAGGCAGCAGTGCTAACCAATGAGCCACCATGCTGCCCCAAATTCTCAAAGTATATTACATGGTAAACGCCAAGAGAATGCATCCCCTCATGGGAGAGTCTAGGTTCAGAGGGATAGTCTCAGAATAAAGGAGCAGCAATTTAAGAGAGATGAAGAGGAATTTCTTATTTCAGAGGGTTGTGAGTCTTTGGAACTTCTTTCTGCAGAGATCTGTGGAGGCAGGGTGGTTGTGTATATTTAAGGTTGAGCTAGATAGATTCTTGATTAGTAGAGGAATTAAGGCTTATGCAGTAAGAGCAGGAAAGTGGATTTGAGGAATGTCGGATCAGCTATGATCCTGTTGAAAGGTGGAGTATGCTCAAGGGGCCATATGTCCTACTCCTGTTCCTATTTCTTTTGCTCTAATGCTGTTGATTTTCATCGGGTTTGACAAAAAACTACTATATCACTGCATCATTTTCTACTGTTTATTTTCTACAGGCCAGCCCCATTGTTCCTTTATTTTGCAAGCACTTATACTGGTTACCTGATAGGGAATACACCAGCTACTATTGTAAGCAAAGGTATCACCCTCCTAAATATTAGAAAGCAAATTACAGAAGGAAATCATTCAGCACATTATATTTGCATTGGCTTTTATAGACAACGTTTATAGACTTATCCAATTAATCTTAAATCCCGTTCTTCCCCCTTCACTCTGTAAACGTTCCCCCTTTTCTATTCCATTTTGGAAGTTGCTACTGAATGTGCATTCTCTATTCTTTAAATAGTACTTTCGATTTTATAACAACTCAATTCTTTTTCCTTTCTGTTCATTATGATGTCTTTCAGAATTCCAGGCGTTTAGCTACCACATGAATGCCAAAATTGCACAGTTCTGCTCCTTTACCTTCTCCAACAATCCCAAGACTAATACAACATTGGTCAGTTGTTCATGATATAAAGTCCTGGATGAATCTAATTGAAAAACAGGAAGGCAGATTATTATCTGAATGATAATAGATTGGGAAAAGGGGTGGTGCAACAAGACCTGGGTGTCCTTATACACCAGTAACTGAAAGTAAGCATTCAGGTGCAGCAGATGGTGAAGAAGAAAACTGGTAAGTTGACCTTCATAGCACGAGGATTCAAGTACGGGGACAGGGATGCCTTGCTGCAACTGTATAGGACCACATCTGGTGTATTGTGTGCGGTTTTGGACTCCTATCAAAAGAAGGATGTTGTGGCTGTGGATGGTGTGCACAAAGTTTTACTAGACTGATTTCTAGGATCACAATGTTGGTGTATTGAAAGAGACCTGATCCTATAGGGCTATATTCACTGGAGTTTAGAAGAACAAGAGGGAAGGTCATAGAAGCCTATAAAAATCTAACAGGACTCTACGGGGTAAATGCAGGAGGATGTTCCCAATGACTGGGCAGTCCAAAACCAAAGGTCATGGTCTAAAGATACGTAGTCCATTTAGGACTGAGATGAGGAGAAATTTATTCAGACAGAGCCTGTGGCATTCTCTACAGAAAGTAGTTGAGGCCAAAACATTGAATGTTTTCAAGAAGTTAGATATAATTCTCAGGGCTGCAGGTTTCAAAGAGTATGGGGAACAGGCCACTGAGTTGGATGATCAGCCATCATCATATTGAATAGTGAAGCAGGCTCAAAGAGCTGAATGCCTACTCCTTTTTTTATTTTCGAAGTTTATATGGTCCAGGGAAATTTGCACTGTACCGTTATTCTTTGTATATTGTTGTGGTTGGTTGGCTCACTGAGCTGGTTCGTTGTTCTGCAGACATTTCATTACACTGCTGGGTAACATCATCAGTACAGCCTCCAATGAAGCGCTGTTATGTTTTCCCACCTGTCATTTAAACTCTGGTGTCCGTTGAGCTGGATTACCTCACTTCCAGTTTTCACAATGGGGTGTATATGGGGTCTAGCTCTATGTGTTTATTGATGGCTTTCTTAGTGGAGTATCAGGCTTCTAGGAATTTCCGTGCTTGTCTTTGCTTCGTTTGTCCCAGGATCCTCGTGTTGTCCCAGTCGAATTGGTGGTTTTCCTTATCCATGTGGATGGAGATGAGTGAGTATCGGTCATGTCTTTTGTAGCCAATTGATGTTCGTGTACCCTTGTTCTTAATTTCCTTCCTGTTTGTCCAATGAAGTGTTTGTTGCAGTCTCTGCAGGGAATCTTGTCTATGACATTGGTCTTGTCCATAGTAGGTAGTGGGTCTTTGGTCCGGGTGAGCAGTTGGCGTAGGGTTGATGTGGGTTTGTGTGCTACCCTGATGACCAGTGGTCGTAGGAGTCTTGTGGTCAGTTCAGATGTGTTCCTGATGTAAGGTAGCGTGATGAGTATGTCGGGGCACATAGTATCTTCCTGGTTCGTGTAATAACCACAACCCGAGCTACAAATCTACTCTAAAAATCTTTGTATACGTAACATTGAGTCTCAATGTTGCAGAAGTTAACGACAATGACTTGAAAAGAGGTGATTGGTGGCCAAAAGCAAAATATGGCTTGGTGACTTCTGTAAGAGGTGAGATGATCACTTCGTCATCTGCCATGTAAGTGTTACAATAGACTCTACCGTATGGAATGATATACTGCATGGTTGAAAAAAATAAAGAACTGCAGATGCTGAAGATTCAAAACAAAAACAGAAATTACTGGAGCAACTCAGCAGGTCTGGCAGCATCTGTGGAGAGAAAGCAGAGTTAATATTTCAAGTCTAGTGACCTTTCTTCAGAACTGATAGTAGCTAGGAGAAGTTGGTATATATGCTGAAGATGGAATGGGGGTGTTGGAGGAGAAGGAGTAAGTAGATGGTGGAGACAAACCGAGATAGAAAGTGAAAGAAACTTAGGCAGAAAAAGGGGTGGATGGTAGTAAGCCAGGGAAGGAGAAAAGCTGATAATACGGAACATAAGTAGGTGAAAATGGGTTGACTGTGCTGAAAGCAGTCCATATCATGACAGAGTATAGGGTTGGGTAAAGGACATGGACAAGGTGTTTATGTTATAAAATTATTGAACTCAATTTTAAGCTAATCTTTGGAATTGTCCGATTGTTTGCCTGGATGTTACATTCTCCTATTGAACAATGGCAATACGGGTCTATAATGGGCTTTGAGGGTAGAGAAAAAGTGACTCGCAGAGGGTGGTTAAGCTGATTTCAGCTAAGGACAGGAACACTGTGTGGCTTGGTCATTAAACAGTAATTTGGGTGACAGAATGGGGTTGAGGGAGTGTCAGCCATGTGGCCATTTAAAGATGGCAGATGCCAGTCTTTCAGCAAAGTCAGAAGTCACATAACAACAGGTTATAGTCCAATAGGTTTTTTTTTTGAAATCACAATTCTGAAAGCTCGTGATTTTAAATAAACTTGTTGGACTATAATGAGGTGTCATATGACTTCTGATTTTGTCCACTGCAATCCAATACCGGCACCTCCACATCGTGGTCTTTCAGCAGACATTTGCTGAGTGGCAAGTTCATCCCAGAATGGTGGATAGTAGAATGGAGCTAAAATTGGATAGGAGAGGTGGGGTGACAGCTAATGAGGTAAATTTGGTGGGAGGCAACAAGTGACCTGACCAGGCCTCAAAACAAGATCTCTCCATAAAACTGGATGAAATTGGCTGGCACTTAGCCAAAAACCTGTAAGATTGAACCAACTACTCAGTTTCTACTCAGTTGGATGTGCATCAGTGCAGAGTAAGGATGATTAGTTTGAAGACATTTCAATTAATAACAATAAAATCAATTTTAACTTCAACATCAATGTACAAATCAGTATCGTAACTCAGGACACAGTGCAGCAAAATGCAGCTCAAGTATAAAGTCATTGGATTTGCAATGTACTAAAATAACATAATTCATCAAATCCATCCTCAACAGTCAAACGAAGACAGTAAGGCAGCGTTTTTGAATTTACAGAAATAGAGCAATTTTCTATTTGATGGCACAAATAGAAATAAATGAATATGATTTGATACGGTGACAAAGACATGGTTGCAGGGTGATCATGACTGTGAACTCAATATTTAAGAGTATTCAACATCTGGAAGAATAAGCAAAAAGGAAAAAGAGGTGGGAAGTGTTATCAATAAACAAAAGAATCAAAGGTATTGTAAAGATGAGTAATGATATAGATGCAATCAATGGCAACGTGGAGTCAGTTTGGAAGTTAATGAGGAATTACAAGGGAAAGAGGGTGGAAGTCATCTGTAGGACCCCAAAGATTTGCCTCACTGTGGGCAAAGTATAAATCAGGAAATAATGGAGGCATGGACAAAGGACACTACAATTGCCATGTGCAGTTTTAATATGCATACTGACAGGACAAATCAGATGAATAAGGATAATATGGAAGAGAAAGCTGTAGAGTACATCTGCACTGCAGAAATTCAACACAGTTCCTTAGAGAACACCTTCCAAACCCTTGACCACTTCAATCTTAAGGACAAGGGCAGCAGACACATCGGATCACCATTATTTGCAAGTTTCCCTCCAAGCCACTCACTGACTTGGAAACATTATCACAGTTCTTTCACTATCACTGGGTCGAAATCCTGGAATTCCCTCTGTAATAGCATTGTGGGTCTACCTACAGCACATGGACTGCAGCAGTTCAAGAAGGCAGCTAATGTCCACCTTCTCAAGGGGAACAAAGGAAAGGCAATAAATGTTGGTCAGTTAGAGACAACGCATTTTCCATGAATGAATAAAAAAATGCAGGACATTGAGGAAAATGTAATGCAATCAAACAAGATCAACATGATTTTGAAGAATTTACTGGAGTTCTTTAGCGTTACTTCAAGCAAAGTTGTAAAAGGGAAACTGTTGGATGTAGTGTATTCAGATTGCCAGGAGGCATTCCATAAGATGCCACATAAAAGCATACTGCACAAGGCAGAAGCTCAGTATTTTGGATAATATATTTGCATGGATTGAGGATTGGTTAACACACAGAAGTCAGAGAGTCAGTACTTGTGGGTCTTTTTCAAGTTGGTTATAAATAACAAGTAGAGTGCTGTAAGGATCAGTCCTAGGGCCTAACTTATTTACCATGTGTTGACCAGACCAAACCCCCTTCAAGGTATATTAAAAAGATAGCCTAGGCCATAAATCTTTCTTATTTTATCGACAAATGTCAAGTATTACGTCTGGCTGCAATTTGACTAGTCAAACTATCAGGTTTGGGGCAAAACACACTTTATTCATACACCATAGTTAAAATACAACAAAAGAAAGAAGAAATGGGAATAATAACTATTAGAAAACTTAAAAGAATAATAGATTTATTTAACCACTAAACATTACCTGATCCAGTATACACAGCCTTGGCAAAAGATAAATTCAGTAAAACAGCCCATCTCATGTACAATTCTAGCAGCAGGAAGAGAACCCCCAGGTTTTAGCTGTAACAGAGGGAAGAAACTAAATTCTACATCCTGCCTCAACCTGAAAAATTAAAACTAAAAATCCTAGTTCAGTGGGAGCCTACCCCACCCATTCAGGCTGCTCCTATTGTTCTTACTTTAAAAAGAAAGCCTCACAAGCTGTTTATTTTATGAGATTTCAATATACAGCTCAGTATCTCTGTCTTAAAACCTCTTTTCAAAGAAAACCAGGACAAAATACACCTCTTAAAGCCCATAGTATTGTAATACATGCATATTAATGATTTGGAGATGGGGTAGAATATAAGGTATCCAAAATTGCTGATGTTACAAAAATAAGTGGGAGTGCATGTTGTGATAATGATATAAGGAATCTTAAATGGGTCACAAATAAGTTGAGTGAGCGGGCAAAAACTTGGCGGACAGAGTTTAATAGCCTAGTTGAAACTGTGTGGTCATGCACTTTGGTAGGAAGTATCAAAAAGCAGACTTTTACTTCAAGAATAGCTCAAAAAAGTGCAACACAAAGCAATCTAGTTGTTCTTGTCCATGAAACACACATTGTGCGGTGAGTAATCAAGAAGACACATTAAATATTTGGCCTTTATTGCTAGGGAGTTGGAATTTAAAGTAGGAAAGTCTTGTTACAAGATACAGGATGTTGGCAAGGCTGCACCTAGTGTACTGTATGCAGTTTTGGTCCCATATTTAAGCAAGGATGTTCTGACATTGGAAGCAGTTCAGAAGAGATTCACTGAGCTAATTCTTGGGTTGAAGGGGGTTCACTTATCAAGAATGACTAAACAGATTATGCCTGTATTCATTATGTGGAGGGGCTGGTGTTGGACTAGGGTGGACAAGGTCAGAAGTCACACGACACCGGGTTACAGTCCAATAGGTTTATTTGAAATCATAAGCCTTTGGAGCACTGTCCCTTTGTCAGACTTTAGAAGAATCAATGGTAATCTTTTTGAAACATACAAGATTCTGAAGAGGCTGACAAGATAGGTATTGAGAAGGTATTACTACCAGTGGGGGAATCTCAAACTAGAGACCATAGTTACAGAATAACGAGACATTCATTTAAAACTGAAGGAATTTCTTTTCTCAGAAGGTAGTGATGTTGGCAATTCTGTACCTCAGGGGATGGTGAGGCTAGATTACTGAAAGTATTTTGAGTGGAACATAGATTTTTAGAATATGGGAAAGTTAAGGGCTATGGAGAGCTGGCATTGAAAAGGAGTTGAGGCTTTGGGCAGATAATACAGAATGGCAGGGCAGGCTTGAGGGGAAGAATGTCTTACTGCTGCTCCAATTTCTTACATTCTCTGTCCCACTTAGTCCTGAAAGGAAATTCAATAACTGCTGTTTAAAAACACCTAAATGTTACACAATGTATGGAAGCATTTCATGTAAAATATATTCTATGCCAGATTATTAATTCTATTGCAAAAGAAAGCTAACTAATGAAAATGATGTAGCTTTCAAACTGAGTTATTCACAGAACAATACCATGTTAATGACCCATGAAGACCAGACCAGCAAATACTTTTTATGATTTGGAACATTAGAATGGGAGAGAAGGGTTTAATCCTTTTCATTAAATTTAATGACCAGAATTTTGAAAAGACTGCAGATTGAGTCTGCAGACCTTTATGGTTCAAATATCTGATCTGTCTTTGTATTCAGCTAAGTTTTTTTGCCAGTAATGTTAATCTGTGAAGAAGTTCTTCAATAACATATATTACACCTGGTTGTATTGCAAATTTAAAAAAAAACATCGCTAGGACAATGGTTCATGACATTCCTGCACTGCTGTTTTTACACAAGGAGAAAATTCTTAGTAGGAACACTGGAATTGTTTTTAAGTTTTATTTATTGTCTGTTGAAAGTCAATGAACCCCAACGGTATGAATAACTAATATTCCTTGCTTTAATTACTTTTAATAAGTAATATAAACTCTGCAGAGCAACGTCAGTATATTGAGGAAGTATTTATTTAGTTATCAATAATTACTGTTTTAATTGTCGAAAACTGACAAGTACTTAATTGCATTATTTTCTAATAATTATAATTCCAAGTTCCATGTAATTGTGTTTTGTCCTGTTTATTGTTACTAGTGGATCCCCATGGCATTGATCGCAGCCAGTTGGATGAAATGGTATTTCATGCTTCACAATGCCATTATATAATCAAGGGTATTAGCTAATGGAAATTGAAAATGGCATATTGCACTTTGTTGTGGGCTATTGTAAATGATACTTTCTATTTCAAATTCTATGATTAAGTGCACATTTTAATGGAATATCTCACAATAATGGTAAAATGTGGAGTATCAACTTTTAACTACCATCATTTGATTTAAATACCCGATCCTTTCTAAAATGGTTTTTAAGTAGGAAGAAACATGGACCCAATGTGCTACACCAATCACATGACCACAGATTTGAGGTAAATTCAGAGAACAATGCGAAATAGACAAAATCGTCTGAACTGAAATTACTGTTTTATCTAAAGATTTGGAAACTGAGTCAAGTGTCAAGAAACTCTCATCCCCTGTTTTTATTTGTACTTATATGTGTAGTTATACATATTGGGCCTGAAAGGGTTGCCTGTAACTATCAAGTTTGGAAAGATATTAAAGCCAAATTCAGGAATATGTAAGCAAACATATTACATTAGCTGATTGGCAGTGTTGTAGACACAGAAAGTAAAAATGAGTTGGTAATAGCAAGGAATGGAAGTCCTTCCCCTTCCATATTTGCTTCTCTTCATCTCGAAAGCCTGAACCAGTGATAAAGCAAATGGGAAAACCATCCATATACTGAGAACTCAAGGGTTCTGCAAATGCTACTGTTGAAGATACATTAATCATTATCACATAGTCTGCGAATACTCACCACCCACTGTTAGCCACTGACAGTCCCCATTAATAGCTTTTCACCCTGCTAACCACATTGTTGTCCACTCCTTTGTCTGTCTAACTGCTCTTCCCTCGCTTTGGACTCTCTCCCCACCCATCGTTTTTCTCCTTACCCTCACTTCCCGCCCTATCTTCTGCATATAAACTGACATTTTCCTAGCTACCATCAGCTCTGAAGAAGTGTCATTCGACCCAAAATGTTAACTCTGCTTTCTCTCCACTGATGCTGTCAGACCTGTTGAGTTTTTCCAGCAATTTCTATTTTGTTTCTGGTTTACAGCATCCGTGGTTCTTTTGGTTTTTTTGTAGGATTAAAGGTGGTCAGTGACTGCTCAGCCATGACTTTTGATCAGGTTAGTTATTAAAAGTTTGGTGTGAGAAGGAACAGAGACCAACTGACTGATTTTAACTGCCAGAGAGAGTGACATAAGCATTCTTTTAGACACTGGGTGTGGAAAATAAAAGATTTTGCACCTAGCACTCAGTAAACTTCCAGTGTGCTGATAAAAGGGCAGATGGCAAGATGGAGTATGAATGAGTTATTTGTTAAAGCTTACTTAGAGTGTGAACTTGGCCGAAGCTGGAGTATTGTATGTAGTTGTGTAATACTTAAAATGAGGAGTCAATGTGGTAAAACTACCAAACATGCTAAACAGCATATGATCAAAAGAGCAAAGTGATTCGTTTTATTATACTGGAGAGTGATTCAGAAGAAAGTTCACTGGGTTTGAAATGTTAACTTGGTTTTCTCTCCACAGGTACTGCCAGACCTGCTGAGTTTCTCTCGCACTTTCTGTGCTTATTTCTAGTCTCCAGCTTTTGCAGTTTTTTGGTTTTATTTTAATAGCAATGTAATGCTGCGTCTGGGTCATTATTAAATAATTGGGGTCTACCAACAGCAGTAGAAATGTTCCTGCCTCTAGCCTAAACTAATAAGTTTCTAATAAATCTCTGCAAACATTGAATTCATTATTTCACAATTTGTTTCTGAAAAAACAATTGGTTTCCTTAGTTAACTGACTATTACAGCAGCGCAAATAAATATTCAAATTCCACTTTCTGTGCTGATGCCCTATGGAAATGTTGATGTGAACATGATTGGTTCAATAAAGTGTTATATTTACTTTGAAAGTAGTTGAATTCAATTTACAATCATTCCATCTTTTGGAGTGTGGGTAGAAGCAAGAGTTTCAAGAAACATCCATTATGAATGGCCAGTTTTTCTGTCAAACATAACCACTGCCATAAATTACCTTAAATAACAGTGGTTACTGGACTGAACAGGCCCAAAGTACTTATTTTTAATAAATCCTGAAAGCAAAAAAAAAGTTTCATGAGCAATGATTTTTATTTTATCAATTTAATGTGCAAACCAGAAAAACAAATTGCTCCAATGATGAGATTTTCCATTCACTAGGAAATAATTAGCTTTTCGCCCGTGCAAGACAGAAAATAAACACAAGTTAAATTGGGAGGTCATGTTACGGCTGTACAGGACATTGGTTAGATCACTATTGGAATACTGCATGCAATTCTGGTCTCCCTCCTATAGGAAGGATGCTGTGAAACTTGAAAGCATTCAGAAAAGATTTACAAAGATTTTGCCAGGATTGGAGGGTTTGAGCTGTAGGGAGAGGCTGATTAGGCTGGAACTATTTTCCCTGGAGCGTTGGAGGCTAAGGGGTCACCTTATAAAGGTTTATAAAATCATGAAGGGCATGGATAGTGTAAAAAGGCAAGGTCTTTTCCCCAGGGTGGAGGAGTCCAAAACTAGAGGCCATGGATTTAAGGTGAGAGGGGAAAGATTTAAAAGGGACCTAACTGGTAGCTTTTTCATTTTGAGGGTGGTTCCTGTATGGAATGAGCTGCCAGAGGAAGTGATGGTGGCTGGTACAATTACTACATTTAAAAGGCATCTGGATGGGTACATGAATAGGAAGAGTTTAGAGAGGTATGGGCCAAATGCTGGAAAATGGGACTAGATTTATTTAGGATATTTGGTTGGCATGTGTATAAGACTCAATAATTATGACAAGCAAACTTGGAACCTGGGTTTGAAATGAACTGGGAAATTCATTGCAATATTAAAATGATGTCAATGCTCATTTCAGGTAGTCACCAGGACTATCTGAAAAAGTCCTGTAATCAATTTAACATATGCTAAGCAACTGTGAAGATCAAATAGGGACTCTTAGACTTAATTTTGCATCTATCTCAGCTGCACCAAATGGAAAAAGATAATTTTAAATTTAGACTCCATTAACTTTTTGTTCATTTTTTCCCATATTTTTATCTAGGACTCCAAACATATGTGAGATACCCCTGCCAGTTAAGTATATTCCATCCTTTCTTCACAATGTTGTCTTTCCTGACTGGAGACTGCAAATGCAGATAGTTTTGCTGAACATCCCACATCCAACTACAAGTTGATTATCTGTGGCTCAGCAATTTAATTATTCCCTTAATTCCATTGACATCTGGCTTTTCCCTCCTTGTCTGACTTTGTTCCAACTAAGTGCTATGAGAGGTATGATTCAAAAATGAATTTATAATAATTTTGACTGGACCAGTGTACACATGTATTTGAAACGTTTAAAAAGGGACATTTTTCAAAGTAGAAAGCTGTTGTAACCACGTGGCTTGAAGCCACATTTGCGTCTGGGTTCAAGTCAGGCTGGTCGAGTAGAGTGCAAAGTCAAGAACTTCCTTCAGGCTTAGACTTCAATGCAATACTATCCTTTATACATTAATACTAAATATTGCTATACATGGTAAACATTGATATATCAGAATTTGACCTATAGTTACATTAAAAAAAGACTAATCTTCATGTAGTCATATTCAAATGCTCTTTAGCATCTTTAAACTTCTAGTCCAGTATGGTATTGCGTAGTCTAACTGCATTCGCAATGTGCTATATATGCTCAGTGTTATGCAGCTTTGTGATACCATTGCAAGGTTGCCCCAGGATCCTGATGCCTTCACACAACAAAAGGTATTAGGTAAAACAGCAACAATGTTGTGTCTGCAAAGAGCAGGGGTTTCAGATGGAGGCATTCAGTGTATAGGATTTTTGTAGGACTGTCAATGTAGCCTAGTTTGTGGGTGGAATAATATTATTTCCTTTGAAACTTAGTTGGACAGATTTTGAGATAACTTGCTTAAAGAACAACAACCCTTAGCTCCTTCCACTGTTCTTTATGAATCCTTTCAGCAAAGTGTGTGAGCTGAAAAGCCTCTTAACGTTGTCTGTACTGCTCATAGACGGTTCTTGAAGAGGATTTTGCAACCTCCCTCATTCTTGCCAGGAAGGGGAATTCTGGCAACTACAATTGCTCCAGGAAGATATCCCAGTGCCAATAGCTTGTGGGTGCAGAATAATTTTTGGGTACAGATCACCATTTGGGACAATCATGACTATTCCTTTCCTTCCAAGTTTAACTGTTGCTGGGCCAAAATACATTTACGTTAACAATCTGAAGAGTTTTACATTTTCTTTGACTTTCCTCAGACTTGCATTTGTGTGTTTGTGTGTATGTATTAACTTTTAGAAATATAGTTATATATATATTTCCATAGCCTAAACTGCTCATCAATAATCTTTGCATTTTTGTTGAGCAAGTTTTATTTGTAATAAACTAGTTTCTTTATTGACTAAGGAAACCTGCTTGACTTGTTTGTAAAATTGAACCTCATCTAGCATGAGATCTATATAATTGCCCATATCACCATGCTAACTAAATGAACACTTTGCAATTATCCGAAAGGATTCAGTGCACTCTTCTAACCTCAGTTGTAATACAGGAGTAAGAAACCATCATTTCTAGCTCCTGTGTTCCTTCTACCTTAATATTGTCCATTTTCTTGAGTAAGAATCATACAGTACAGAAGAAGTCTTTTGGTCTATCAGGTCTCCACCAACAAAAAATTGTCTAAATCTACATTAATCCTATTTTCCAGCACTTGGCCTGTAGCTTTGAATGTTATGACATTTCAAGTGATCATCCAAGTACTTTTTAAAGATTATGAGGTTTCCTGCCTCACCTACCCTCCCAGTCAGTGCATTCCAGATTTACCCTCCCTCTGGGTTAAAAAAAAGGTCCTCAGATCCCCTCTAAACCTCCTGTCTTTCAACTTAAAATTTTACCCACTTGTTACTTTTCAACTAATGGGAAAAGCTACTTAATATCTACCCCATCCACGCCGCTCATGAGCCTATATACCTCAATCAGGTCCTCTCTCAGCCATCTCTGCTATTAAGAAAACTACCCGTGCTTGTCCAGCCACACTTCACAGCTAAACTGCTCCATTCCAGGGAACAACCTGGTGAATCTACTTTGCATCTGCTCGTGTAATCACCACCTTCCTAAAGCGCAGTAACCACAATTGCACACAGTATTCCAACTGTGGCCTCATCAAAATCCTGTACTGTTTCAAGATAACCTCACTGCTCATATAATCTATGCCATGACTGCCACAGGTGTCCTGTATGCTTTGTTAACCACCCCATTAACCTGTCTTGTTATCTTCAGGGATCTGTGGAAAAGCATCCCAAGATCCCTTTGGTCATCCAAACATCCTACTGTCCTGCCATTCATTGAGTACTCCCTTGTCTTGTTACGTCTTCCAAAGTGCATCACCTCACACTTATCAGGTTAAATTCCACCTGCCAATGATCTATCGTCTGATCAATCTGTCTATGTCTTTCTGTAACCAGAGACATTCTTCTTCACTGTCAACCCAACAGCTAATGCGTTGTCCGCATACTTACTCCTCGCTCTTTGAGCCCCAGGCGGCACACATTTTCTTCTATGTCATTTATATATACCGCAAACATGAAGGGAAACAGGACTGTTTCCTTAAGTACGTCAGTGGACACTAAGCTCCAGTCACACAGACAGCCTTCTATCGCCTTCTGTCTCCTATCACTAAGTCAAATTTGGATCCAACTTGCCAAGTTATGATAGAACCCATATTCTGTTATCTTTATGTGGGATCTTGTCAAAGGCTTTGCTGAAATCCACATAAAAGACACTTACACACTTGGTCGCCTCTTCCAAAACTTCAATCAAGTTTGTTAGGCAAAACTTCCATCTGACAAAGCCATGTTGACTATTCCTGATCAAACCTTGCCTCTCTAAGTGGATATTAATTCTTTCCTTCAGAACTTTTTCCAGTAATTTCCCTACCACTGATGTGGGACCCACTGATCTGTAATTCCCTTTGTTTATCTCTATCACCCCTCTTGAAAAGTGGATCCACACTAGCTTTCCATCAATCCTATAGCACCTCTCCTGTGGCCAGAGAGGAATTAAAATTGGGTCAAAACCCCTGTAATTTCGTCCTTCATCTCCCACAGCAGCCTGGGATACAACTCATCGAGGTCTGAAGATTTGTCCACTTTTAAGCTCAGCAAAACCTCCAATACTTCATCACATCCTATGTCAATCTGCTCAAGAACCTCCTAGTTCCTCTTCTCAAATTCTGTACCTACATCATCCTTCTCCAATGTGAAGACAGATGTGAAGTACTCATTTAACCCTCTACCAGTATCCTCCAACTCCATGCACAGATTGCCTATTTGGTCCAGAAGGGCTCTACTCTTTCCCTGTTTATCCTCTTCCCCTTGATATACTTACAAGATATCTTGGGGTTCTCCCTAATCTTACCCACCAGTGTTTTATCATGACCCTTCTTTGATCTCCTAATTCCCCTTGCACTCTGTATATTCCATGAAGGCCTCCATTGATTTGTTCCCTTTGTGACTGTTAAAAGCCTCTCTTTTCCATCTTATCCAGTCCTGAATATTCTGAGACATCCAGGACTCTTTGGGCTTGTTGCTCCTACATTTCACTCTAAAGAGAACATGATGGGCCTGGATTCTCACCAATTCCATTTTGAACACCCCCCACTATTCTGCTGTATGTTTCCCTAGATGTAGCTGCTCCCAGTCTACTTTGGCCAGATTCTGTATTATTTTAATAAAATCTGCCTAGCTCCATACTTGGGATGCAGGAGAATAAGTATTTGATTGGAGAGGTAGCTGGCATCTATTGTCTATAAAGTTACAGGAACTAATTTACTAGAAATCAAATGTTATGTGCAAGTGATGAGGAGATGACTTTCCCAGGAGCACTGGACAGTCATATGATGTATAAATGGACACCAGGCTAAGGCAATCTTTTTAACAGGTAGCATGGAAACTGTATTAAACTTAAAGAGTCCTAACCTTTCCAAGTCTAAAATATAATTGTTTCTAAGACATATTAATCAGAAGACATAATGTTGGGGCTGAATCTTCATAAAAAACATTCATCTTATATTTTCTCTTTTTACATGTAGGGAAGACAGCTCTGTGTTTTGACAATCTTCTGTAATTAATTTATGTCTTTCCATATGCCATTCATTAACCTCATACCTAAGACCTTCTATCCTAATGGTAGCAACCTGAACAGGCTTATGCAATGTCAGGATATCAAATTTGGTCAATGCATGACTTCATTATTCATTCTTGAAAGAAGTGTTGTGAGCAAGATGCGTCCTATTCTGAGGCAATTTATTGGGTTATTCATGCGGTTGAAGCTGTTCTTGATTTACATTTGCTGCAGCCATTTTGGAGAGTTTGACAGGAAAAGCCTATAAATTCTGCAGCTGTCAGGCACTATTTGGCAAAGTCATGGAAAAAGATGGACATTTTGCTCATGAAAATGTGGGGAAACTTTATTTTGTGTGCAGAATGTAAAAAGCCTCCATCTTGACCACAAAAAAGAGAAAATTGCCCAGTTAGCAGTACAGAGGTGCTGCATTGATATATTACAGAGTTTAAAAGATTTTATGACAAAAAATAAAACAGCAGGGGGTCCTGAAGTAAGCAGGCAATTCAGTTCTGGGAATAAGCTTTATTGTATTAGGTCACTGAGAAATGATGACAGTGAGAGAGGGCAATTGGAGAAAGTAAGGTGGAACCTAGTGAATAGGAGGGGACTGGACACTTTGAAAGTGGAGTTCACACAGCTTATGGTAACTGGCTTCTACATCAAGAAGGTGTAGGACTAACAAGAGTATGAGAATTTCCAAAATCATAGATTCTGGGAGGAAAGCTAGGGCCATTAATAGTTAGATAAAAGGCTCAAGAAAACAGGGGAAGGCTGACACGTCATATGAACCAGAGTGACAACAACACAAAATAGAACATGAATAATTGGAGGGAAATTTATTCATGAAAGATGAAGTAGCAGATAACCGGAGGCTGCATTATCAAACCAGTCAGGGAGGAGGAGGCTGGATATTGTCACTACACTGGAGGAAATGATGGAGGGCTGAAACAATTGAAAGTGACAATATCATTCTTCGCACATTCCACTTCTCCCTAATTGCATATTTAATGAACAGATAATCTGTCTCACATTCTTCATCCATTTCGTATTCACTGTCCATGACCTGCTGTTGAGCTACTCTGCCTACATATGTCGCTGAGCCAAATAGATTGTGCCTCACATGCCCCCAGACATATCACATTGTCATTAATGTCACAAAGCTCAAAATCATAAAAATCAAGGAGATTTAATATCTGCAGCTAGTTTATAAAATGTCTTTTGCAATCAATTGAATTTCATAACTGTTTATACCAAAAGCTGTCAAGGCAACAGTGATTAAAATCAACCCTTTAAACTGCAGAATGAAAATGTTCCATTTCTTTGCCCTATTCCTTATCTGGTATGGGTCCTCAATGAAGTGCTTGCATGATAAAATTTATGTGTATTTTAAGTACCCCTGTAATATAGGAATGCAGAGTTGTTTACAAATTTTATTATAATTGTAATTCAACATTACTGTCTTTCTAATAATCCATCCACTACTTCCTCCTGCTGAATTTATTGGTCCATTTTTGTTACCGCATGTTTGTGTATTGTCAACCTGAATACTTTATCTAGGAATACTTCAATGTAAGTTATACTTCAATTAGACTTTGGGCTGCAAAGCTGTTTCTTGAATAGAATACTATTATGATAATTTCTTTTGATGTAAATGATGCATATTGTGTAAACATGCCTGCCTTTTTTCCCTGTCCCCCTGACCACAGTCCTACCCTTGGGCCTTCCTACTTTCAAATACAGAAGAAATGCAGCCCGGTAAAGACTGAACAAGCAGGAAGGCAGTGATGGAGAAAAGTTACAATAACTCAGTCTCGTTCTTGAAGTAATCAGCTCAGATACTGACACTGCATGAACTTTAAAGAATTGCTTAGAGGAGGGATCTGCATGGAGCAAGATATCAGAACTGAGTGGCCTGACACCTGGCCCAATATCATGCATATATTTTTAATAAAAATTGTTTAAAACAACATTGAGGTCTAGCCTCAGTTTATCTGAAGAGCAGATGAAACCCTGTGAAAACACAATAAGCCGGGTGGGAGGGTTGGGGGGGTGGTGGGCGGAGGGGGGTGCTTGGTGGCGCTGATGGGGTGCACCAATCTTGAACCTGTGGACTTCTCTACTGCATAAGGCTGCAGAGGCCAAGTCACTGAATATTTTTAAGTTAGTGATAGATTCTAACATAGAGAGGGTGGAGGTATGGTGTTGCGAATATCATCTATGAAAATATTAAATTGTGGAGCAGGTTTGATGGGCTGAACAGCCTGCTCCTGCTCCTATTTTCCGTGTTTCTTGGAATACTGACAGAGACAGCAGTGTTCAGCTTATTTCATTATCATCATTTCGTTCAGAATGATTCAGAGCTACGATAAATGTCTTACCGCCAGTCCTGACAGCAAATTCCAGTCCAAGGAACAATGCCTGCAAAGATGTTCATCAACAACCTTTTGTAGTTTTATGAGTCTTTTAAAAAAGTGAATCAATGCTTTTCAGTCATACCAATAATTTACTCATGGCTTCGTCCTAAACTAAAGAATATGTGAAAGGAACTTAAAGTATCAGCTCATAAAAAGAATAGTGATACTCATCAGCACTTACACAACCAAATATATGAGGGAGGACCAAGAGTTTGGCCACTCAGCTCTTCAAACCTGCTCCACTATTCAATAAGATTGTGGCTGAATCTAATTTTATTCAACAATGGAACTTTACCTTTTAGCTGTATTTGATCGTCAAATGATCTTTTCATAGAGTGAGACGAGCAGTGACCAATCAAAAAGTAAATTAGAGGCAATGTTACCCTCTTAATGAGCATGCTGTGGTCTTTATACTGATGCGACTGCCCAGAGGCAACATTAAATTGCCATTTCGGTACGATCAGGTCTGGAATGATGCCAATTATCTTATTCTTCTTAATTTAGCTACCAAAAGCATTGTTTAAGGTCAATGTAAAGGTTATCATCCTCCTACACTGCAAGGAGATCAGGGGGAACCATGAGATCCCAGATCCTGGCAATGAATTGACAGACCTCCAATGACGAAACCGTATTCCTTTGTGACAGGTATGACACCAACTAATACATTCAGTTCAACAGGAATTACTTGCGTTAAATGTTTTCAGTCAATGGTGAGAAAATATTTTCAGCTAATAATGTTGGAAACTGTGCATGTTTGGAACTTGAGCAGGCCTGTAGAAAGCCTGTAGCCAATATCAGGGAGCAGGAGCAGTCCATCATAATTGGATTTTACACAGAGTTAAGGGCCTGTCTACTCCAGCATGGAAGTGATAACCTGCTGCTTTAGTCCATTGTGGAACCAACCATGCTGCAGTTGATGCCTCAGCTTCCATTGTAGAACATGTGGAGACCATCCAAAATCCGGTTTCTTACATTGAAATCATGCAAGGTCAACTGGTGTTCTGCAATCCCTGCATGTCATGCCAATTCTGATATTGGCATTTATGGTCGTAGGTACCGGCATCCAGAGGAATTTATAGGCTGTCATAGCAGTCGAGCAATTGAGCTCCAGTGGATTCCTAGAATTGATTAATTATTGGCCCAGGAATATGTCAGTGGTACCATAGAGCACAAAACTGTTGCCCTCTCTTATTCTGAAAATGGACTTTTGGCCTCAATTGCTAGGGGGCTGGAGTTTAAAAATAGTGAAGTGTTATTACAACTGTAACAGTGGGGTGAGTGAGGTGTTGGTGAGGCTGCACCTGGAATATTTTGTACAGTTTAGGTCCCCATATTTAGGAAAGGATTACTGGCATTGGAGGCAGTTTGAAAGAGATGCACTAGGTTGATTCCTGGAATGAAGGGGTTGAATTATTATTAGATTATTCATAGATGTTAGAAGAATGAGAGATGATCTTACCAAAACATACAAGATTCTGAGGGGGCTTGCTAAGGTAGATGATAAGAAAATGTTTCCACTAATGGGGGTGGTGAGGATAGAATCTCAAACTAGGGAACATAGCTACAGAATAAGAGGACTTTGTCAAATACAGGGACTAAAACTGTACACTATTGTTTCCCCTTGTGAGAGGGCTTAATCTCAAAATTAGATGTTGCACAAATAAGGCAGAAATGAGGATGCATTTCATCTCTCAGAAGATGGTGAATCTGAAATTCTGAATCACAGATGGCTGTTGGTGCTAGTTTTCACCAGTTTCAATACTTGTATAAGCCCTTTTGAAGAAGTGAATCAATATTCTGCAGTCTTCTTCATTTGAAGAGTCTCTCTTCATTTAAATGTTTCGTTTTTGATTCTTCCCATCAAAGGTATGACCTCATACTTTCCCCAATTGATTTTTGTCTGCAAAATCTTTGTCCATTCGTTCAATATATTCCCTTTATCCCTCATGATACAGACAATTACTACAGTTTTCATTCCATTACGACCTTGTCATTTGATATTTTTGGGATGTTTTTGGTGTTCTCCACTGTGAAAATGTTAGTTTAGATGATATGCCATTTCCCTGTCCCCCATTTTTCATTGATAATAGGGAATTTTCAGTTCTAAAGTCAGATTCTCCAAGGATCCCACGCTCTAGTTATTCTCCTTTTATATACTTGCAGAATCTCTTCCTGTTTGTTTTTATATTTCTTGCCAATTTACTTCTATAATCAATTTTCTCACTTTTTATTAGATTGTTTAGTCATCCATTGCTAGTTCCTACTAAAATTCTCAATGTTCTGGCCTATTATTAGATTTTGTTACATTGTATGCCTTAGTTTTTGATTGGCTATGCTCCTTAACAACTTTGTTAGCCATGGGTTGTTTAATTTTCTGACCAAGTCCTTTTTTGATCAGATCAAATTTTTCGCCGAACATTAAGAAATTTCTGCTTCAATGTCATTGCTCATCTAATGAACATCCTCTTAGTCTACTTTCCAGGCCCATTTTGGACAACACTTTATTCACACCTTTACAGTTTCCCTGATATAAATGGAGGACACTGGTTTGAGGCTCAAGTTAGTCTCTTTGAAACTGTGTTTAAAATTTTCCCATGTTGTTATCACTATCCCTTAGAGGATCCTAAATTATGAGATCTCTGATTAATCTTATCTCATTTGATATTGTTTGATCTAAAATAGCCTGTTCCTGGGTAGGCTGTGCAATGTACTAGTCTGACAAACAATCCCTGATATACTCTGCAAATTTGTCTTCCAGGTTAGCCCTGCCTATCTGATTTTTCCAATTAATATGCAGATTAAAATCACTCATGACAATTGTCGTGCCCTTCATACACACCTCCATTATTTCCTGATTTATCCTTTATCCTCCAGTGAGACAACTCTTTGGCAGCCTATGGATGACTTCCCACTATGACTTCACTCCTTTCTAATTCCTTATTTCCCTGCAAACTGATTCCACATTGAGATATGTTGCACTAATATCACTACTCACCACTGCACTGGTGCTGTCATTTATTAACATTTATTATTCTCCACCACCTTTTTCCTTTCTGCCTATTCTTCCAGAATAGTGGATACCCTTGAACATTAATTTCACGATCACGGTCACTCTGCAGTCACATCTCCTGCCCCTTCCTGTTACATTTCTATTATCATTCACCTCTTCACTACCCTGCAGCTCTTCTCTCTTATTTCTTTTGATTTTTTTTAACCTTACCTTCAATTGGACCCTCCCTCCTCCCCCACCATTCTGTTTAAAGTCCTATCTACAGTCATGGTTATCTGATTTACCAGGAACCTGGTCCCATCATGGTTCAAATAAAGTCGAGCCCAATGGAACAGTTCTCTGTTTCCCCGGTACTGGTGCCAGCAGCCCTGAAGCAGAAGCGATGTCTCCCTCTTCAATTTTTGAGCCAAGCATTTATCTCTTTAATGCTATTTATTCTAAGTCAAATTTGCACATGGCTCAGGTAGTGAAACTGACATTATTACCTTTGGGGTGCACTTGCGATACTGAAAACTGATTACTACAGTGTCAAAGCTTACTAAATCTATCTCATGTATGCATTAGTTAAGACAAAAAAACTAACCATCCTTGTTGACACTGGTTTGCTGGAATTTTCATTGGGTTATGTTGCCTATTAATATCCACCACCATTTTTGACGATATGACACCTTTTGAGTACCAAATATTCTATTCTAAAGACACTTCTTGCCATATAATAAAGTCCGAATGAGTATTTTTAAGCTTTCTGTTGATAATAATTGTGAATGGAATTGAAAATAATATAAAACCCATAATTTACTCAAGAACTTTATTTGATTAAAATCAAGTACACAATCTCATTAAACCACTGCAATAACAAAGATGTCTCATGGATTATATAGTTTATGCTTCATTCATAATTAATAAGGAAATCTTGTAAATAACAATCTACAATTTTCAATTTGGCTTCTTTCTGCATTACTGTTGGATGCTTTCAGGGAAAAAGATATAATCCCTCAGATGCAGGACGAATTGCTTCTTGAACTTGTATCTTTCTCCGCAAGAACTTTTAACAGGATTTTGCTGAATGGTTGAGGTCATGATGGGACTCACTGAGTCATTATTTTAATGTATGGGAATGGTTTTTAATACATATTAATCAAAGTTAGACTATCATAAGAGGCCAAGTTTCTTAATATATTTTTGTTTTATTATCCATTTGTATGTAACTTTTTAATAGAGAAGTAATATATCTGAAATGAATTTCTATATGAGAAATGAAATGATATCGAATTGAATGAATGCAATGTTTTTTACTATTCCCTATATTATGACTTTAGGTGTCTAATGATAGAATTTTGTACCATGTATTCTACTGTACACAAGTATGATTAGAGAAACATTTGGAGGGAGGGGAGCACCGACTGGACCTGTTAGAGAACAGTTAATAAAGGAATTGAGGAGTCAGAGATGTTAGGGGTCTGCAAAATCAAAACTGAACAAAACCTCCCTCAGCAATCAACAGACATTGCTACAAGATGTGGTATAGAGTCAGAAATTTTAGAATGTATGTGGGTAGAGTTGATGGCCTGCAGAGGCATAAAGACCCTGATTTGAGTTATGTATAGGCCTCCTAGCAGTAGCCAGGATGTAGGAAAGAAAATAAATCAGAAGACAGAAAAGAATTGTAAGAAAGGCACAATTAGAATAATCGTGGGGAACTTCAATTTGCAGGTGTACAGGGAAAATCAGATTGATAGTGGATCTCAAGAAAAGGAATTTATGGGATGGCTATGAGATGGCTTTTTGAGGCACTTTGTGGTAGACCCCACTAGAGAACAGGCAATTCTGGATTTGGTGATGTATAATGAGGCAGACTTGATTAGGGAGCTGAAAGTGAATGAACTTCTTGGAAGTAGTGATCAGAATATGAAAGAATTCACTCTGCAGTTTGAGAGGGAGAAGCTGGAATCTGATGTAATGGTATTACAACTGAATAAAGGTAATGAAAAAGACATGAGGGAGGAGCTGGCCAGAGCTGATTGGAAGGGGACCCTAGCAGGGTAGATGGTGGAGCAGCAATGGCAGGAGTTTTTGGGGGTAATTTGGAGGCCACAGTACAAGTGTGGAATCCCAACATAGAAGAAACATTCTAAGGTGATATGAGGAATCAATGGCAGACACAGGAAGTTAGGACAGCATAAAAGGAAAAGAAAAAGCATACAATGCAATGTGGGAAGATTAGTGGGAAGCTAGAAATTTGGAAGCCTCTAAAAGTCAGCAGAGGGGGAGAAGATAACTAAAAATAAAGAATATTGTGGGGGTGAGGTGGGGGCTGCAGATGAAATACGAGAGTACTCTAGCTAATATTATAAAAGAAGTTTGCAAGAGTTTTCTTAGATATTGAAAAGGTAAGAGAGAGGCAATGGACCAGTGGGAAACGAGGCTGGAGAAGTAGAAATGAGGGCCAAAGAAATGTCAGAGGAACTGAATAGGTACTTTACATCAGTTTTCACAGTGGAAGACACCAGCAACATAGAAGAACTTCAAGAGAGTCAGGGGCAGAGGTGACTGTCGTGGCTATCACGAAACAGCAGGTGATGGAGAAGCTGAAAAGTCTGAAGGCAGATAAATCACCAGACCAGATGGAACATGCCCCAGAGTTCTAAAGGAAATAGCCGAGGAGATTTGGAGGCATTGGTGGTGATCCCTCAGGAAACACTGGAATCAGGAAGGATACCAGAGGACTGGAAATTGGCAAATGTAACACCTCTGTCTCAGTCGTTTCAGCAGCGGGAGTCCGGAAGGAGGCGCGAGGGCAGCCTGGGAAGGTGAGCTTCTCCTTTTAAAAACTTACCTCGTGACGCAGAGTGTGCGTCGAGCAGGAGCAGACATGGGACGGTTGAGTAAGTGAGGTAATATATTTGGGCAGTTAGGGAACTGGAGATGGAGCTGAATGAACTTCGGATCATTCGGGAGGTAGAGGGGGTGATTGAGAGGAGTTACAGGGAGGTAGTCACACCTCAGGTACAGGAAAAAAGTAGATGGGTTACAGTCAGGGGACAGAAAGGGAACAGGCAGAGAGTGCAGGGATCCCCTGCGGCCGTTCCCCTCAATAACAGGTATACCGTTTTGGATTCTGTTGGGGGGGACGACTTACCAGGGGTAAGCCATGGGGTACAGGTCTCTGGTGCAGAGTCTGTCCCAGTTGCACAGAAGGGAAGGGGGAAGAGGAGGAAAGCATTAGTCATTGGGGACTCCATAGTTAGGGGGACAGATAGGAGATCCTGTGGGAACGAGAGAGACTCACGGTTGGTGTGTTGCCTCCCAGGTGCCAGGGTCCATGATGTCTCAGATCGTGTCTTTAGGGTCCTGAAGGGAGAGGGTGACCAGCCCCAAGTCGTGGTCCACATAGGCACCAATGACATAGGTAGAAAGAGGGATAGGGATATAAGGCAGGATTTCAGGGAGCTAGGGTGGAAGCTGAGAGCTAGAACAAACAGAGTTGTTATCTCTGGTTTGTTACCCGTGCCACGTGATAGCGAGGCAAAGAACAGGGAGAGGTATCAGCTGAACACGTGGCTGCAGGGATGGTGCAGGAGGGAGGGTTTCAGGTATATGGATAACTGGGGCTCATTCTGGGGAAGGTGGGACCTCTACAAACAGGACGGTCTTCACTTGAACCAGAGGGGTACTAATATCCTGGGTGGGAAATTTGCTAGTGCTATTCGGGTGGATTTAAACTAGCTCAGCAGGGGCATGGGAACCTGTGGTGTAGTTCTGGTAAACAGGAGGATGAGAGAAGGGAGGACATGGACAGGATTTCACCATCATAGGAGTGTGCTGGCAGACAGCATGCTGGTTTGAAGTGTGTCTACTTCAACACCAGGAGTATACGGAATAAGGTAGGTGAGCTTGCAGCATGGATAGGTACCTAGGACTTCGATGTTGTAGCTATTTCGGAGATGTGGATAGAGCAGGGTCAGGAATGGATGTTGCAGGTTCCAGGGTTTAGATCTTTCAAAAAGATCAGGGAAGGTGGTAAAAGAAGGGGAGGTGTAGCTTTGTTAGTCAAGGACAGTATAACGGTGGCTGAAAGAAGTTTTGACGAGGACTCGTCTACTGAGGTGGTATGGGCTGAGGTCAGAAACAGGAGAGGAGAGGTCACACTGCTAGGAGTTTTTAATAGGCCTCTGCAAAGTTCCAGGGATGTGGAGGAGAAGATCGGCAAAACAATTCTGGGCAGGAGTGAAAGGAACAAGGTGGTCATTATGGGAGACTTTAACTTCCCCAACATTGACTGGAAATGCTATAACTCTAGTACGTCGGATGGATCAGTTTTTGTCCAATGTGTGCAGGAGGGTTTCCTGACACAGTATGTCGAAGGGCCGACAAGAGGGGAGGCCACACTGGATCTGGTACTTGGTAATGAACCAGACCAGGTGTTTGATTTGGTGGTAGGTGAGCACTTTGGAGAGAGTGACCATAATTCGGTGACGTTTAGTTTAGCAATGGAAAGGGATAGGAACATACCACTGGGCAAGAGTTATAGATGGGGGAAAGGCAATTATAATGCAATTAGGCAAGACTTAGGAGGGATAGAATGGGGTAGCAAAATGCAGGGGATGGGGACAATCGAAATGTGGAGCTGGTTTAAGGAACAGATATTGCGTGTCCTTGATAGGTATGTCCCTGTCAGGCAGGGAGGAAGTGATAAGGTAAGGGAACCTTGGTTTACAAAAGAAATTGTATCTCTTGTTAAGCGGAAGAGGGAGGCTTATGTGACATTGAGACGAGATGGTTCAGATGAGGCAGTGGAGAGTTACAGATTAGCTAGGAAGGATTTAAAGAGAGAGTTAAGAAGAGCAAGGAGGGGACATGAGCAGTCATTAGCAGGTAGAATTAAGGAGAACCCTAAAGCTTTCTATAGGTATGTGGGGAAGAAAAGGATGACTAGGGTAAGAATAGGGCCAGTCAAAGACAGAAGTGGGAAGTTGTGTGTGGACCCTGTGGAGATCGGAGAGGTGCTAAACAAATATTTCTCATCTGTTTTCACTCAGGAAAAGGAGAATATTGTAGAGGAGAAGACTGAGATACGGGCTATTAGACTTGAAAGGATTGAGGTTAGTAAGGAGGAGGTGTTATCAATCCTAGAAGGTGTGAAGGTAGATAAATCCCCTGGGCCTGATGGGATTTTTCCGAGGATTCTCTGGGAAGCTAGGGGGGAGATGGCGGAGCCTTTGGCCTTGATCTTTGAGTTGTCATTGTCTACAGGTTTAGTACCAGAGGACTGGAGGATTGCAAATGTTGTGCCCTTGTTCAAGAAGGGCAGTAGAGATGACCCAGGTAATTATAGACCAGTGAGCCTTACATCTGCTGTAGGAAAAGTTTTGGAAAGGATTATAAGAGATAGGATTTATAATCATCTAGCAAGCAACAATTTGATTGGAGATAGTCAACATGGATTCGTCAAGGGCAGGTCGTGTCTCACAAACCTCATTGAGTTTTTTGAGAAGGTGACCAAGCATGTGGATGAGGGTAGGGCAGTTGACGTGGTGTACATGGACTTCAGTAAAGCCTTTGATAAAGTTCCACATGGTAGACTATTGGAGAAAATGCGGAGGCATGGGATTGAGGGAGATTTAGCAGTTTGGATTAGAAACTGGCTTTCTGAAAGAAGCCAAATAGTGGTGGTTGATGGAAAATATTCAGCCTGGAGTCCAGTTACTAGTGGTGTGCCACAAGGATCTGTTTTGGGACCACTGCTGTTTGTCATTTTTATAAATGACTTGGATGCAGACATAGGTGGATGGGCTAGTAAGTTTGCAGATGACACTAAAGTCGGTGGAGTGGTGGACAGTGTGGAAGAATGTTGCAGGTTGCAGGGAGACTTGGATAAACTGCAGAATTGGGCTGAAAGGTGGCAAATGGAGTTCAATGCAGATAAATGTGAGGTGATGCACTTTGGGAAGAATAATAGGAAGGCAGAATACTGGGTCAATGGAAAGATTCTTGGTAGTGTGGATATGCAGAGGGATCTTGGTGTCCAGGTACATAGATCCCTGAAAGTTGCCACCCAGGTTGATAGTGCTGTTAAGACGGCATACGGTGTGTTGGGTTTCATTGGTAGAGGGATTGAGTTCCGGAGCCGTGATGTCATGCTGCAGCTGTACAAAACGCTAGTGCGGCCTCACTTGGAATATTGTGTACAGTTCTGGTCGCCCCATTACAGGAAGGACGTGGAAGCATTGGAAAAGGTGCAGAGGAGATTTACCAGGATGTTGCCTGGTCTGGAGTGAAGGTCTTATGAGGAAAAACTGAGGGACTTGGGTCTGTTCTCATTGGAGAGAAGAAGGCTAAGACAGGATTTAATAGAGACCTACAAAATGGTCAGAGGATTAGATAGGGTGGACAGTGAGAGTCTTTTTCCTAGGATGATGACGTCGGCTAGTACGAGGGGGCATAGCTGCAAATTGAGGGGTGATAGATTTAAGACAGATGTCAGAGGCAGGTTCTTTACTCAGAGAGTGGTAAGGGCGTGGAATGCCCTGCCTGCCAATGTAGTTAACTCAGCCACATTAGGGGCAATTAAACAGTCCTTGGACAAGCATATGGATGATGATGGGATAGTGTAGGGGAATGGGCTTAGATTAGTTCACAGGTTGGCGCAACATCGAGGGCCGAAGGGCCTGTTCTGCGCTGTATTGTTCTATGTTCTATGTTCTGTTTAAGAGGAGATGGAGGCAACAGATGGGAAACTATAGGTTGGTTAGCCTGACCTCAGTTGTTGGTAAGAGTTTGGAGTGCATTATTAAGGATGAGATTACGGAGTACTTGGAAGTCCATGATAAAATACGGCTGAGTCAACATGGCTTCATCAAGGGAAGGTCATGCCTGACAAATCTGTTACTCTTTACCTCCGCAAAGAATTGTAAGTTAGACAAAGGAGACCCAGTGGATGTGATCTATTTGGATTTCAAGAAGACCTTTGACAAGGTTCTGCACAGGAGGCTTCTAAATGAGGTAAGAGGCAAGGTACTGCCGTGGATAGAGAATTAGCTGACTGGCAGAAGGCAGAGAGTGAGAGCAAAAAGGCAGGATAGCAGCTGAGAGCCAGTGGAGTTCTGCAAGGGTTTGTGTTGGGACCACAACTATTCATGTTATACATTAACGTTCTAGACGAAGGAACTGAGCGCATTTTTGTTAAGTTTGCAGATGACACAAAGACAGGTGAAGGGACAGGTAGTGTTGAGGAATTGGGAAGGCTGCAGAAAGACTTGGACATTCTATGAAAATGGCAGATGGAATAAAATGTAGGAAAGTGTGAGGTAGTACATTTTGGTCAAAAGAGTAGAGGCTGAAGCTATTCTTGAAATGGGGAGAGGCTTTGGAAATCTGAAGCACGAACAGACTTGAGAAACCTAGTTCAGGATTCCTTTAAGGTTAACATGCAGGTTCACTTGGCAGATAGGAAAGCAAATGCAATGTTGGTATTCATTTTGAGAGGGCTAGAATACGAGAGCAGAGAGGTACTACTGAGGCTATATAAGGCTCTGATCAGAGCGCATTTGGAATATTGTGAGCAGTTTTGGGCCCTGTAACTGATGAAAGATGTATTGGCATTGGAGGGGGTTCCGAGGAGACTTATAAGAATGATCATTTGAGGAGCGTTCAAGGACTCTGGGTCTGTGCTCAGTGGAGTTTAGAAGTATGAGTCGGGATCTGATTGAAACTTCCAGAATACTGAGATGCCTGGACAGAATGGATGTGGAGAAGATGTTTCCACTAGTAGGAGAGACTAGGACTGAGGGCACAGCCTCAGAGTGAAGTGATGACCCTTTAGAACTGAGATGAGGAGGAATTTCTTCAGCCAGTGGGTGGTGTGACTGTGTGGAATCATTGCCACAGTATGCTGTGGAGGCTTAGTCATTGAGTGTATTTAAGACAGCGATAGTTTCTTGACTGGTAAGGGTTCTGGCAGGGGGTGGGGATGCAGGAGAATGGCATTGAGAAATATATTAGTCATGTTAGATAGTGGAGTAGACTCAATGGTCTGAATGGCTTAATTCTGCTCCTAAATCTTATGGTCTTTTAGTGTTACCCTTGATCACATACTTCATTATTTCTTAAAGAACAGTGACGCCCTTCTGTCAACCTTTACATCACTGAGATCCTGACAATTCAGACTAACTAGCTGCAAACACCCAAAAGTGAAAATAGTTTAAGTCTTCATGCATGCCTCTCCCTGACGAACAGTGGCGAAGTGGGGAAGAATGGGTAAGTGCCAGAAGAAACCTGATTATTTATCTCTTAAACCACAACATGGATGTGCCTTCCATGAACAACATATCCTGGACTGGGCTTTTGAAACCAGAGACAAGGATAAGACCTGCTGAGTCACAAAACCTGCCCATGAAAATAGTAATGAATGTATTTTCAAATAAAAGCTGTATGTTCCTTGTCTTACAAGGAATGATGCAGTGTTAGATCTGGATGAAAAACTCGGGAAATGCCAATCATTAACTGAAATAAATCTGTTGAATCAAAAAAAAATTGTAGAACCCCTTCAGTGTGGAAGCAGGCCATTCGGCCCATCAAACCTCTGAAGGGCATCTGACCGAGATCCATCCCCCTATCCTTTCAGCCTGCATTTCTCAGTTATTCCACCTAGCCTACACACATCTCTGGACACTATGGGTAATTTAGCATGGCCAATTCACCTAACCTGCACATCTTTTGACTGTGGACTTTAGGAAGACAATGGTCCAGTGGTATTATTGCTGGACTGTTAATCCAGAGACCCAGATAATGTTCTGGAAACCTGGGTTTGAATCTCGCCACGGCAGATGGTGGAATTTGAATTCAATCAAAAAAGTCTGGAATTGGGAGTCTAATGATGACCATGAATCCATTGTCGGTTGTCGGAAAAACCTATCTGGTTCATTAATGTCCTTTAGGGAAGGAAACTGCCATCCTTACCTGGCCTGGCCTACATTTGACTCCAGATCCACGGCAATGTGGTTGACTCTTAACTGCCCTCTGGGTAATTAGGGATAGACAATAAATGCTGGCCTGGCCAATGATGCCCTCATCCCATGAATGAAAATAAACAAAATAATCTACTGAAGATGCATGCTGGAAATCATTAGAAGGATCATTGGACCCAAAACATTAGCTCTGCTTTGTCT
The DNA here is from genome assembly GCA_024137785.1 of Ginglymostoma cirratum. Classification (NCBI taxonomy): domain Eukaryota; kingdom Metazoa; phylum Chordata; class Chondrichthyes; order Orectolobiformes; family Ginglymostomatidae; genus Ginglymostoma; species Ginglymostoma cirratum. Next base: position 30,928,042 of record JAHRHZ010000263.1, on the reverse strand, counting down.
CCACAGATGCTGCTTGGCCTGATGAGCTTTTCCAGCAATTTCTGCTTTTGTTTCGGCTTTTATGAATGTTATATTTCATGGAGGACTTTGGTTTTAAAAACATTCTTGAAAATACATATGTAACATGGAGACATGTTGCTTTTTATGCATGCATTAAATAAAGCCCTCCCCTATCTAACATAATTAACCATAAGCCATTAGTGCATATAAAATCCTGTTCAGATTTAAACTTTTTTTCTTGGATATTCATGTTTCACCTCTCTTTGGCCAGATACTGCACAATAATGTCTTTATGATAACAAATCACAATATTCAAGGGCATAGAAGCTGGTTGAAAACTAAGAGGATACAAACCCTGGCTTCAAAATTAATAGTGCAGCTACATTCTTAGCGACATTATTATCAATGAAGGTTCTTGCAGACATCCCAAGCTTCAACTGAAGTAATTGGAGCCTACAGTTTGACATGCCCTTAGCATTCACAGTTATTTATACTCTCCATTTGATGCCGCAGTCAACGTTTCTTTCAATTGCAACAAAGAAAAAGTGCAACCAAAAATCAATTGAACAAAATAGAGGAGCTTACGTTTAGTAATAAATTACTAATTTGCAGTTATTTTGTTAATTCCTTCTTTGCTTTCCAGAATCAATAAGCATTTCACTGGATTTGCTTTGTCCACCTCAGAGTAACATTAGAAGTCATTAAGGGAAAAGGCCATTATAAAAGAATCTGCATTGCAGCTCAGTTACACATTGGACCCATGTACACTTTTCTAGCAAATTACATGATCAGTTTTTCTTCCTTACAATCAGCTGGGAGATAGGTGGCTGCAGTGACCTAAAATGTCACCTCTTCGTTACACTGATAAAACTTTTAGTTCTCTCAAGACAGTGACTTCAACGGAATTCGGGGTTTTACATATATAAACATTCTAATTGATGATTTAACAGAATTTTAGGTCGGTTTAGTACATCCTCATCAGTGGTGTGACTCTTTGAGCTTGTGTTTTCAAATAAACCTGTTGGACTATAACCTGGTGTTGTGTGATTTGTCCACCTTGTTCACCCCAGTCCAACACTGGCACATCCACATCATGAGCAGAGTGGAATTGGCTTTAAGGGGCCATTGAAGGCTGATGGAGTGGGTGGACCCATGATAGATGAAATTTAATACAGAGAAGTGTGAAATGCTCACAATGGACCTCCATAAATGTCTCACTAAGTGAGTTACTGTTTATTTGGATAATATACTCATGAAATAGCTGGCAGTAATTGCAAACTGTGAGATATGTGAGCATTCAACTTCCAGTAATGCCACCTGCATGAATGTGTAGGGAAGCATATGATTATTTGTTTTATGTCATCAGTTGTTAGGATGGAAGTGAAGGGCCATGGTAATTTGAGTGAGTTTGGTGGTCCATTTGCTAAAATGAGGCAGACAAAGATGCATCTGCTGAGCTTGATTATTTGTCTGTCATTAAACTTCTTTTGGTATTACCGTCTGAGTCTTTGCCCTAGAATATGGACATTGACTACCATGGTCACCCACTTTAGGGGCGGCATGGTGGCACAGTGGTTAGCACTGCTGCCTCACAGCACCAGGGACCCAGGTTCAATTCCAACCTCGGGCGACTGTCTGTGTGGAGGTTGCACATTCTCCCTGTGTCTGCGTGGGTTTCCTCCGGGTGCTCCGGTTTCCTCCCACAGTCCAAAGATGTGCAGGTTAGGTGGATTGGCCATACTAAATTGCCCGTGGTGTTCAGGGAGGTGTAGATTAGGTGGGTTATAGGGGGATGGGTCTGGGTGGGATGCTCTGAGGTTCGGTGTGGACTTGTTGGGCCAAAGGGCCTGTTTCCACACTGTAGGGATTCTATGATTCTATTGCCCAAATAACACTGGTCTGGAGTTCCTCATGGCCACCCAAGAGAAGTGAACCTTTCTCCTCCAGCCACCCTTCCGCACTATTGGCTCTAGTAAGGCATCTGAAAACCTGCAAACACTTTCTCTTTCTGACTGCACCAGTTCACATCCTTTCTGAAAGGTTTTTGAGTTGTTATTCAATTCATTCATGGAAGGATGTGAGAGTCACTGGCAAGGTCAGCATTTTTTGCCCTTCCCAAATAGCCCTTGAGAATGTGTCAGCGATTCATCTTATTGAACTGCTGCTGTCCATTTGGTGTGGATACATGCACTGTACTGATTGGAATGAGTTCCAGGATGTTGACCCAGCAACATTGAAGGAATGGCAATACACTTATATGTGAGGACAGTGTAGGACTTTACGAGGAGTGGTGGTACTCCAAAGCAACTGCTACCCTTGTAGGTGGTTAAAGTCAGGGTTTTGATGGTGCTGTTGACAGAACCTTGCTGAATTGTGACGGTACATCTTATAGATCATACATATTGTTGTTACTATACACCTATGGTGAGAAGAAAGAATGCTTAACATAGAGGATGAGGTGCCGATCAAATGGGTTGCATTGACCTAGATGGTGACGCATTTCTTGAGGATTGTTGGATCTGTACTTTTTTCGACAATTACAGAGTATTCCATCACAATGTTTGTGTGTTGTAGATGATGAGCAAGCTTTGTTGCATCAGGAGGTGAATTACCATGTGTAGAATTCCCATCTATTGACCTGCTCTTAAAACTGCAGTTTGTATGTGGCAGGTCCAATTAAGTTTAGGTTGAATTGTGACCTTCACTTGTTGATAATGGAGTAACACTATTTTACATCACATGGTGATTTTTAGGTGCTTTCCTGTTGGAGGTAGTTGTAGTCTGGTACATTTATGGCAGAGAAGCTATTTATGACTTTGGCTAGCATGGAAAGGAAGTTGAATAATCATCAGTTCGGTAGAAATTAGGCTCACTGTAAGAAGAATATTTCATGAACAAAATGAGCTTGAAGGGGTAATTAGGATATGAGGAGAGAATGCATCGACATAAGTAAGGAGAGAAACATTGGTGAAGGTATATTGATGATCAAGGGTAAAGGTACAGGAGGGACAGTTGAATACCTGGTCTCAATGTTATGACAAAGAATTTCACAACCTTTCACTGGAGCTGATGTAAATGGGGTTAGGCAAGATAGGCTGATAATGGACAAAGAATAAAAATGTTATCTTAGTATTCCATGGTAATATTGGAATGGTGGGTAGTTTCAACAGAAGAGTTTAAGAACGATTAGTTTGATGTGGTCCATTTGGATCTGGCAATGATTGATTAATCCATTTTCATATGTTTAAACCTGCACCCATTTGGACTTCAGGGAATGCAGATGAGGAAGGACAAGTTAAGTCAGAAAGAGTAGCGTTTTACTGGGAACAGGAAAATTAAGGGCAACAGATGAAGAAGTTTCATTGGCAAACATAGCAGAAAGATTAGAAACTTTGGCAAATGAGTTTAATGTGAGTTATTCTCTAGGAGAAATTGCAGAGGTAGTAGGTTTGGAAAGGGAATTTGAGAATAAATGATTAAAGGAAATGACTTTGCTTGTGATTAGATGAATGGTAATTTTAAAAAAAACACACATGATTATAGGGTTAGGAGAATGTACATGTATATTGATTGAAAAATTCATCTGGAGAGAGGTTCAGAGGTAACAGGACAGCAACAAAGCTAGAAAGAAGCAAATGATGGAAGATTCTGATATCACCAAGGTGACTAGTTGGTAAATGTAGAGGTTAGCTGTAATTTTAACGTACTGTATATCGTTTTTTGACTCACAGTATGGTCAAAAAAGCTCACTTAAGTTACTTTCCATTTGTACAATTTTTATAGAAGAAATATAAAGAGGCTGCATTGATCTTCTCTGAATTTTCATAATACTCAATGCTCCACAATAGTTCATGATGAGCTTAAACTGATGGCTTTAGCATTATTTTCCCCACGAGCCGGTCCTGTTCACTCACCCATGACTTTAACTCTTTGAAAACACTGTTATTCACTGCAGACTTTGTCACTAACTCTGATACAGCCACCAATGAGATAATCACTTAATCTACACCAATTTGCCAGACCTCTTTCAATGGGCATCTAGGAAACTGTTGCAAAAAGACCAATCCCTGTTTTTCTATCTAATACAGACCCAGTGCAGAGACACACTATTGAATTCTATTTCCAGATTTGGCTAATAATAAAATCCAAACATACATACCTATTCCCAAATGTGTGCAGTCTTTTATTTTTCAATGTCAGTTGCCAAGGAAACAAGAATGAAAAGCAGATAACACATCCAATATTTATTTTTATGAATCTCTAATACAGCAAAAATAAATCTGGAGCAAATAGCAAATCATTGGCAAAGGTTGGAAGGTGAGCTCAGATCACTAGCAGCCACTTTCAAATAATTGAGCCAGAATGCAATCTGCTTACATGCAGCTGCCCTAATGTTAAAGTCCAACCTTTCAATTTGGCTGCAGACTCTTCCTGACCTCAGGCAAAGACTTTGGTAGAAAAGAAAACTGTGCAGCGCAAAAGCAGGCTGCTGCTTCACTAAATCCTACTTTTTGCTCAGCAAGGATGTTTAAAATTACTCTCATGATCTCTGATCAAAATGCTGGGGTAAAGTAGAGATATTTCTTTAAAAAAGACTGCCTTTTGTGCCGAACGTCTTTCACAACCTCTGGATGAAAGTCACTAAGAGACCTGGGGCCAGTGAGGTCCTGTCGAAGTGTAATCAATGTTAAAAAATAGGAAATGCAACCAATTTTCACCACGCAAGGTTCCGCATACAGCAAGACATAATAACCAGATAAAGCACCTTTCTGATGGTAATCAAGCAAAACAAAAACTGTCCAGGATGTAACAGAGATTTCTCCAGTTTTGCTTCAAAATAGTGCAAGGAGATTACTGTGAGGCGAGGTAGGACTTTGGTATGTCACCTCGTCTAGAAAAAGTCATCTCCAACAGTTCAACACGCCTTAGAATTTGTGATAAAGTCTCTGGAACGTTTCATTTTATGGCATGCTAAACCTACCCATGGTAAACCCATACTTGCACAAGTTACATGACAGAAGATAAGGCATATTTATGCCAACTGCACTTTTCAGTGATTACAACTCAAGTAACAAGAGAAGCTCAAACGCTAATTATAAAATTTGTAGAATGTGTTCACTTCAACTGAAAGCTTGCACTTTTGCTGAAAACCTGTGATTTTGATTTGAAAGGGATGGAGGAAGAAACCATTTATAGTCTGAACAAGGACGAATGAAGAATGCAGCAACCCATTTTGTTAAGCTAAGAACAAATTATATAATCACAGCATTTTTGTATGAGTCAAGGCTAATACAAAATCAAACCAGTCTTTTGATTTATATCGTGGAGACAGGTTACACTTCATCTACTACAGAACATCACTGGAATCTGGAAAATGATATATGTTTTCATTTAAAACAAATTAATGTAATTATGTAGCACAGTGCCAAACATTGGTAAAGCTTAAGACTACGAATGTTCGACAAAACTTATGGGAGTCATGGTTTTGAAAAGATGGTCTTTTTAAATCTCCATAGAAGACATATTAAATTGAGTACTTAGATAACAAGGTGTGGAGCTGGATGAGCACAGCAGGCCAAGCAGCAT
>JAHRHZ010000263.1:30850365-30912456 GCA_024137785.1 Ginglymostoma cirratum | reverse complement strand
ACCGAAGGCTGCAGGAACAGCAAATCATATTCAGCCTGGGAACCCTGCAGCCCAATGGCATCAATGTGGATTTCACAAGCTTCAAAATCTCCCCTCCCTCAACCGCATCCCAAAACCAGCCCAGCTCATCTCCACCTCCCTAACCTGTTTTTCCTCTCACCTCAAGCCACACCCCCATCTCCTATCTACTAACATCATCCCGCCCCCTTGACCTGTCCGTCCTCCCTGGACTGACCTATATCCTCCCTACCCCCCTACCTACACTCACCTTTACTGGCTCCATCCCCGCCTCTTCGACTTGTCTGCCTTCTCTCCACCTATCCTCTCCTCTATCCATCCTCTATCCGCCTCCCCCTCTCTCCCTATTTATTTCAGAACCCTCTTCCCCTCCCCCATTTCTGATGAAGGGTTTAGGCCCGAAACGTCAAGTTTTCCTGCTCCTGTGATGCTGCTTGGCCTGCTGTGTTCATCCAGCCCCATGCTTGTTATGACAGGTCATGGTATTTATTTTGGAATAAAAGTTTATCCTAATGGCAACTACATGACTGTTGATAGTTGTAAAATCCTATCTAAGTCACTAATGTTCTTTTGAGAAGGAAATACACCATCCTCACCAAGTCTGGCCCGCGTGTGTCTCCAGACCCACAGCAAAATTGTTGACTCTTAACTGCTCTCTGGGCAATAAATGCTGGCCTGGTTGGTGTTTTCTACATCTCATGAATGAATGAAGATAACATTAGCCTCGGGCCGTAGGGGCAGGCGTGTACTGATATCCTGTGAAATACGACAAACCTATTGGTTAGCAGTGGAGCCAGAATGGGACATGTAGTTCTATAGAATTTGTTGTTTAAAATAAAGGCCTTTTTATCCCCCACTTGCACTTCCACATTAAACCTTGTGGGGTGGGGACTTTGATGGATTTTTCAGCCTGATCTCCCACGTACACCTTATCTCCACACATAACAATGGAGCAGCCGTTCCGGTCAGACAGAAGCTGGACAATTAATTCGTTAATTGTTTTGATGAGGCCATAAGGACAGGAGTTATCAAACATCCAGAAAAGCACACTGGACCAATAAAGACCCTACCCACACTGCCAATCACACCAAGCCCTGAACAACATCTCTCCCCAGATTGAGGTTTTTCTAATTTCAGTTGTTGTGACTGCCTGTGGCCAGTACAAAGCTTGACAAGCAGTGTTCATTTCCTATCTACTGTCAGTATGATAATGAAACCATCCCTCAAAATGGATGAGGCCTTCCTCTCCAGTTGGCGAAAACTAATTCCCATCTTTGACCTTTTCTATCACTTTAATTGGCGGAGTAAATGCCAAGCAATGCAAAGCTGTAAATATCTCTCAGGGCCTTGTAATGATCCTAGTATTTCCTACAGATCAATATAATGAGCTAGGTAAACTGTGCAGCAAAATATAGCCTTCGCTATGTCCCTGGCGGAGAAAGTAGCAGTTTACTGAAGTCAGGCCATAGCAATTGCAGCAGCGCTGTTCAGGAACCTACTTTTTGTGTGGAAAAGAGTAATAAAGTTCCAACATTAACCTGAGAGAGAGGTGGCAGCAGATCTCATCACAATCACTGTATCTGCCTTTCTGTTCCAACTAGTTCTAGCTAATGCACGTTGAAAATAAAAACTCACAGGGTTATCTTCTGTTAATGAGAATGATGACAAAGCCCAAACTCAACGAATTCACTCACCTTCATGTTTGTCCCTTTTATCCACACAGGTAAAGGATTAAGAACATGCTGTCCTGAGAACAGATCATAGCTGCTTATAGATACCAGATTACTTGTTGAACTTGGCTCAAAATGCCTGTGAGGAACCTCAGCCATGAGGTTCCATTGGCATGTTGAGGATATGTTTCAGGGGATTTGATTGGCCCAGTGTCTACCTAGCAGGACATCCAGACTGATAGTCATATATTCAATGCAATATTACATAGCAGCAAGGAGTAAACGTGAAGAACAACCAAAGCACTCATCAAGCATGGACACTATGGGTCAAAAAGGCCTCCTTCTGTGTTACAACCACGCAATGATTCTATCTGAGAAAACTGACAAAATGATACCGACAATGACGATGAATGATGTCAGCATTGTTATCATGGAATGTGCCCAATATGTGCCAGCCCTTTGCGGACTTGCTGCTGTTCCTCTATAAGTCTTCAGAATAATCATATTCAAGCTTCATTTCATTCATTAATGGGCACATGGTTGGAATGGAGGGATATGGGCCAAATACTGGCAAAGGAGACTAGGACAGTTTGGGATATCTGATCGGCATGGACGAATTGGATCAAAGGGCCTATTTCTGTGCTGCACATCTCTATGACACTGTCTTGCTTAACATACTCCATAGCATCACTCCTCACACCCTTCCTCTGGTTTCTATGCAATTCCTGACCCCCATACTTACCGGCCCACTATTGCCATTTACTCAATCCTTAAGCAATATGATTCCATAAGACAATAGAATAGGAGAAAGCTGTTTTGGAGCTGAATGAGGGGGTGATCTCATAGAGACTCATACAATTCTAACAGGACTATTTGCTTCAACATCTTCCTCATGTCTTCTGGCCCTGAACTGCATCCAGTACACCAACAGTAGTCAGTTTAGTTTTCGATATTCAACACTCTCTGGAGATGTCTGAGTTGTGTGGAGGAATGACTGCACTAGGAGTGCCAATTTGTAAAATCTATAGCATAATAAAATAATAGGAATCAAAGAATTCCCACTTCACAAGTAATCACCAGTTTCCAAAATAAATTGCCGCAAAATACTGAAATTAATGTCTCAGCTGAAACATTGGATCCAGAACAGTTTGTGATTTGGCGGAACATAAATAAGTGAATACATGGTTTTGAGATCACTGAGTAAAAATGGAAAATATCACAGTTAGCAACAATGACAGTCTGTTATTAACAGTGAAAACTGTGTGGGCTGAACAGCCTTTCCCTTGTTCTACATTCACATTCTTAAAATTAGAAACAAACATTCAGGAATGAGATTAAGAAGCACCTTTATCAAAAGCTGCAATATTCTCACTTTGCAAGGAATTGGAGGCAAGGATCTGTCAGATTACGTGGGGCACTGTCAGAATGGTGCTCTAATTTCATCAGGTCCACATTTTACAAGGGGCAAACAGCAAATTTAGTGGTAATGCGGTAAGTATTGACACGCATAAAGGTAGTTCAGGCAATGGAAGTAGTGATTTATTGATATATACTAATGTGCCTTCTGGCATGCCATATAATCTCTACCATGAGATGCTAACTTTGGGGCATTCATCTTGCAGCCAGTTTCAATAAAGTCAAAATACAGACCAAACTATTTTTTTGAGAGCTCGTAACATAGTTGTCCACTCTGTGTTTTGTTTCCTCATTGCAGAACAGACCATGTTATGAGCAGCAAATACAGTAAACTGCTCAATATATTCAAGAGGTCTGCCCCAGACCCGACCTTTTGTTTTCCTAACTGACAGGTCCTTACAGGTTGCATGATCCTTTGTGGTAGCTAGGGCATTTCTCTTATAGTGCCATCCACATTGTCACTTTGTCCGTCAGAAGTCTGTGCATCTATCCAGCAGTGACAGCAAGAATTTTGTGTATTCACAATTAAAAGAAGTACAGGTAAATTGTTGTTTTAATGGGAAGAAGTGGATGAGGCTCCACATGATGAGAAGGGAGCAGGCAGAAGGATAAGTGTTGCTGGTCCTGTACTTGCGCAGAAAGGTCTTAATGGAAAGGATCAGGAGTAGACAGAGGGAACAGTCCCTTCAAAATGCTGAAATGGGGGAGAGTTGGTGGTAAAAAGGAAGATGTGAGGTGGTGGCACATTGCTGGAGGTGACAGAGATAGTAGATGATCTGTTGAATATGGAGGTCAATGGGGGTGAAGTTGGGGACAAGAGGCTTATCATGGCTCTAAGTATTGAAGGGAATGGGGATAATGTAGGGCACTCCCTACCCAGTTGTGGGTGGCCATGGTTATGAAAAAAGGAACTGTTTGTTGGTTGCTGTGAAATTTTCAACTAGATGCCAGTGTCCATTACCAATTGAATGTTAGGCCTCAGTTGCGTATTTAGAAGAACTAAATAGCAATATAACTGATAGTTCCATTGGGGATATCTTCCATCCTTAAATGTAATGAAAGACAAACAAGATAAAAATAATTATTTAGTTGTGTAATATTGAATTAATAGCAAATAATTGCGAATGAGGCAAGGTGTTCCAGTCATCAAACATGCATTCAGTTGTCAGACTGCGAGATAGAAAGTCTGAATACATTAACACAGAACCAATTATGACAACTTGAAGTCAGGCAGCACAACAAATTCATTTGGTTTTGTCTTCATCATATGTTAATGTAGCACAGATCCTAATAAAACTACAATTTATTTCTTTAATCAAATGAATCATGGCTCAGCGCTGTGTCACCAACCTATCATTAATTTCACCACACAGCCAAATAGTGGCATTATAGCTAATATACACCCACCCCATTATGAGCCTCACTAATAATATAGTCACGTTGAAGACAACTGGACCTAATGGCTCCGACTTGTTGTATTATATCTATTAGTATCTAACTTGACATTCACAATAATATAGATCTTATAATATGTAAACGTCACTAAGAAATATGTTCCAGTGAAGAGTGTACGGTTATAGCCACAGTAATTACTGATTAGAATGCCAACAGGGGAACATGACAAGCAACCTGCCTGCAAAAGGATCCCATTTACACTGTACTTTAAAAGTACAATTTCTTAGCTATTTTTAAAGGCATTTTCCTAAACAGTTCAGTAATATACATTTATACAAGATTTTACAAGATATTACTGTAGGACAGTTTTAACTGTGGAAAGTAATTTTAAATATCAACAATAAATTGCATTTATGTGGCAACTTCAGTGGATTAAATGTCAGAAGGCACTTCAGGGAGCTTTTAATCAATCAAAATTGACCCCAAGCAAATAAAGGAATAGAGGACCATTCAGTGACTAAAAGCTTAGACGAATGAATATGTTTTAAGGAGAGTGTAAAAGGAGAGATAGGAAGAGAGGCAGTAAGAGTTATACCGTGAATCTTAAAGCCAAGGGCCTAGATAGTTGAAAGCGTTATAGCAAATATCAGGGTGAAGGAATTTGGAGCGGGGGAAGAACTGGAATTAGAAGATCAGAGGGTCATGGGCTGGAGGAGATCAAAGATAAGAATTTTAAGTTTGAATTATTGCTGAACCATGAAAGCATATAGGTTGACACAGTTACAAATGTTTCTTTAATGTTACAGCAAAGGAGAATCCATCAATTCTGGCAGTTTTGATTGCAAAATTCCATATCAACAGTGTCTTAATCTTCAATGAGGGCAATTTTGAAATCTTTTCCAAAAAAGAAAGGATTTCACATTTTTAATGTTTCTCTGTGAAGCACCTGCATCATGGGAATAAATCAGTGGGATCTGTGTAAATAAATTAAAATAAGTGAGGGAGTTGGATAACAGCAGGTGGGATATGCTGGAGAATATATAAACCAAACATATGAAATGTTGGAAACTAGTTTTCATGAAAGGAACAAGAAGTTAACATTTCAGCTGGACCCTTCATTCACACTGGAATCATCTGCTTGTCCATTCACTGACCATACTAACTTCAAATCATGTTGACCAAAAGAACTGCAGATGCTGTAAATCAGGAACAAAAACAAAGTTGCTGGAAAAGCTCAGCAGGTCCGGCAGCATCTGTGAAGGTAAAAAACAGAGTTAATGCTTCGGGTCCAGTGAAGGTTCTGAGGAAGGGTCACCAGACCAGAAAAGTTAACTCTGTTTTTCCCTTCACAGATGCTGCCAGACCTGCTGAGCTTTTCCAGCAACTTTGTTGTTGTTCAAATAATGTTGACCTTGTGTTGTGCATGTCCTGTGCAGCCATAACCTCTGTTTAAGGTCCCTATGACCTGTATGTCCTTGTTTGCTATGATCTGCCTTTACTGCTCGCAAAACAAAGCTTTTCACTGTACTTCGGCACATATGACTTCAATACATCAAATAAAATCAAATCATTCCCAACCTGATCTGCATTGTGTTTTACAACTTGCACTATATTCACTGTATTACCACGTTCTGAACATTTTTAATGTACACTCACTCATGACATACTTTTGTATGTATTTTGCACATTGTGCATAGGTGCACTTTATCCAAACAGAAGAACTTTTACCAGTCTTTGTTACAATCTATCTAAATTCAGCTCAAATTTGCCTTCTTCTTCTGATGCCTTTGGTATTATCCCTGAAATTAATTATTTTGCTGTTTACGTCATTGTCCAGATTGTTGATGAACATAAACTGAATTACCCTAATACCAGACCCTGGGGACTTCTACTAGAAGTAATGCAGTTTAGAATCACTCCTATGTAGGTTTTTGCTGATTTATGATTCACTTCACTGCATCATTGTTCATATAATCAGGCTCAATTTTAGCATATAATGCTCATGTGGCACTTACCCAAAAGCTATTTGGAAACTCCAATAAATTACGTCTATCTAAGTGACTGCTCCAACATATTCCAGTTCACAAAATGTTTGCTGAAGCTATGACATGCATACCCAAGCTGGTCTGAATATTGTCAATGATCATTTATTGCTTCTGTAAAGAGGTTTTCCATTAACTTCTTCATCACAGAGGTTAAATTCACAGTTTAATATTTTACTGGCTATGATGTTAATCTTTTTAAATAAAGGTAGCATGTGAGCTTTCCAACAATCATCTGGCACATTTTTGTTTTCAGTCAGCTACTGAAAATATTTATTAGGGCTGAGTAACAAGCTCAGCGTTCAGTGCTATTTGGATAAATTAAATTTGGTTTTGATAGGTTTTTTTAAGGCAGTTCACATTAGCTTGCATCATTTCCCTTGAGATACAAACAATTAATGTAATGTCCAGTTTCATTGGCTCTGCAAGGATTATCCCATTGTTGGAGCAGAGTGGCACAGTGGAAATGTGCTGGTCTTATAATCCAGAAATCACCGGACTGAACACATCCTCTGGGGAGATGGATTCAAATCCTACCATGGCAGATGGTGAAATTTGAATTTGATAAAAAGCTAGTTGAATGGTAATTATGTAATCATTGTCGATTGTTAGAGAAGGAATTCTGCCATCTTTATCTGGTCTGGCCTGTGACTTCGGGTCCAGAACAATATATTGGACTCTGAACTGCTGCCTGGGTGATCAGGAGGGGCAATATATGCTGGCATAGCCAGCAATGCCAATGTCCCATGAAAGAATAATAAAACGATCAGTAAGAGATAGATACAAAGGACGGGCTCTTGTCTTCACGACTCATGTTGTAACCTTGAAAATCACTAGCCCTTTATATTATCTGCCCAACTTTCATTTCATTCCATTCACACTGATGCAAGATGTTTAATTTCTTTAAAACACAGTCCAATCCAGTTCCAGTCCACCAGTTTACCAGACAGTGAAGATATAAATTTAACTGGAGGTAGTGGCTCAACTCATTTGCCCTGCTTTTTATATCATTTCTAATCCTGTTGGAGTCAGCACCCTCCAAAGGTCCTATTCACTTACTAATGTCATTGGATTCTTGACAAATGCAATTAATCCTTCCCCTATTATTTTGACTATTTCCACAATCTTTGTCTCCAGCTATATTTTAGTTGCCTGTTTTTTGAATAACACCAATGGATTTAACACCTGACATTGCCGAAGACTGTTTTTTAATAGTAGGTCAGGAGCCAGTTGAGTAGGGGTCAAAGAAGGTGGCAAGTTGTTCAGATGCCAGTCATCCAACATGTAGCTGATGCTCACTCCCAGACCTGAATGGGCTGTTCAGAAATTGCAGGAAGTAACAGCTAGCTAATGGATGGTCTTCCCATTTCCTTTTCCTTTATTCATTCACAGGATGAGGGAGTCGCTGGCTAGGCAGCATTTATTGCCCAACCCTAATTGCCCAGAGGGTAGTTGAGAGTCAACCACATTGCTGTGGGTCTGGAGTCACATGTAGGCCAGACCAGCTAAGGATGGCAGTTTCCTTCCCCAAAGGACTTTAGTGAGCCAGGTGTTTTTTTTTCTAACAATCGACAATGGATTCACTGTCATCATTAGATTCCTAATTCCAGATATTTATTGAATTCAAATTCCACCATCTGCCATGGTGGGATGCCTAGCCTGGCTCCCCAGAACATTGTCTGGGTCTCTGGATTAACAGTCCAGCAATAATACCACTAGGCCATCGCCTCCCCATTTCAGCCAGTTAATTTTAAAGTTTGCTGGAAGTTGACTAGATAGAAGCATCTAAGACCGCCATGCAATTTCAACTACATGTATTTGAAATTTTGTGTCACATTCAAAATGTCAACATGTTTCTTTATGTCTTATTAGCTATGGCTGATTTTACAGCATTAATCCAAGACATTATCGCTTCTAGTGCTAATTGTCATATGCTTAATTAAGCTGCAATCATTGATTGCATTAATAAAATCCTCTTGAAGGCCTCTCATCTTTCTGTCTGTACCTTGTGAAATCTTCAAAATTTGCCTTTATCAGCTGCCTTATGATGCAGACATTGAAACTCTTTTCTCTCTTGGTTTGATAATTTTTCGTAATTGTGTGCAAGTACAGGTGTAGCTATAGAGAGCGATTTTAACCTCTTATGGTGTTATTTGAATGAAAACTGCAGTAGAAGCTATAGCACAAGAGTTGTGTCAGTAAATGCTACAAGCAAACGCTGCACTCTCTGATTTCCAGGGTAACCGCTATTGGCTACTACTGGAAGCATGCAGCAACCTGATTCACATAACGAAATAAGGGTCAGAGATGGTAGGAATTGCAGATGCTGGAGAATCTGAGATAACATGGTGTAGAGCTGGATGAACACAGTGGGCCAAGCAGCATCAGGGGAGCAGGAAAGCTGATGTTTCAGGTCTAGACCCTTTTTCAGAAATGGTGCTGAATGACCTACTCCTGTTCCTACGTTCCCCCACCTCACTTCAGAGCAGGGTCTCATTTCCAGGCTTTGCTGCTTTTTTTCCTTATACATGGTAATCTACTGAGAGAAATGGAGCTTAGACTACAGAAATTTCTGAAGAAGGGTCTAGACCCGAAATGTCAGCTTTCCTGCTCCTCTGATGCTGCTTGGCTGCTGTGTTCATCCAGCTCTACACCATGTTATATATGAAATAAGGGTCAGATGTCACAGATAATACCCCACCCTCGTTTACATGTTAATAAGCCTTACCACAATTCATAGGCAGAAAAGATTGAGAGGCAATCATTTCCAGCAATACTTAAAAGCATTCTCATCTGATCTCGTTTTAGATGTTGCAACAATTTGATGGAGAGCTTGCTGGTCTTTGTCAATTTACATATATTTTGGAGATTTTTTGAACTATTACAGGGATAGTGACTTTTTTTTCGAATAGCTGTTGTTCTAGTAAATGTATCCTGGATAAAGAAAAGAATCAATAGCAATAGATGGGAGGCCTGGTTCATTCACAGTTGCAGGGAGAAGGAGGTGAACTTGTAGGAAACACTCTGTGGTCTAAGCTCCATTTCTCTCAGTAGATTGCCATGCATAAGGAATAAAAGCTGCAAAACCTGGAAATGAGATCCTGCTCTGAAATGAGGTGAGGGAACATAGGAACAGGAGTAGGTCATTCAGCATCTTGAGCCTGTTCTGCCATTCAACAAGATTGTGGCTGAGCTGTCGCCTAACTCCATATACCTGCCTTTAGCCGAATCCATTATTGCTTTTGCTGAGCAAAAAAATTGCTTTCATACTTACAATTAACAACTTATCTAACATCAACGGCCATTTGTGGAGGAGAGATCCAAACCTCTATTACCCTTTATGTGCTTCCTAACATCTCCCCTGAATGGCCTGGCCTGAATTTTTTTTAATCATCTGTGGGATGTGGGCATTGCTGGTTGGCCAGCATTTCTTGCCCATCCCTGGTTGCCCTTGAGCAGGTAGTGGTGAGCTGCCTTCTTAAACTGCTGCAGTCCACTTGCTGTGGGTTGACCCACAATGTCATTAGGGAGGGATTTCCAGGATTTTGACCCAGCGACAGGGAACGGCGAAACATTTCCACGCCAGAATGGTGAGAGGCTAGGAGAGAAACTTGAAGGTGGTGGTATTAGCTTGCAACTTCTGCCCTTGTCCTTCTAGATGAAAGTGGTTGTGGGTTTGGAAGGTGCTGTGTGAGGATAGTTGGTGAATTTCTGCAGTGCATCTTGTAGGTAGTACACATTGCTGCGACTGAATGCTTGTGGTGCAGGAACCAGATGCTTGTGGATGTGATGACAATTAGTCTGGCTGCTTTGCCCTCCATGGTGTCAAGCTTCTTGAGTATTATTGGAGCTGCACTCATCCAGGCAAGTGGGGTGCATTTCATCACACTCCTGACTTGCACCTTGTAGATAGTGGACAAGCTTTGGGGAATCAGGAGGTGAGTTACATGCCACGGTATTCCTAGCCTCTGCCTTGCTGTTGTAGCCACTGTGTTTATGTGGTGAGTCCAGTTGAATTTCTGATCAATGATAACCCCCACGATGTTGATAGTGGGGAACTTGGTCATGGTAACATCATTGAATGTCAAGGGGCAGTTTTAGATTGTCTCTTTTTTGGGATGGTCATAGTCTGGCATTTATGTGGCATGAATGTTACTTGCCACTTGTCAGCCCAAACCTGGATATTGTCCAGATCTTGTTGCATTTTAATATGGACTGCTTTGGTATCTGAGGAGCTGCGAATGGTGCTGAACATTGTGCAATCATCGGTGAACATCCCAACTTCAGACCTTATGATCGAGGGAAGTTCATTGATGAAGCAGCTGAAGATGGTTGGACCTAGGACACTACCCTGAAAAATTCCTGCAGAGATATCCTGGAGCTGAGATGACTGACCTCCAACAACCACAACCATCTTCCTTTCTGCACGGTATGACTCCAACCAGTGGAGAGTTTGCCATTGATAGCCATTGATTCCAGTTCTGCTAGACCTCCTTGATGCCACACTCATTCAAATGTAGTCTTGATGTCAAGGGCTGTCAATCTCATCTCTACCATCTGAACCAAGGCTGTAATGAGGTCAGGAGTGGAGTGGCCCTGGCGGAACCCAAACTGAGTGTCACTAAGTGGGTTATTGCTGAGCAGGTGCTGCTTGATAGCACTGTTGATGATACCTTCCACCACTTTACTGATGATTGAAAATAGACTGAGGCGATAATTGGTCAGGTTGGATTTGTCCTTTTTATGTACAGGACATATCTAGGTGATTTTCCACATTGCTGGGTAGATACCAGTGTTATAGCTGCACTGGAACAGCTTCGCTAGAGGAGCGGCAAGTTCTGGAGCACAGGCTTTCAGTACTATTGCCCGGATGTTGTCAGGGCCCATGGCTTTTTCAGTGTCCAGTGTCTCCAACCGTTTCTTAATTGAAGAACGTGGAGTGAAACAAATTGGCTGAAGACTGGTATCTGTAATGCTGGGGACCACTGGAAGAGGCCAATGTGGATCATACATACAGCACTTTCGACTGAAGATTGTTGTGAAAGCTTCAGCCTTATCTTTTGCCCTGATGTGGTGAGTTCTTCCATCATTGAGGATGGGAATATCTGTGGATCCACTTCCTCTAGTAAGAGGTTTAATTAGAATAGAATAGAATAGGAGAGAATATTCTTGATTGTAATGTGTACTCCAGTACAGAAGTACAGGAGAACAGTGAAAAAGGTTTACATTGGCTGCCTTTAATGATGCCATATTAGGTACAAGTACCGAGGTACAAACTTGGATACAAAACAGGAATAAAAGGAAAAGTAGTGGCATTACTTAGTGTCTAAAATTAACTTAGAAATAAGCTAGTTATAGCAATGTTTACATTACAGCCTGGTAAAAAGTTTCAAATAGCAGCAGCTCAGCATGTGGCCTGGCTACACACACCAGGCACAAGCCCAACCACTGTACCGCTCTGCTCCAGCCTCCAGTCTGCTGCTCACCAGCACTCAGCTGCAACAAGGTAAGTTGCATTGTACTGGGACTCGCTTCCCTTAGAGCTGCTCCAGGACTCGGGTTTCCCCACATGCTGCTCCGGCACTCGGGTCTCTCCTTGCACTGCTCTGCTACTTGGGTTTCCCCACATGCTGCTCCAAATTATCCATTACCATTTATAACTGGATGTGGCAGCATTGGAGAGAATTCTCAAATTATGCCCTGTCGTTCTAGAATCTTGCGTTAAAGTTGAGGTAGAACCTGTATTGTAATTTCCGGGTTGAACTGGCTCTTCCATCCTGTCAAAGCCACTACATGCTGATTTTTTTTTGCTTTCTGCTTCTTCCAGGCTACCAACCGGATATCCTTGACCTTAGTTAGTTTGCTTGCTTTAAACAGATTACCGTCATGTTTACTAAACTAAATATATCTCAATTGTTCTGGTAATAGGTTATTAATTAGAAGTGGTAACTTTTTTTCTTTATGACTGCTACCGTAACTATTATTTCCAGCATTTTCTGCTTTTATTACTTTCATTTCTTTTCACATCAAAAGCCATGAAAACAATGTTCTGGGATTTCCACTTGTTAACCTTCTCCACATCGAACACTTTGTATATATACAGCACATCTTAGTGTTGTAAAAAGTCCTGAAGTGGGTGGATTATTCAAACAGATATGTTTTATGAAGTATTTTAATGGAGGAGGTTTAGTTGCAACGTGAAATTGAGATCGGCGACAATGTTACTTGAGTGTTACACTCAAATACGCTAAGTCTAAGAATTATACTTTTGGCCAACTAAACGGTTTCAACCACACAAAAGCCACCAAAAGTACAGCCCTATTCTCCATATCACCAAAAGGAATAGAACAGCTCAGAAAAAGAACAAAACAGCTTTATTAAATGAAACCTGAACTGAGAGAACACAAGTGTCAGGAGAGATTACATAACGTCTTTCTCCATTGAAGAGGATATGGAGAAATGACCTGATTGGAGGTCTTCAAAATTATGCCTCAGTTTGATAGGGTAGACATTGCAAAAGTGATAGCACCACATGTAAGTTCAAATTCGGAAGAATATTTCTTATTCAGGAAGTTGTGAGAATATGGCACTTGGTGTGGTTGAAGTGAATGCCTTGGTTGCATTTAAGAGGATGCTGTAAGTACATGAGAAGCCTGACTCTATGCCTTTAAATACTTTAGAACACCTGTATATTTTCTTGTAAATTTCGAAGTTGATTATAAATCGCTACCATTCCAATCGGTTATGATTAAATTGTTGTATGTCATTTTGCAGGCCCAACTAGTCAAAGGAAAGTCAGCGTCACATTATGTACATTTGGATTTCACAACGATTATCAATCTCATTCAAACCCAAACCCTTTCTATCTTAAATCAAGATAAGGGTCTACTTAACTCGCTGTGTGCCCTCTGTTAAAATTGGTCAATCACTATTTTAATCATAAATTGTTAACAACTTATAATGTAGTGATTTGGGGCAGCCTGAATTCATAGAGCACTGACACAAGCACACAACAGTAAAACTGTCCATAATCGTCAAAGTCTAAAGGGGATGCAGCTTAAAATAACTGCAGTTAAAAATTAATATTAATAATTACACTTGTAATCACTGAAACCTTCCAGATGGTGAAAGTGCCATCACGTCAGCTGTACATTAGCTTCTCATGTGGTTTACCACTGCTCTGTGAAATATTTTAATTAGATAAACAGCAAAATCTGCAGTGAGTTACGAATAGCAAGACCAGCATACTGACTAGTGAGATTTATAATGAAGTCAACCATCTCTTATGTGGAAAATCTGACTTAATATTTCATAAGTCTTGATGGACTCAGCAGAATTAAAAATCTGGTGCAGAAAAATATGGCAACAAGGATAAAATCAGTCAATGGAAAGAAGAAAATAGTTCTGTTGTGTTCCAATTACAGAACTATGTTCTCTAGCAGGACTGAGCAAATTAGGAAGCACTTAAGTATTAGACACTAGAACATGAGTGTACCTAAGTATTTAATCATTTTGATAGGACATTTTCACTGAAAAGAGAAAGTGAATGAATGCCGCTGAATAAAGAAAATAATTTAGTAGCATTGTTCATTTGTATTCACTTATGATATAGTGGCAGGTCTCTCGTGGCATTATTCCCAATCAGTCAGTGGCAATTATTTCATTAAACAGGAGTGTTTTTGCATGTAAGGCACAACATCAAGATCATAGACTTTTAATCTCTGTATTTAACACTGGAGTGAAAGTCATCTGGCGAATGAAAAGCTGCATGTTATCCCAACACACACCTACTCTCAATCAATTGCCAAATAATTGTTAGGAGTCTTTGTGCAGATTCTTCAATGTGGAAATTCTCCATTTCTTTTTTGGTTCATAAACCCTGAACATCAATTAAGGCCAGCAATTCTTGCCTGTTCAGGATTTCCCTAGAGAAAATCGTGGTGAGCGGCCTTCCTGAACTGTTGCACTCTACGTGGTGTGCCTACATAGAGGGCTGAGTTTTCCCAACTTGTAGCTAAGTCTCAATTTTGGGGAACTTCATGCAATGCTTGCTCATGCTTGGACCTTTAGGCAGTCACACCACAGCTGCAGTCTTTAATCCCCAGCTGCACACCATTTCAAATGCTGCCAGCCTGCTCTGAAATAGCCACATGGGTCATTGCAGTGTTCACAGTGTGGAGGAACAAGTAGCTATGCTAGAAGAAGTATAATGATCTTTGGTGGTCCATAGAGGTAAGTGACACAAACTTCTCTTTGCTCTCACACTCTAACTCCGTCACTACACCACCTACCAGTGTCATGGTCTGTCATTCTCAATATTGCATACAGCATCTTCCCTCACTGGCTTTGTCCAACTTAACTTCCCCTCAAACAACTCACCCTTCCTGGCCTCTGTGTTTCCTATTCACTCGTTCATCCAGGAAACCTCAGCACCTATCCTGACTGAAAATGGGCACACCTCTAACAGATCACAAAGCCCCTTGTTTAGACTAAGGACCTTAGATTTTCACAGATGGCCATTTGATTGAAGCCCATACGGTGTATTTTCCCAGTGATACATGCTGACGTGGCACGGTACTGCATAACGATATTGCCTATCTTTTTGACTTTTCATTGCTGGCTAAAATGACAAGCTGCTTGGCTTTCTGTCTGTGCTAAAAGGCACGGCAAAAATGTCGAAACTGCCAGAAAAGCAAGCTTTGAGACTTACGATGTATCCTTTCCTGCTGCATGCAATGGGTCCATGTCCCTATAGGCCTCGCAGCATTGCAATGTAAGGTGCCGATGAGTTTTGAAGTGCTGAACTGTATTATATGTGAGTTCAAGATGTGGCCACGATGATGTGGTGAGGCTAATGTTTTACCAATGCCAACCTTTGTGAACGGAGAGTACAGGCAGTTGCTGTCCATTGGCTGCGACATGAGAAGGCACTAAGAGCTGCCAAATCACCTACTAATCTGTCTTTCTCAATGTGGAAGTTGCTATGGTCTAGTTTCACACTGGCACCTGGGAGAAAAACAACCTATCAGCCTAATCACAACCTGCATATGAATGAGGTCAGGCAACATAAATGCAAGTTATTATATGCAGTTGATCAAACGAAAAACGTAATTGAAATGAATTATGGAAATTTAATGAGGGTTGATGTTTCAATAATTCAATAATTCTCTTTCTTGCAATTCTAGCAGGGATACGCAAAGAATAAAGATGAGTCCATCACGAGTTTGGACAAAATATTGATGGTTTATTTAGAGTGGGCTATTTTTGAAATTATAGCTTTCTTTCACAACTGCTTGTTTACGCAGCCTGAAAGGACTGCAGGCTTTGAAACTATCTTCACTTGTACCACAACACACAGCAAAATACTGCATTGTTACCCTTCACAGCACCATAGCAACATACATTTGTGGGCCAATCAAAAGGCTTTATCAATACAAAGAGATAGAAATCAGGCACTAAATACAAAATGAAAAGTAGCCACGCTGTAATCAACAGCAATGACAAGCTACAAAAAAAATATTATTTCAGCATTTGTAATCTCCCTCACTTTGACTTTATTATCCACACAAAAAATTCCATATGAAAATTTATTTGGGTGCCAACATTTTATTTGCCTTCCTATTACCCATTGAACCAACGAGATTAAGAGATTAAAACGCAAGATACCGACCCGAAAAGTCAACTTTCCTGCTCCTCTGATGCTGCCTGGCCTGTTGTGTTCCTCCAGCTCCACACTGTGTTATCTCTGACTCCAGCACTGGCAGTTCTTGCTATCTCACACATGAGATTAATCAATATTTCAAAGATCTTCAATAAGGAAAAGCTTCCGTACTAAGTACAAAGATTGACAAATCACTCATCAAGGGAAGAATTGAGTCAAAATTGATAAAAGAATTGAAAAGATCCCATGAATTAACCCCTGAGCAGATTCAACCTATCTCAATTGCAGTGGCCAACAGACAGGAAAGTCGCTGCCTTGATCTTTCCTCTACTGAGATAACAGTAATGAAAATTTGAAAATCAGCTCATTGCTGAAATATTAACCATGATATGTTCTTTTGGCAATATGCTGTATTAAGAGTAAAATTTTATCAATCTCCACCCACACACATCACTGAAGAAGAGAAGAAAAGGCTCGCCTGGTTAGTGACTCCTTCAGTGAAGATGAAAGGTTAGAAGTTATCGTTAGAGATATAAACTGGTTATTGCATTTGAAACACATAGAGTCATAGAGTTGTACAGCACAGAAGCGAACAATTCTGTTTAACTTATCCTTGCCAACCAGGTATCCTAAATTACTCTAGTCCTATTTGTCAGCATTTGGCCCATATCCCTCTAAACCCTTAGTATTCATTAACCAATCCAGATGCTTTTCAAATATATTTAACTTATTTATCTAAAATAGGATAATGCCTCCTTGAAATTGGTGGGTGAAGGAATCCCAGAGGAAAGCAATGGATTCTAAATATTGCGTAACATCTGTAATTGGGAAAAAAACATTAAAGGATGCAGAGCATTTAGTAATACAGGTTAACTGAATGGTCAAAAACCCAGCAGAAGGAATACAATGTGGGAAAATTTGCTGTTATACACTTTGACAGAAAGAATAGAGGGACTCAATATTATTTATGTGGAGAAAGAATGCAGAGAGTACCATCACAGAGGGATTTGGGAATCCTTGTGTAGAAATCACAAGAAGTTAGCATACAAGTTTAACAGATTAAAGGGAAGGCATTGTTGGTGTTTATTTAAAAGGGAATGGAGTTTAAAAATAAAGAAGTCTTGTTAATGCAATGTTGGCACAAGTTATTTTGTACCAGGAATACTGTGAACAGTTTTGACCTCCTTATCGAAGAAAAGATATACTGGCATTGGAGGAAGTCCAGAGGAGTTTCACTATGTCAATCCCGGCTGTGGAGGGATTGCCTTATGAGGAGACGTTGAATAGGTTGCACCTGCGCATATTGGAGTTTAGAGGAATGAAAGACAACCTTATTGAAACGTACAAGATTCTTAGAGGACTTTACAGGTAGATACAGAGAAGTTGTTTCCCCTTATAGGAGAGTCTAGGACCAGAAGGCATCATCTGAGGGAACCGGAATCAAGAGTTATGGAGAAAAGGCGGGAAAGGCAGCTATGCTGTCATTAAATGGTGGAGAAGACTTGATGGACTAAATGGCCTATTTCTGCTCTTATGGCTTATGGTCTTAGAGACTGTAAGTTACAGCTTTGAATAATTCAGATATGGGAAGTGAACCTACACTGAAAATTTGAAATCACAAGCTTTTGGGCACTTCACCTAATGAAGGAGCAGCTCTCCGAAAGCTTGTGATACATCTGAACTCTAGGATTACTACTGTCTTCGACCTAATGATCTGATTAGTATTTATATCGCATGTAGGAAATAACCTACACTGCCACAGCTACTCTGGGGAAGAGATATGGATAGAAAACATGTTGGAATGTGGCTCAAAAGTAAATAATACCCCTACGCACACTGAAGTCTAGAGGCAGAAGGGCAATGTGGCACTGGGAAGGCCTAGAGTGACAGAAGCAGCTTATAAAGCCTGCTGACGAGAAAGTGTTAATGTCAGCTAATGGAGGAAGGAAGAAAATTGATGCTTAATTCAGTAAGTAGATCGATAAAAAAGAACCTCAGACTTCAGCAACTGTGGCTGAAATGGACAAATATTAGATTTTTTTAGTATGTCAAATGGTGTGTTTGTGATTGTGTGCTGAACATCTGTCAAGCTTCCTGGAAGGAGGGGACAGGAGCTATGAGCACCACCTCTCTGACTGAATCATTTCTCTGCAGTATTGGATGAAGTTTAATAACTGCAGGTGAAAAACCAGAATAAGCTATCTCTTCAGATTTGTAAAACTGCTCTCAATCCCTTACTCTGAGTGCTTTTGAGCCATACTGTGAAATGTTGGTTCTTGTTCACACTACTGGTTCCCCCGCTAACTATAAATTCTTCATGGTGCATCTTGCACTGGCTAACATCATTAACACGCTACAGCAGTTTTAGATCACACTTGATATAATCCTGTGTTGAAGAATTCCCACAAGATGCTTCCCTCAGACTTCTATAATTTGTGCTGTAATATGAATATAATATGAGTAATCTAAGGCTACAAATACTTTTTTTAGCCTGCCACCTAAGAAAGAAAAATGGAATGCTTTGGAGGCATATAGCTCAGGTTGCGGTGTAGGAGGGCCTATAACATCTACAGATTTATCTGGAACACTGCATGTGGCTTCTCCGTAACAGGTTTTGCAAGGAATAGCATTGTATAATGACAAGGAAGTCAGAGGAAATCTGTTAGGAGATGGGGGCTATAGACATACTGCTTTTGGGAAGCAGTATGATTTGGCGACGGAATTGATAGGGGAAACTACATGACAAGGGAGGAGTAGAAAGGCTCACAATATAAGGCTAGTAGAAAGTTCACTTAGGATCCTCAAACAGCACTTCCCCTGCCTCCATATCCCTCAGAAGTGGTGTGTGAGACAAGCTTAACACACAAAAGGAGACGTTGTCTAAACTGTGCCAGCTTCCCTGAGCTGACATGCAGTGACAGTATGGTGCTATCAGAGAGCATCAATGTCCCCATTATGCTCAATTTCCATGCAGGCCAAAGCAGGGAGAAACATGTCACAGTTCACTCCCTGCTTATCCAACAGGAAGGTGACAGAATCTCTGAGTAGAAGGAGAACAGACTTTATAGGGGATTGACTAGAGAGAGATACGAACAGAGACAGAGAGAGCACATGACATTGCCAGGCCAGCAAGATTTTCACTGGTGCTGAGTGCGATCGACTGCGCAATCATAGTTCTGCAAGTCCCACATGTTAACGAGGTGTTTCTCTATAACTATGAGCACTACCATTCTGTCAGTGTCTTTCTGATGTGCAACCATTCATAGAAGAGCCTCCTTGATGAATGCCTGCTAACTTGACAGCAGCCACAATGCCGTCATGCTGTGACAGTCAACCTTCTTTATTCTGTCTGAAGGGGGTGGCTGCTCTGGGGAAAGGCATAACCCTGACTGATGTGTTCCATTCACCATCCAACGACAATGCATGCTGAGTAACAAACAGCAAAGCGTGGAGAAAGCTATCAATTTTTGAAAACAATGGATCTGCCATCTGGACTGCGAGGGGTGGAACCCTCCAGTACTCGCTGCTGTGTGTCTCCAAGCTTATAGTGATCTATTCCATCCTCCATTATCTTCTTCTTAGCACCAGGCCTTTGGGAGTAACTGGGGAGGAAGAGGTGGCAAAACAGCATAGGGAGAAAGCAGAGGAAATAATATTGTACCTGGGTTGGATTAGAATCATAAAATCATGGAATTTTACAGTACAGGAGGACACCATTCGATCCATCGTGTCTGTACTGGCTCCTGAAAGAGGTACCCAGCTAGCTCCATTCTCCAGGCCTATCTCAGTAGCCCTCTAAATTCTTTACTTTCACAATATATATCCAGTTCTCTCTTTTGAAACTTCCTATGGAATCCGCCTCCACTACTCTCCCAGGCAGTGCCTTTAAAATCCTTATAGCTCACTGACTAAAGAAGTTTCTTCCCGTCTCGCTTCCAGCTCTTTTGCTGACAATCTTGAAATTGTAACCCCTGGTTACTAACATACCAACTAGAGGAAACAAAATGTCTTTCTTTACCCTGTCAAAATTGAACACCCAAATTAGGTCACCTCTTAATCTTCTACGCACCAAGGAGAATAAGTCCAATCTTCTAATCTTTCCTTGTATCTAAAATCCTTCATTCCTGGTATCATTCTAGTAAATGTCCTCTGAACTCTCTCTGGGTCTTCAGTATCCTTCATTAAATAAGGTACCCAGAACTGAACACAGTACTCCAAATGTAGTCTGACAATAGATGCGGATGATCTGTTTGTGAGTGAATCACAGCTCACAGTGATCCACCTTTCAAATCAACTGCATTGGAACATCACACTGCCCTCTTGAAACCCTAAAAGAATAACTGCCAAAAAAAAATTGTAAGACAGCTTTATCTATCAACATTTCCAATAATCCATTCAAACTGAAATTAGCCAAGGGAAGGCAGTTGTGATGGATGCGATATAAATACTAATCAGATCATCAGGTCGAAGACAGTAGTAATCCTAGAGTTCAGATGTATCACAAGCTTTCGGAGAGCTGCTCCTTCATTAGGTGAAGTGCCCAAAAGCTTGTGATTTCAAATAAACCTGTTGGACTATGACCTGGTGTCATATGACCTCTAACTTGGATGACATTAGTGCAATGTCCAACCCGCAAAATACAAAAGATCTTCGATGTTGCTTAGGTTAATTCATATTCTCCTTTCACTTTACAAAGCAAATTTTGTTCAGAATTTTGTTTTCTTGAAAGCTTTCTGAAAAATGAAGTACCATTTGTCTGGCAGGCAAATCAGCAACACTCGCTTGAGCTCAAAAAGTCATCGACTGAAAGACCTTCACACTTCAGCTCTACAACCAAACACAAACAGCTACTCTGCAAGTCAACACATGACCACAACATCTTGGAGTATGGTTCCTACAAAAAAGGAGGTATTTTGCTTTTGCTTTCAAGAGTATAACCAATCCATGTCCAATTTATTTGATATTTTGATTGGAAAACATTAATCAAGGGTTTTGGAATTAACTGTTTCCATCTACTGTTTCCATCTACTGTTATGACCTCATCAGATGGTAATACTGGACTCATCAGATCCTGGAGTGAAAGCCAGTTCAATAGATCATAAGTTATATTTTTGCAGTTTTGGTTACCGTGGTGGTTAGTCACTGAGTGTGTTCACATGAGGCTACCAAAGTTGTCTCATGCAAGGGCTCAACATAAACAACAAAACCAAAGATTCGACACTTCTTCCAACAATATCTTTCCATATATTCAATCCAACCAAGTATGGCTCCTATCTTAACTCTGTAATTTCTTGCTTTAACTGATTCTTTACAGTTTGGAAGACCAGGAGAATCCTTTTTCGTTCCGGGGGTCTGCATTCCTTTGCAGTCAGTGCAGACAGCCAGGAGACTTCTACAAACTCTCACAACATGAATGTTCTACAAATCAAACTCTCCCAGTCTGGTGTTTTCAGCATAACATAACTGCACTTCTGCTAGGATGATACTGCTCTTCTGAGCTGAAACATGATTGTTCTGAACTTGAAAGTGACCCCTGGCCATTTGCTTTCCTGAATGTCATAAAACTCAGCATGGTTCAAGATAACCTGGCCTAAACCATTACCTTGTACACCACCTGATGCCTGCTTCTCAAAATACAAGGCTATGACGCAAGCTACAAATTCCATGTTCACATTTGATACTTTTAGTCATTTCTCCAACTTGTCTAACACTACAGATATTTCCTCAGATCTGTAGCTAGATCTTATTGATTGTGAAATTGAATATATCTTATTTATTGATCTCATGACTCCTGAGCAGATAAATGTCTGTAACTGCAACAAGAAATGTCCAATGATTTTAAATTGTAACAACTATAGAAGAACTTGATTGACAACTTTCCAGCATGTTCCAGAGGCTCAAATAACATTTCAACCTTATAGAGTTGATACATTCCAATGTGTAACCTTCAGGAGAAAAGTGGCTCCTTGCACCAGAATCCATTTGACTTCATAGCCTAGCAGGTGTATGTTATGATTAATCGAATCAGGAGACTGGCTAGAGAAACAGTAAACTGGTCAGGGATGAATCAATATATTGAAACAACCATAAGGAAAAATGAGCTATGCCAAGCCTAGATGTCCAGTCACCATAAAGCTTGTTATTTCCTAACCAAGCGCACAGAAATCCACAAACTAGAATTGCAACTGATTTCCTGAATAAACATGGAGATGATTTCATGGTTCTGACAATTTCTTAAAATGTCCTATTATCTGTAAGTTACACAACTCACCCAGCGTCATCATTGAAGACATATTGAGATCAACTTTTAGCCTCTTTCGAGCATTGCAAAATGTTATTTCAGACAATAGACCCTGAGTTCTGGAACATCATTCAAGGCAATGAGTAAAGTTGGGAGTTGACCAAACTAACTCATCAGCATACCATTCCCCCTTCCAGTCGTATGCTGGAATGTGTGCGTAGTCACTGTTGAAATGCAGAAAAAGAGGCAAAAAAACTTTCACTCAGCAATGTGATGATGGTCAGAAAATCTGATTAAAGGATACTATTGTCCAGAATGTCAAGTATAAGTCCCCTATTCTTCTTTGTTACAGTGCCATTGGATGTATTATACCCATCTGAGCAGGCAATGTTTCATCTGGAACACATTACTTCCAACAGTGTGTTGCTCCTCAGTACTGCACTAAAGCCACAGCCTTGTTTATCATCCTCATGAATTGGTTCTGGAGTGAGATGTGAACCTGGAACCTTTTGATTCTGAGGCAAGTGTGGTACCAACTGGGTCACCACAAAGAAAAACAAAATACTTTAAAAACTTTTGCTTTGGCTCATTGAGACAATTGATACCAGTGTAGGTAGTCTCATGGACCAAGTGCTATGAATAAAGACACTTATCTTCTTAATAATGCAATCTCTGCCCCAGTTCAGCATCAGTCCCAGCTCGAGTGCAAGGCTTGCAGAGAGCCAGTAGCCACTCAGTAGTCAGTGCCAAATTCCAGAGGTTTGTGTTGTACAATGCAGTTATTACCTGAAAGGGTTAACTGACATCACTAAATAAGCTTTGCGCACCATGACATAAAGGTCGGTTCCTGGGAGGAGCTAATTAGAGTTCTCTCTGTGTCCTACAAGTTCTGAATGTGTTCACCAGAGGGTGCATAGTGCTTCAGTGATGGTTCTTAGTAAATGCTGCTAAAGTAGCAGCATTTACTTAATCATAAACTGAGCCTGGTAGTCTCAGGAGAGACTGTCATGTATTTCAGAGGTAATGTAACTAGCTACCAAATAGCCTACTTATTGTTTATCAAAGTTGATCCCATCTTCTGCTGAGAAGTTTGTTATGGGCATCTTTCCCCACAAGGTCTCTGTAGCTTAGACAATTATCAGCAAGGAAGATTGATGGCAATGAATCTACCCAAGTCATTGCAAGTGATTCCAACAGAAACTAGCATACTCAAGAGTTCATTGTTTTGTGAGAGAAAAGCCAATGAGCATTAACCATGCCCAAATAAATTAGTACGCCAAGAATGTAATTTTATGCATTGTAATAAAATGCCCACTGGTGAATCCTCAAGAGAATGTGCACTTTTTAGTTAATGGAACATCA
Organism: Ginglymostoma cirratum; assembly: GCA_024137785.1. Classification (NCBI taxonomy): domain Eukaryota; kingdom Metazoa; phylum Chordata; class Chondrichthyes; order Orectolobiformes; family Ginglymostomatidae; genus Ginglymostoma; species Ginglymostoma cirratum. The sequence goes on along the minus strand of JAHRHZ010000263.1, from coordinate 30,888,651 downwards.
ACAGTCAGTCAATTTAACAAAGCTTAAAAGCAGTGTAGAGCACAACATGCCCATTTCTCGCAAGGGTACGAAGATTGACCTAATGTCATGGAAGTGAATGTATAGCTCATTTCTACAGCTATAGTGAAGTTGGACGTATATTAGTTATCCCATCACAAGCATCTGATAACCATTTCATTATTGTAATATCAATGCATACTAATGTTGTTAGCTGTCTCATGTGGTCAATCTATAATTTTAATGAGTAAACTCTGCATTCACTCAGAGCATGCAGCATTATAACAAGCAACATGCCTGGATAGAAATTATATCAGAAACAACTGTCACAGTTCTGTAATTGTTTGACTGAAATTGCAGATGCCAGGATAGCTGGAGGAAGGCACTGCATTTCAGCTTCAAGGTCAATACTGAGGTGGAACAAACTTGGTTGTTGTCATTTGCAATTTATCCAATCTCAGCAAAGCCTAAGAACAGTTTGATGAAATCAAACAAGAAAATATATTTTTCTAAAACTCTTACAAAGATTGTCATCGCGTTAAGATTAATTTGTGGATGATTTTATCTATTCTCTGTATTGCCATTGCTTTTATCCCCAGCCAACTCATAAACCAATTCTTCTAAAACATGTTTGTATTTCAAGTGAAGTAACGCACATGGTTCTTCCCGTCATATTCGCAATGTTGGTATCACATAATCAGAAGAAGCAGGCCTCCCCATTGCTATGTTATTTATTTCACTGCTTTCACTTATGCATCCTATAACATCGTCATGTTTGGTTCAAGTTAGAGCTCGGTGGGAGTCCAAGGATGGAGTCTGCCCAGACTTGAAGGTGAGATCAGAAGGAATGTCCGAGATAAAAATGTTGAGTGACTGGGCCAACATATTACCACCTCCAGGCAATCTTCCTGGAGCCAGTCAATGGCACCAGCCAATTACAGTGGGTAGTCTCTCTGCATTATTAGGTGCCCACGTAAGGCTAGGTGGAACCTCCACAGGGATCTTCCTGATGATAGAGGATTCCTGACTAAAGCCCAAATTTGGCATGCCCTTTGGGGTGGCTTGCTGCAGTTGGCTTTGGGGGGGTCCCACGAGACTTCCAGCACTTTTGCAACACTGCTGAAATTAGACTGACGACTGCTCACATAACCACATCATCACTTAAACAGCTAAGTTTAGGATAAAATATTCAACCAAAGCCCTATTTTTTCTGAAAAAAACCAAAAGAACTGCAGATGCTGTAAATAACAATAACAGAAGTTGCTGGAAAAACTCAGCAGGTCTGGCAGCATCTGTGCAGAAAAGAATTAGAGTTAACGTTTCGGGTCAGAACAGTTCTGAGGAAGGGCCACTGGATGCAAAACGTTAACTCTGATTTTTTTTAATGCTACCAGCCCTGCTGAGCTTTTCCAGCAACTTCTGATTTTGTTCAGAGATAGTAAGAACTGTGGATGCTGGAGTCTGATGTAACACAGTGTGGAGCTGGAGGAACACAGCAGGCCAGGCCGCATCAGAGGAGCAGGGAAGCTGACGTTTTAGGTCAGGACCCCTCTTCAGAAATGGGGGAGTGGAAGGGGGCTCTGAAATAAACAGGGAGAGGAGGATTGGGGCTGGGGAAGGTAGGTTGGATGGTGTTAGGTGAGTGCAGGTAGGCAGTGGTGGGGGTTGGTCAGTGAGTTGGGAGGAGCGGAGAGAAGGTGGACAGTTTGGGTCAGGTCAAGGAGGCGGGGATGAGAGGTAGGGTTGGTCATGGGATGAGGCCAGGAGTGGGGAGATTTTGAAGCTAGTAAAGTTCACATTGATGCAATTGGGTTGTAGGCTTCCAAGGTGGAATATGAGGTGCTGTTCCTTCAGTTTCCGGGTGGCATCGTTGCGACACTGGAGGAGACTCAGGATGGACATGTCACCCAGGGAGTGGGAGGGGAAGTTAAAGTGGTTCCCAACTGGAAGGTGTTGTCGTTTGTCATGAACAGAGTGCAGATGCTCTACAAAGTGGTCTCTGAGCGTCCGCTTGGTCTCACCGATATAGAGGAGGCCACATCGGTAGCAGCGGATGTAATAAACCACATTAGCTTATGTGCAGATGAACATCCGTCTGATGTGGAAGGTAGGTTTGGGGCCTGGGATGGAGGAGAGGGGAGAGGTGTTGGGGCAGATGTAGCACTTCCTGCGGTTGCAGGGAAAGGTGCCAGGGGTGGTGGGGCTAGTGGAGCAGACAAGAGACACCACAGAGAGACCGGTCCCTCCGGAAGGCAGATAGGGGTGGGGAAGGAAATACATCCTTCATAGTGGGGTCAAATTGTAGGTGGCGGAAGTGGCAGAGAATGATGCGTTAAATCTGAAGGTTGATGGGGTGATACCTGAGGACAAGGGCAATTCTGTCTTTGTTTTTATTGCGGGAAGGGTGTGTGAGGGCTGAGGTGCAGGAAACGCAAGAGATGTGGTTGGGAGTGTTTTCGACCACTGGAGGGAGGATGTTGCGGTCCTGGAAGTACGAGGACATCTGGGATGTTTGGGTGAGGAATGCTTCATGTTGGGAGCAGATGCGGCAGAGGCGGAGGAATTGGGAGTAGGGGATCGCATTCTTACAGGAAGGTGGGTGAGAGGAGGTATATTCTAGGTAGCTGTGGGAGATCTTGGGCTTGAAGTAAACATCAGTTTCGAGGTGGTCACCAGTGATGGAGACAGAGAGGTCCAGGAAGGAGAGAGATATCAGAGATGGTCCAGGTGAATTTGAGATTGCGGTGAAAAGTGTTAGTAAAGTTGATAAACTGTTCAAGCTCCTCGGTGCCCATACAATCATTGATGTAGCGGAGGAAGAGGTGGGGGATGGGGCCAGTGTAACTGCGGAAGAGGGACTGTTCCACGTATCCTACAAAGAGGCAGATTTAATTTGGGCCCATGCGGGTTCCCATGGCCACCCCCTTGGTCTGTTTTTGTTCCCTATTTTTCTGTTCCACTCATTTCAGTAAACAATAAAGATCTTCAGGCACTATCGGATGAAGAAGAACACAAAGTTCTTCGAATGGTCTGGCTTCTCTTTCTGCCACAGATAGCAATCTTAGTGGGTGCATTAAATATTGTCTGCATTTGCCCATCTAATAAATTGCTTTACTTCAAAATAAATTATTGTACATGAAGCACCGTGAAGCATAATAAAATGCTAGCTAAATGTAAACTTATATTGTTCTCTGTTTTTTTAAATATATATTTTAGTTATTAAATTCCCTCTAGTTATTCTAAACATGCAGCTTTGAAACGTAGGGATGAATATATGAATTTTAAGCTGGAACATTTTTGTGTTGTAAAGTAAAACACAGCAATCCATCAAAAAAAAAGAAACCATTGCGATAATAAAATTGAGAGTCCTAACGAGATCAGCTTCCCAATGTGAAGGGTAATTGGGCATTCTCCAACTAATCTAGATGTTATACGAGAACAAAGTTTTAAAAAATTCATTCATGGAACGCAGCCAGCATTGGCTGGGCCAACATTTATTGCTCATCCCTAACTGCCCTTGAGAAGGTGGTTGTGAGTTGTCTTCTTGAACCGCAGCAGTCCATTTACTGTAAGTAGACTCACAGTGCCATTATGGGGAGAGTTCCAGGATTTTGATCCTGTAATAGTGAAGGAACAGTGATATATTTCCAAATCAGGATGGTGACCAGCTCAGAGGGGAACTTGCAGGTGGTTATGTTCCCATGTATCTGCTGCCCTTGAGCTTCTGGATGGAAGTGGTCGTGGGTTTGGAAGGTGCTGTCTAAGGATCCTTGGTGAACTTCTGCAATGCATCTTGTAGATAATACACACTGCTGCTACTGAGCTTCAGTGGTGGAGGGAATGGATGTTTGTGAATGTTGTGCCAATCAAATGGGCTGCTTTATATTGGATGGTATCAAGTTTATTGACTGTTGTTGGAGCTGCGCTCATCCAGTCAAGTGCATATTATTGCACCACACTCCTGAGTTTGCCTTGTAGATGGTGGACAGGCTTTGGGGAATCAGGAGGTGAGTTAACTGCTGTAGGATGCATGGCTCTGATCTTGTCTCACAGCCACTGCATTTATGTGGCAAGTCCAGTTGAGCTTCTGGTCAATGATACCTCTCAGGATGTTAATAGTAAGAGATTCACTTTCAGTAACGCCATTTAATGTCAAAGAACGATGGTCAGATTCTCTCTTGTTGGAGATTGTCATTGCCTGCCATTTGTGAGGTGGAAACATTACTTATCACTTCTTAATCCCCAAGCCTGGATATTGTCCAGCTTCTGCTGCGTTTGCTCATGGACTGCTTCAGTAACCGAAGAGTCACAAATGGTGCTTAACATGATGCAATCATCGGCAAACATTCTCAATCCTGACCTTATGATGGAGGGAATGTCATTGATGAAGCAGCTGGACATGATTGGGTCTAGGACACTACACTGAGGAACTCCTGCAGAGATGCCCTGGAGCTGAGATAACTGATCGCCAACAACCACAACAATCTATCTATGTGCCAGGTGTGACTCCATCCAGCAGAGAGTTTGCCCTCGATTCCTATTGACTCCAGTTTTGCTCAGGCTCCTCAAATGCCACGGTTGGTCAAATGCTGCCTTGATATCATGGGCAGTCACTCTCACCTCATCTCTAGAATACAGCTCTTTTGTCCACTTTTAGAACAGACTAATAATGAGGTCAGATTTGAATGGCCTTGGCAAAACCCAAATCTCATTTGAAGATCTCCCCTCTACAGCATCTCACCTCATAGTCTCCCCAACCCTGCACTACCTGCTTCTATCTCATTCCCAAAATCCACAAATAGGACAGCCCTGGCAGCCTTATTGAACTTATTTCTTCCTATTTTGATTTTATTTTCTTCCCTCTTGTTAAGTCTCATCTTACATACGTTTGTGATTCTTTTGATGCCTTATATCAGTTCCACAATTCCCAGTTTTCTGGATCCAGCCACCTCCACTTCACTGTGGGCATGCAATCCCTCCACATTCCCCATCAGGATAGTCTGAAGTCTCTCTGCTTCTTCCTTGAAAAGAGGTCACCACGGTCTCCGACCACCACCACTCTCCTTCATCCTGGCTGAGCTTGCTCTCACTTTGAGCAACCTCTCCTTCAATTGATCTCATTTCCTCCAAGTCAAAGGTACATCCATTAGTATGTGCATGAGTCCCAGCTATGTCTGTCTCTTTGTGGGGTACGTGGAACGCTCCTTGTTTCAGTACTACCCAAGACCCTACGCACAACATTTTCTCTGCTACATCGATGATGTTTTCAATGCTGCTTCCTGTTTTAATCCAGAGTTGGAAAGAACGAATCAGTTCTGTTACCAGTTTTCATCCTTGTTTCACCTCCCCCAGTCCATCTTGGACTCTTCCTTTCTCTTCCCTTCTATGACTTCACTGTTTCCATTTCTGAGGAGAGATTGTCTACCAATATCCATTAAAAGTCCACTACCTCCCACAGTTATATCGACTACAGGCTCCTCACTTCCTGCTTACCAAATGGATTCCAGATTCTGTTCTTCCAGTTTCTCTGTTGCTCCTATTCTGATGATGCCACTTTCCACTGGGCTACCACAAACATGATCTTCTTTGTCCTCAACCAAGGGTTTCCCCTATTGGGATTGACAGGGCTTTCAACCATGTCTGACCAGTTTTCTGCACTTCTGCGCTCAGCTCTTTCTGTCCTTCACAGAACAGCGATACGGTTCCCATTGTCCTTACTTTCCATCTCTACATTCATAGGATCATCCACCTCAAGCTCTAGCAGGATGCCATTAGCAGACACATCTTCCCCTCCCCACTGTCAGCGTACCACAAGACTGTTTCCTCATGACACCCTGGTCCAGTCCTCCATCAGACCTAATGCTTCCTCAATCCCCACGGCACCTTCCTAAGCAATTATAGAAGTTGTAACACTTGCTCATTCACTTCCTCCTTCCTCAGTATCTAAGGCAGTGAAAACGCTTTCCTGGTGAAGTAGAATTTTGATTGCACATTTTTCTGTTCAGTCTACTGCATTGTCTGCTCACAATGTGTTCTCCTTCCCATGCACAGACTGAGTGACTGCTCTGCAGAACGCATCCGCTCTGCTCGTAGAAATGAACCTGACCTCCCATTTGCCTGCTGCTTATACTATTTGTACAAAAGTAGCTCTGTATTTTAGCTTCACTAAGTTTGCACCACATTTTTAGGTAAGCCTGGTGCTACTCCTGTAATGCCTTCCTGCACTCTCAATTGAAATATGGTTGATCCCCTGGCTTGATGGTAAGGATGGAGGGGTGGATATGTCAGGCCATGAGGTTGCAGATTGTGTTAGAATATAATTCTGCTGCTGCTGATGACCCACAGTGACTAGTGAATGCCAGACTGCTAGACCTGTTTGTGGTCTGTATATTTAACACAGAGATAGCACCACGCAACATGATATAAGGTATTACCATTGTAAGGTGGGAAATTGTCTCCATAAGGATCGTGTGGTGGTCACTCTTACTGATATTCATGGACAAATGCATCAGCAGCAGGTGATGAGGGAACCAACAAGAGAGAGAAATATTCTTGACCTTATCCTCACCAATCTGTCTACCAGAACCAAAATGAGGTCTAGTCTGTTTCTTTCTTTTGTTGGTTCTCTCACCACATGCCGCAGACGTAATTTAACAGCGATGTCCTGTAGGGTCTGATCATTTCGATCAGTAGTGCTATTGCTGGTGGACATTGAAATGCCCCACTTAGAGTACCTTCTGCACCCTTGTTACCCTCAGTGCTTCCTATAAGTACTGTTCATTATGGAGGAGCACTGAACCATCCGCCAAAGCTATAGCTGGGGATGGGGAGATGGGGGATGTAGATGGTAATTAGCTGGGTGATTCCTTCTCATGTTTGACCTGGTGACTGATATCAATGTCGATGACTTCCAGAGCAACTCCTTCCTGACTATGTATTACAGTGTCGCACACCTCTGCTGGGCCAATCCTGTGTTGGGACAGGACATAGCTGGGGATGATGATGGTGGTGTCTGCGACATTGTCTGCAAGGTATGATTCTGCGAGTGTGACTATGTCAGGGTATTGCTTAACTAGCCTGTGAGGTAGCTCTCCCAATTTTGGCATCGATCCCCAAAGTTTAGTAAGGAGGACATTGCAGGCTCCACAGGACTGTGTTTGCTGCTGTTATTTTCGGTGCCCAGATCGACGGTAAGTGCTCTATTGGTTTTATTTCTGTTTTTAGACTTCACAGTGATTGATACAATAGAATAGCTTGCTTCAGCCACTTCAGAGGGCAGTTATATGTCAGCAAGCACTGCTGTGGGTCTGGAGTCACATGTAAACAAGACCAGGGAAATGTGATTGATTTCTTTCCCCTGCACAGAAAAAGCTATTAAACGAGATAGATTTTTCTGAAAATCAACTATGGTTTCACAAGGATCATTAACCATTTAGCTCCAGATTTTGTTGTCATTGAATTCAGAATCTTTCATTTGCCATGGCAGGATTCATTGCTGGAACATTACATGGATCTGCAGCTTAATTGTCTGGTGATAGTATCGTTAGGCCATTGCCTCCCCACTTAGATTTTTGTGGCAGTTTTACTGTTATAAAAGCTTTCAAAGTACTTTGCAACTTATGAATTAGTTTCATGGTGTAATAAACAACAATTCCCACAAAGCAAGTTCCCAAAATTGGCAAGGTGATAATGATTAAATACCCTATTTTTGCATGTTGAATGAGTGATGCATATTGGTCAGGACACCAAAGATAACTCCTTGGATCATCATTTTAACAATACCAGATATTTCTACATGTATCTGAGCAGACAGATGGAATCTTAGTTTAGTGTTTAGTCTGAAAGACAGCACCTCCAGAAATGCAGTAATTCCTTGGTAGAGGGCTGGAATGTCAGCTTTGAATTTTGTGCTTAAAACTTGGGATTTGAACCCAAAGTCTTATAATTCAGAAACAACAGTGCTTTCAGCTGTACTTTGGCTGACACTCCAATATCAATTTTATACAAGCTTTCTGAATTTAGACTCAATTCCAGCAATGAATTACCTACCGAATGACCACTTTTTAAGTTGGTGTTAAACACAGTAATGTGCTAAAACATTTGCATGCTTTTGATTCTTACAAAGCATACACAGCTGTTTGGATGGCTTACCACAAGCAGTGTTCTCTCTGTGCTGATAGTCTGCAATAACATAGAGCATACATTTAGTTACCAGCAGAACACTTCTAAATGAGGCTCGAAGGGGCAAAGAAGCCAAGTATGAAACTAATGACACCAGCCAACTTTTTAACACCATTGTGTTTTATGAAAATGTTTGGACACAACAGTTACTTTAATTATTTTCACAAATAAATCTGAAGTTTATTGCTTATAAGGAGTTGCTTTATTTTCCAGTGTGAAAGTCGATATCTGCTTACAGCTGCTTTCAAATAACATTATGACCTAAAAGGTCAAAAATGCAGAACTTCAACTCTAATTAGATGACTGTACAAGACCATCAGACATTGGAGCAGACGTAGGCATTGAGACTGCTCTGCTATTCAATGAGATTACAGCTGGTCTGAAATCCTCAACTCTACTTTCCTGTCTTTTCCCTATAACATATGATATCCTTACCAATCAAAAATCTGTCTATCTCAGCCTTGAATTTACTTAACATTCTAGCCTCACTGGCCCTCTGCAGTAAAGAAACCCAAAGACTCACTGTCATCGGAGAGAAAAAATTCCTCGTCATCACTGTCTTAAGCAGGCAATCCCTTACTCTGAGTTTATGCCCTTTGGTCCTCGGCTCTCTCATAAGGGGAAACAAGCTCTCAGCATCAATGCTGTCAAGTTCCCTTAGCATCTTATATGTTTCAATAAGGTCTCTTTTCATTCTTCTAAACTCCAATGAGTACCAACACTACCCTGTACAGCTGAAGATATTCCTGCTCCTCTATTCACATCCTTTCACTATGAAAGCCAATATATCATTTGCCTTCCTCACTCTCTGCTGCACCTGAATGCCTACTTTCAGCAATGTACACGAGCACTAAGGTCTCATTGCACCTCCCCCTTTGCCAATCTACCACCATTCAGATAATAAACTGCTTTCTTGTTTTTGCTCCCAAAGTGGGTAACCTCACATTTATCAACCTGCCATGCGTTTGTCCACTCACTTACCCAGTCCAAATCACACTGAAGCACTTCTGCATCCTCCTCACAGTTGACCTTCTCACCCAGCTTTGTGTTATCTGCAAACTTGAAGACATTACATTTAGTTTCCTCAAATAAATCGTTAGCATATATTGTGAATAGCTGGAGTCTAAGTGCTGATCCCTGCAGTACCTTACTGGTCGCTGCCTGCTGCTTGGAGAAATACTTGAATAAATTGAGGTAATTGCAAGGTGATGACCCCTATAATTCTGTCATGCTTATTATTGGATGGTAATGACCTGTTGTGCCTCCAAGTGGAGTCATACATTGTCATCTCTAATAATTCCTTGCATATTTCCTCATTATCTCCCACAGCATTCACCTTAAGGTCACTTTTTGAAAATATATGAACTAGTAAATTCACGAGAATAGATACAAAAGCCGAGGTTTCTTCAAGGAGACTGTATCTCTGATGAAAATGACATTTTTTGTATTTCAGTTTTCGGACACATCGGGGATTATGTGGCTTTCTATTAGTAAGGAAAACCATAACCTATTGTCGCTCCTGTTACGAAACAGAAATGTATCAGCTAGACAGTGGGTAGTAGATATATTAAGACTCATTCAGTCTCTTCAGCCCAATTTCCTCAAGTGCAATGTGTTTCATTGGAAGTGTCTCAGGAAGATGGATACTGGAAACTGGTTGGTTGAACAATTGTTCCCAGAGGGATGAAGCGTGTTTTCCATCAAGCTCTTTGAAATGACCTCGTTTACTGTTGTATGCTGTTTCACATGTTTTTCAGGCCTCTGACTCTATCAAGGACTTATAGAATGGCACAAATTATTCAGTTTCTTTTATTTCTCTGGTTGGTACATGATGCGGGAAGAAGAAGAACCTCACTTTTTAGATTTTTCTTTTATTAAGGGGAGAACATATCAATTTCTTAAATGTTCAAGGAAGTTACAGTATAAACACAAGGTTGTATCTCAATCCGAAAGCTTGATCACATAGGCCATCTTAAATAGCAGTTCATAGAACCATAGAACGTTTATGCCACAGAATGAGGTCATTTGGTCTGTTATGTCTGCACCTGCCAGAAAGGAATCAAACCCAACTGTCCAACATTTGCTTCAAAGTCTTAGGGGTTACAGGACTTCAGCTACCATATCAAACACTTTCTAAAGTAGTGGAGGCAATAATCCTCTTTCAGGCAGTGAGACCCAGGCCCTACTACCCTCTGTGTGAACAAAATCTTTCCCTCAACTCCCCTGTAATATTTATATGCACCACTTTCAATTAATGCCTCATAGTCACTGTCTTTTTTTTAAGATAAATAGGCCCTTTCCATTTACTTTATGTAGTTCCGTCACAATTTTGTACACTTCCATCAAAGCTCCCCTAAGCCTCCTCTGTTCTAAGGAGAACAACTCAGCCAAACTACCCACTTGGCTTCATTTGCCAGTCTTGACAACATCATCATAAATCTCCTTGGCACCCTTTGCAGTTCATTTACATTCTTTTAGCAATGAGGTGACCAGAATTGTATACAGTGCTAAAATTGTGCACTAACTAATGATTCCAAAGAAGAGCCAAACTGGACTTGCAACATTAACTCTTTCTCTCTCTGAAATGCTGATAGAGCAGCTAAGTTTCAGTTTTTATTTAAGATTTCCAGCACTTGCAGCATTTTGCTTTCATAAGACTGATTGTAATATCCTAAGTTGCTCTCTCATTACTACCAATGTGTACATATTCTTAACATGGCCAAAAGTCTACATTTGTTTCGCAACTTATTCTCTCTGCAGGCACTAACAACATCCACACAACTTCCACCTTTAAGAGACCAGCCCCTTCGGTCAATGCTGAGGAGACGGACGCAGATAACCTCAGGGAAGCACCAGCAGAGCTGATTCATATACTCTCCACCAATTCAGATGCTGACACCTTGGTAGATACTTTATCTAGATTAGTATCAGGATCACATGCTGCTGAGGACCACATGTCTTTACAGCCGACCAAGAAAATCAGGTAGAGTCAATGTGGTTTTGTGAAAGGCAAATCATGTTGAAGCAATCTGTTAGAGTTCTTTGAGGAAGTAACATGTTCCGTACATAAAGAGGAACTGACTGATGTATTTTGTTTAGATTTCCAGAACACTTTTGATGAAGTGCTGCGTCAAAGGTTATTGAGGAAAATAAAAGCTCATGGTGTAGCCGGTAGCAGGTCGGCAAGGATAGAGGAGTAGCCGTCTAACAGGAAGTAGAAAGTATGCATAAACTGGTCTTTTTCACGTTAGCGAAATGTGATGGGTGTTGTGCTACGGGAATCAGTACTGAGAACTCAATTGGATGAAATTTATGTGAATAACTTTATCAAAGGACGAGGTTAGATAATCAAATTTGGTGGTGACACAAAGTTATGTAAGAAAGCAAGTTGTGAAGAGGACAGGAGGATTTTACGAGAAGATCTACATAGGTAAGTGTGTAGACAAAGATGTGGAAAAAGGGGTACAGTTGAGAAAATGTGAAATTGTCCATATTGGCAGGAAGAATTAAAAAAAGAAGCATATTATCTCAATGATGAAAGATCACAGAGCTCGGATATGCAGAGGGATTTGGGTGCCCTCGTACATGAATTATAAAAGTTAATATGCGAGTACAGCAAGCAAGTGGGAAAGCTAATAGAATATTATCAGTTATTGCAAAGAGAATTAGATACAGACATAGGGAAATCATGCTTCAGCTATACCAGGGTGCTGTTAGATCCCATCTGGAGCACGGTGTAAATACTAGTCTCCTTACTTAAGGAAGACTGTAAATGCAATTTCAAAGAAGGTTTCTTAGATGAATACCTGGAATAGGTGGGTTATCTTATGAGGAAAGGTTTGATAGGCTAAGCTTGCATCTGCAGGAATTTACAAAACAAAGAGGTGACTTGAATACAACATTTAAGGTATTAAGGTGCTCCAACATGGTGGATGTGGAAAGGATGTTTTCTTTCACAGAAGAATCTATAACTAAGGATCAGTGTTTGAAAATGAATATTCACCGATTTATAATAGGAATAAGGCTAAGATTTCTTTCTATTGGAGTATCATGAGTATTTGGAGCTCCCCACAAAAATCGCGGAAGCAGAGTCTTTGAATGTTTTTAAGGTAAAGGTAGACAGATTTGGTAATGCAAGATGATGGAATGTTGTCCGTGTAAGCACAAACTGATTTGAGGTTACAAACAGATATTATGGTACAGCAGGCTCAAGGATCCCAATGGCCTCAGCCTGTTCGTTGAGTGCATGTTCATTAGCAACACGCCATCCTGGCATGGAACTATATCATTGTTCCTCCACTATCGTTAAATCCTGGCATTCCCTTTCTAACAGCATGGCGGGTATACCAACATTCCAAGGACTGTAGCAGCTAAAGAAGACAGCTCACTACCAGCTTCTGCCGGGCATTTGGACTGGGCAATAACTACCTAACTTCAACAGAAAGCTTGTCCATTCCAGATTAAACCTGGATGCAACATAGAAATGGTACGATAAATTTCAGTCAAATGTCAAATATGAGATGCAAACAAAATTAGAATTTTAGAAAGTGATTAAGGTTCCCCTACCCTACCCAATTCCAAGCACTTTGCTCAATATTGGAAAGATCTTCAATGATAAAATAGGATCTGAACTAGGCATTCAGACCCTCAATCTTGATTTGTAATTCAAAGGGATCGCATCCAATCTTACCTGGTTCATAACATCTTAACTACAGTTAGTTATGACCTGCTTTCTATTCTGTTGTGTTGTTACTGAAAAGCTTTTGCACTTCAGAATGTCTATCATAAAATTTCTCCATGTCACTGCTCCTCAGCAGCCTGACCAGAAATGCAGCAGGAACCCTGCTTATGGCCACTGAATTAGAGTTGTCACCATGTTTTCAGCTAAGTTGAGCAGCGGAAGCAGCTTCAAGGTCTTATGTGGACAAACTACTTTAAAATTGATCTGTACATGATTAAGTACAAAGATTCCATGGAGTATTGTAACATCGGTGCCCTGCAGCTTTTGAGACATGATATGGAACATCTTAAAATAAATTGCATTTTATATCACTTTTCACAATAGTCTAAGTCTTGAAGCATTTTACGGCCAGTAAAGTGCTTTTGAAGTGCAGTCACTGTTCTAATGTCACAAACACAGCAGCTCATGTGAGCTCAGAAAACCTCCAATATTCAGCATTGTGATAACGACATACTTTTGGTGATGACAGAGTTAACGTTTCAGGTCCTGTGACTTTCTATACTCTTGCCTCCTTTACGCAGATATTCCCAGCAATTTCTATTTTTGTTTCTGATTTCCAGTACCTGCCATTCTTTACTTTTGGTGATGTTCGTTGATGGTTAATTATTGTGCAGCACCTTGTAGGTAATTCTGCTGCTTCTCTTCTAAATGGTGCCAGAACATCCACTAGAGCAGTCACTACTGCACTGGAGTTTGAGCCTTGATTTTCATTCCCCACTACAGGAGTGGGACTCAAACCTGAAGATTTACAGCAATGTACACTGTCAACAGAGCCACAGCTGACACACATGCTCAGGGGATGAATGTAACTTTGTATTTCTAATTCCGAAAGTTGTTCACGTTTGATATTTATAGATAACACAGTGTGGAGCTGGAGAAACATAGCAAGCCAGGCAGCATCAGAGGAGCAGGAAAGTAGGAAAGTTGATGTTTCGGGTCCCGACCTGAAACATCAACTTTCCTGCCCCTCTGATGCTGCCTGGCCTGCTGTGTTCCTCCAGCTCTGCACTGTGTTATCTCAGACTCCAGCATCTGCAGCTCTTACTATAACCTTTGATATTTCCTCTTGTTGCCTGTCATACGCCAATTGAATGAGCTTTATTGTTATGATTAAAAAGCAAAACCTCACATTTACATTAAGCGTTAACAACCTTAGGATGGTTTAAAGTTCTTGACCATTAATTAAACATTTTTGAAATGTGGTTATTATTATAATCTCATAAGCACAGCAACCAATTTGTGAACAGAATGATTCTTCCACCATTTACAAATTAAATAACCAAATCCAACTGTTTTCAATGCTATTTGAAGGAAAACTTTAGGTCAGGACATCCTGAGATCTCCCCTCCGATCTTAAAATACCATACAGTGATAATGGGGCCTTGATTTAACAAGGAAAATCCAACAATCCAGCTTTCTGTCAGCACTTCACTGAAGTGTTTGCATTAATTATGTGCTAAAATCTCAGGGCCCCATTGATCCTGGAATGTTGTCATATTAACTGATCTATTTGATGTTGGAATACAAACCACTCTGTGGTCTTTTCTTGTCTAGCATTTTCCATTGCTTGTAGCAACTATGCGAAGTGTATGAATGTGAACCCTAGCCCCATACTTAGATGTCCTCACCTCAGGTTTTTTCTCCAAATCCTGGGAATTGATTCACAGGCCGCTGTCAAAAGCTTGAAACCTTTCTAATTGCCAACCTTTACCTGCTGAGTGTTAACTGTGGCTCAGAATCTAATATTCTTGCTTCTGAGGTCCCACTTCAAGTGTCACTCTGGTGTGAAGAAAATGAAGGCTGACACTCCAAAGCAGCACTGAAGGAGTGTTTACTGTTTACAAAGATATAGTTTGGATCACATCTTAAACTGAGGCTTCCTGGTGAACATAACAGATGCCTTGTTACTATTTTGAAGAGAGAATTGGAATTCCATTAAGTGCAGGCCAATATATAAACAGTATCCCTTATTCAACATCACCCAACCATGTTTTCTGGTCACTATCATTTTGTGGCTTGTGGTAACTTGCTGTGCACTGATAGACTTCTATGTTTCCTACAGGATAGCAATTACTTGCTTGCCTGTGAAATAATTTTAAGACATTCTGTGGTCATATAAAGCAAAATATAAATGCAAGTCTTACTTTTTCTTTTCTCTGTTAAATATGTCATCATCCACATTAGCTGCAGGCAGGAGTCAGTACTGAAGGATGCTAATGAGGCCTTAGAGGTAAAAATACTGAACCTCACACTGTGCTGTTAGGATGGGCTAAGGAACGGATGAATCCATGCACATTTTAACCCCCACAACAACTTTCCCCATGCACAGTTAAAATCAAGGCTTTCGTCTTTAACATGTACAAGGCTGATTTCAATATTCCACTTTCTGCAGGCTATCACTGCAAAGCTGAATGCCTAAGAGGTGTCAGGAAATCAATAATGTTCTGTTTCTTTCACAATATCCTTTAATCTCAGTAAAACATGCAAGTGCTTGGTTTAAAATAAAACACCTGTGGCAGGAATGCTGTGACAAAAAGATATGGCACATAACAAATTCTTACTTCAGTCTGTCTCTACAATACAAACCTGCTCTCATTATATGAGGTTGGTGTGTTGTTGCTACGTAGCTCAACCTTTCATCTTCAATCTTTTATTTCAAGTTGAGTGCTTAACTTGTTGTTGAATAACACAACATTCTCAACCATTGTTAAAAGAATTGCAATGCTCATGTTATTGGAAACCAGTGTTTGTTAATGATTTTTCACTTTGATAGTTTCTGATGGTAATGATTATTATTCACAATGTGTCAACTGATCTTGCACAATGTAATAAACAAATGGATGTACTTGGAAGAACATTGTCACTTTCCTGCAAATAGAAAGCATGGTTAAAAAAGCAAAGGAACAGAACCAATGACAATTTGGTCATTTATTTGAATCAAAGAATGGCATATAATTTTTTCTCTTTATTCATTCATGGGATGAGGGTGTTGTTGCTAGGCAGCATTTATTGCCTGCCCCAAATTGCCTAGAGGGCAGTTAAGAGTCAACCACATTGGTATGGGTCTGGAGTCATATGTAGGCTAGACCAGGTAAGGATGACAGATTTCCTTCCCTAAATGCCAATAGCGAACCAGATAGGTTTATCCCCAACGATTGACAATGGATTAATGGTCATCATTAGATCCTTAATGCCAGATATTTTATTGAATTCAAATTCCACCATCTGATGTGGCAGGATTTGAACCCGGGTCCCCAGAATGTTATCTGAGTCTCTGGATTAACAGTCCCACGATAATACCACTAGGCTATTGCTCCCCCATACAGTTAGCCAAATTCTCTTTCGAAGGCCTAGATTGATTTTGCCTCAATCACACTCTCAGGCGGTGCCTTCCAGATCCTAAGTAATTGCTGAACACAAAAATATTTTCACTATGTTGCCATTAGCTCTTGTAGCATTGACCTTAATGTAGTTTCCGTTGATTCTCAACCTTGCTGTCCAAGGGAACAGCTTCTTTCTATCTACCCTGTCTAAGCGATCATGGTTTCGAAATACCTATCAAATATCCTCAGAACTTTATTTTATGGACAACAAAAATCTCCAGTTTCTCCAATACATCTGTGCAACTGAAGTTCCTCATCCTTGGAACAATTCTCATCAATCTTTCATGCCTCTACTTGATCTGCCTTCTATGTAAATGTTCATCATAACTTTCTTACTTTTTACTCTATGTCTCTACAAAACCCAAGATTCTGTTTGCTTTATTGATTGGTTTTTCAACTTGTCTTACTGTTTTCAATGATTTGTGTACGTGTATCCCCAGATTCCTCTACTGCTGCAACCTCTTTAGAATTATATCCTTTATTTCATAGTGCCTTTCTTTGTTCTTCTTATCAAAATGCATCACTTCACACTTCCCTGCATGAAATTTCTGCCATGTATTTGCCACCAGCAGCAGGCAATCTATGATGGCTTGAAGTTGTCATTATCTTTCTCACCGTTCACAATACTTCCGAGTTCTGTGATATCTACAAACCTTGGAATTGTGCTCGATAAGTGTGAACCTGGAACATTAATGTGCACCAAGAAATGTCAGTCATTTAACTAGAAACTACAGACACATCAGTTTAACTTCAGTGATGAAAATTTATTATCTGGGACAAGATTAACAGTTATTCGGCCTCATGTAAATTAATTAAGGAATGTCAGCACAGGCTTGTTGAGCACAATTCATATTTAATTAACCTGATCGAGTTTTGTGAAGAGGTAACAGCGGTGAGCAGTAGAGTGGTGTATTGAATGAGAAATTAATCAGCTTCTAAGAGGTACTTGATAAAGTGGCTGAGTGACAGATTACCTGTTTTCACCAAACCTACAGCCAGTGGACAGGTCCCAGTCTCTCACTGCACAAAGCTAGAAGAAGGTGTACAGTGGGCTGCACCAGGGACCACTGCTTTTCTTGATCAATTACGATGATCATTACTTTAGATTTGCACACATTACTGAGTGTATCAGATGCAATTTCGAAATTTGCAAATGGAAGAAAATTTAAGAATATTGGGATTTGTAAGGAGGATTATGACAGACTTCGAAAGGGCATAAACAGGTCAGTGAAAAGAGCAAAAGATTGTCAGCTGAAATTTCATGTAGAGAAGTAAGAACAGATAACATTTTGTTAGAAAGAACAAGAGAAAAGAGATGACATAAAATAATGGTACTGTTCTGAAATGGTTGCAGGAACAGAGATATACCCATCCAGATTTCTTTTAAATGTTGTAATTGTACCCGCCTCCAACACTTCCTCTGGCAGTTTGTTCCATACACACAACAACCCCAGCGTGAAAAGTTACTCCTCAGGTCTTTTTTAAATCTTTCCCATCTCACCTTAAAACCAATGCCTTCTAGATTTAGACTCCCCTACGCTGGGAAAGTGATTGGTTATTCACCCTATCCATGTCCCTCATGATTTTATAAACCTCTGTAAGTCATCCCTCAGCCTCCGATGCTCCAGGGAAAATAGTGCCAGCCTATTCAGCTGCTCTCTATAACTCAAACCCTCCAGTCCTGGCAACATCCTTGCAACTCTTATCTGCATCCTCTTAAGTTTAACACATCTAGATGCTTCTGCAAAGAGCTAGCACAGACACAGTAGGCCTAATGGCCCCTGCTGTGCTGTATAAATTCTATGGTTTTAAGAGCCAGGAGTTAGCTTTAGTGTTTAGTATTTCACCTTGATGGCGATGATAATTTAACATCTGACTTCACCCTTAAGCACACGTTAGTTTATATTACCCTATTAACCATGCAGTGAATCAAACTTTTATAGTCTGCAAGGCATAACAAATTAAAATAGGCAAGACTCAACGAACTATTAACCACTGATAAATTATTCAGCAAGTTTGAAGAAATCATTATACAATGAAAAGGAATGAATACTTTCTGTCAAAATAATGCTTTCAGTGATTATAGTTCTCATTTTCATCCACACACTTAACATCAACAGTTTAGTCTAGATTTTCCATCATTGTACTATAGACTTGCTGTCTGATAGAAAAAGGGATTCTGAGGAATCATCTAATTTAGGCTCAGTTTAAGTTTGTTATCTTTCCACTTTACAATGTATATTTGTCTCAGCACCAATAGTAAAGCCCAATATATGTGTAAAGTAGCAAAATTGAAAGCATAGTACACCTCAAGATGTTACTCGGCTTTCATATATGGACTGTATTAGAGAATAACAATTAATATCCAGAAATATTTGTGCTCTTGATAGTTCAGTGTTTAATTGCAATGCAGGGTGCACATAGATTCATACATAGCATCAGCACCCCATGTCTGATTCCTGAACTCATCTCTAAAAGCACCACACTGTCTGTACGGTCCTTGGTTCGAGGATGGACAATGTTGGCTAGCTTCTTCATCCTGATTGCTTCCAAAATATGTGCACGTGTGATCATTGAAGTCCCTGCCTACTCCAGATGTGTATCATAACCTATCAGAATTGGTTGAAATTATATAGAAATAGGCTTGATTATGAAATATACACTGTTGAACATTTATCTGCTTAGAGGCAAAAATAAAACTAGCATTTCTGGTTGGTGACCTTTCATCAGACCTGAGAGAAATTAGAAATGTAACTTGTTTTGAAAAAGTAAAAGGAAAAAACAGGCAAGAAGAAGAACAGAAGGGAAAGTCAGAGATGGAGAGAGGCGGGAGTGATTAAATGATAAACAGCTCATGGCACAAGACTGAAGAAAGCAGTAATGTGACAACTAAAGAAACAAAAGATGCATCTGGAGTAGGTACGAGGAGCACGATAGCTGCCAAGTGAATGTGAAATAAAGGACATAAAAGTGAAATGAGAAAAATGAACAAAATCAACATTAAAGAAGTACAAAACAAAATGGGGGTAGAGTTTATCATAAAAGATTGTTGAATTTACTGTCAAGTTCAGAGGATATAAAATGCCCAAATGTAAAATTAGCGACTATTCTTCAAGCTTATGTTGATCTTCAGTGGAACAGCTTAATAGGCCAAGAATAGAGAGGTCAGAGTGAGAATTCAAATGACAGACAACCAAGGTCTAAGGGTCAGGTTTGCAGACTGAACTGCAGTGAGCTGCAAAACAATTACCCAATATGGGTTTGGTTGCCCCAGTAAAGAGGAGACCGCATTGTGACCAGTATTTTCCAGTATTTTCTGTTTTTATTTGAAGCTTGGGAGAGCTTTTTGACAGTCAACAAATAACACATCCATCAGTGGGTAGTACACAATGTAATGAGAAAAATTTCAAACAAATATTTCAAGTTTGGGTTGAAACTTGCGGTTTATTAATTTTAACTAAACATTTCCATGAAATACATGAAAGTTCATTATACTGTAAGAAAACACTATCCAACAAATAAATGTCAGCTTTTAAAAGGCATTCAATAACTGAGCTGAACTTAAAAGCAGTTATATCTTCCATCGTCAGGAGTCATACGTGGATCAAAGAGACTGAAGATATCTTTTCATGTGATTCTGGATTCCAAGAGCAGACCAGAGCCCCATGAAGTTTCTTGAAGAGTTAAAAAAGAGTTATGTCTGTGTAACAGAACAGAAAATATACAATGATAAATAAGTCCCCAAAATCGACATCTGCGCAACCACAGAAGAAATCACTTATGCATCATTACTTATCAGGTTGCTCAGCAATTACACACTGCATCTTTTCTGAAGACAAAAAATGTTTCATGATCGACAGTGGAACAGATTTGACATAGTAATTGCACTTGATCATCAGTATAACCAGTGATGATACCTGCTTCTTAGTTATCCAAGTCGTTAGCTCTGCAATAAGAGAAATTTATTTTGTTTGATATCTAATATTCTGTTGACACATGTTACAAGAGCTTATATGTAATTTATTAATCTGGAAAGATACTGTTGGTAAGTGAAGTGATAATGTTCTGTTAGAATGTTAAGTGACATTTTCCAGTCGATGTCCTTAGGTTGTAACTGGCTTTTTCTGTATTTGTGTACAAGTGTATTTTGGAAATGAGTAATTTTGAGTTGGGATGCTATTTGGATACTCAAACCTGTTCTGTTATTTAGAAAGACTATGGCTGATACGATTGTGGTCCCAAGTACACTTTCCAACACAGCCCCGATAGGCTATGACTCCCTTATTAGTCAATAATCTATCTACCTTAATTTTTAAAGTATTCAATGGGCTGCATCCACCACATTTTTCTTTAATTCATTCACAGGATGTGGCTGTCACTGGCTGGGTCTACATTTATTATTCATCGCTAGTTGCACTTGAGAACGTGGTGGTAATCTACCTTGCTGATCTAATACAGGCAGTGCCCACTAAAATCAAAATGTAGATGCCATCATTATATGATATTTACCAAGTTATCAAATAAGAATTCAAACTGAAATGCCCTTATTAAAAGTGTGGTTAGAAAGTGGAACTCACTATCACAGCGAATGGAGAGGCAAAGCTTACCTTCACCATAAGTTCAGCAGTGGGATATTCACTGATGATTGCACAATGTTCAGCACCTTTTGTGGCTCCTCAAATAGTGAAACAGTGCATGTCCAAATCCAACAAAACCTGGATAATATACAGGAAGAAACATTCATACCACGTAAGTGCCTTGTAGCATCTATTCAATTTTGCTTTTTTTGAGTGCCAGGAAATGACTATCACCATAAACAGAGAACCTAACTATCGCTCCTTGACATTCAGTGGCACTTCCATCGCTGAATTCCTTATCACCAGTATCTTGGGAGGTATCTTTGGCCAGAAACTGAACTGGACTTGCCATATAAATACAGCTACTATGAGAGCAAGTCAGAGTCTAAGAATTCTGAGGCAAGTAACTCAACTCCTGACTCCCCAAAGCCTGTTGACCATCTACAAGACACAAGTCAGGAGTGCGATGGAATACTTCCCACTAGCTTGGATGAATGCAGCTCCAAACACACTAAATAAATGTGACACCATCAAGAGCAAAACACCACTTGACCAGCATCACATCCATAAACATTTTCTCCCTGTACAGCTGATGGTGAACAGAGTAGGGTGTGTACCATGTATAAGATGTACTGCAGAAATTCACTAAGGCTCTTCAAACTTTCAGACCACACAAGTTCCAAGCAAATACCATCTTTAAGAAGACAGAACTTAACCACCATCCCTTGACATTCAATGATACTGTCATCACTGAATCCTCCACTATCAATATCTTCACGGTTACCATTGGCCAGAAACCGAACTGGACTAGCCTTATAAATACTGTGGCTACGAGAGCAGGTCAGATGTTGGAATACAGCAGCAAGTAACTCACCTTCTGATTCCACAGAGCTTGTTCACCATCCACAAGGCACAAGTCAGGAGTGTGATGGAATACTCCCCACTTGCTTGGATGAGTACATTTCCAACAACTCTCAAGAAGCTTGACACCATCCAGGACGAAGCAGCCCGCTTAATTGACACCACATCTATAAACATCCATTCCGTCTATCACCAACACTCAGTGGCAGCAATGTGTACCGTCTACAAGATGCACTGTAGAAATTCATCTAAGCTCCTGAGACAGCACTTTCCAAACTCATGACCACTTTCAATTGGAAGGCCAAGGGCAGCAGATATATGGAAACACCACTACCTGCACACCCATCTAGACTTGGAAAAATATCACCATTGCTTTCGTGCTGCTGTGGGTCAAAATCCTGGAGTTATCTCCCGAATGGCATTTTTTACCTACCTACAGCAAATAGATTGCAGTGGTTCAAAAAGGCAGCTCACCACCACTTTCTTAATGACAACTAGGGGTGGGGAATAAATTCTGGCATAGCCAGTGATGCCCAAAACTCATGAATGAATGAAAAAGGATCTCTTTGGAACATTTAAGGGAAAAGTAAATAAGCAGACAAATCAAAGGGAATATGGCTTACTTTGATAGAATTAGATAAGGAAGAATGGGAAGAGATTTGAGTGGCTCATAGCCAATGCCATGGACTGGTTTGGCCAATGGTCTCTTCTTACATTGTATATTCTTTCTACTTCTGTGCATTTCTGGAAGGAGGCTGTGTTAAAGCTGTGTAACTTCCTGGATCATGACTTTTAACTCACTGCCACAGGTACCACAACACTGCATCCTGCAGCCAGAGCCATCTCTGCTCTGAAATTCTTGTCACTGGCTCAATCTCATCTAATATAAAAACATTCATAGACATAAATGACTCAGATCTTGTAATTAAACAGAAGAGAAAAAATCAAAGCTAACTATTCTGAAAGCACAAATCAAATATCTGCTTCTTCTGACTACACATGCACAGTGACACGCAAAAATCAGGAATTTATTATCCAGTTATTCTACACTTCAAGAATGTTTGTCATACTAATATTTCACCAAAGGACTCAACTTTGAAATACAAGAAATGGTGTGAAATTGTCGTATCTACTTGATGTTTACCTACTAAGTTGGGCTTGTCCACTCCAATTTGATTAATGTTTTTAATGGCTTTGTACTGCCTGTAACGAGGTCATAAAGATCAACCTCGTGGGATATGAGTTCCTTGATTTGGGGCTGTTAATCTGGTCCAGTCAGGGAGCCCTGGCTGACAGATATAAACAGGAGTGTGAGAAGTTCTGGTCATTCTGAGAGCTTTCTCTGACAAAGCTGAATCAGTGTCAAGGACTGTCCACATGTAAATAAAGGGTCACTTGGTGGCAGGATACCAGCCTCTGTGGAGTAATGTCAGGTGTGATAAGACTTTACGCCAAACAACCTCTTTGACATTAAAAATGTATTTTTAAAAATTATTGTGGTGTCTCATTCGTCCAAGTTTTAATCAATATTGGAGATTTTTAAAATAGAATTACTTTAGACCTTGTCTCATGAACCTCGTCAGAATCTGAATCGGAGCCTTTATCAAGAAGGCCACTGGAGTCTTAAAACCATTTCACAGGCCAGACTAGCCAGAAGGACTAGCCAGACTAGCCAGACCATAGCACTATGGCCTGTTAGTGCTTTGCTGTATGCTGCAGAATACTGGTCAGCAATTGGGACAACATTGGAGTTGTCCTTATCTGTCAACCTTTGAGCAAGTTGTTGATGAGACCGATAACCTTGAGGATGGTGCAGATGCTGAAATGTCCAAGCTCCTGCCTGCAGCCCAAGATCTTTGGCAGCAGCTCATTGCATAACCTCCAGCTGTACAGTCTCTGTCTGCCTGCATTATTGGTTAATCCAACATTTGTCACAGTCCTTGCTCCCTCGCATAAACTACATCCACCCAAATACAAGTATTCATGTCATCTGACCTTGGAGGGTCATCTAGCACAGCCAGAACATTCTGCCCACTAAGACTTTCTTTTAAAAAAAGCTTTTCGTTCTCCTGCTTTACACAAATGGTTATCTCCTCTTTAAGTGATGTCTTAACAGCTTCTACCACTTCTAAATTGTAAGTCCCCATTGGCTTCTGCATGCTATGAATGTGGTTAATAGCACTTGTAAACTCGGGTCTCAGACCAACTGCAAGCTGCAGCATCTCAGAGGTAACAGAGCAATTGACATGGGCACCAGGGCAGGCAAAGGTTGAAGGGATGGTGAAGGTGCAGATGTGGTATCTTCTGTGAGATGGTAATACATTCCACTCTCATTGCTGAACTACTTATGTTATCAGTTTGTGGCTCAGCAATTCACTGAACAGATTGAACCTTTGAGTCCATTCAGAGTTTCTAGACAGTACAAATAGTGGAACAGTGGGGCATATATGAACTTCTATTATGGGAACTTCATGAAAAACTGGCACAAGTTGTGTAGATGAATTGGATATAGAATGGATCTTGACAGAAAGGAAAGTAAACAAGGTTAAGTTGCGAAATTCATAAGTGTCAAGATCCTCATAAGAATGAGAGGATACAGAAGTGCAGTGAAGTGTCCTATTGAGATTGAAAGGCCTGGATCTGTTGCTGCAGCGCTATGCAGGCAATGTTCTGGATATGAAGAGGAATCTCACTTGACAATCCTGGTTTAGTCATGAAGTTACTTCCCCTATGGTGACTAGGTCCAAGGACATTGCTACTCACCATGGCCTGCTCAGTAGTTTCTCTTCACTGCTGCCAGCCAATTTTCTGGGGCACATATCTCCCACCTAAGGAAACAGAACCTGCTTTTGGGTCATTGTGTATCTAAAAAAAATCATAAGGCCATGTCACGGTCTTTTTTGTTCGTGCCCTCCACCTTAAGGCTAATGTCTATCCTGACAAAATCTTTGCACTCCCAAGTGAAGGGGCTGCTTTTGAACATATGAACAGCAGTAGGCCATTCAGCCCTTTGAGTCTACTTGGCTAAAGCTTGAGAATTGAAGTGAGACTCAATCACAATAATTGATCAAGCTTTACAGTATCACAATATGGCAGGTGTAGCGGATACCGAAGTGAACAGTTACTTTTTGCATTTCAAATAGTTCTACAACATTAAAGTCCAGGAGACAAGTTTTGATAAGTGATTTGAAATATGAGATGGTATTCCATGGAGGCAGTAGGGGCTCTTGGTCACCAGTTGGAGAGCTGCTGAAAGCCCAACTTGTATCTTTTAGGGAAGGTCCATTGCTGGGTTGACCTAACTATGGACCTCTCCTGGGATCAAGGACCAGGGGACCGGACATTCTGGCTGCTGGAGTGAAAAATCAGAGGCTGGTGGCTCTATTGAATGTGGGATCCCATGCACAGTCAGGAGTGATAGAAGGAGGTGGATCACGGATATGGACGTGGTTCTCAGCAGCAAGGGTGGCGGCTGGTAGTCAGCAGCACCCCTTTCCCAAAATTGGGTCACACAGACAGGCGCTGACGGAGTGACTCACCCTGGGAAGCCCTGCTTAGGTTTGTCTTTTGTGTTTCCCACAAGTAACCCCGTCTACCACTGAGTGAATACTACTTGGGTGTTTGGTATCAATGGGCAGTGGGGCAGAAAGGCCATCCATGGACCTTGTTGACACTGACTGATTTGAGGTGGAGCAGGAAGATGGTGGGATCCCCAGCCACCTATCTTCCATTGAGCGTAATCCTATCCTGTGACCAAGGACATCACCTGGAGGGCTTTAAATTCCACCCATTGCTAAAGCATAATCCAGAAACAAGGATGAATATTCTCATTGCTTTCAGTGTAGAGTTTGAACTTTGTGTTCAATAAGGAATTTCTGCTGGAAGTTGTTTCTAACTGTCACTCGCATGTTTAAAAATAATCCTCTTGGCTTTTGAGAAGTTTTGTGATTGAGCTTTCCAATCCATACTGATCTCATTGGCATGTATGAGTGAGAGCTAATTGTGGATTCCTTGAGTCCGCACAGTTCTTGTACTCCAGGTAACTGAGGCTGAGACTTGTAAGATGCAGCAGCTTCCAGCACAACCTGAAAGAGGAGTGAGAAGCTCTACAGGAAGATTTTGATGCCTTGACCACAGCAGGAATGAAATGAATGTGTCCTGAAAACGGAGCGGTATCTCTTATCACTTTATATCAGTGTGGCTACATAAGTTTCACTGACATACATGCCAACAGAATTTCTGAGCAATTTGCTGATCGTAGAATCCCTGCAGTGCAGGTAAAAGCCATTCAGCCCATCAAATCCACACCACTCCTCCAAAGAGCATCCTACTCTAACCCAGCACTCCACTCTATCCCTGTAACCCTGAATTTCCCATGGCTAACACCCCAAGCCTACATATCTTTGTACTGTGGAGGGCAGGTGTAAACTGGAACATCTGGTAAAAACCCATACAGACACGGGGGGAATGTGCAAACTCCACACAGACAGTCACCCCAGGGTGGAATTGAACCTGGGTCCCTGGTGCCATGAGGCAGCAGTGATAACCACCGAGCCACTCTTTAATTTAATGCCTATCTTGAATTGTCCAGGAGGCAGTTAAGAGTTAACCACATAGCTATGGGTCTGGAATCAAATGTAGGGCCAGGCAAGGTAAGGACTGCAGTTTCCTTCCATAAATTGTTAACTGATTACTGTCTGAAAAGAAACCCGATGAAGACATAATGAAACAAAACAGTGATTGAAAATTATTTTGAAAGAGGAAAATGTAACATGAGAATCTCAGGTCTCTAGTTAATCACCTCCTTCAAAGAGAGAATATTGTTATTTGGCAGCTCCACCTGATTAAGCTGAAAATATCACTCCCAATGACATTTGAGGTTGCACAGTAGCTCAATCCTCCGCTATCTGAATCTCACTGGCAACACCTTTAGTGCTGCTTACAGGCAGGTGCCAGATGGCACAATGACAGCACAGTGTGCCACAAAATCTTAGAGCAAAGGGCATGTCTGCTGCCATCAGAGGTACCTTCCTGCTCCACTCAAAGGTTTATTGTGTGGAACATTTTGATTTTCTTCCCATAACATTTACCTTGGTGCACTGTGTTTTTATCATCAAAGCTCTAGCGACAGTTCTAGTTTTATTATTCCTTTCCCCGGTCAAATGTGCCATTGTCATATGTACCAGTTCCAGTGGTAGTTCACAGAATGATTATGATGCAGAACAAGGACATTTGCCCATTGTGCTTGTGTTATCTAGTCTGGATCTATTATCTAATGTCAATCTTCTGCCTTTTACCCCCATATCCCTATACAGCAATAGTATCCAAAAACACATTCGATGCCCTGTTGAATGTCTCAATAGAACTTACCCCATTTTATTTCCAGGTTGCGTGTTCCATACTCTAACTCGTCGCTAAGTGAACAAGTTTTTTCTCACATCACTTTTGTTTCATTTGCACATCACTTTAAATCTATGCCCTCTCATTTTTGTTTCTTTTACAAGCGGAAAAAGTTTCTCCCTCTCTACATTGTCCAGCATGCTCATGATCTTGAAAGACCTCAATCAAGTCACCTCTCAGCCTCTACTCTCCAGGGAAGCAGTCCCATCTTCGTCAATCTGTCCTCATAGCTGAAGTTTCTCATTCCTGGAATCATTCCAGTAAGTTGCTTCTGCACTTTCTCCTATGCATTCATATTGTTCCTACATGCTGGTGCCCACAACTGTACATAATACTCCAGCTAAGGTTTAACAAGTGTCTTATACAAGTTGACAACACCTCCTAGCTCTTACGCAATGCCCCTATTAAAGCCAAGAACACTGCATGCTGTACTTGCTGTTCTCTTCACCTGTCCTGCCACATTTAATGATCTGTGCACACATCATAGAATCCTAGAATCCTTACAGTGTGGAAACATGCCCTTTGGCCCAACAAGTCTACAATGAACCTCAGAGCTTCGCACCCAGACCCATCCCCCTATAACCCACCTAATCTACACATTCCTAAACACTACGGGCAATTTAGCATGGCCAGTCCACATAACCTGCATATCTTTGGACTGTGGGAGGAAACTGGAGCACCCGGAGGAAACCCACGCAGACACGGGGAGAATGTGCAAACACCACACAGACAGTCGCCCGAGGCTGGACTTGAATCCGGGTCCCTGGTGCTGTGAGGCAGCAGTGCTAACCACTGAGCTACCGTGCCGCCCCACATACGCTGCCCCAGTTCCCTCTGTTCCTGCATCCCCTTTAGAATTGTAACCATATCACCCCCAACACCATAAGTTCTCATTTTCTATCAAAACCTTTTCTATGTCACCTTATTGAAGGCCTTTCGGAAGTCTAAATAACTACATCTACTGGTTCCTCTTCATTCATCCTGCATGTTACACCCGTCAAGAGTTCTAATAAATTTGTCAAACATACTTTTGCTTTCACCGAATGATGTTGACTCAGCCTGATTGTATTACGATTTTTTAAAAAATATCCCGCTGCGACCTCCTTAATAATATATTATAGCATTTTCTAAAATCAGATGTTAAACTAACTGACTGATAGTTTCTGGCTTTCTGTCTCCTTCCTTTCTTGAATAACAGTGTTACTTTTTCAGTTTTGTAGACACTGGGACCTTTATGGAGTCTGGGGAATTTTGGAAGCTATACCTAATATATTTGTAGCTCTATAGACTCTTAGCACCCAAGGTGCAGGCTATCAGGTTCAGCAGAATTGTCAACCTTTAGTCCCTTGTGTCTTCCTTTTATACATTTTGTCTGGTGATTGTGATCATTTTAAATTTCTCTGTCCTTTTGCCTCATGCTTTTCTACGATTTTTAAGATGTTCATTATGTCTTCTACAATGAAAACAGATAAAAGGAACTTATTCAAACTTCTGCCATTTTCTCGCATCCCATTACTAGTTTCCAGTCACTCACTTTCTCTGCTCTGTTTCTTTGTATGTTCTTGTAGAAACATGTATTATTTGCTCTAGGAATGTGTCTTTAGTGTTTGGAATGAGGACTAGGTGGATCTCATTGACTATGAGATCCCTGATTGTCCGATGTTAACAACCCCAGTCAAGGATCTCACAGTCAGTGGATCCAACTGGCCCTCATTACAAATACTACAGTGTCAGTACAAGGAATGCCATGTCTTATTATCACAATTTACTGACTAACCAAGTTACCTAAAATATTACAATTGATGCAATTGATGAAATACTTCAAAGCTCCTTTCTGTCTCAGCCTCCATAGTTCAGTGATTAAAGCACTGATTTTGTAAACCAGGATCATGAGTTCAAGTCTCACTGTGAGTCTTTGAAGTGTTTCATATACAGGGCCTTCTTGTGTGTAGTGGTAGTGTATCTACTCTGGACCGAGAGGCCCAGGTTCAGGTCCTACTTGTCCCACCTGCTCCATAGCTGTGTAATAGCATCTCTGAACAGGTTGATGGGAAAATAGGCTAAGTAAAAAAATTCAGAGCTCTTTTCAAGTATTAAATAATAGCAAATTCCACACATGTGTAAAGAGATTACACATTTTCCCTACTGTACTGCTTCCAGGTAAAAGATCATTCACACTGGTATTCTAGTTAACAAATTACAGGTACCCCTAGCAATGAGGGTGTTTGTCACAAACTTAAACTGAAAAAAACAACTTATTATTACAGTTGGGTCAAATGGTGCATACAAACCTGACCAACTTTTAGAAAGAAATCAACCCATTAAACACCTTCAGTTATCAAATTCCAGATTTAAGCATTCAGTTTCACTGCTGTCAATTTCTGATTGCTATCTTCATGCAAACTTACTTACAAATGGAGTTGAACAGAAACAGAAATGCAAGTGATTGGTATTGAATCCTCGCCCAATGAGAGCACATTCATAATCTCCCAACATATCCCTGTCCCAACTACAACAAAGGAGAAGTTCAGTTCTCACTTGTAGCTGTAATTGAATTACCTCCGTTTTGTATTCACATAAGTGAAAAACCACATCACAATTAAGAGCTACCATGTACAAACCAATGTTTCACAGTATCCAGCTACAGGATGTTACCCAACAAGAAATATCAGAATGGATATTGTCCCACAACCAACACTGACTGTTAGGGAGGGTCTAGGCCCGAAACGTCAGCCTTCCTGCTCCTCTGATGCTGCTTGGCCTGCTGTGTTCATCCAGCTCTACACCTTGTTATTGCTATTAGGGAGGCCAGTACAGTGGAAGCAGACATTAAAAACAAATACATGGCAAATATTAAATAATATTCAGGCAGCAACAGAATTCCAACATTTCTACAAAGCTTCATTCATTTAGCAGTAAAAGGCAGGCAGTACAGAGGACTTATATGACTGACAGATAAGCAGAGTGAAACCAATAAGAGTGTCCTTTGGAGCAGAGAAGGTTTGGAAATGGTTGAATTCAAGAGGACTGTGTTAAGTTTACGTGTGCCTCAGTCCACACAGCTGACTTGGATCAACTTGAGGGTGGTTTCAAAAACAAAATTTTACAAACTTACTTTTGGTGAACAAACCAGGATTATCCAAGAATGCTGCTATGAATCACTGGTAGCTTGAAGGATTTATTAAACAAGTTAGGTGTCTGAAGTGCACAGGCCAGAGACCAGGTAATGCCCTATGATTCTGGGTTCAAATCCTACCATGGCAGATGGTGGAATTTGCAGTCAATAAAAGTCTGGTATTAAGAATCTAATGATGACCATGAAATGTTGTCAATTGTCAGAAAACCATAATTTGGTTCACTAATGTCCTCTGAGGAAGGAGATCTGCCATCTTTTCATGTTCTCGCTGATATGTGACTCCAGAACATGGCAATGTGGTTGACTTACACATACAAAAACAGTAGCTGCTGGAAAAGCTCATCAGGTCTGGTAACATCTGTGAAGAAAAATCAGAGTTAACATTTTGGGGCCGGTGACCAGTTGAATCATAACTACCTGTGGTCAATTAGGGATGGCAATAAGTGCTTAGCCAGTGACATCTACATCCCGTGAATGAATTTTAAAAAAATAAAAGTTTTGATGCAACATCCATGCAATTATAAATATTGTGGAATAATAGAAAGGAAGATATCAGATGCCAAAAAAGGTATTACTGCACCTTGGAATATTCAATATGATAAGGACAATGTATGCTTTGCAAAACATTGATCACTAAAATGACTTGAATGATTACATTTCATTTTTTTATTTGAGTGCTTTAGTTTATTTCTGCCAAACCTCTGACAGTACATTAAACATTTAAATTTGTTTTGCGTGGAGCTCTTGTGTGATATGCCGTAAGCCCAGTCATATATCTATTCTGACAAGCAGTGTTGCAGTGGTTCAGCTTATCAGTAAAACAAGATGCTGACAATTGAAAGCTTTTTAAATAAAACCTAAAGTCCTACAGCGTTGCATTGTTTCAATGTTATCATTCACATCATTGAAAACAACAAAAGCCATCTGTCAGAAGCTCAGACTTGATTGTTATTTGAATGGCTTGAGTTACTGAATGTACTTGTTTTGCATCACCAGGCACCATTGAGCAATTCAGATTGAGGGCAATGGTTGCCATGATACTCAGAGCTAGTCTCATGAAGACCAGAGCTTACTCGAATTTGGCCTTTTCTTTGTTTTTGTATTTTTAAAAAAAACAACAATAATTTGCATTTTGATAGCATCTTGACAGCAAGGGGGATAATATTAAATTTAAGGTGTCACTTGACTGAGAGAAAATAGCCAACAAAAACGATAAAGGGAGTGCATGAAAGGTGTAAGTAAGGATAAGCCAACAGAGTTTCAGATGGCCTGAGGTCACAGAGATCAGAATGCGGGGGATCATTCAGGAGCGCATTGGAATAGTCATATCCAGAGGTAACAAACACATGAACCAGTGTCAAAACATTAACTCTGATTTCTCTTCACAGATGCTGCTAGACCAGCTGAGCTTTCCCATCAACTTCTGTTTTTGTTTCTGACTTACAGCATCTGCAGCTCTTTCGGTTTTTAGATGCATCGGTGTTTCAGCAGCTGAGGCAGTGCCAAAGGTTTAACAGAGCTGAATGTGCAGCCTTAATAATTGCATTAATTACAGAATGATTACAACAGAAAAACAGGCAATTTTGCACACTTTGTTCTGGAGGAACTCAGCTAGTTCCATTCCACTGCCCTTTCTCCATAGCTCAAGACCTATTTCCTCTTTAGGTGCTTTTCCAACTATTACAGAAAGCCACAGTTGAAACTGCCTCCACAACACTCCCAGGTCATGTATTTCTGACCCTCAACGTTGGTGGTGTAAAAGAATTTCTCCTAGTCAGACATTAACCTACTTATAAAAACCGAAAGAACTGCAGATGCCGTAAATCAGAGACAATAATAGAAATTGCTGGAAAAGCTTAGCAGCTCTGGCAGCTTCTGTGGAGAGAGATCAGAGTTAATATTTCAGGTTGAGTGACCCTTCCTCAGAACTGAAGAGGAAGCCGCTGGAGCCCGCAAACTGAAAATTGTGAAACTGGCATAAAGCATCAGAGGAATCGTGAATGTACGTGGGCAGGGACTGGGCCAGAAGAGAAAAGATCAAGTCAAGGTAGGAAGGGATGGGAACTGTGGGGCAGGAGCAGGCAGAAAAAATGGGCCTGCCTAGGCAGTTCTGTTTGTGGATTTTAGGAAGGAGGTAGAAGCGAGCTGTGTGGGGCTAGGGGATGATCAGTTTGGAGGCAATGGGGGAGATCACCAGCTGAAACAGTGGTAGTAGACAAAATGGCCTGATGTTCCATCGTGGGGTCATGGTCCGGGACAGGCAGAAGAAGGTATAAAGATCATAAGACATTGGAGCAGAAATTAGGCCATTCAACCCATCGAATCTGCAGTGCCATTCAATCATGGCTGATAAGTTTCTCAATCCTGTTCTCCCACTTTTTCCCCACAACCCTTGATCCTCTTGACAATCAAGAACCTATCTATCCCCGTCTTAAATATAATCAATGATCTGGGAGCTGGCGCTCAGCCTCTGCAGTGTAGAGGTCAGTGAAGTTTTGAGGTAAGGTCACTCAACCCGAAACAGTGACTCTTATTTCTCTCCACAAATGCTGTCAGACCCGCTGAGATTTTCCAGCAATTTCTATTTTTATCATTAACCTACTAATGGTAGGCAGAAAACATTCACAGGTGCTTAGTTGCAAGAATGCTATCTACCTTATAGAGTAAGAAGGTTCCACTGACTTCAAACTAGGGGATTATCAGATAGTGGTGATTTAACAAGCAGAGTAAGTAGCCAATCACACTGAAGTATTATCATAGGAAACCTGAAAGTAAAGACCCCAGAATTCCTTCACTTTTAGCTTTACATTAAATAGTAAAATAATGACTGAGACAAAGACATAGGATTAAGTTAGGAGAAAAGTATTATAAACAAAGATTTTAAATTGTTCATTTTAAAAATAAGTGACAATTGTTTCCAAAATGGAGAAATTTGACATTCAACAAATATAAAATTACTGGTTAAGGATAAGTGAGGCAGTTTACCAGTAATTGTAGATTTGTATGCTTTTAAACTAAATTTATACCTCATTCAACAACGTGTAGAACTTTCTGAAGGGCCTTTGTAGTGAGACTAAGTGAGGAAATAATTAATTGAATAATTGGTTTTCAATTAATCTTTGGTGTTGATCTCAACAGCATATTCTCTGGAGAAATAGAGATTCATAATATCAACCTTTGTAAAGACTGAGATGTGAGGAGGGCACTATTTTTTGCTTGTCCCCTACTCCACAGGCCACAATGTGAATACAAATGGTTTACCTGGTTCCTAATATGGCTAATGATATGCTTCCTCTACATTAGAATGAAAATAAAAGATCCATTAACAGGATTTCTTTAATAAGTACAACATTATTGCTTTATTATAAAACAAAACTTATTAAAGTTTTACATAAGTTTATAATAATTATTATTAACAAAAATGCAAAACTAGTTAACATAGTTCATTCGAATTGTGAAAATATAAATGTTTACCCTTCTAAACAACCCAAAAATACATATGCATGTGCAAAGGGCAAGGAAGGGAAATGAATTATTTCTGCAGAGATCCATATTGGGGAAAAAGAGGTTTGGCCAATAATTCTTTGTTCTTAAAAATAAAATGCATGAGGTTTCAAAGGATATATCCTCTCACAGAGTCTAGAACCTCAGGGCATCATCTCAGAATATTTAAGACTGAGATAAGGAGGAATTTCTTCTCTCACAGGGTGGTGAGTCTTAGGACCTGTCTACCACAGGGACCTGTGGGGTTTGTGTCCTTGTGTGTAAAGCTGAAATAGACAGAGTCTTGGTCAGTAGAGGAATAAAGGATAACAAGGAAAAGGCAGGAAAGTGGATGTGAGGAATGTCAGATCGGCCATAATCCTACCAAATGGTGGCACAGGCTCAGTAGCTGAACTGCCCACTCCTGTTCCTATTTCTTACGGTATTATGTGCAGGTGGGTTTCATTCTGATATGTATCGAGTATGTATAGAGAGGTGTCAGTCTTGCAATCATCAGGACAACATGCAAGAGTATCAAGTTTAAAGGTAAACCAACATTTCCACTGTATGAGAGGACAGTGCTGATTGCTTGGAAAGTGGAGTTTGATTAATAGAGGCCTTGCCATGGGGAATATGCCTATTAAAGATAATCGACATTTCACAGCCAGGCCTTGTTTATAAAGGCAAGATCCAAACTCTGATTGGCCAGGGCATTGCCCCAGGAAATGGTAAATGTCAGTTACTATTTGCTGAGTTGAAGCAGGCGCAGTGTGTGTGCACGTTCTCTCTGGCTGCAATGAACACTAGGCTTGTGTATTCATATATGTAGTGTCCAGTACACACAAGTGCACTATATTGCAAGCCCAATTTACAATGCTAAATGCTAAAATCTTCTCAACATAGTTGCTCACATATTCAGGATTATTCAGCAAATATTGTCAAATTGCAGAATAACATCCAAGGATGAACATTGTGTCATATGTTTTACAAGCACAGGCTGTTTGGTTATGGTCAATCCCTTGCTTATTGTGAAAAGACAAAGGGATAGGTCATTTGATATGATCTGCCAGTTTTTGGGATAAACAGCCTACACACCTGACACTATGCTGGCAGTTAAAGACAAGAGTTGTTTGTTACATCAGAATGTCACCTTCTAGCTAAAAAGGTGTTCTATCACAAAAATGAGTTTAGTGCTCTATAAAGTTCGGTACCAATAGTTAGAAACCTCACTGCTTTTTCATTATTTTCATTTTCTTTCTTTTATCAATTTTAGTTTGGAGCTGAAGATAATTTATCAACATTATGAAATGGTTTGTGGTAAAAGGAAAAGAACAGTTTTGCTTGTTTGTGTCACCAGGCCTGGAGCCTAATTGCAGGTTCAGTCTTGTCTTACAGACCCAGCGATCCCAGGAAGAACATTGTGTTTAAAGATAGCAGAAGCTGGCTTTTAGCAAAATTAGTGCCTCGGAATTGGTTCCTGAAAGTCTGGAAGAAACTTTCTGTTCAAGAAGATGGCAGATGTTGAGAAAAGGCACGGTCTGTCTACTAGGGTGGGATGCAAAAAATGCAAACAAGCAGTGTATTCAATAAATATTAAGTCTTTTGTTTGAGTTACAAAACTGAGATCTAGAATTAATTATTCACAAAGCCTGGGATTGGTTATTCAAAAGTCTGGTTACTTAATGTTGGCTTAGCATGCTTGACAATATTTCCTTCATTCAATTTCCCAAAATTTTCCCTGTCCTTTAAAGAAGGATATCTGCTGTCCTTGCCTAGGCTGGCACATCAGTGACTCCAGACCCACAGAAATATGGTTGATTCTTAACTGCCCTCTGGGTAAATAGGGATGCACAGTAAATGCTGGCCTAGGCAGTGATGCCCACATCCTGTGAATGAAGAATAGAAATGAATTAAATTCTGGGACCTAGCTGTTGCCTTTCATCCTGCAAAAAAAAATCATATTGGCCTGGATCTTCCAATAGTCAGGCAGATGTATTTCCAATGTAGATGTGAGTTACACAGGGGACCCTGCAGAATCCCCTTTGTATGAGGCTCCAAAGGAATTGTCCAGAAAATTAAAGATTCCATTCAGCAGTTCCTCTACGCCTGAAACCATTTGAAAGTGTCCTTTTAAATTGGAGAATTTGGAGGGTTCAAAGAAAATAAGTAGTTATTTGGGAAAGGTTAGGTTCTTAAACACATGGTCTAACTGTGGAGTAACTATCAACTGAACATATACTTATCTCATATACCCCAAACTACACCTCCTTCATATTATTTACAGTCCTCAGGCTTTGACTTGACACAATTTTGAGCTCAGACACCATCCTCTCCATTGTTCCCCCCACCTTCTGAAATACTACCCTCTTTTCCCATTCCACACCTGACCTGTTTCACCCCACCAGGCCAGGCCAAACCCGACCACCCCACTGGACCAGACCTAAACCATTCCTCCGCCACTGGCCTCAACCTCCCCCCACATCCCCTGACTGACTGGGCACACAATTGCAGGTTTCCACTCTGCTATTGTGAAACTGGGGTGTGATAACTTGCAGCACATCACACAATTCTGTGTCATGCTTCCTGGCAGCTGCCCTGTTCCTGCAAGATGTGGCCCATCAAATCAGGCCACATCTGTAATAAGTGGGACTATCAGAATTGACCATCTGAAGTAAATCACTTGACTTTTTAAAATGAGCCTTTGCTCCATGCTGCAAAATACTCAAAACATCTGAAAGGAGTTTTCAATATATATGCAGAATGAAAACTGATGTATTCCAATTTCTCACTAAAAGCCTCCTATCACATTACTTTTAATGTGAAGATTTATATTTCCTGATCATTATTAGAACAAATAATTAACAGTGACAATATCTGAAGTTAGTGAACGATCAAGAAACAACAAAAGATTCCTTGCAAGTCAAAAGCACAACTGCAAAAAACAGCAGCTCAGGCTGAAATACAGTTGGTGACTCCCTTCTAGGGAAGGAACATTGCCTCTTTTCAGAGTCTATCAATGGCAGATTGGTAAGTGCAAAAAATTAACTCTTTGGAAAATGCATTGACATCGTAGAAAGACATACACAGCCAGTGCTGCCTAATTCATTCACATCCTCCTGACTTCTCCTTCTACTGCTGTTGATTTTCCATCAGGAATACAAATGTACAAACAGATGAGTTAGAGCAGGATTAGGCTGCTTGTCCCCTTGAGCTTCCTCTGCCATTCAATTAGATCAAGGCGATCTGGTTATTCTATATTCCAGCCTAATACAGATAATGGTTCACTCCTTTGCTTATCAAGAATCTATCTACTCTGACTTAAAAATACTCAAGGAAGTTGCTTTCATTACCTGTGAAGAGAGTGCTGGCTCTGGAAAACACGGCATTAGTCAACAATTAATGCGCTCGTGGCCTGTAAATGGGCTGACACTATGCATGTTCCTATGGCAACCTGACAAGAGCAGGAGACCGTCCCTTCAACTGGCAGTTTTGTGAATGTTAACCATTTTTCTTCATTCTGCTCCTGTTTTAGTGTACAGAGTTAATTGCCCATTAGTAACATGGATTGCAGAGGTCAGCAATCAAGAACATTTCAGACTTATTTTCTTTGTCTCTCCCAATATCTAACAATGTAATCTTCTTCATCTTCAATTCTCACTTCGGAGATGGGTCTGATCCATAGCACCTGATCTCCATCACAGGTAGGGCAAGGAGGCAGGTCCCAAACCCACTCAGTCCAGAACAGGAACTGAATTCTAAGCTGCTGGCACCAACATGTTCCATAAAAACCATCCAGGTAAATCCCCACAGCAGACCAAATTACTGTCGCAACATATGCATTCAAATGCCTGAAGCTAAGGGTGGTGATAGTAGAGGCTCCAATTTCTTTCCATAATAGGGATGACTAGGAATCACTCCTGTTCTTATCGCCTGCCTTTCACTTTGGAAGAATTGCTTGTTAATATTCAACCTGTTTGACCTTTTCTTGAACACACCTTCCATTGCCAACAGGTTGTGGAGTGGGGCTTGAACCCAGAACTTGATGCCTCAGCAGCGTAAATGTACTTTTGAAAATGTAAAATATAAGCTTTAATTTTTGTTTCCTACTTTACTCTTCTTTTTTCTCTCTCTCTTTGCAACAAGACTTCATTTAATTCTATGCATTGACAATGTTATTGACAGGATTACATATGAGTGTCAGAAAACAACATGATCTGATTTAGTAATGATGCCTGGCTGATCAGAGACAATCTTGTTGAAATTTACATAGAGAATGATCATTTATGCAAGACCATAGAAGTTCATTTATATTGTGAACACTTGTCACTGCCTCAAGAGAAAGGCCATAGAGCAAAAATCAGAGGAGATACTAGAAAAGAAAAGTTGAAGGAAGATCCCTTTTTTTGGCATACATTTTGAATAAGTGCTGGTGATTATAGTTCAAATAAATGGTGTCTTCCCTACTCTGGATCAGGAAATAGTCATTTTCAAATAATTTAGATGAAATTTGTAAATATAAATTCATCT
>JAHRHZ010000263.1:30759709-30849965 GCA_024137785.1 Ginglymostoma cirratum | reverse complement strand
TAGCACTTCCTGCGGTTACAAGGAAAAGTGCCGGGTGTGGTGGGGCTGGAGGGGAGTGTATAAGGCAGTGTGACAAATTGTACCAGAAGTAATTTCACAAAATTAACAAAAGCAAAATTCTGTGTATGCTGGAAATTGGAAATTAAAACAGAAAATGCCAAAACTCTCAGGAAGAGAGGCAACAACATTCTGATAGAATTCCAATGATTGGAACAGTTAAATTCTGGTAATGCTGCAAAATGGTGGTATTGGATTTTGCTTCTTATATTCAGCACATAGTAATAAATTCACTGACTGTCCACTGAAGTGATTTTTCATGTTCCTATATCCAATAGCATTGAGGCAGGTAGCACAGGACTTTAATGCTGCCTCTTCATTGACCTGATGTTGGTAATGTTGGTCTAAATGGGGCCCAGAGTTCTGAATGCTCAGCAAGGGGCTAAATAGTTAATGTAGTTATCACATGTGAAAACAGCTTGCTTGTATTAAAGATAGTCTGTCCCTCTTAAAGTAGAACTGCACTTATCAGAAGACAGCTGTTATAGACTGCCTGTATTGACACTGTCTAGAAATGTGAGCTGCTCATGTAGATACCCAGAGAAGAAAGAGAGTTCCTGGGCTCACAGATCCCTGAAACTTTAAAAGTGTTGGTTGACTGGAAGAGAGAAGGCATGGTTTCACGGTGTGGAAGGAGATACGAAGGACAGCTGGGCAGGCATCCCTCAAGGAAAACCTTCAAAGAAATAGGAGCAGATGTCCATGGAGACATTCACATAAGGCTCAATGTCAGCACAAGACACTCCCTACCCAGTGCTCTCGCAAACATACCTTCATCACTCACCCATCTGGAGTTCCTAGAGCTCAGAATTCATGTCCAACATGCCGATATTCCATCTCACCTTCATTCCCTTGTCCCGTTGCTTTCTGATGCCTCTCACTATTCAAGAGTAGGACCTGACTCAAATTTCAGTCAGACGCAATGCTAGAGGTAGCTGAATTAATCAAAAGTAACTTAAATAATAAGAGTAATTTAACATTCAATGCAGCCTAGCCCACATTCTATGCTGGACGACAGTGTGACAATGCATGTTAGAGGCAGGCACATCACTCATACAATGTGCTTTATAATCATTAACATTCTTTCATTTTGTTTGGAGAACAGTTGCCTACAAGTGCTGGGAGCAGAGCACAATTGGTGGGGGATCAGAACGTCAGCATCTGCTGTGCTCAATGAATGGGTTGATTCTTTGCATCATAGCATCAACTATTACAGAAATAATGGCATCTGAAATCACAAAGAATGTTTAGATTGATGGCTTATTCTGCATTCTGCAATAACGTGAAAGCTGCTGCTGGCCTGACCGTTCAGCTCTTGCTTTCGACCTCCCATCAATCTCCCCAAACTTCCCTAAACACAACCTTCTCCTTTTAACTGATATTTCGCACCTCATATTTCGCTTGGGAACCCGGCAGCCCAATGGTATCAATGTGGACTTCACAAGCTTCAAGATCTCCCCGCCCCCGACCGCATCCCAAAACCAGCCCAGCTCGTCCCCGTCTCCCTAACCTGTCCATCCTTTCTCCCACCTATCCACTCCTCCCACCTCAACGCCCACCCCCACCTCCTACATACCAGCCTCATCCCCGCCTCCTTGATCTGTCCGTCTTCCCTGGACTGACCAATCCCCACCCTAACTCCCCACCTACGCTCACCTTTACTGGCTCCATCCCTGCCTCCTTGACCTGTCCGTCTCCTCTCCACCTATCTGCTCCTTTATCCATCTTCCGTCCGCCTCTCCCTCTCTCCCTATTTATTTCAGAATCCCCTTCCCCTCTCCCATTTCTGAAGAAGGGTCCAGACCCGAAACGTCAGCTTTCCTGCTCCTCTGATGCTGCTTGGCCTGCTGTGTTCATCAAGCTCTACACCTTGTTATCTCTTCTCCCTTTTAACTTTCAGCTTTCAGACTCCCAGGAACTGCTGTCCCTTCAGCCACAGAAATCCCAAGGACCCGCAAAGGTGGAGGCTGGATCACCTCCACCTTGTTGTAGGAACTTCTGCCATGAAGGAAAAATTCAGTTGATTGTGTTAATCACACCAGTGGTTGTCAGGTTCCATTCGAACAATAACACTTACCACCTGCGATGTTGTCCAAACCATTTCAATTATAGTCATATTATGGTTAATGTTCATAGCACTGCTCACAGAGAGCCAGTGGTGAGGTGTTATAAGAGATCTGTAAAATATAGCAAACATCCCATTGCTCTCCTGCTGCAGATAGAATAACTTTGCATGTTCCATTAGGACTAAAAACTTGGATTGCAAGACAGTACTGGGGAAATTAGAATGCCTAGCATGAATAAAATTCCTTTTTCTGGGAACTTAAGCTGTAGTATTGAGATATCCATGTGTAGCTCTGGGACCTGAAGTACAATGAAGAGAACTTTTGAGACAGAGTTATATTTTAGTATAATATAGCCAGATAGTCAATCAATATAATGTAAGTAGGTATAATAACACACCAGTAAAGCCAAATGTGAAATGAAGAAAATAAACTTTTTTATGATTTTTTTTATTTCCATTCATAGAACCTGTTAAAGATTTTTAAAAACAGAAGATGTCCATTTGACCAATCATCTGAGCACAGTGGATCTTACAGAATTGTAGAAGAAGGCCATTCTGCCCGCTATATTAACACCAGCTCCCTGCAAGAATACTTCAGTCTGTCCCACTCTCCTGCTTTTCCCTACCACCCTGGAAATATCTTATTTTCAGGTAATTAACCAACTCTCTTCTGAAAGCTGTGATTGAATCTGCCTCCATCATACTCACAGGAATTACGTTCCAGAACTAACCACTCGGTGCACCAATTAGCATAAATTGGTCTTCTCCGTTTCTGAATCATCCCAACGAAGGAAACTGCTTCTAGATATTCTTTATAGACCCCTCATGCTTTTGGGTACTATCCAATCCATCCATGTAGTAGAAGCCCCTTGTCCCTGGAACTATTCTTATAATTCTGTTCTGAACCTTCTTGGAAACTTGTACAGCATTCTAAAACCCACAGCATCCAAATGGGATGTAATACTCTAAGTGAGACTGGGCCAATGTATTATCGTAACATCATAAATGTTCATGATAAACCCTGACTTTTTTACTGTTTGCTTCTGTTTATAATACCCATGATTTCCCATTACTTTGTAACCACTTTCTCCATCAGTTGCCACCTTCAATGAATTGTGCAGTAGACTCCCAGGTCTCTCCATCTTCCTGCACCCAGTTTAAAATTGGGCAGTGTAGTTTCCATTGGTATTCATTCCGATGATCAAAGCATACCTCTTCAAGCGTTTTTACATCAAATTTAATCTGCTCTTCCTGCTTCCATTACAATTGCAGACAGTGTGTCCAGACCTTAACTACCTGCTGTGTGAAAATGCTTTTTTGTTTTGTATCACATTTGCTTCTTTTGCAAAATACATGCCCTCCTATTCTTGAATATTTTCTCCTTAACGACTCTGTCCAGTCCATCAATGATGAGTTATAGTGTGCACAATTGTAGACAAAAATCCAATTGAGGTCTAACTAATGTCTTATGCAAGTTCAACATTGAATCCTTGCAATTATAGTATATGACGTTATTTGCGCTCCCTTTTTATTCCATAGGCTTTAACTTTCTTGGTTCACCTGTTACACAGCTCTGAAAGAGCCTTATGGAAGTCAATACAGTACACTACAGTAACTGCATCATCATTATCACCTCTCGCTTTTACATCACCAATTAGTTAAACACATTAGCTAACAAATCCATACTGGCTTAATTAACCCGCATGGAACCAAAAGACTGTTATTTCTCTTTGGATTGACTCTAACCAGAAATCAGCTGTGTGATATTTTTGATGAGTTTCATGGAGGGTTTCTCTCTGGAAGAGCTTGTGATTTTTTTTTCTCGCGCTATCTTGCCAAACTTGCTCATTACCTACCCCTGGGACTGTCCAGCTTCTCACTTCCTCCCTCTTGCCACAGATAGAAGTATTGTTGCTGTCAGGTTCTCCTGTGATTCCTAGCATTGATGCTAAAATTAAAGCTCTGCCATGCTCCTGGTCAAGCGCTGGCTGTCTGTAGCTGCTCTGCACAGTTCCTGGCCTGGACAGGTCAGACAGAGGAAAATTGGTACTCAACTTTGATAACAGGGTCAGGAGAGCATGGTGGATGGTCACAGCCCATGGAGTGTGACCTGAGATTTTGACGTTGGGTGTCCAAGATGGAGGGTAGGAGGAGCGAGTGATGAGCTACAGTCACCAGGTTATTATCTGACTTTCGTGTTAGGGACTGTCTCTGCCTAGTTCCTACTCATTGTGTGGGAGAATCGGAAACTGCATATCAATGAGATGAGATGACTTACTAATGAGGATACATGGAAGTAGTCCTCGCACTCAAAAGAGAGAATCTCACCTCGCTATTCAAGATTTGGTTGAGAAAAAGAGACTTTTACTATTGACATCAGGATATACTGCTGATATCCTGTGATTCTCTTAACTTTCTCACTATTGACCTTGTTGTTGAGTAGCTGGGAAGATTTCAAACTTTTAATACATTGTTTAACAGCTTCTCATCATTGAAGGTAAACTGACTTTCATTGGATATAGATACTATTGGTAAGTCCAACTCATGTTGTCCATTCCTAAGTGCCCTTTTCAATGTGAGCCACCTCCTTGAGCTGCTGCCATCCGTGCAGTGCATGTATACTCATAGTCCTGCTAGGGAGCCAATTCCAGGATTTGATTGAAGTATAGTGAAGGAATGCTAATGTCGGGGTGGATTTTCCTTTC
Organism: Ginglymostoma cirratum; assembly: GCA_024137785.1. NCBI lineage: Eukaryota > Metazoa > Chordata > Chondrichthyes > Orectolobiformes > Ginglymostomatidae > Ginglymostoma > Ginglymostoma cirratum. The sequence goes on along the minus strand of JAHRHZ010000263.1, from coordinate 30,845,138 downwards.
TGTCTAGGTCACATTGTCAGTGTATGTCTGACAATGTGCAAAAAACTTCAGAGGAAGAGCGTGCACAAGCACACTCAAAGGTTCCATGTTACATTTTGAAGCTTCCAAACCTGCATCGATTACTGAGATTTAAAGGGCTACCTGTCCAATTAATATACAATGGTAAACTTTGTCTCAATCCCACACATATATGAATTTGAGTCGAAGATTTAGGTAGCCCATTTTGAAAAAAAAGGTTAAAAGTTATTTAAACAGCAGGAACTGTGCATGAAAAGTGAAAATATCAGGGGCTTTGTAATATTTTATTACGATTATTTTTGACCTTAAAACTCCTTCAGATCTTACAGAGCTGCTGCACTATGTAAGGCAGCATGGTTGAGGTGAATTTGTAATGCATTACTTTTAATAGTTTGTTTCAAATACATGTTGAGAAAATGTTCGAAGCGAAAGATTCAGAGAGATAGATAAAGCTCTGATGCCTGTAGTTAATATGTTACTGAATTACGAAGCTGGACCTTGACTGTAAGATAGTCTCACTTTGCAAAGGACATTACAGAATCCTCTGGACCACGGACGCCCTCATGTGCAATGTCTTCTTCTGCACTATCGTAGTTTCAATGGTTGACATAATAGCACAATGCAGACCACGCAGGCATGGGGAGGATGTGCAAACTCCACACAGACTGAGGGTGGAATTGAACCCAGGTCCCTGGTGCTGTGAGGCAGCAGTACTAATCACTGAGCCACCCCAAAGCATTGTGGTCCAGGAAGCCATTCAAGTGAGGGGAACGCAAAGAAAAGTGATAGTGGTAGGAGATTCTATAAATAGGCGGACAGATTGTGTCCTTTGTAAACAGGATTGAGAGTCCTGCATGTTGTTTGAGTTTGAGTATGATTTATTGTTGTCACGTGCACCCAGATACAGTGAGAAGTATTGTTTTGCGTGCTATACGGGCAGATCGTACCATACAAAGTGCATCAGGGTAGCAGAACAGCATGCAGAACACAATGTTAAGCCACAGAGAAGGTGCAGAGAGACAGTGAGATCAACATTAACATCTGAGAGTTTGGTTGAAAGTCTTATAACAGCAGGGAAGAAGCTGTTCTTGACTCTGTTCATATGTGTGTTCAAGCTTTTAAATCTTCTTCCTGATGGTTGCCTACCTGGTGCTAAGGTTGAGGTCATCTTGAGACAGCTTGAAAGGATACTGGAGATGGAGGGGGATGACCCAATTGTGGTGGTCACAAAAACATAGGCAAGGGTAGGCAAGAGATCTTGTTTTGGGAATATCAAGAATTAGGAACAAAATTTGAAAAAAAACCTTGAAGGTTATAATCTCTGAATTATTACCAGAGATATGTGCAAATTGTCAAAGAGATACCAAGATTAGAGAAGTAAACACATGGCTAAAGGTGTGGTGTGGTAAAGAGGGATTCCATTTTGTGGAGCACTGGCTTCAGTATCGAGGCAGGGGGAAAGTGTACCAACAGGACAGGCTCCATCTGAACTGATGTGGGAAGTGGACCCTACAGGAAAGGCTAAAAAGGTTGTCGCGAGGACTTCAAACGAGTTAACTATAATGTTGTGGGTATTACAGAGTCAAGGGATCAGGCCTGGCAACTAAACATCCAAGGATACACATCCTATCGAAATGATAGGTAGATGGGCAGAGGACAAATAATTTTTACCCAGCGGGTGGAGGGAATCTGGAACGCACTGCCGGGGAGGGTAGTTTCGGCACGTAGCCACACAACCTTTAAGAAGCACTTGGATGAGCACTTGAAATGTCATTCAAGGCTATGGGCTTAGTGCCAAAATGAGGGACTAGTGTAGATTTAGAATAGTTTTTTGTCAGTGCAGACTCCATGAACTGAAGGCCCTCTTCTGTATTCTATGATCCCATAAACTTTAGCATTAGAAAATCTGGAACTGAAATAAAATACAATTTTATCATTAATAGGAGTAAAGAGGTGGAGAAAAGATCTGCCAACAAAGACTGAAAATGGCAGATAAAACAAATCTTTTTACATTGGGCATAGAAACAGAAAGTAATGGAGAAACATTACAATCTGGCAGCATCTGAAAAGAGAGACAAACAGGGTTAATATATCGAGTCCAGTGTGTGGTGCGATCTTTTGAAGAAGTCATAAAACATAGAACATAGAACATAGAACAATACAGCGCAGAACAGGCCCTTCGGCCCTCGATGTTGCGCCAACCTGTGAACTAATCTAAGCCCATCCCCCTACACTATCCCATCATCATCCATATGCTTATCCAAGGACTGTTTAAATGCCCCTAATGTGGCTGAGTTAACTACATTGGCAGGCAGGGCATTCCACGCCCTTACCACTCTCTGAGTAAAGAACCTGCCTCTGACATCTGTCTTAAATCTATCACCCCTCAATTTGCGGCTATGCCCCCTCATACTAGCCGACGTCATCATCCTAGGAAAAAGAATCTCGCTGTCCACCCTATCTAATCCTCTGATCATTTTGTAGGTCTCTATTAAATCCCCTCTTAGCCTTCTTCTCTCCAATGAGAACAGACCCAAGTCCCTCAGCCTTTCCTCATAAGACCTTCGCTCCAGACCAGGCAACATCCTGGTAAATCTCCTCTGCACCTTTTCCAATGCTTCCACGTCCTTCCTGTAATGGGGCAACCAGAACTGTACGCAATATTCCAAGTGAGGCCACACTAGCGTTTTGTACAGCTGCAGCATGACGTCACGGCTCCGGAACTCAATCCCTCTACCAATGAAACCCAACACACCGTATGCCTTCTTAACAGCACTATCAACCTGGGTGGCAACTTTCAGGGATCTATGTACCTGGACGCCAAGATCCCTCTGCACATCCACACTACCAAGAAGCTTTCCATTGACCCAGTATTCTGCCTTCCTATTATTCTTCCCAAAGTGCATCACCTCACATTTGTCTGCATTGAACTCCATTTGCCACCTTTCAGCCCAATTCTGCAGTTTATCCAAGTCTCCCTGCAACCTGCAACATTCTTCCACACTGCCCACCACTCCACCGACTTTAGTGTCATCTGCAAACTTACTAACCCATCCACCTATGCCTGCGTCCAAGTCATTTATAAAAATGACAAACAGCAGTGGTCCCAAAACAGATCCTTGTGGCACACCACTAGTAACCGGACTCCAGGCTGAATATTTTCCATCAACCACCACTCTTTGCCTTCTTTCAGAAAGCCAGTTTCTAATCCAAACTGCTAAATCTCGCTCAATCCCATGCCTCCGCATTTTCTCCAATAGCCTACCATGTAGAACCTTATCAAAGGCTTTACTGAACTCATATTGGACTTAAAATATTAACTCACTTTCAGTCTCTACATATGCTGCCAGATGTGCTGAGTTACTCCAGCACTTCCCGTTTTTACTTCAGATATCCAGCATCCACAATATTTTGTCTTTACCCTAATAGATTGGCCCACATTAATATTAATGACACTGGACTGAAATGCTGCAACACCACAAACACCACTAGGTGGAGTGCTAGTATTCATTGGACAGAACTAAGTACATGCGCAAATGAACCACCCATGTTAATTATTTATTAATATCTCAAATCTCTTTCTTTGTTAAGGTTAACGCTGAAATGTTTTATGATGGTATTTATTTTTAATGGTGAACAGGATTTTTGTGTCTCTCTGTCAGTGCTTGATTTCTTAAATATTAATTTTCTCCAGTCTTGCAGTTCTGGTACTGGCTAGCTCAGTTGGCTTGTAGCAGAGTGATACTAGCAGCCTGGGTTCAATTCATGCACCAGCTGAGGTTACTGTGAAGGACTCTCCTTCACAACTTTCCCTCCTCTGATTTACTGCTTAGCATATTCTGGCTAGGTGAGCAGCAAGGCATATTGGAAACCCATCTGCAGCTCTGGGAACGAGGCCTAGACTATGTTAGCTCCCCTCAGCTGGCATTCCACCCGTTTTTCTGGGGCACTGTTGATTCTCCTCCTAGTCCAGCCAGGACTGAAGAAAGAAAATGACTGTGATGGATTCTGTCATTACATATAGAGAGAGAAATTTGTTCACTATGGTTCAGATAGTTATTAAAATCTGCTCTTCAAAGGAGTTAAAGAACAGTTAGGTTAGGAAATCCTGCTACAGGGAAGTAGCAAATGAGTAAAAAAATAAGAATAGACAGACATGAATGTCAATGGCATGTGCCTTTCAGTAATGCATATGTAAATGTGTTTAGTTTTCAATTTTACAAAGTGCTCAAGGGATACAGAAACCAAGAAGCTTCTCTCTCATATCTGGTTGAACCAATCACTCAAGTTCAAGGCATCAATTAAATCTTTTCTGTATCCTTCCTACACAGTTCTCAGGCTTATTTGAAATGAACAGTTGTGAGCAATAGATGGAAGGGGGTGGAATGCTAATACAGAGCTGAGGTGGAGGGGTGGGGGTGTTAACAATGCCTCTTGTTTGAGGATAAAATATAGAACCTTAGGCACCAGATTTTCACCTCTAAATGGAGGTGTGAATTGTCTCATGAAATGCTGAACTTCATATTTTCTTTTTGTTGGAGAAACCACATTTCCTCTGCAGTCTCACCCCAGCCCACTTTCATCTGGCTGTTCTATGGGTCAGGAAGGCCTTGGGTGCAAAATGAACATGACTCTCCTTTTGAGGTTGTGGACCCCATTATGAGGACTACAGAAAAATTGCATTTCCTTCTCCTCACTATTTTTGTGTCCTGGTGTGGCTTTTGGAAGCCCAAGAGAAAGCACATCTTGAAGAGTCCTTCAACACTGGGGGAAGCCTGCTGAGGGGACTATCTGAGAGGCAACTGCAAAATGCTTTCACACCTTCAAATGTCATTATTAATTACTAAATTATAATAAGGATGTGTTTTAGACACAGCAACCTTACATAGGAATCTACCTTGTAAAAGGTGGGTTGACCTTCACATTGGCCACTATCATACAGTTACAGCAAACTTTTTATCAACTGGCACCTCTGGAACCAGGAGTGTGCTGGGTGACCAAATATTCTGGATAATCAAGAGGTGCACATATTCAATGTAAAAACACACACTTATTAATAGAAACATAATACAGGGGATATACACATCACTGTTATACGTAATTACAGCATAAATCACTTAAATAATAACGTAACTTTGCCTTAAATAAAACTTACTAGCCGAAAGCCTTCTCACTCCACCGTCAATTGACTACTCAGCCATCGTGAAGATCATGATAATACAGTAAACTTTGTGGTATTTCAGGCTTTTTGTTTTTGCTGGTTTATTGAGAGTGCTGGTTCATAAGGTGCCAGTTAAAACAAAAAGTTTGCTGTATTGTCATGAAGTACAGTACCATTTCCAAGAAGAAAGTGCCATAACACATTAAAATGTAAAACAGAAGTCCTGTCTGCCACTTGTGTCATGTTTTGAGTTGCGGCTTAAATTTGACAGCTCTGTCTGTTTAAAAAATAACACTTCTGTTGAAATTTGAAAACCAACTCTGCACCTGTTCCTTTCTATTGATTAATACTTAGAAATGGAAGTAAGATACCACGCTGTTCCATTAATTTCAGGTAATGTACATGTTGCGGTAGCTGTAACCATTACAAATATTTGAATTTCAACAGCTGTTAATGACTTCAGCTCAGCATTGATAGAAAGAATTGATGAAGGAATTTTGATGGCTTGGTGGCTGAGTGGTGAGCTCTGCTGCCTCACAATACCAGGGAGTTGGGCTCAATTCCACCCTCAGGTGACTGTCTGCGTGGAGTTTGCACATTGTCTGTGTGGGTTTCCTGCCGCAGTCCAAAGATGTGCAAGCTAGGTGGATTGACCATGCTAATTTTCCCACAGTGTTCAGGGATGTGCAGATTAGGTGGGTTATACAGGGGATGGGTCTGGGTGGGATGTCTAAGGGTCTGTTTCCACACTGTAGGCATTCTGAGTGACTGACCCTTTTAAGAAGTAGTGAAACAGAATATGCATTTTATATTATTTCTTATTTATTTACAAATGCACACTTAAAGTGTTATCCTTTTAACTCTGGAGTAGTTTTTTTCAATATTAGTGATAGTTGGTTTGAATTATATAATTTCAGTAGAGTTTTATTTTAGATTGTTGGCAGTTGAATTTGAGGACTCCATATAGTGGATAGCAATTGACTGATAATAGGGAGCACATGTTCAGCATTAAGGCATCAAGGCTGTTTTTAGGGGGCATAGGGGTAGATAGAGTGAAGGGGTGTTGAGAGTGGCATTTGTGATTTCAGAGAGAATGGGGTGGAATGAGGTTGGGTGAAGTAAGGCAGCATGGGGCGATATGAGAGTGCTGGTGGGGGGAAACGGACAAGATTTTGGGGTCCCTTAAATGTTGTTAGAACCATGGCTGCTTGTTGGAGAATGAGGTGGGCTTTCTAACCTGCTCACCATATTCACACTCTTCACACATTCCATCACAGCTCACAAGCTGAACTCCTAACCTGACCATTGTGTGAAACGACAATGTAATCATTGTAATGGGGTCTGCCTGGTGGACCTCATAGAATATGATTTCCCTGATTGGGGATGTTAATATGGTTCAATGAGGGAGCCCTGGCTGTCAGATAAGAACAGGAGTGTCAGATATCCCGTTCACTCTGAGAGCTGGCTCTAGGGGAGCAGGGTCAGGATCAGGGACTCTCCATGTGTAAATAAAGGGTGACTTGGTGATGGGATACTGGCACCTGTGGAGTTATTTCAAACAATATCCCAGGCACAGTGATACAGGAGTTTGTGTGCACTTCAGAGGGAATATAATTGAATACATCATGTCTTCCTGAGCTTACAGCAAAATCCAGCCTCTGATCTACAAGGCTCAGTTGTATTCTATCAGATCCCATGCTGAATCCCCATGAGATTTATTTTTGTAATTATCATCTTCTTTCCATCAGCAAAGCAACTTAGGGTTGAGATTGAGTTAAATGGTGATCCAAGTAATTGCCCTTGTGTAAATTTGCATTAAAGGCGTTTTCCATCAAAACTACAAAAACAAGGAGGATATAGCACAGGACAGGCATATCTGATGGGGCTATATTGATGTAAAGAGTAAATTACCTGTTTTGTTGCATTATGATTGCTAGATGAGGTAAGCACCAGTAGAGTGCACTGACAACATTATTTCCATAATACCCTTCCTTACTCAGAGCTGAGCAGCAATGTTTTTTTCAGAAGAAATAACAAAGGCATCTTTAATTTTGTTAATTAGCTGATACTGATTTGGCTACACATCCAGAGAAGCATTTTGCAGTTTGTTGAAATGCTGGACAGTGACAGTTGTCATTATTCTGCTGAGACAAAGCAACAAGATGGTGCTGCACTGAGACAGAGTATAAGCAGTACAAAAACAAATTAACTGAGATATCAGCACCATCAGTTTATTTTAAAGAACGTGGTGAGGGTAAAGTAAATAGCTGCTGATGCTGAAAATCCGAAACAAAAACAGAAAGTGCGAGAGAAACTCGGCAGGTCTGGCAGTATTTGTAGAGAGTGAAAAACAGTGTTAATGTTTCGAGTCCAGTGGCCCTTCACTGTTTTGATGCAGGGTCAGAGGACTCAAAATATTAAACTCTGTTTCTGTCTCCACACATGCTGCCAGACGTGTTGTGGAAGTTATATTTTCTTAGATGTTTGATAGCTAGATTATCTTCCATTATAACACCATCGTTGAATTTGGATCCTCCCCCTATACTTATAAGTATCAGCACTATTGATAAAACTGTTTTTGAAAATGAAGACCTTGAATGCATTTAATTCTGTGCAAAGTTTAAGTATAGCATCCCTTATTTTGGTTCAGCACACAATTGCATCCCATTTTCTCATATAAAAGCTGAGCTCAGCTCCCGGGGCAGTTTCATGTATGCACTCTGTTAATTTTGACCCTTTCTGCACATTTTTACACTCTTTGAATCACTTTTCAAGCTTTAATTGTGATTTTATTTTGTATTTGCTTTTGGCTAGTTAAAGGAACCCGTGTGTGTCAGCTGGCTCTCTTCAGTTTATTTGCGCTCTGCCTGTCTCTCTTTTATAAGTTGTCTGTGTGCAAGCTAAAGGATTTTGTTGACATCATTATTCTCTAGTTAATCACAATTTCCTAAAATGGCTACAATGAGTGCTCCAGCATGTAAAATCTTGGCATACAGCAGTTAAAAACAAGTAGCATAGCCAATTGATTTAAAGAAACACTAGCCCTGTAATGCCATGCAATTTTAAGCTTTTCATAAATTCTGGGATTTGCCCATTGGTAATTTTTGGGACAGACACCAATGAGATTGTTGGTGGGAGCATCAGCCTATTTAAATGCATAGGAACACCACCTATAAGTTCCCACCAAGTCACACAATGTCCTGACTCAGAATTATATATAGCTAGGACAATGGAACTCTTCTCCTAAAACACAGATCTATCTATGCCCCAAGAACCGCAGTGCCTCAAGATGCCAGATCAGCACCATTTTCTCAAGGGAGTTTGGGACAGGCAATAAATACTGGACTAGCCAGTGATACTCCCACCCCATGAACAATTATCAGCAATGCAATAGGCTGGGGTTTATGCTTTCCTAACTAAGACACATGCCACCCACAATACAGTAGGCAGATTGAGAAATACTTCATCAGCACCCCCACACCAAATTCATTCAGAAATCTGGCTGCAATGCCTCCTAGGACTTTTTTTTTATATATGGAGGAAGCTGAATAAATAGGATTTTAACATCTTAGGGCCACAACCTAGATCTGAACTCCAAGGTGAGCTCAATCGGGGAAAAAAAATGGTTCTGATTAGTTAATGCTGGAGATTGCATTAGTGCCACACCTGTCTGACGGTATCACATAGTCCATGGCAGAAAATCAGGGAGTCCACCTTTTGATCACGATTTAGCATCTCTAGTTGTTGATAGCCTGAGTAATTATGCCTACTGACCAATGCAACTTGTAACTATTGCCATCATATAACACATTGCATCTTTTTAAGATGAGTGTCTTCTGTTTTTAAAACTCACTCGAGCGTCATCCTCTGATAGAGTTAACTAAACAGACCATGAGACCAGTACACATAAGGAGGTTTCAGGCACTTGTGGTGCATTTGTGACATGTGGTCACTTTTGGGCCAGGAGACCCAGGTTCAAGTCCCACCTGCTACAGCAGCATGATGTAACATCTCTGAACAAAAATGTCCATAAAGAAGCAAAAACAGAAATTTCTCAGCAGGCTTGGCAGCATCCGTGGACTGAAATCAGAGTGAATGTTAGGAACGAATACAAAGTTGCTGGAAAAGCTCAGTAGGTCTGGCAGCATCTGTGAAGGAGAAAACAGAGTTAACATTTCAGGTCCGGGGACTCTTCCTCAGAACCGGATTGGAAATGTTAACTCTGTTTTCTCCTTCACAGATGCTGCCAGATCTGCTGAGCTTTTCCAGCAATTTTGTTTTTGTTCCTGATTTACAGCATCCGCAGTTCTTTTGGTTTTTATCAGAGTGAATGTTGCAGGTTCAGTGACCCTTCCCTCAGGAGTTCTTTCCAACAATTTCTGATTTCCTGCATCCACAATTCTTTTGGTTTTTCTCTATAAAGAGGGATTGGCAACAGCACTCTACCCCAATCACAAGCTGCTCCTTGTAAATTCAGACGTGAAGTGAGTTTTTCACTTTAAGAGTATTAGCACTTTAAGAACGCTCAGAGAGTCAGACGGTAGCTGTAAGTTTTTGAACAGAAAAGCAGTTTACAGAATTTGTGGATAAAAAGAGCAGTAAGAAAGCTTGTGAGCTGGCAAGTGGTCTAGGAAAGACAACATGGGGCTAGAAAAATAAACAAATGGTCATACTTGACAGCAAGAGTTCAATTGAGAAGCAGGGTCTGAGGTGGCATTCCTGATTTGAGGTTTGACTGGGAAACAACTGCTTTGGAGAGGATGCCAGAGGAATAGGGTAAAATCTTTAAATTAATGTTGCACAGGGCTAAGCTGGGAGGATATAGAGGCAAAAAGGAGATTGTCAACACCACAGCGGGCGCCCACCACTCAGCACGGCTGCAAGTAGCAGATTAAAAGACCACTAAATTAATTTATACTGAGCCTGCAGCATCAGGAACAGGTTTAGGTCAATAAAGTGGCAATTCAAAAGATTTAGAAGGTGGGATCTACAAAAAGAAGGAAACTGGAAGAATTTTAAGACTTTCATAACATCAGCAGAAATGTCTTTTAAACAGCGCATTTCGTGGGAAGATTTATTTTGTCACAGTCACAGAACTCTAATTGGAAGCTGAGAACAGGGACATTCTTAAAATATTAGGCCATGAAAGATGGGAAAGAGTCCATAATACTGGAGAAGAAGTAGGAAAACAACACTTGGCTGTAAAAATCAGGAAATCTTTCATTTGCCTGCAGAAGGTAGGGCCACCATCTCAATGGTACAAAAAGCAGGAGCACACCCACAACAATCATCCTTTGCAACCCCCAGCAAGAGGTGGAGGGGTACAGGATTGCTTTAAACAGAAATGAAACTATATTAGAGGAAAACAAGACAGTATGGCTGTAATGAGATAGTAAGAACTGCAGATGCTGGAGTTAGAGATAACACAGTGTGGAGCTGGAAGAACACAACAGGCCAGGCAGCATCAGAGGAACAGGAAAGTTGACGCTTCGGGTCTGGACCCTTCTTCAGATTTTCCTCTTCCTCTGGTGCTGCCTGGCCTGCTGTGTTCCTCCAGCTCCACACTGTTATTTTCCTGTTCCTCTGATGCTGCCTGGCCTGTCGTGTTCTTCCAGCTCCACACTGTGTTATATCAGTATTGCTGTAATACAAAGTTTAAGTTCTAGAAGGGACTTTAAAAAACATTGGAAAAACAGAAATTGCTGGAAAAGCTCAGCCAATCATAGATTTCTCTCCACGGATGCTGCCGGACATATTGGGCTTTTCCACAATTTCTGTTTCTGACTGACAGCATCTGCAGTTCTTTCGGTTTTTAACATTGAAAAAGTGCAATCTTAAAAGTTTTAAAGCTAGTAAGTAGTGAAGAGAATAATATGATGAAAATGGAGTGATATGACAGATAGGATTTGATATGGAGAACTGTGAAGAGATTCATTTTAGTAAGAAGGATGCCTGGAGATAATGCAAGTTAAGTGGTATCATTTTAAAGGGAATGAAAAGAAAGATCTAGGAGCCTAAGCATTTGCCTTTTGAAGTTTTCATGTTGAAAAAACTGTTTAAAAAAACACAGAAGGAATCCTTGGATTTATAATTTGAAACATAAACTAAAGCAAATAAGATAAATCAAACTTTTATATAAAGGGAAAAATTGGCTAGGCCCCAACTGGTATATTGTAGACAATATTTAGCACCTGACTTTAGGAAGGATTGCAAGACCTTAGAGATGACGCAGAGGAGATTTACTAGAATTTGATATTTATGTAGCTATTGAAGATGCGTCCATGCTCCATAGAGCAGAGAATGTTAAGGGAGATTTGTTAGAGGTGTTCAGATCATGAACAGGGGTTGATAGAGTAACTAAGGAGTAACTGATTTCAGAGGCTGAAGGGCATTGTGAAAGACAAATTTAATGTTATTTCCAAAAGAACCAAAGGCAACATGAAGGAAAAATCAATTACAATGAGTTGTTACAATCTGGATAGAGGTTGAAAGAAGATTCAATTAAAACATTGAAAAGGGAACTGGTTAAAGTTTGATGGGGAAGGGGAGTAATCAAATAGCTTTTTCCACTAGCGAGTGTAAGCAGGATGGGCTGAATTAGCTCCTTCTGTATTGTATCATTCTCTTATTTCAATGTACCAGAAAGGTCAAGGATTTTGTCCTTAACATTTTTATGCAATGGTTTGAAAAAGCCTTTCAAACTTAGTGAGTGAAAAATCAGAGGGCCGAGTATCACTTTTCTCATAATATTATCACTTACAAATGACAATAATGATGCAATTCTCAATGATTTATGCATATCTGTAAACAAAAATAGATTTGTCCCTCATTTTTCATACACTTAATTGCCTTCTAATCAACTCAAGTCTTTATTCCACTAAAAAAGAGTCGGAATGTTATGTCTAACAACTTATTGAGCTATAGTAGTTGAGATTGTATGAGTGCTTTAAGTACTTCCAGAGAAACCAGCTTGACTAGCCAATCATACTGCATCTTTTGATTAATTATTCTCATATTAAGAATAAATGTTGCTGACCAACTGACCATATATGTACAATGTGACTAATAGCTGATGCTATTCATAGCAGAGCTATGATATAATTGAGCCAATGTTTAGTAGTTCCAGTAACATGTAGCAGTGTTTATCTCTGCCATGAGGCCAGTAATTGCAGATGTGAATTTTCTACCTGTGCAGATGTGTGTCACCATCAGACAGCACCTTCTGTAACCACTGGCTACTTCCAGCAGTATGGCAGAACCTCCACTTGTTGAGATATTGCTAGAGATATTGATGCATCTCATTTACATTACATCAAAGTCAGGGCTATGCAGCTTCCTTTAGATCTTCCTCTGAGTCCAGCTTAGGTCAGAAACCAGGAACTGATATTCCTAACTATGGCTTTGGAAGCCAGGGGCATAGACAAGGTTTCCATCTGTACAGCTGCTTTTGTGTTTCTGCTTTAATCAGGAGTCTTCCCCATCATAAAAGGAAGCTTACTTAAGATTGAAGAAGCAAGGATCGGACAGGGCTCTAGAGTGTTCCAAGGTAGCCAGGAAGGAACTGAAGAATGGACTTAGGAGTGCCAGAAGGGGATATGAAAAAACCTTGGCAGGTAGGATTAAGGAAAATCCCAAGGCGTTCTATGATTATGTGAGGAACAAGAGGATGGCCAGAGTGAGGGTAGGGCTGATCAGAGATAGTGGAGGGAACTTGTGCATGGAGTCGAAGGAGGTAGGGACGTCCTTAAAGAATACTTTGCTTCAGTACTCACCAGTGAGAGGGACCTTGTAGTTTGTGAAGACAGTGTGAAACAGGCCTATATGCTCAAACAAGTTGATGTTAGGAAGGAGGATGTGCTAGAACTTTTGAAAAACATGAGGATAGATAAGTCCCCTGGGCCAGACGGATATACCCAAGGTTCCTACAGAAAGCGAGGGAAGAGACTGAAGCACCTTTGGAGATGATCTTTGCATCCTCACTGTCCACTGGAGTAGTACCAGATGATTGAAGGGTGGCAAATGTTATTCCCTTTTTCAAGAAAGGAATAGGGATAATCCTGGCACATTAGTGACATTTAAGCGACTCTTAGATAGGCACATTGATGATAGTAAAATGTAGGATATGCAGGGTAGTGTGATCTTAAGAGTAGGATAATAGGTCGGCACAACATTGTGGGCCAAAGGGCCTGTACTGTGCTGTACTGTTCTATGTTTTTCTATGTTCTATGTTTCATAAACAAAACGGAGCACTGGGAGCTAGAAGCTGAAACAAACAGGCCAATTTTTTTTTTGTTGTGTGCAGTTAAAAACACACAAGAACTGTACAGAGCTTGGGTACTAACATGGATTGGTACAGCATCTGTTCTAGAGCATTTTGAGTATATGTACCTTCCAAGACTCATAGAATGTCTCTGGTACAGGAGAAGATTTTCTCAGTGCCCTACTGTAGTGCATTTTCAGCACAATTGGCACAAAAAGTCACAGACTTCTGCTCCCAATATAAGTTCCCATCAGGAACTTTCACTTCTGGCTCTTTGGAGTATCTACAGTCATGGGGTTTTCTTTAATTTAGTTATTACTGGTTAGTAACTTTGCTACAATGGGCACTTGAGGATATATGTTTAATGTGGCATTTTGACAGCCATGTGTTTCTTATTCATAATCTCCATCACCTCAGGCCAGGATTTAAAAATAAATCATCTTTTGGGGTGTGAGCAACACTGGTGAGGCTAGCTTAGGATAAGCTTTCTTGCTTATCTATGATTACTTTTGAGAAGGTGGCAGTAAGCTATCTTCCTGAACCTCTGCAGTCTGTGTGGAGTATTAAGTCTACAAGATGCACCTTCAAGATCATGAAGCAATGCCAATGTATCACCAAGAGAGAGCTGGAGAGAGAATTCATTGAGCAGAGACTCTGAGCATGTGTAAATCTGTGACTGTGTACATTGTTGGTGTGTAAATAAAAGGTAAATGCTAAAATGCACACAGACTACTGCAGAGTCTTTTCAAAGACAATGAGAAACTTACCATTCCGACCAGGAGACAAAGCAGTTCATGTGTTGCAGACACAGTCATAGTATTTCTTTTCTGTAGCGGTTTGATACAAGTGAGTTATGTCATTTCAGAGGGCAATGATGAGTCTAAGGTATCACTGTGGATTGAGAGATACCTGGAGGCTGGTTTGCTCTCCAAAACAACACTGGTAAACCAGAGATAGTGGGACCAGCTGATGCTGGAGAATCTGAGATAACAAGATGTAGAGCTGGATGACCACAGCAGGCCAAGCAGCATCAGAGGAGCAGGAAAGCTGATGTTTCAGGTCTAGACCCTTCTTCAGAAATGGGGGAGGGGAAGGGGGTTCTGAAATAAATAGGGAAAGAGGAGGAGGCGGATAGAAGATGGATAAAGGAAAAGCGAGGTGGAGAGGAGGCAGACAGGTCAAAGACGCAGGGTTGGAGCCAGTAAAGGCGAGTGTAGGTCGGGAGTTAGGGAGGAGATAGATCAGTCCAGGGAGGACGGACAGGTCAAGGAAGCGGGGTGAGATTAGTAGGTAGGAGATGGGGGTGAGGCTTGAGGTGGGAAGAGTGGATAGGTGGGAGGAAGGACAGGTTAGGGAGGCGGGGACGAGCTGGGCTGGTTTTGGGATGCGGTTGGGGGAGGGGAGATTTTGAAGCTTGTGAAGTCCGCATCGATACCATTGGGCTACAGTGTTCCCAAGTGAAAAATGAGGTGCTGTTCCCGCAACCTTCGGGTGGCATCGTTGTGGCACTGCAGGATGCCCAGGATGGACATGTCATCCAAGGAGTGGGAGGGGGAGTTGAAATGGTTTGCAACTGGGAGGTGCAGTCATTTGTCACGCACTGAGTGTAGGTGTTCCACAAAGCCATCCCCAAGCCTCCGCTTGGTTTCCCCAGTGTAGAGGAGGCCACAATGGGAACAGCGGATGCAGTATACCACATTAGCAGATGTGCAGGTGCAGATCTTGGGGCCTGCGATGGGGGTGAGGGGGGAGGTTTAGAGACAGGTATAGCACTTCCTGCGGTTACAGGGAAAAGTGCCAGGTGTGGTGGGGTGGGTGGGGAGTATGGAGCGGACAAGGGAGTCACGGAGATAGTGGTCCCTCCAGAAAGCAGATAAGGGTGGGGAGGGAAAAATGTCTTTGGTAGTGGGGTCTGATTGCAGATGGCGGAAGTGTTGGAGAATGATGTGTTGGATCCGGAGGTTGGTGGGGTGGTACATGAGGACGAGGGGGATTCTGTTTTGAGTTGTGGGAAATGCGGGAGACACGGTCGAGGGCGTTCTCGACCACTGAAGGGGGGAAGTTGCAGTCCTTGAAAAACAAGGACATCTGAGATGTACGGGAGTGGAATGCCTCATCCTAGGAGCAGATGCGGCGGAGGCGAAGGAGTTGGGAATAGGGTTGGCATTTTTGTCGGAAGGTGGATGGGAGGAGGTGTATTCTAGGTAGCTGTGGAAGTTGGTAGGCTTGAAATGGATATCGGTTTACAGGTGGTTGCCAGAGATGGAAACAGAGAGGTCCAGGAAGGAGAGAGAGGTATTGGAGATGGTCCAGGTGAACTTAAGGTTGGGGTGGAAGGTGTTAGTGAAGTAGATGATCTGTTCAAGCTCCTCGTGGGAGCACGTGGCAGCGCCGATACCGTCATCGAGGTAACGGAGGAAGACGCGGAAGAGAGATTGTTCCTCGTATCCTACAAAGAGGCAGGTATAGCTTGGGCCCATGCGGGTACCCATGGCCACTCCCTTTGTCTGTAGGGAGTGGAGGAATTGAAGGAGAAGTTGTTAAGAGTGAGGACGAGTTCAGCTAAGCGGATGAGGGTGTCATGGAGGGGGACTGGTCGGGCTTGTGGGACAGGAAGAAGTGGAGGGCCTTTAGGCCATCTGCATGTGGAATGCAAGTGTATAGGGATTGGACGTCCATGGTAAAGATGAGGTGTTGGGGACCAGGGAATCGGAAGTTTTGGAGGAGGTGGAGGGCGTGTACGGTGTCACAGACACAGGTGGGGAGTTCCTGGCCAAGGGGGAGAAAATGGAGTCGAGATAAGTGGAGATGAGTTCGGTGGGGCGGGAGCAGGCGGAGACAATGGGTCCACTAGGGCAGTCAGGTTTGTGGATTTTGGCAAGGAGATAGAAACAGGTGGTGCGGGGTTGGGGAACAATGAGGTTGGAGGCTGTGGGTGGGAGGTCCCCTGAAGTGATGAGGTTGTGGATGGCTTAGGACATGATGTTTTGGTGATCGGGGGTGGGGCCATGATCAAGGGGGCGGTAGGACGAGGTAAACCAGGTAAACCAGATGTGTTTTTGTGATAATGACCATTAACCAGAATAATATTTTTCATGAACTGGATTTTAATTCCCTGGCTGCTCTGGCAAGATTTGAACTTATGCTTTCAGACCACAAAAAGGGGCTTCTGGATGGCAAGTAGCATGAACAAAATACTCCTGCCCCACTATGTAAAAGGTATAATGAACGTCCATAGTTTTTAATACCCTCCTTAGGTAAGCTGTGATATTTTAGGACATGTAGGCTTCCACTGCAAACAACCCCCCCCCCTTACAAACCTAAAGTACCCAATTTTGAACCCTTATATCAGAAGCCAAACAGAATTAACCCTGAAAATGCCACTAGAGAGGCTAATATTCCAGCTCAATTCTTTCAAAATACATTTCTGATTTTGAAAAATATAGACGAAAATTTTCCTTAAGGTAGTTTTCAATGCAAGATTCACTTGCTAACTTAAGAACGCTGCTGGTGACTTGAAAAACCTGCAGATTGCTCTGTAACAGTTAATTTATGTTTTAACAACGTGGGACTCCACAGCAATTTATATTCTTCCGTTAATTACACTTCTTTGTTCATAAGTTTGGTTATTTATTTTTATGTTCCTATTTTTATTCTGTACCCACTATGTCTTGATTTTTGAATTTGCATATAATACTCTTAGAACAAATCTGAAAAACAGTTTTCACAGTAATTGAAGTATTTGATATTGAAGGAAGTTTAATACACTTCTTTGTTTGCTCATGTTGACATGGTCTGAATTTGAGAGCAAATAACTCTAATTTCTTTATAGTATTTACTATCCAATGCAGGTTTAGTATATTATTTTGGGGTCAGAAGACCAGCGGGAAGGAGGGCTTGAGACCTAAGTGACATGAGAAGAGGCTAGTTGTCAGAATCTGTATTTCACATGTAATTCCCTGCAGCAGCCTAGGTCCATTGTTTTACTGCATCGTGAATTTGACTGGATGATCCTACTGCAGTGATGATGGATCTGAACACTGATGATGTCTCCATAAATCTATCATTTGCATGGCTGCACCTAGGCCAGGGCAGGAGTCCCTTTAACCTTCCTCATTTTCAAAGTAATACAGTGCAAGATATGAATGGATTGTAAATGAAAAGGGTCCTAGCACCTCCCCTGCCTCCAAAAAATCAACTAATGGGGTGGGCCCAAGAAACCACAGAAATTTTGGGTCTTATTGTATTACCTTATGGAAGCATAAATGAAAATCAGCATACCTTTGGGCTTGTATAAGCTATGCAAATTCATTTAAATCAGATTACATTTATGCATCTAACTAGTATTCAGCATCCTGTGCCACAGGGAAGATAATATAATCAGACAATACTGAAATCCCAGGCAAATGCTTTCCATTAGGCAGTGCAAGGGCATCCTCGGGTATGGAGTAATAATCTCCTCTTTGAAGAAGTTTTACAAAGTTAAAATAAATGTGGTCCATGTTACATGCATGTGTCCAATTTAAATGAGACGTCACTGAATTAAAAGTTGTCAAAAGCTAAGGAAGGAAGGGCTGATGATATCCCTGAACCAAAGGAAAGAACAGTGAAAGAAAAGGATATCTGGCATCTGTAAGTCAGCTGGCCGCACTAAAGTGATCTATTTTTGTGATAACGTCTGAACAAAACCCTGAACATCAGAGCTCAGGCTTCCAGGGATGGTATTAGAAGCAACTTTTCACACACAAGCAGCTGGAAATCTGAAATTCTTTCCCCTAAGAAAACAAAAATTGAAGCTAAGTAGATTGAAGGAAGGAAATTGGTAGATTTTTGTGAGATGAAGATGTGAGAGGTTACAAAATGAAGATGAGTAGATGAAGTTAAATGCAGATTAGTCATGACCTAATTGGGAGGAGCAACAGGCTCAATGTACTGATCCTGTTCATATTTACATCATATAGTGACACAAGTGTTTTACTGATATGCAATGTCCACGTGCAAAACAGAATCCCCCTTGTCCTCACGTACCACCCCACCAACCTCCAAATCCAACGTATCATCCTCCGACATTTCCGCCTTCTGCAATCCAACTCCACCACCAAAGACATTTTTCCCTCCCCACCCTTATCTGCTTTCCTGAGGGACCACTCCCTCCGTGACTCCCTTGTCCACTCCACACTCCGCTCCAGCCCCACCTCACCCGACACTTTTCCCTGCAACCGCAGGAAGTGCTACACCTGCCCCCACACCTCCCCCCTCACCCCCATCCCAGGCCCCAAGAAGACTTTCCACTTCAGGCAGAGGTTCACCTGCACATCTGCTAATGTGGTATACTGCATCCGCTGTTCCCATTGTGGCCTCTACATCGGGGAAAACCAATGGAGGCTTGGGGACCGCTTTGCAGAACACCTGCACTCGGTTCGCAATATACAACTGCACCTCCCAGTTGCGAACCATTTCAACTCCCCCTCTCATTCCTCAGACTACATGTCCATCCTGGGCCTCCTGCAATGCCACAGTGATACCACCCGAAGGCTGCAGGAACAGCAACTCATATTCAGCCTGGGAACCCTGCAGCCCAATGGTATCAGTGTGGATTTTACAAGCTTCAAAATCTCCCCTCCCCCAACCGCATCCAAAACCAGCCCAGCTCATCTCCACCTCCTTAACCTGTTTTTCCTCTCACCTATCCCCTCCTCCCACCTCAAGCCCCACCCCCATCTCCTACCTACTAACCTCATCCTGCCCCCTTGACCTGTCCGTCCTCCCTGGACTGATCGATCTCCTCCATACCACCCCACCTACACTCACCTTTACTGGCTCCATCCCCGCCTCTTTGACCTGTCTGTCTCCTCTCCACCTATCTTCTCCTCTTTCCATCTTCTATCTGCCTCCCCCTCTCTCCCTATTCATTTCAGAACCCCCTTCCCCTCCCCCATTTCTGATGAAGGGTCTAAGCCTGAAATGTCAGCTTTCCCGCTCCTCTGATGCTGCTTGGCCTGCTGTGTTCATCCAGCTCCACACCTTGTTATCTCTTCATTGGAGGTAATTTGATTTTGAATGATTGTGTGAAACATACAGCAGCAATTTGGCATTCCATTTCATCAACATCGAAAGAGATATACTTCCCTCCTTTTCTCTCTTATTCACTTCCAGTCTTAGAATCATAGAGTTTTTACAGGAAAGAAATAGGTTCTTTGGCCCATCGTGTTGGCACTGGTCATCAAGTATCCACCTATTCTAATCCCATTTTCCGGCACTTGCCCTGTACCCTAGTATGCCATGGCATTTCAAGTGCTCATGTAAATATTTCTTCATGTTTTGAGAGTTCTGACACTACCACCTTTTTAGGCAGTGAATCCACATACCTACCACTCTCTGGGTGAAAATATTTTTCCTCAAATCCTTTCTAAACCTTCTGCTTCTTACCTTAAATCTGTATTGCTGGGTATTGACTGCTCGACCTATCAAATCTGTTTAGAATGAAAATGAGAATTTGATTTTATCGTAATGTGTACTCAAGTTATACACCTCAGATTCCCCTTCGGTCTT
Organism: Ginglymostoma cirratum; assembly: GCA_024137785.1. Classification (NCBI taxonomy): domain Eukaryota; kingdom Metazoa; phylum Chordata; class Chondrichthyes; order Orectolobiformes; family Ginglymostomatidae; genus Ginglymostoma; species Ginglymostoma cirratum. The sequence goes on along the minus strand of JAHRHZ010000263.1, from coordinate 30,825,147 downwards.
GTCTGTATTGTAATAACTCCAACCTATCTAGTGTCCCTTCATTACTGAATTGCACCAGCCCGGGCAACATCCTGGTGAATCTCCTCTGCACTCTTTCCAACGCTATCAAGTCCTTCCTGCAGTGTAATAACCAGAACTGCATAGTGTGGATTAAAAACTTCTTCTAAACTAAATTTCCTCTTCCTCTATGTTGTGGCACTAATTATGTGCAGTGTTCCCTGGTAGGGACGACACCCAGAATGTGAACTTATAAACCAGGCACTGTCTAAACCTGCACATCCTGAAGGAATGGTAAGTGTTCTTTGCTGCAAGATCCGTCAAACATTCACTGTGTATCCGTGGGAAAAAGACCTTCTGGCCAATCCACCTAAGCTGTACATCTTTGGACTGCAGGAAGAAACAAGAGCACCCAGACGAAACCCACGCAGACATGGGAAGAATGTGCAAACTCCACTCAGGCACCCGAGGGTGGAATCGAACCCAGGTCCCTGGCACTGAGGCCGTAGCGCTAACCCATGCGTTGGAATTGCTGTTATTACAATGCTCATACCTGATACTGTTACACATCACTTTTCTTACTCCTTTGAAAGGGAACAGCAGAAACTCCAGGGTGACACAAAGACAGGAGGATCATTTAAACCTGTGTTAAGCTTCTGTGGTTCACATAAGAGGAAGTATCTACATTCTGCAAAGTGTAAAGAATCAAATCGCAGAGGATTAATGAGTCTTTGGAGCTCTTTGCCACAGACTGCTGTGGGGGCCTTGTGTATATTTAATATTTACAGTCCTTGTGTATATTTAATGCTGAGATTGATAGTTTCTTGATCAGGAAGGGAACCAAGGGTAAGGGGGCAATGCAGCAAAGTGGACATGAGGATGTCAGATCAGCCAAGATCCTACTGAATGGCAAAGGAGGTTCGAGGGCCTGAACTTCCTACTCCTGACACTATTTCGTATGGTCTTACTTTATGGTTGATATTCATAATCTCTTGGCTGATGTGATGGCTCATTATTTTGACTGCACGCTTCCTTCAGCAGTTCTGATGATGTCAATATTCTCAGACATTATTGTTCCGAAGTTATTGGAGCAATTGTTTTGTCTCCTGAAATACATTTTGCTGGAAATAGTGAATGTTGTGTTTTCATTCTTATGAAGTCTTCATGGATGTTGACGATTACCTTTAAAAGAGATTGGAATAGAACCTCCACAAGGCTTTTGTTTACAGCATTTCCCTGTGATTTCTGAATATCATTTGCCACAGTTATTGCAGAAAATTGGGAGAAACCTCAGAGAAATTTGACCCCAACAAAGCAAACAGCAGTCTATGTGATGCACAGAAACACTCTCAATGCAGATGCTTACCCTCATTAAAATATATATTCATAACTTCAATTCTAACACCAGCCTGAATGAATGTTGCTTCAACCCAGGCACAAGGTAAGCCTGTGAAAGAATTGAAGTGATTAATCAAGTTGACAATTTATATTTTGTAAAAAAAATGACATTCAAAGCCATAAATATTTCAAAAACACACTTTATTTAAAAATGTCGAGTCAATATCGTATAAGTTAAAATGATGAGGCTTCATAGAAGAAGAAGAAGAAGTGTTTTGAGGCAGCTGAGCTACTGGATAGGCCAGCAACTTCAAAAAAAAGGACACTTTCTCTGCAATCCAATCGCTTCTGAAGCTAAAGGACTCCTGTTTCCCTGGCCTTGGGACTTCCATTGCAATGCAGCAGATTCATTCCACCTTATCTCACCTGCAGCCAGATGGCAAGTCATGCACGGATGGCTTGATGTTTCTCATTCGAGGGTTGGTAGAATTGTTTGTTCACATTAATGACCCAGCTGCTTTGCTACCTCATTTGGCATCAGCTCACTTTGACAGTCACAAATCCTCCAGCCGTAAAGACCCCAAAAGTTTAAGATCAGTGTGATTGCAGGTTACATTAGATAAGGTCTCAAACAGCTTGATCAAAAATAAATAAAGCATGCCATTGTTCAGAAAGTTAATATTCAGAGTTAAATAGCTTTAAAATGTTTGTACATAAGCAGTCTTCCCCTTAACACTTGTTCTGTCCTCCTCTTTCCTCCTTTGTGTCCCTGCATCCAGCTTAAAATCTTGACGGATCTCATTTGCCCAGTTCTGGTATGAGGTTGCCCTTTATGAAATGTGTACAATTTAGTTTCAGCAGCAAGGGAGTTCTCCCACTCCACCTCCCACACATCCACCCTGACATACCACACACACCCCATCAGCTGGAGAACTGGCAGGGGCCCTGTGTTACTGCTGTCTAGAAGACCTCATGTTCTTTAAGGGTACACAGGTACTTCACTGGCCAGCATCTGTTCTCCAGTGTGATCAAGGCCCAGGAAGAACGATGTCCCATTCCTGAGAACTGCTGACTGAGTAGAGGTTGGAAGTTTTTCACTGCCAACAGCTCCAAAGGGAGCAATGGCTGCTGCTTAGTGATGCTCCAAGGCCTACCAAGAGGATTGATACTGGATCGCTGCAGTCAGGTGTGTGGATGCAATAGTGGTTCCTGGCAAGCCCAGAGGAAGGAGAATCAGATGCAATGGGGACAGAGGATTCGTTTAGTGACCCATGCTTCCTGATGTTGGGTCCCTCAATCAGGCACTGAGTGCCTGTCAGTGAGGAGCCCACCAGTATGTAACCAATAGCTAACCTGACCGAGCTTGATAAGTGGCCTTCACTGGGACCTGTGCCAGTCCCATCAAATCTTTTTGGTTACCACTAATTTCCAACAGGATCAGATATAACCGGCTTTAATTGGCTCATTTATGAGTTTAGCCAGCAGGTGGGATTCCTGTGTTGGATCTCTCCAGCCCTTGAAGAAATTGAGGACATTTTTCCAACACCAGGAATTAGACAGTGATCTTCCCATCATTTCTACATGCCTCCATATGACTCCACAGCACATCACCAGCAACCCCATCCCTCTGCCACTGCCGTCATTTACTCCACTAAATTCAATCCTTGATCTGATTCTAGTTTAAAAAAACCGAAAGAACTGTGGATGCTATAAATCAGGAACAAAAACAGAAGTTGCTGGAAAAGCTCAGCAGGTCTGGCAGCATCTGTGAAGAAAACATCAGAGTTAACGTTTCAGGTCCGGAGGCCGAAATGTTCTGAGGAATGGTCACTGGACCCGAAACGTTAACTCTGACTTTTTTCTTCACAGATGCTGCCAGACCTGCTGAGCCCTTCCAGCAACTTCTGTTTTTGTTCCTGATTCTAGTTTATTCTGTTCATTTATCAGGTCCACTTCTGCCAGTTCTCTACTTCCTTACACTATGAACCATGGCTTCATCAAGGAAGGCAACATTAAGTGCTCACAATTCCAAGTGTATCCTTAGGAAATTTACCTCAGCTGCAATCAAAGACAAAACAGGCAATTCTGCATTTCTAAGTCCTGCAGTGAGAAACCTTAGCTATCCTAAAGCTTGTCACATGCTTCACTTGGGTGATAAAGCCCACTCATTTAGGCAGTTTAACTCAACTGTATAAAATCTATGCAGGTTAAAAAATGCAGACTGAAGAATTATCTACTGTACAGGGCTTAGTGACCGTTGTGCACATTGCTGAAGAGGCAACAATGATTGATCGTACCCACTCTCGGGAAATGAACTGTGCATGAACAGTGGCAGCCCAACACAGCCAATTGACATGGAAAGTTGGTGCTCATGAGTACTTTTTCTTTTACACTGAAGCTCAAGTTCCAGACAATGAAATAAAGCAACATGCGATACGTATAGTCATATGGAAGTTTCAAAGATAACTATTTTCTGACCATATCTTCCTACAATCTCTTTCATGATGATAGTATTCTATTGACAGCTGCTTATCTGGGATTGTATTATCTAGTCCATCCTCATTTATTGTTATATTACTGTGGATTAAGCATCCATACAGCTCACCCAAATTTCCTCTCAGTGGGAAAATCACACATATGCTTCAGCTACCTGGATGTATGTTATCACCACTGCTGGGTTAAAGTTCTGCCAAAGGGGAATTAGGTAAGATGTATAATAATCATCTGGTCCACACCCAGCTGCCCCCTCTGAGCTTGAGCTTTCCCCCCTCATTTGTATTGATAATGTGTCTCCTGATTAATGTGCGTTTTCGCTCGGGAATTATATCAACTTGATCGCAGTTTCCATACCTAAAGTGGATTGTGTGGAATCTTCATTTATCTTCCGAACATCTTTTCAGTTAATAGCCGGGAGAAAATGGATGTGGTGCTTTGATGGTAAATTGGCAGTTAACTGATCATGCCTTTGATGCTATTCCAAATTACGTTTAAGGAAGGTTAGCCCATCCTGCAATGGAATACTCGAATCAGACATACAAAGGCATGCATGAGGTCAGATGTAAGTGTTGGCAACAGACTATGAGTCATCTTTTCTGCAAAACAGCGGGAAGCATTTTTAATTTACATATTCACATCTGGTAATAATGATCCATTATATACCTTTCAAAGAGATCATCCCATAATGCCCTGCAGCCACATTCAAAATACAACCATGTGCTTCCTCTGATTGTTATTATTTCAGTTGATTTCCAATTGCTTGAAGATATGATAGAAGTATTTTAGCTCACAAACACATAATTGTCTTCAAATTTTCATGTGATTCTGCTCTTACTTCTTAAATCTTAAGGTATGAAGATTGAGGGAAGCACTGCTAACAAAAAGACAGAGAAAGAAGAAACATACATTAAAGCATGATTCTAGTGAAAGGTGCATTTATGTTTCACCTTCCACCCCTTAGAACATCCCAAAATATTTCACAATCAATAAGGTTTTTGATCAAAAGCTAAAAGCTGTACTTTTGAAATGGGGTCAATATTGTTTTGCATGCGAATGTAGCAGTTAATTTGCGCACAGTGTGTTTCTAACAAGCTGCAATGAGGCAGTTGATGAGACAGAGTGATAGAATCTCCATATAGGCTCTTCCAATCCTCCATCATATTCTGGCAAATGATCAAATGAAATCTCGAAGCATTAGTTTAATTGTCCTTTTATGCAATTTCTCTGGAGTTTCAATTTTGTGCTGAGCTTATAGTAAACATTGGCCAGAACTTCTGTGGAAATTAGCTCTCAATTTGTTTTAGTGGCGTCAGCTAAGAGATAAATGTTAACCAGGATACCAGGAAAATATCTACTGTTCAGATTACCATCAGACTCTTTACATCTAAGTAGTTCTCAGTTTAACATTACATTCAAAGGAAATTTGACAGGGCAATCTGATAGACTTTCAGCACGACAGTGAAGTATCAAACTGGATTCTGTGCTTAAATCCTGTGATCTGACTCATAAGCGACAGTGCTCCTGCCACTAAAAGAGTGATTTTCCTCTATCCTTCACCTGCATAAAGCAAGGTGACCAATTGAGAGAATAGGAATTATGTCATTGCAGAAGGTCTTCGAAGGCTTAGGCTAGCATCTGTAAAGTGGGACGATGAAGAAACAGAAGTGAAATGGAGCTACAGTTTTGAGAGTGTGAACATTTTTCAATCCTGACAAAGACAAGAAGGCAAAACGCTCAAAAATCAAAGGTAACTATACCTAAGGATCCCTTTAAATACTGTTAGAAACAGTTTGCTCCTGACATACTATCCGTGGTTTATGAGCAGATTGAAGATTCTTTGTGGCAGAGGTAGAGACATAAAAATCGTATTATATTCCTAACATTGGCTGATGGCCTTGACTTGCATATGGTACTGAGATTTCCTCCATTTTCTGATGGGATCTACATAACTTTCATACCCTAATCAAGGTCTTGTCAAAAAGGCACATCTTTCGTTGCAAATTGCTGGTTCATTTTTGTCTGCACTTTTAGACAAGTTACTGTCTGAAAAATTTGGTATAATATAAGCTAGTTTGCCAATTAATATTAACATGCTCTATCACCTCCAATCAAGTTATTCTGATTGTAATTGTTTAGGTTCCTTTCAAATAGAGCTATTCCTGCCACAGAACATCTAATTCCTGATCACTGAACAGTGACATTTTAATCCCAACAGTTTTCCTTCAAGGTAGAAGCACAACTAAGGGCATACAAGGATAGACCAGATCTAAAAGTTACAGTTCTAAACTGGAGTAAGGCCAGTTTTGACAGTATTAGGCAAAAACTCTCAAAAGTTGATTGGAAGAGACTATTTGCAGATAAAGGGACAGAGAGAAAGTGATAGGCTTTCAAAAATGAGATAACAAGAGTCCAGAGACAGTAGTGTGAAAGTTAGTGTGAAAGGCAAGGCTGGCAGGTATAAGGAATATTGGATGACTCGAGAAATTGAGGCTCTGATCAAGAAAAAGAAAGAGGTATATGTCAGGTATAGACACCTGGGATTGAGTGAATCTCCAGAGGAGACTAAGGGCAGTAGGAGTATACTCAAGAGGGAAATCAGGAGGGTAAAAAAAGAACATAAGATAGCTTTAGCAAATAGGTCTAAGGAGAATCCAAAGGGATTCTAAAAATACACTGGGGACAAAAGTGTAACTAGGAAGAGAATAGTACCCCTTAAAGATCAACAAGGCTGTCTATGTGTAGAACCGCAGGAGATGGATGAGATACTAAATGAATATTTTGCATCAGTGTTTATGTGGAGAAGCATATAGAAGCTGGAGAACTTAGAGAAATAAGTAGTGACATCTTGAAAAGTGTCCATATTATAGAGAGGAGGTGTTAGACATCTTAAATGTGTTAAGGTGGACAAATCCTTGGGACCCGGTCAGGTGTACCCTAGAACTCTGTGGGAAGCTAGGAAAGTGATTGCTAGGCCCCTTGCTGAGGTATTTGTATCATCAGCAGCCACAGGTAAATTGGTGGAAGACTGGAGATTGGCTAACATTATGCCACCATTTAAGAAAGGTGATATGCAAAAACCAGGGAACCGGTGAGCCTGACATTGCTGGTGGGTGAGTTATGGGAGGTAATTCTGAGGAACAGGATTTACATGTATTTGGAAAGGCATGGACTGATTAGGGATAGTCAACATGGCTTTCTGCATGCAAAATCATGTCTCAGAAACTTAATTGAGTATTTTTAAGAAGTAACGAAGAAGATTGGTGAGGGCAGAGTGGTTGATGTGATCTATATGGACTTCAGCAAGGCGTTCGACAAGGTTCCGCATAGTATTCTGTTTAACAAGGTTAGATCACACGGAATCCAGGGACAGCTATACATTTGCATACAGAATTGGCTTGAGGGTGGAAGACAGAAGGTGCTGGTGGAGGGTTGTTTTTTGGAATGGAGGCCTGTGGCCATTGGTGTGCCACAATGATCGGTGTTGGGTCCACTGCTTTTTGTCATTTATATAAATGATTTGGATGTGAATGTACAAAGTATAGTTAGTTAGTTTTCAGATGACACCAAAATTGGTGGTGTAGTGGAAAGTGAAGAAGGTTATCTCAGAATACAACAGGACCTTGAACAGATAGGCCAATCGGCTGAGAAGTGGAAGATGGAATTTAATTTAGATAAATGTGAGGTGTTGCATTTTGGAAAGGCAAATCAAGGCAGGACTTATACACTTAATGGTAAGGGCTTGGGGAGAGCTGCCAAACAAAAAGACCCTGGGTTGCACTTACTTAGACAAGGTAGTGATGTAAGCCTCTGGTATGCTTGCCTATATTGGTCAGTGCATTGAGTATAGGAGTTGGGAGGTCATGTTGCAGCTGTACAGGACATTGGTTAGGCCACTTTTGGAATACTGCGTTCAATTCTGGTCTTCCTGATCTTGGAAAGATGTTGTTAAACTTGAAAGGGTTGAGAAAAGATTGACAAGGATGTTGCCATGGTTGGAGGGTTTGAGTTATCGGGAGAGGCTGAATAGACTGGGGCTACTTTCCCTGGAGTGTCGAAGGCTGTGGGGGTGACCTTATAGAAGTTTATAAAATCATGAGGGGCATGGATAGGGTAAATAGGCAAGATCTTTTCCCCAGGGTAGGGTTAAGGGAGCCCAAAACTAGAGGGCATGGGTTTAAGATGAAAGGGGAAAGATTTAAAAGGGACCTAAGGGGTAACTTTCTCATGCAGAGGGTGGTGCGTGAATGGAATGAGTCGCCAGATGAGATGGCAGAGGGGCTGGTACAATTACAACATTTAAAAGGCACCTGGATGGGTGTATGAATAGGAGGGCTTTCGAGGAATATGGACCAAATGCTGGAAAATGGGACTAGATTGATTTAGGATTTCCGGTCGGCTTATATAAGTTGGAACGAAGGGTCTGTTTCCGTGCTGTTTGACTCTATAATATTATGTTCCATGTACTAGGCATCTTTAAATAAACTTACCAACTAATGTTACATTTTGAAATGATTTCTTCTTTCAATCTAATCAAGCATTGACTCAGATGTTGTTTTCTCCTCTAATAACTTGGATACCATCTTGATACTGTATAGAAATTATTTCAGTTTGAAGAACTAAAGATAACAGGAGCTTGCATCAGACATGAAACATTGGGAAACATGTAAATAACCCCAGGCTGTTTTCAGATTGTGCTGTGGTACATTCATTAGTGACAGAACTGTTAGTTACTGGCTACATTTTCTTCAGAGTTATTCATCTCTTATCTGTGGAAGCTAGTACATTAACTCTCCACAGCATATGGGCAATAATTAAGTTATGAGCATAAGTTTTCAAAAAATCAACTAAGATTTCCCAAATAAGACTGGCTTGAATGTCTTTTTCAGTTAGATCAACTGTTTGCTGAAACGGCCAGTATAACATTGTATTGTAATGCCTGACATATTTTTGAGGTTTAATTCTCTTTAATTCTCTGTGCGGACTGGAATGGGATTTAATTATTTCTTATATTCTTTAAAGTACTCATGAGGATGTATAACTTCCATCACTCAATATTCCTCTTTGAGGTCAACTATATTAAAACTAATGTATAACTCATAGCCAATCAATAAGCCCCTTTAGCAATAAACTAACTCACATGCAAGCTTCCTTAATTGGCTGGTAAATGTGATAAATAACGCTCAGCGCATCAATCCTTTAAATATAGAATTTAAGCAAATAAGAATTACACAGGTTCACCTCACAATAGAAATAATTTAGGTGGAGTTAAAAGATAGGAAAGAAAAGGAGTTACTGTTGGGAAGAATGAATGTCTGTCTAACTGTAGCCATGCAGCACATAACTAAATATCATAGAATCCCTACAGTATGGCAACAAGCCCACACCGCCCCCTCCGAAGACCATCCCACCCAGACCCATTCCCCATGTCTAACTCACGTAACCTAAACATCCTTGGGCACTGTAGCATGGCCAATCCACCTAGTCTGCACATCTTTGTACTGTGGGAGGAAACCCATGCAGACACGGGGAGAATGTGCAATCTCCACATAGACAGTCGCCCAAGGCTGGAATCAAACTCAGGTCCCTGGCACTGCGAGGCAGCAGTGCTAACCACTGAGCCACCATGTTGGGATATTGGGGTTTGCACGATAGGTATTGTGATAATTATTGGTAACTTTTATCTTTACATTGGTTAGCAAGTTACCCAGGAGGATGAGTTCACAAAGTGTATTTGGGAGTTTCATGGAATAATACATTCCAGATCAGGCTATTTTGGGTATGGTAATGGGTAATGGGAAAGGATTAATTAAGGACATCATAGTAAACTGAACATTAACTAAAAGAAAGGCAATTACAAAGGAGGGAAGAAAGATTTGAAAGATTAAAACAAAGAATGTGGATGCTGGAGATTTGAAACTACACAGAAATTGCTGGAGAAACTCAACATTTCTGGCAGCATCATTAGGAAGAAAATAAAGTCTGCTGACTCTTCATCAGAACTGTTAGTAGCTGGGGAAAAAAAGTAATATTTATGCTGAAGCCAAAATGGGGTGGGGAGCAGCTAGGGGAGAAGTGAGCAAAAAGGTGGAGACAGAGCACAGAGAGAGAGATATCAAAGGGATAGGTAAACTACGGGATAAATGGATAGCAGGCCTGTACACAAGGAAAGTTTATTAAATGATAATAAGTGCTAAAAAGTGCTATACATCTTCACACCGTGGTTCCTATAAGGATTCCATCCATTCTCCCAGTTCTTCCATTTCCATTGCATCTGTTCTCATGATACTGCCCTCTGCAGGGAATCTCAGGAGTGTCACATTTCTTCTCAATCCGAGGATTTCATGCCAATATGGCTGACAGGGCCTTAGCCATGTCCAACTCAACACCTGCACTATGGCCCTCATTCCCTCTTTTCCCTCCCACAGCAATGATAGGGTCCTCATGGTCGTCACTTACCACCCCATCAGCCTCCACATTCAAAGGATTGTAAGACATTGAAGCTAGTCTTATTTAGGAAATCTTAGTTGATTTTTCGAAAACTTGTGCTCATAATTTAATTATTACCCATATGCTGTGATGGTTAATGTACTAGCTTTCACCTCCAGTGGGAAGCCATGAGTAAAGACATATTCCCCTCCGCAGCTTTGTCAGACCAATCCCTCCAGGACACCCCAGTACACTCCTCCTCCATTCCCAGCATCTCTTCATATTACCATGGCATCTTCCCATGCAATCGCAAGAGGTATTATAACTGCCCATTTATCTCCTCACTATCTAAGGCCCCAGACATACCTTCTATGTCAAGCTGTGATTTACCTGTTCTTCATTCAGTCTAATCTACAGTATTTGCTGCTCACAATGCGGCCTGCTCCACAGTGGGGAGATGAAATACAGGCTGAATGATCGCTTTGAAGAACCTCTATGTTCTGTACTTAAAAGTGATCCCAAGCTTCCAGTTGCCAGCCACTTCAACACATCACTGTGGTCCCACATCAACATCTCTGTCACAGGCCTGCTGCAGTGATCCAGTGAACTTCAGGGCAAGCTTGAAGAATAGCATCTTATTTTCCACTTGGGGACCCTGCAGCCTCTAGGACTCAGCATCGACTATAATAAGAGATAGTAGGAACTGCAGATGCTGGAGAATCTGAGATAACAAGGTATAGAGCAGGATGAACACAGCAGGCCAAGCAGCATCAGGGGAGCAGGAAAGCATGTCCAGGCCCGAAACATCAGCTTTCCTGATCCTCTGATGCTGCTTGGCCTGCTGTGTTCATCTAGCTCTATACCTTGTTATCTCATCGACTATGATAACTTTAGATTCCATCATTCCATGTTGTTTACCATTCCCAACTCCAGTCCTGTTATGACATGGGTTGCTTTCAGCACAGTCACACATTTCCACGTAGTCCTAGACACATTATCACATTATATGGATTGCATTCAGTTCAGCTAACCCATTTTCTCACTCTTAGCTCTTATTGCCACTTATTCAGCTTTCCATGTATTCTGGGCTGCTATCCATAATCTCCTTGTTTACCTAAGCCTTTCATATCTCTCTCTCTATGTCTTTCCTTCCACCTCGCCCCCAATATTCAGGCTTAGACCCTTCATCAGAAATGGGGGAGGGGAAGGGGGTTCTGAAATGAATAGGGAGAGAGGGGGAGGCAGATAGAAGATGGAAAGAGGAGAAGATAGGTGGAGAGGAGACAGACAGGTCAAAGAGGCGGGGATGGAGCCAGTAAAGGTGAGTGTAGGTGGGGTGGTATGGAGGAGATCGATCAGTCCAGGGAGGACGGACAGGTCAAGGGGGCAGGATGAGGTTAGTAGGTAGGAGATGGGGGTGGGGCTTGAGGTGGGAGGAGGGGATAGGTGAGAGGAAAAACAGGTTAAGGAGGTGGAGATGAGCTGGGCTGGTTTTGGATGCGGTTGGGGGAGGGGAGATTTTGAAGCTTGTAAAATCCACACTGATACCATTGGGCTGCAGGGTTCCCAGGCTGAATATGATTTGCTGTTCCTGCAGCCTTCGGGTGGCATCACTGTGGCATTGCAGGAGGCCCAGGATGGACATGTCGTCTGAGGAATGGGAGGGGGAGTTGAACTGGTTCGCGACTGGGAGGTGCAGTTGTTTGTTGGGCCAAATTGGGAAGGCTTGAATGTGGATTGTAGTCCATTGGGGATGATCTGGTTCTGTAGGCAGGTACTAAGAAAGGTGATGTGGCTGTAGTACCTGGTTTGCTTCAGGACGTGGTCAAGCAGTTTCAAGGCCGAAGAGATTATGAGAGAGTTGCAGTGGGAGAGAGATTCCCTGAGGTTTGTCCGGAGGGCAGAGGGTAACTTCTTCAGGGTAGGCATCCTTAGAAGAGGCTTCGCAGTGGGGTTAAAATTGTATCAGAGATAAAAGGTACTGCAGATGCTGGAGAATCCGAGATAATAAGGTGTGGGGCTGGATGAACACAGCAGGCCAAGCAGCATCATAGGAGCAGGAAAACTTGACGTTTCGGGCCTAGACCCTTCATCAGAAATGGGGGAGGGGAAGAGGGTTCTGAAATAAATAGGGAGAGTAGGTTAATAGGTAAACTAATGGGAAGGTCATGGTGAACATTTAAGGGGCCATTTAATAGCTTTCTACAGTGTTATCCTCCACTGATGAAGAAATAGTCTACCAGAAGGATGCACTATCCACTTTCCTTAACTAAGGAAGTTAAGGGTAGTATCAAATTGAAACAAAATATATACTAAGTTATGAAGATTTGTAGTGAGGGGAAGATAAGGAAAGTTTTACAAATTAGCAAAGGATGAATTTTTAAAAAGGAAGAAATTAGAGTACAAGAAAAAATGTGCAAGAAATATACAAATATATAATAAATGCTGCTACAAGTATATAAGAAAATGAGTAGATGAAGTGAACTTTAGTCTGTTAGATATTGAAACTGGGGAATTAATAGCAGAAAATGAGGGAAATATGGTTGTGAATGGGAAATGAGGAAACTAACAGAGGTTCTGAACAAATATTTAATGTCTGTCTTCATAGCTGAAGACGTAAACATCATCTAAAGAATACTAGAAAATCAAGAGCTAAAAGTGAGAGAGGAAATGAGAATGAATCATTAACAACAGAAAAAAAATTCTGGGCGTGCTGTAAGAATAAAAGGCTGACAAGTCCCGTGAACCTGATCGTGAAAAACATTTCAAGATGCTATTAAAGTTTTGAGAAAATATTATAGCACAGCACTTAAAAATTTTAAGGCAATCAGGCAGATTCAACATAGTTATGTGAAAAGTAAACCATGGTTAACCAATTTATTGGACTTCTTTGAGGAATTAACACGTGTTGTAGGGCAGTCTATTGGAGTGTATTGAATTACAATCCTGACTTGGACCTTGTAGATGGTTGACATGATTAAGTGAGTCGGTTGGTGAGGTATACGCTGTAGAATTCCCAATCTCTAACCTACTCATTCAGTCATAATTATTTATATGGTGATTCCAGCTCAGTTTTTGGTCAATGGTAAGGCCCAGAACGTTGATAGTTGAAGATGGCATTGCCAATGAATGTCAAGCAGTGATGCTTGGAATCTCCCTTGTTGGAACCGGCCATTGTCTGGCAATTGTGTGGCGTGAAGTTGTTCTCAAGCCCTGAATATTGTTCAGGTTTTGCTGCATTAGTAAAATGCCTATTTCAGTATCTCAAGAGGTACAACTGGTGCTGAAAGTTACGCAGTCATCACAGACCCTAAGATGGACAGAAGGTCATTGATGAAGCAGCTGAAGATGATTGAATTCAGGGCACCATTAGGGGCAGCACCATGAATACCTAAAAAATGAGTCAGCAATTTAATGAATTTTGGACCACTTCCATACCAAATTGAACTAGTAGCATGCACTAGTCAGAACTAAGCATCTCACGATCAAGGGATCAGAGTTGGGCTCTGCAATTCAGCCACGTCCAATTGTGAACTGTTGTAGATAATTTAAAAACTAACAGAAGAAGTAATATTTGCAAATATCCACAAATATCCCCATCCTCTATAACGAATGAGGCTCGCACAGCAATGCACAAACAAGGCTGAAACATTTCCAACAATCTTCAGCCAGAAGTGGCATGTGGATGATTCATGTTGGCCTCCTCCTAAGGTCCTTAGCAGACAGAGATTGGTAATTCTACAGCAAGTACCTCAGTCAATTTGATTCATGCCATATGCTATCAAGAAATGGCTGAAGGCACTGGATACTGCAAAGGCTAAAGATCCTGACATCATACTTGCGCTCTCGAACTCGATGTACCCTTAAGCAAGCCGTTCCAGTACAGCTACTACACTGACATCGACCCAACAATGTGGAAAATTACCCAGGTACATCTGGTACGGAACAAGCATGTCAAATCCAACACTGCTAATTACCATGCCATCAGTCCACGATCAATCATCAGTAAAGTGTGGATGGGGACATCAGCAGTGCTATCAAACAGCACTGGCTTATCAATAACCCGTTCGCTGACACTCAGATTGGGTTCTGCCAGTGCCACTCAGCTCCAGACTTTATTACTGTCGTGGTTCAAGCACGGTTAGTAGAACTACAGTCCAGAGGTGAGGTGAGGTGAGGTGAGAGTGACTGCCCTTGGTCATTGAATTAGAACGTGCCCTGCTCCATGCCATGCAACCAATGTATCCATTGAGGGCTCTCTTACCAAACCATTCACATCACCATTGTGCCACTCTCCCTTATAATTAAGGGCACATAAGCAGATTGCACTTGCCCATCTACGTGAGCTATCCTGACTGCTTGACTGGCCAACATCAATTTATTTCAGCACAGTCTGGATGTTGAATCTAGGACCTTCCTGATATGTTTACTTCAGTACAACATGGAGATGCTCTCATTTCACTGAGCTCAAATTGGTTGCGCCAGTAACAAAAGGAAACAATGTGGTCCATTATTACAAGAGAATCAATGTGAAATTCTGCGATGGCCAAGGATAAATGAAGCAGATACAAGTGACTTACTGAGCAGATTTGTTCAATAGGTTTAACATAGGAAGGCATTGAATAAATTTGCATGTTGTTTTAAATTGAAATATTTAAAACAGCGTGTTTAAGATTAAAATTAGATCAAAAGTACTCAGAATCATTGCAGATTTAATATGAAATATTTATTCTATGTAAAGATGAGAAACTGCAGGAACATGGATTAAATTTAAGCCTTAAACTGATTAAAAATCCTTAAAATGTCCATGGAACTAAAGTATGATATATTGTATTAAACAGTACAGTGACTCACTAAGAATGGCTTAAAAATAAAAGGCTTTGAATTGAAATCCAGCATGATGCTCAAACTGTAGAGCAAGACTTTACAGTTTCAGATGATTTGTAATCTTGCCTCTGTTGTAACATTGTGGTAGATGAAGTATACATGCAGTTATTTTTCTGAATTTGGAAACTGGAACATAATCTCCTGCTCCTTGACGTTGTTTGATGTTCCAGGGCAGGAGACCTTGTGTACTCACCTGATACTAGTAACCAAGCAATTTCAAACTTAATACCCGTGTAGAGGAAATAATACGTGCTGTTTAGTACAGAGGCTGAGCTGGAGCATCTCTCTGTATGATGGAAGTGATATTCAGTTCATATCATCCTGACTAAGTTAAATTTTATTTTGGAGATTAAACGCATAATAGGAGCTAAAACAACGACACAGTAATACTAAAGATGAATGAATGATTTAATGAAATAACTTGTGAATAAGAATCACCACAAATAAATCAGAGGTGAAAAACAAAAATCCTTTGATGAAACAGAAGTGTATTGATGGCATTAAAATGAAGAATAGACTGAGTCCTTTTCTCCGTGCATACAGTATCATTATCAATTAGACAATCCTGGCATACATCCTAGCAGCAGAATCTGAAGGAACATGGATTGAAAGTAATATAAATGGATGCCAGTAATAAACCACAAATTCCTTTTCACCAGAAACTAATTAAACTGGCAAGCCGTAATTTATTGAAAGGGCTGTGAAGCATAGATATGACTAAAAAAGGCTTCTTAATCTAATGAAAAAACTGAAATGCATATTTTCCAGTAATCTGCTCTATCTTAAGATCTGGTTTAACTTTCAAAGAATGTTTACATCACTGCAGCCTGATAGGTTATGGAATAACCTTTTGTCTCATTTGAAAATAGCCTTTTAATCAACTGGTCATCTAACTTAAACTGTTTTAAAAGGCTGCAATAAACAGTTAAAAACATCTTAAACATTAAAATGAATTTACAGGGAACTGCAGTAGGAATTGCAAGGAAGAAGAGTAATAACAGCAGTAGAGACATTACAATAGAGTATACATTTTCATGATTGCATACCTCTGATTAGTTTAGAGAACCTGACTTACAAGATTATAGTATTGAACTCAGTTTCAGCATGTACTCAAGCTTCAGTTAAATATTATAGTATAATGAAATTAATGTTATTATTATTTATTCTCCAACAGCCTAGAGTGGGATTGAACTGCAGTGGTCCAATGGGAAGTTTCATGAACACTGGAACTCAAATCTATAGTTTTAGCTAAATTTCCACATTGGTCTTCTCAGTGTAATCATGTCCAAGAGGGTGATTTCTATGGTTTTGGAATAGATCTGTAGCTCGGGTTGTGGGTTGGTTGCCTTGCCAAGCTGGTTTGTTGTTCCGCAGATGTTTCGTTACTGTGCTTGGTAACATCCTCAGTGCAGCCTCCGATGAAGCGTCGGTGTGTTTTCCCACCTGGTTTTTAAACTCTGGGGTCCATTGAGATGGGTTGTCTCACTTCCGGTTTTTCTTCATAGTGGAACGTGTATGGGGTCGAGTTCAACGTGTTTATTAATAGCATGCTTCGTGGAGTGCCATGCTGCTAGGAATTCTCGTGCCCGTCTCTGCCTAGCCTGTCCCAGGATCTTGGTGTTGTCCCAGTCGAAGTGGTGGTTCTCCTTGTCCATGTGGATTGAGATGAGAGGGCATTGGTCGTGTCTTTTTGTAGCCAGTTGGTGTTCATGTACTCTTGTTGTTAGTTTCCTTCCTGTTTGTCCGATGTAGTGTTTCTCGCGGTCTCTGCAGGAGATTTTGTAGATGACATTGGTCCTGTCCATAGTGGGGAGTGGGTCTTTAGTTCAGGTGAGTAGTTGTCGTAGGGTTGACGTGGGCTTGTGTAACACTCTGATGCCCAATGGTCGTAGGAGTCTTGTGGTGAGTTCCGACGTTTTCTTGATGTAGGGTAGTGTGATGAGTGTGTCGGGGTGTGTGGAATCTTTCTGATGCTGTTTGTGTAGGCATCTTCTGACCCAGTTCTTTGGGTATCCATTATCCCTGAACACTTGGAAGAGGTATTCTGGAACATGAGTGATTATACTGAAGTTTGCTAGTAACTAGGAACTAGAATATATAAATGCACTGCATGGTTTAAGCCCATCTGGATTTTTTTCTTTATAAAGATGCTGAGAGCAAGTTAAATACTTTCTGGAAGTGGACATGTATTTTTAGGATCTGAAGTGAAATTGGATAAATAATTCCTTGTGCCTGTTCACAACTGAATATAGTAATTGTAGCTGATCTGTTCATGGAGTCGAGTTATCCATTTTTGATCTTTACCCCCTCATAACCTTACCCCCAAAATTGTCCACCTTAATCTCAACTCATTCACAAAATGTGTGTGTCTCTGGCTAAGGTAGCATTTATTGCCCATCCCTAATTGGTCAGAGGGCAGTTAAGAATCAACCACATTGCTGTGGGTCTGGAGTCACATGTAGGCCAGACGAGGTAAGGATGGCAGCTTCCTTCACGAAAGGACAGAAGTGAACCAGATGGGTTTTCTTCCTGAAAATCTACAATGGTTTCATGATCCTCATTAAATTTTAAGTTCCAGATTTTTGTTGAATTCAAACTTCACTATCTGTCATGGCAGGATTCACACACAGGTCCCCAGTGCATTACCTGGGCCCAATCTAGCGATAATACCACACGTCCATCACATTCTCTAACAACACAGCAGCCACAGTACTTGAGAGAAAGAGTTTCAGAATACTGCTGCCAGGCAGAAAAGAGTGCTTCAGTTTGCAATTAAAAATCATTCAGATGTCCTTTATTCTCCAGAAGCACTTGCATGTCTTCATCCAAATTATTTTCGACATGATGATGTTATTGCAATACGTGACAGTCTGCATATTACAACCTTGGCTCCTGGGAATGAATGCCATCATCCAGTAGGTGAGAATCTCTGCCAGAAGTGGACATGCGTAAAATCAGCCTCATAAAGCCATGTGTTTAAAATTTGTACTTCACAGAAAAAAAAATGCCTGTGCTTTATTTTGTCAAATAAACCATTAATGAGTGCAAATTTCTGAGAAAGCAATTCTGTTAGTGTTAATGAAAAGCACCAGCCAGTCAGACTTAATGCCAACAATGAATTTTTTATGTTTCTTTTGAAGCTAACAAGCCACTTAACTGATATAAATGCCAAAACGTTTATTCCAACTAGTAAGTGCGCAATTGTAGTAGAAATTATTTTCTCAATTTACACACAGAGTAGTGCATACTCTCAGGTCTATTGTGTGCACTCTGGTTATCCTGTTTGAGACCAGACTGCACAACAGAAAAAAGATATTGAGAATGTTTCCATAAACCTGTGGTTTTAGATAACGTGAAGAGATTTTGGGGTCTCCTAACCAATGGAAATGGGGGCAAAGACAGCGCAGGAATTTTGAAGTGCAACCTACACCATTCTGACTGAAATCCAGGGATGACAAGGTGGCACTGGGATTGGCACAGCTGCCTCACAGCAGCATTGATTTGGGTTTGATTCCAGCCATGGGTGACTGCCTATGTGGACTTTGCGCACTCTCCCTGTGTCTGCCAGGTGCTCCGGTTTCCTCCCACACTCCAAAGATATGCAAGTTAGGTGGATTGGCCATGCTAAATTGTTCCATAGTGTGCAGGCTAGGTGGGGTAGCCATGGTAAATGAGGGGTTACAGCAATAGCGTGGTGGGGAGTGAGGATGGGCTGCACTCCTGAGGAATGGTGCAGGTTAGATGTATCAAATGGCCTTTTCTGCACTGTTGGGATTCTATGATTCAGTATTCCCAAGGATTTATTGCTGGAGTCTCCACCTGAATTAGATTTTAATATGCAGGTCAGGGTCCTATGATACACACAAGACCACTGTCTACCTTATTTAGACTATCTGATGTGGCTTTGTTTTTCTCAGATCATTACATAGCCATGAGTTGGTAAAATGCCAATTGTCTTGGCATAAGGGAAAGTGAATCTGACCTCCACTATGACCTTCCAGTCTCCAAATTCATGGCATGATATTTGAAAGGCACCCAGGCAGCTCTTCACTTCACCCCTGGAGGTACCAAAGACCAGGCAAAAGTGGTGCCCTGCTTTAGCCTTTCCTCCCTAAAGGTTCACAAGCAGGCTCTGCATGGGAGAGGGGAAGTTATTTTCACAATGGATGGCAACAGGAAGCTATCCCACCTTCCCACTGTGAGGGTTGGGACTCCTGTGAGCCTGTCTCCCGCTGCACCTCCTTCTTGTGCATTTAGACAAAGTTTGTCATCGCTGAAATCAAAGGATCATCTCCTGCCCAGGGCTCAGCAGGTAATACATAGCCGACAGTTCTCCAACAACCAGTGGGCTCGGTGTGTTTGTTCCTTACCCATCTGCTGAGCTGTCAGTGTGTAGAACTCACTGTGCTCCTGTATAGAACCCAGGATACATGGGTTTGTAAGAACGTAAAAAACAGAAGGTATTGCTGAGTGAGGTAGCAGAAAGCAGAGTGTTGCTCTTACCCTGGTAGAGTAGAGATGGTCATTGAGCTCCTTCCTTCACTGCTGCAGACTGGATATATGGTGGTCGGCAATCTCTGACCATTGTATGGTATTGTGACCTCCTCTGCTGGTTGCCTGGCAAGACAATTGTTCTCCTCTCCACCATTCACAATGACCTGTAGGCCCTCTCAGAGAAGCGAGGTGCCAGTTCCCCTTCTCCTCCATCTCTCCTCACTCCCTTCATGGCCGATCTGCAGAGCCTCCAGATGGCAGTGCTCCTGTAAGTCCTTGGTGAACTTTGGAAAATGACACAACTCCAAGGAATGCTGGTCCTTTGGAGGACCTCTACTAAGCAGGCTGTTGCTCTGAGAATGGCATGTGGTAAGATAGGCACTGTTTTAAAACTGGGTGTTGTCTTTTTAGGTCAGAGATGAGGGAATACAATCTCTCTAAGAGTGTTGTCTGCAGTATAGGTGGAGTTACTGAAAATTCTAAAGGCAGAGTTGGATAAATTCTTGTCAGGCAAAGGAATGAAAGGTTATCAGGGATAAATGGGAATATGGAAACCAAAACACAAACAGATCAGCCAAGATCATATTAATGGCAGAGAGCCTGAATAGCCAAATGGCCCACTTCTGCCCTAATTTCTATGTTTGCCCATTCATATTCATAACCCATTAATTCAGTCTGTTCCCCTATGATACTCTCAGATTAGCAGCTAGGCTGTGGATTTCAAGCCATTGCTGACTTGCTGCAGATTCCGAGTACAGTACCCACACAGCTATGAGTGTATCCCATCGTAATAAGCAGTTATTCATCAATAAGATGAGGGTGTCATTGGCTGCACTAACAGTAATTGTCTGTCTCTAATTCCCAAGGGAAGGTGCTGGTGAGATGCCTTCTTGAAGTGCTGCAGTTGACTTGGTATAGATACACCCATAATGCCTGATTACCTGCTACACCTCTGAGCTAGTTTTCTGTGTTAAATGCACAATCAGCACCAAGTCCCTCAGTGCAGCAGCTTTCTGCCATTTTTCATCATTTATAATATTCTGTACTTTTGTTCTCCCTTCCAAAATGAACAGCTTCATATTTGGCAATGTTATACTCCAATTGGCAACGTTTTGCCCATTTACCTAACCTATCAATATCTTTTACAAGCCATTTGTATCCCTCTCGCAACCTGCGTTTCTATCTACTTTTGTGTCATCTGCAAATTTGACTACAGCACATTCACTTCCTTCCTCAAAGTCATTTTTATATATATATAGTAAACAGTTATGGTCCCAGCACTGGTCCCTGTGGAACCCCATTGCTCACAGGTTGCCAACCTGAAAAAGTGCACCTTTTTCCCACTCACTGTTTCCCGCTCATGAGCCAATGTGACAATAAAGGCTATTCTATTCCCTTCTCTATCCACGTCAATACTCTTCATACAATTCAATGGGTTCTTATCTTAAGACTTAACCTTTTGTGAGGTACATTTTCGAAAGCCTTCTCGAAGTCCAAATGCAACTGGTTCCCCTTTATCCACTCAGGTTCAGACTTCCTTGAAAAAATGTAATAAATTGGTCAGATGTGATTTTCCTTGCTTGAACTCATGCTGACTCTGCTTGATTAAATTTTGATTTTCTAAATGTTCTGCTATTACTTCCTTAATAATTGATTCCAATACTTTTCTAACACTAGATGTTAGGCTGATTGGCTGGTAGTTACCCACTTTTGGCCTCTGTCCCTTTTTGTAAAGCATGTCACATTGGCAGTTTTCCAATCCTCGATACTTCTTTAGAATCCAAGGATTTTTGGAAAATTACAACAATCCATCTACTTTCTCTGTAGGATCCTAGGATTTAAGCCATCAGGACCATGGAACATATCTGCCTTTAGCCCCATTAATTTTTCTTATACTACTTTCGTGATGGTGACTTAGTCTCTTCCCCATTTTCTTTAGCATTAATGGATTGTTCAAAGTACCTTCCACCATAAAGATTGATGTAAAATATCTATTTAACTTCTCTTCCATTTCCTTCTTCCACATAACTATCTCCCTAGTTTCATTTTCTAAAGGGCCTGTGTTCACTTTGATCTCTCTCTTCCTTTTATATTTTTAAAGAAGCACTTAGTAGGTTTTTATATCCCTTGCAAATTTGGCTTTGTAGTTTATTTTCTGACTCTTTATTATCTTTGCTGGATTCTGAACTTATCTTTGAGGCTATCACTGACTTTACCTCCTTATATGTTTTTACTTTCAATTTAATACTCTCAACTTCCTTGGTTAGCCACAACTGTTTTATCCCTGTCTTAGAATCTTCCTCCTTGCTTGAATGTATTTTTGCTGAGAGTCATGAATTACCTCTTTAAATATCTGCCACTGCTTGATTACTGTCATTCTTGCTAATCTATTCACCAGTTCACTTTAGCTAACTCTACCCTCATTTCATTGCAAGGCCCCTTATATAAGTTTAGCACAGTTGTTTCTGACCCAAGATTCTCACTCTCAAAATGAATATTAAATTCTACCATGTTACAATCACTACTTCTGAGAGGTAATTTATTAAACCTGCCTCATTACCCATCACCAGATGCAAGATAGCCTACTTCCTGGTCATCTCCAGGACATATTGCAGTAGGGAACTTATCCTAATGTAATCTATGAATTTGTTATCATGGCTACTCTTTCCTATTTGACTAGTGCAATCAACATGAAAATTAAAGTCACTCGTAATTAATGTTTCTTTTCTTTTTATATGCTCCTATCATTTGTTGATTGTTAGCCTTTTCTATAGCTGGGTACTGTTTGGGCATCTGTACACTACTCCTACCAATGTCTTCTTCCCTTGCTGTTTTTTCCCTCCTGCCCAAGTAAACTCTACGTCATCTGAGCCTAAATTGTCTCATTCAACTGTCCTCATTTCATCTCTAATTAACTGTGCTATCCCACCACCTTTCCCATCTCTCCTGTCTTTCTGAAAGGACAAATATCCCCAAAGTTAAGTTCCCAGATTTGATCTCATGAATGAATAAAAAAAAACTTTCCATCATTCCAAGCAAAGATTCTCCCCGAGGTATGAATATGGCAAATTTTCTAGAGCAACTTAAACAGCAACACATCAATTTCCTACATTTAACTGCATAGTCACAGAAATGTTCTGAAGAAGTTATACCAGACTCAAAACATTATATCTATTTATCTCTCCACAAATGCTGCCAGGCCTGCGGCGTTTCTCCATCATTCGCTGTATTTGTTTCCAGAATCTGCAGTATTCAGCTTTTAGTCACAGAGATTGTTAAATGATTCATACTTCAACAACAGTGAAAGACATTTCCAGCAAAAGTAATTTCGATCACAAAATCCAGCACATTTATGGTTATTTTAGGAGCTGCATTGAAACACTGGTATGAATTGATGTTGGAAATAAATATTACACGTTGCAAGAATTGTTTTGATGGCTACCCAACTTATTTAATTGCTTAATTTTCTGTAAACCAGAATTGACAAACAATTTAAGTAGCCAAATTTTCTGCTACTTTTAAACATTCTATTGCACTGAATAGGAATGGCTCATACTAATGTATTTTACAACACAAAGATGGCTACTTACTTGACAGGAAATGTCTACCTTGTTTTTCTAACTTCGTTTTTCTGAATCTTGTTAGAGTTTTACACTTTGAAAATTAATCTGCTTTGTCATAAAATACAAAATCTAATTCATGTTGCTGCATGTCATTAATCAACCCTGAAGCCAGAGGAAACATCTGGCGTTGAATTATAGTGCATCCCAGCTGAAAATGTTACCCTCCCAGGCAAGTGTGTGACTCCAAATTACAGACCGCCATCAAAGAATTGACAGATGAAAATTGTTAAGTGTAGAAACATAGAAACTTCAGTCGTAGAATATTACATCATTCAGAAGAGACAAGTCAGGCAGATTTGAAGTTACTGTATTGCCTAAAGAAGTTTAATAAATCTTAATTAACAATGTACTGATTTGTGATATGATGCCAATTTTATGCTGAAAGTCTTTCTTCAAAAAGAGCTAGCAGAATTTTATATTCATTTTGTACAATATCTGGATGAAATTTTATATCAGGAATGCCAAGAAGACTTAGAGTGAAAGATTATTGTCTACATCTTTGAAATGTTGTATTTTATTTTATTCTTATCATTTTTTCTGTACCTTTATTTTGACAGGTCCTCTGAGGCTGACTGTTGGAAGAAACTGGTAAAGTTACAATTGTTGTGTTATACCACATAGTTATAATGCAGTATACGTTTAAAAGGCAATCTCACGATATTATCATTCTATCATAGCATGTACCTTGAAGTATAAATGTCTCAGACTCCATCTTAGCTGGGGCTTCTTGATGCATAGCATGCATATTGAGGCATGCTGCTGTTTGTGACTGAATAGCTTAACAGCCTTGACACTGAATGCATCTGTGCCTCTGACTGTAATATATCAGAAACTGTAATAGACTAGTGTTTAATCTTTCAGCACCATGGCATTCATGTCAAGTTTATATGTTACAGGAGCTAACACAAATGTTATTATTTCAGATCCAAAAATCCTACCAGACACAAGGACCATATTATGTTGGCAGATCACAAATGCCCAATTTCTCCTCGCAAATTGAATTAAAAACTATCTTTTATTAGTAATTTTACATGAAGAGAATTATTTGAATTCACACTAAATGGGGACATAGCCCTTCCAGTCATCTCAACTTTATGTCTGGGGTGCTGTAATAAAATATTGAAGTTAAAAGACATCCATTCAATCAAAGACACAAAACAGACACTGTAGGCAAATGAGATAGGCACATATGAAATCTATCAAAGTGGGATGGAGTGACAGTAACATGGAAGTTTGCCATGTTTGCTACTCTAGACCACCCTTCCAGAAAATAACTGTACGCTTTGGCTGTCAGTAGATGATTGACTGATGCAGCAGTCTATACATGGGTGCCTTTCACAACACACTGCCCTCTGAGACTGTGCCACCCTATTAAACTGATTGTGCAAGCGAAGTGATGAATGTGATGATGCTGGCAAACAACACTGATCTAAATCAAACGTATAGTATCTCTTAGATGCATTGATGGACACCCCAGATGCAGAGGGAGCACTTGTTAGGAACTGTACACATAATATTTGTTCGCTTTTCCTGGCAGGCACCATCAGCCTGCAGAAAGTGTTTTACACATTCAATGCTTAAAAACCTTTACATCATCAACAAAACACAAGACAGGAGACACTCTTCACTTGTCTGGAGGACTGCAACAAAACACACGAGAAGCTCAACATCATCATTGACAAAGCCGTCATCAGATCAGTATACCATCCACCAGCTTAACTAATTACTCCCTCCACCGCCATGCATCATGACAACAGCATGTCACAATCTGTAAGGTTCACTGTAGCATTAAAGGTTCTTTTGACAATCTTCTAAGTCATCCAACAATTTGGCTATATATGATTCCTCAATGTGGCTAAATTTAAATCCTGGAACTCCATAACCAACAGCATTGTGGGGATGCCTTCATTATGGACTGCACAGTAGGTAGCACACCATTGTGTTCTCATAGCTAATAGGTAACAAATGCCAGCCTTTACAGCAAGTTTAGAGAGAGTTTAGAGAGAGCTTCTATGCACTGATTAACGGACCAAACAAAACAGTAAGAAAATGAACAGTGTTTTCAAAGGTGCCAATAAGTTTTCTCCTTACTTGAAAGGGTGGCATGGTGGCTCGGTGGCTAGCATTGATGCCTCATAGGACTAGGGATTCAAGTTCAATTCCAGCCTGGGGAGACTGTCTGTGTGGAGCTTGCAAGTTCTCCCCATGTCTGTGTGGGTTTCCTCCGGGTGCTCTGGTATCCTCCCATAATCCAAAAGATGCACAGGTTAGCTGGATTGACCATGCTAATTTGTCTGTAGTGACTAGGTATGTGCAGGTTAGGTGGACTAGACATGGGAAATGCAAGGTTATGGGTAGGGAGTGTGGGTCAGTAAGGATGCCCTTCAGAGGGGTGCATAGACTCAATGGACCAAATGGCCTGTTACCACACCACAGGGATTCTATGAAGTTCATTTCAAATTGAGATAACTGCTTTGAAGGACTTGGAGACCTGTTTATTAGTAAATGGTGTCATCTATAATAATCTAGAGCAAGGTGTTAAAAGGCAACATGGGGGCAGAATTTAATCCCGGGTATATTGCCCACTAGCTGGAGAATCAGCTAGAGGCCTATCTTACCTTCTGTCAGGAAGATCCAATGTTAGGCCTTCCCCATGGTCAAGGTTTTCCATAGGAGCTGAAAAGGCAAGCCAAAGAGGAGGCAGAGTTTAATACTGACCCCGTAGTGAGCTGGGGGGGTGGGAGTGGCGGGTGGGAGGTGGTACTGGCATTGACAGCTACCCTGTCTCTTATTTCTGCATCCAACACACTCCCTCCAGGCCTGTCCAGCCCGTTGACCTCTTCCCTTGACTCCTATCCTGTGGCCTTGGTCCCTCATTGATCCTGGGATCACTGCTTCGTAAACTGCCAACAGTTGCCACTGTTCCCAGAGATAGCAAGAACTGCCGATGCTGGAGTCTGAGACAACACAGTGAGGAGCTGAAGGAACACAGCAGGCCTGGCAGCATAAAAGCAGCAGGAAAGCTGACATTTCAGTCAGGACCCTTCTTCAGAAAAAATCCCAGTGGTACTGTCTGCAATGGAGAGCTCTCTATCCCCTGGAAAAGAGTCTACCCAGAATTTGCTTCTTTGTATGCTGATTGTGCTGGTTGAATAGCCACAGTAGCAACAGGATGAGGCTCTTGTTGGTAATTAAGGCTCTCAATTAGCACTGGGCCAATAATGTCATCAACAAGACTCTCGTTCTTGGCCTAATTGGGTCAGAGGAAGAAGGTGAACATCTCCCCACCCTGCACTTCAACCCAACTAGATGTACCCAGCTCCAAACACGCCTTGAGAAAGAAATTCTGTCCTGCGTGTTTAATGTGCTGATCTCTGAGGCACTACATCTGACAGAGTGCGGAGTAATATAAGTATCATCAGTGGATTAGTAGGAATGTAGAAGTGCACATATTTTCCCCAATATCACCATGGCTGTTAAAAATAATATGACTTTGATTCGTGTTGCATTTTATTTTGTATCTGGAACTTGGTGTTTACTATTTGGGTCAATTTTCTCAAATAAGTGTATATATCATCTCAACTGATTTTTCTGAAAATTTACGAATGTGAAGACACAACTGAATCATCTTGCACAAAATATAATGGCAAGCAAACAAAGAAGAATACACATAAAAAGAGTAAAATCCATTGACTATCTATCCAGTGGTGACAATTGAAGCGATATATGATAAGCTGCAAAGAAAATCAATCTTTTTTCCTGGGCATGATGTACTCCAAATCCATAACGGCATGAAACTCAACAAAGGTTGCTTCATTCCACTATAGTCTGTTCTCAGCATAGTTGTGACTGGGTTTTTAGTTTTCTACAACTTGGGAACCAGGGTAAATGCCTCTTTTTCATTTCTATTGAAATGAAGACTAATGGGAATCAAATACTTTATACAATGAGCAGCAAATTCACAATGACAGTTTAATGCCCAGGTGACCGGTTGAAACTTAGAACTGCTCGCTCTTGCGACTTGCATCAGCACTCTGCAATTAGAAATCATATAATGTTGCTTTAAGGTCATATCACAAATACGATTGCCATTTATAACACTTCCAAATCATTAATCATGGTTGCTTAGAATTAACCAATGTTCCGAATTTGAGTTAGTGTGGATTTTCTGTAAACTACTGAACAACACAGGCAACAATGTTTTTCTGTCCAGATATAGACAAGATCTAGTGTCAATGGAAGAAAAGAGATATTAACAAATCAAGTGAATGAGCAAAACTGTGACAAATGGATTTCAATGTAGGAAAATGTAAGGACATCCTCTTGAACTGGGTACTTTTTGCTGAAATGGTGAAAATCAGATACATAGATCATTGAAGTACGATGAACTGGTACAGAAAATAATTTTACAAAATGGAATTCTGGCCTTTAAACGGAAAGGACTTGAATCCAAGTGGACAGGAGACATTTCCAATCATACAGAGTTCTGGGTAGATCACACTTTGGCTTTTACAAGCTTTTATACACCTTAGGAAGAATATATGTCCATTTAAAGCAGTACAGTGTAAATTTGCTGGCATAATGTCTAGATTCAAAAGGTGAAATTGCCTGGAGAGATCACATAATTTATATAAAAAGGTGAGAATTAAACAAGAATTTAAACTAGACAAGATAAAGAAACACATTGTCTTGGAAAGTGGAAATTTAAGGGGTAATTTGATGAAAGTTTTCAAGCTAATATGGGAACAAGGCAAAAATTCTATTTTCACTAGTAAGTGAGTCTAGGAGTGGGAAACACAAACTAAAAGTGAGAATCAGATCTTTTGGCAGTCTAGTTAGGGAACACTGTTACACACAAAGAGTGATGGAAGTTTGGAACTCTCTTCTACGTATGACAAGGGTGCCAGTTCGAGAGCTAAATTTAAAACAGATTGACAGATTTTTGTTAAACAACATTACTAATTAATACAGGGTAAAGGAGGTTAAGTGGAATTAGGTCTCAGTTCAGCCAAGTTCTCACAGATTGGTAGAATAGGTTTAAGGAGCTAAATTGCCCAGTTCTGTTCCAATCTTCCTCAAATAGATTACACACCTAGAAAATTTGAGGAAACAGGTCAAGGTGTATCATGAAGAGGTTTAGGCATCAAACCCTCATAAATTTCTTTCAATGTGCAGGGTTAGAAAAACAGGTGGATTCCCCTGCCTCAAAAGATTGTTTTTAAACAAAAAATAACTGTGGATGCTGGAAGTCAAAAACAAAAACAGAAATTACTAGAAAATCTCAGCAGGTTTAGCAGCGTGTGTGGAGAGAAAGCAGAGTTAACATTTCAGGTCCAGAGACCCTTCTTCAAAACAGGAAGAAGACTGTTCTGAAGAAGGGTCACTGGACCTGAAATATCAACTCTCCACAGATGCTATCAAACCTGCTGAGTTTTTCCAGCAATTTCTATTTTTTTTGTTTATCTTCTTATGCATGTACTATGCAAGTGGGCTTCCAATTGTAAAAGAAAGATCATTTACAAACAAAACAGTTCATTCACACATGAAAGAGTTGCCCCTCAGGACCCTTTTAAATCTGTTTGCTCTCACCTTAAAAATATGCCCTTGGTTTTGAACTACCCGAGGGAAAAGACCTTTGCTAATCACCTTAACTATGTCCCTCATGAATTTATAGGCCTATATAAGGTCACTGCTCAACCTCCTATGCTCCTGTGATAAAAGTCCCAGCCCATCCAGCCTCTCCTTATAACTCAAACCCTCTAATCCTGGAAACATCCTTGTAAATCTTTTTTGAAACCTCGTTAGAATGTTACACGTTTCAATCAGATCCCCTTTTATCCTTCTAAACTCTAGTGAATATAAGCCCAGTCAAACTAATCTCTTGTCATAGGGCAGACCTGTTATCCTCAGTATCAACCTAGTGAACCTCTGCTGCATTCCATCTATGTCAAGTGTATCCTTTCTTAGATGGGGTGACCAAAATTTTGTACAATACTCTAACTGCCAGCATTTATTGCCCATCCCTAATTATCCAGAAGATGGTTAACAGTCACATTGCTAGGAGTCTGGAATCAGAAGTAGACTAGATCCGGTAGGGATGGTAGATTTCCTTCCCAAAAAGAGATTAGTGAACTAGATGGAGTTTTTCCAAACAAACTACTCAGCCAGTTTTCTTTTGAATTCAAATTTCACCATTTGCCACAGGTGGGATTCAAACCCATATCCCCAGAACATTAGCCTGGGGTTCAGAACTGCTAATCCAGTGACATGAACATTACACCACTATTCACTGATTTTTATAATAGGTAGCTCACCTTTCTACATGGATGTATTTTGGATTTGTCCACTTGCGCACCAGCAGTCTGCAGTTAGTGCCAAGCAAAGTTGGGAGGACAACAAAAGGAAAGTTGATGAGTGCTTTTCCTGTTTGCATATAGTTAAAACTGAAATCATCATCTTTACAGTGGCAACTGGATCTTAGGTCACATCCAATGCAGGGCGAGGGTACTGCTACACAGTTGAAGGTGGCCTGTTTTGGATGAGATGTTAAACCAAAGCTATATCTGCCTTCTCAGATGGATGTGAAAGATCCCATGGCATTATTTCAAAGATAAGCAGAGGAGTTATCTCTAGTGTCATGGACGTCCTTCAGTTGTCTTCATAAAACAGATTGTCTGCTCTTTACAATGTTGCTATTTGTGGACATGTGCTTTATGCAAATTGGCTTCTGTGTTTTCTACATGACTACATTTTAAGAATATTTCATTGGCTACAGATCATTTTGCAATAGCTTGTAGTTGTGAAAGATGGTCTATAAACGTCAGTCTTTCTCTTCACTTTCATTCCACACCACCTAATGGCAAATGATCCTGACACAGAAATTACAGATGCAACTCACCTAAGCACTGGCTTCAGGTGGCAGCTAGGGTCCCTGGAAAATTATCCAACCAGTTTGCAGGTCCCACATCTTTCTGGTGACCAAGATTCAGGAAATTTGGCCCTGAAATTCTTGTTTTATACCCACATGAGCATAAGCAACATGCTGAAGCCAATAACAATCCATTCTAGAGAAAACAGTTTGAGTCACAACATTAAAAATGTGTCAACATAGGGGCTGACCAAATGATGTTATGAATTTATTTGATGAGTAACTGATCCACCATTTTGATTGCCAATCTGTTAATATCTGTAAACTCCAGCCTAGATAGCAGTAGGAATGCAGGAATTAAAGTAGGCAACTGCTCCTAATCCTCATCCAGCTATTCCTCCTAGAAGTGCATATGTATCTATGTTAGGTGGTTATATGATTGACCTTGGCCATTCTCTCTCCCTACGGTGAAATAATCTGCTGACAACTACTGCTGAGAACCACAAATTGAACAAACTCGACTTTATTGAAGTGATGGATTTTTCCCGGCACTCAGAACAGTCTCTCAGCAAGGATTTAAATGAGAAAATCGAAAAATTGTCATTTATGCTCCTTTCCAATTGACACCAAGCCAGCAAAAAGTGATTGCCACTTTTAAAATAGCTTTGCCTAGTTAGCAGCTTCAGAGAATATACTTGTTACTCTTAATAAATCTGCCATGTAAGATTAAGATGATCTCAGCCTTCTAACTAATATAAATGTGAATTGATTGGATACTGAAATACAACTTTTTGGAAATGGTTTTGATTTTGGAAACACACAGTTGAACAAAATCCCGTTTGTCCCAACACAATCACTTTGCAGCCCAGCCAGTGACACCCACATCTCAATTAATACTTATAAAAATCCTTACGCGCAAATCCAAATCTATAAAGGTAAATTTTAAAAGACCCGAGTAAGTGCCAGAAAGGAACAAAATTGAAAGACTCGGCCAACAAATCAACTTCACTCAACAAAGTACAGAAAAATGAGAAAGGTGTAATTGACATGTAGAAGTATGCATTGAAAAAGTCCCGATATAATATTAGCACTTTGAGAAATGCATATCGAATAAGCACAATCACCAGTGAGTAGATTATGATAACAATAGAATATAAAAAGCAAAATGCCACAAAAATGGCATCTATTAAGATTTAAGTGGTACAAGGGGAAAGTAAGATGGTGTTGAATGTATGTGGGCCAGTTCAGAAGAATGATTTTGAGGTTTAAAGTGTTAATGTATGACTGGTGCTTATTCACTCATCTGTACACAATCGCATCTCAGAATTGTTATGACACAGGAGTAGGCCACTCAGTCCACAAGAGTAATTCACCTAATGTTATGCCGCCACATCTACTGTGCAAGGCAACAGAATGTTCCTCTACAAATGATCTAGTGCTCTGTTGAAAACTTTGACTAAATCAGTCTCCACCACACTCTCAGGCAGTACATTCACGATCCTAACCAGACGTTGTATAAAAAAAGACTTTTCTCATTGTTGCCAAAGATTCTTCCAATCATCTTAAATTAGTGTATCCTCTGGTTCTTGATCTTTACATCAATGGCCACAGTTTCTCCCTATTTATTCTATCCATACTGCTTATAATTTTGAACACTACTTTGCAATCTCCTCTTAAGGTGCTTTTCTGAAAGGAGAAAAGACCCACCTTAACACATAAACAAATTAGAAAGCCATTTGGCCCTTCAAGCCAATTCCACTACTCAATAAGATCATGGCTGACTTGATTGTGGCTTCAAGTGCACATTCCAATCTACCTCTGATAAGCTTTGACACCCTTTTCAATGAAAACTTTGTTTACCTTTGGCTTAAAATATTCAATGCAATTGCCTCCAAAGAGTTTTTTGGGAAAAGAGTTGCAAAGGCTCACAATCCTCAGAAATTATTCCACCTTGTCTCTATCTTAAAGAAAAAAGAAGAATCCTTAGTATTAAACTGTGCTTCCTAGTTCTAATCTTTCCCAGAGGGGGAAACATCTTTCAACATCCATCCTATGGGGATCGTTTAAAAGAATGAGAGGGGATCTAATTGAAGCAGATAAAATTCTAACAAGACTGGACAGTCTTGATGCAGGGAGGAGCCGTTCCTGGTTAGGGAGGCTAGAACCAGGGGATATGGTCTCAGGATACAGGTTCGACGATTTAGGACTGAGATGAAGAAAAGTTTCTTCACTCAAATGGTAGTGAACCTGTGGAATTCTCTACCACAAAGGCACTGGAGGTCAAGTCACTGAATACATTTAAGAAAAAAATGTAGATACATGTTTAGACGGTAAAGGCATCAAGGAGTATTGGGAGAAAGCGAGAATATGGAACCAAGATAGAGGATCAGCCATGATCACGTTGAATGGCAGAGCAAGTGTGAATAGTCAAATGGCCTACTCCTGCTCCTAGTTTCTATTTTTCTGTGTTTCCTGTCCAGGCACAATTTTATGGCTGACAGCAATAGTTCAGGGTGGGGGAATAGTCTGAAATATAACTTAGTTCTCAGCCAAACGTTGGGGTGGCAACGTTGGAGGAGGACAGCTGTAACTACAGCCTCCATTAAATATCTTGGTGGACAACCCCACGACTCTGCCCACAAGGTCTAGCTCCTGTGGTTGCTTCCTCACCCCAAGCCTCTCCAACAACACATCCACATTCTTACCTCCCATAGCATGCTCACTTGATCCTGTTGTAGCAGGCTAAGGGCAGCCAGGACTCAGGAGATGTCCAGAGAGCCAGTATATGCATTGAAGTGTAGTGGTTAAGGCTCAGTAAAAGTTGTGGGAGCTGTTGGCACTGGGAAGAAGCCATGCCCCATTATTAATTCAATGCAGCTGACAGTGGTATTGAAGAAAGTCCACAAACAAATTTGCTTATGTAGCTGAGAAAGCTCAGGGTGAAAAAAAAACCCTCGAAGGATGCTGGCTTGGAGAAATCATTTGTCCGTGAAATGATGGCATTGTGCCTATGAGTGGGTGCTGGATTGCAGTTTCCAGAATCGAGGGTAGATCAACCCTGAGGAGGAAGCTGAACCATCAGAATGTGAACAATTGATTTGTCTGACCATGACTAAGCGGCTTTTGAGGGAGTTCAGAAGCTAGGCTTTTGAATGAGAAACAATTGGAATCCTTTGTAAATCTTCAATATGATTCGGTCATCCAAGGTGTCATTAAAGTTTGGGTGGTGGGGAGAAAGGAGCAGTGGAGGAGTGACTGAAAATTCTATTAATTGATATGCTGTTTGTGTGCTCAAACACGATTTGCCTGTTACCTATATTTACCTAAGCTTAATTCCTGATGTTACAATATATGTTGCATGCAGAATAAATTGCGTTCTTGTTCTAACTTTGTACAGTGAAGTTTATATTTGTCTGTCCAAAACTGTATGAAACTTCTGGGCTTGTTTTCTTGGTAAGTCCCTGGGCTGATGGTGTTGGTTAGCTCAGTTGGCTGGATGGCTGGTTTGTGACACAGGTGTTGCTAATGGTTTGGGTTCAATTCCTACACTGGCTGAGGTTACCATGAAGGATTCTCCTTCTCAACCTCTCCCCTCACCTGAGGTATGGTGACACTTGGGTCAAACTACTGCTAGTTGTCTCTCCCTAATGAGAGTGCAGCCCTGTGACCTAGTAAGACAATTTTTTTTATTAATTCATGGTATGTGGACATCACTGGCTACACCAGCATTTATTGTCCATCCCTAATTGCCCAAGGGGGCAGTTAAGAGTCAACCACATTGCTGTGGGTCTGGAGTCACATGTAGGCCAGACCAGGTAAGGATGGCAGCTTCCTTCCCTAAAGGACATAAGTGACCCAGATGGGTTTTTTTTCCTGACAATTGGCAATGGTTTCATTTTCATCATTGGACTGTTAATTCCAGATTATTATTGAATTCAAATTCTAACATCTGCCATGGCCGGATTCGAACCCAGGTCCCCAGAACTAATACCACTAGGCCATCTCGTACCCTTGCCATTACCTTTGTCTTTACCTTCTACCCTACCTGGGATCCCACACTTGGTCTGTTCTGAATAATTACAGTCTGGCCTGGGATCATAACACAACTGACACATTGTGTGGTGGAAACGGAGGCTGCACCATCCTAAAAGTCCTGGCACAGAACTAGATACAATTTAGCAGAGTTTTATCCAGGTTCATCATAACTTCCTTGGAGTCCACACCTCTATTGAGAAAAGAATCCAAATACCATGGGCTTTTTAATCACAGGCCCAATCTATTGGAATCTTCAAGGATTGGTATACATACACCAAAGTCCCTCTGCTCCTGCACCCCCTTTAGAATTCTGCCTTTTATGTTATATAGCCTTTTTTCACTCTCCTTACCAAAACGAATCACTTCACATTTTTCTGTCCAGTCGTCATGAAATCATGAATCATAGAATCATATAGTACAGAAGAGGGTCTTCAGTCCATTGACTCTACTCTGACAAAAAGCTATTCTAATTCTACACTAATCACATTTTCCAACACTTGACGCATAGCCTTGAATGATAAAACATTACAAATACTCATAGGTTGCGAGGTTTCCTGCCTCTCAAGCCGTGCACTTTAGATTCCCACCACTCTCTAGGTGAAAATGCTTTCATAATTTAAATGATCTTCAGTTACTCACTCCTCAGTTCTTTTGTCTCTTGTAAAAGAAAAGGGCAAAAAGCAATAGAATGGGAAGGACTAGAGGTGGTTTGCACAAATAATGTGGCTCACAGATGCAGAGGAGAATGCCTTTAGATCTTTGTCCCTGCAACTCGGAGGTGGAGACACTGGGATCTTGCATTTCCCTGGTGTCAAATTTTTACAAAAACTCTGGCAAGCATGCTGGCTGTATTCATCAAAGACTGTGCTATGAGAATACTGAGTGCAGTGATTGTTAGGATTGTTAATGTGTTGGGGTTGAGGTTGTAGACTTGCTCGCTAAGCCGGTGTGTTTGTTTGCAGACGTTTCGTCACCCTGCTAGGTAACATCATCAGTGCACCTGCGGTGAAACGGTGTTATGTCTCGCTTGTTATTTATATGCCTCGGTTTGCTGGGGTGGTTGGCATCACTTCCGGTTCTGTTTTTCAGTGGTTTGTATATCAGGTCCAGTTCAACGTGTTTGTTGATGGAGTTCCGGTTGGAATGACAGGCCTCCAGGAATTCCCTGGCATGTCTCTGTTTTGCTTGTGCTAACAACCCGGAATTATGCAAAGCAGAACAGGAGCACACATATGCAGATTTTAAAAGGAATGGATACCCAAAAGACACAATCCGCCATTACCTCCGTGACAGACCACAGCAAGAAGACACAACATGGCCAGACGCACTGCTGTAAATCAGGGACATATCAGAGATGACCACAAGACTTCTCAGGCCCCTAGGTATCAGGGTAGCCCACAAACCAACAACCACCCTGTGACAGCTACTGATAAATGTAAAGGAACCCATACCCACAGCCTATGAAACTAACATAACATCCAAAATACCATGCAAGGACTGTGAGAAACATTACAAAGGCCAAACTGGAAGAAAACTGACAATAAGGATACATGCACGCCAACTACCCACCA
Source organism: Ginglymostoma cirratum (assembly GCA_024137785.1). Taxonomy (NCBI): domain Eukaryota; kingdom Metazoa; phylum Chordata; class Chondrichthyes; order Orectolobiformes; family Ginglymostomatidae; genus Ginglymostoma; species Ginglymostoma cirratum. The sequence continues at coordinate 30,789,412 of JAHRHZ010000263.1, read as the reverse complement.
AGAGACATTACCAATTCTCACTGGTCTCAATACACATGGGCAAAGAAGGACACAAATTTGACTGGGACAACACATTCATAATAGCACAAACCAAAAAGAGACATGCCAGGGAATTCATGGAGATCTGGCATTGCAACCGGAACTCCGTCAACAAACACATTGAATTAGACCCTGTGTACAAACCACTGAAAAACAGAACCAGAAGTAATGCCAACCACCCCAGGAAACCGAGGCATACAAATAACAAATGGGACAGAACACTAACACTTCACCGAGGCGCATTGACAATGTTACCTAGCAGGGTGATGAAATATTCGCAACCAAACACACCGGCTCAGCGAGCAAGTTTAAAACCTCGTCCACAACCTGAGCTACAAATCTTCGCAAAAATTTGGTCGGGACTGGTTAATACCCATTTCTTTCTTTTCTTTCAGGCTTTCAGTAACACATTGAGTAACAGTTTGTGCATATGGATGACAACAATTTCTGCCAAGACCTCTCTCTTTTTGGGTAGCACTGTTACAAGATGTACAGTAATGGTCAAAAAACCTACTTACTGTTTAACTGGACTCACTGTAGTGTGAGTATTTCAAATTCTCACACATCATTAAGTACCATTAAGCAATTATTGGTGCTTCTACCTTTGAAATCACAATTCATAAGTGGACAAAAGAGATCTCATCACTATTCATAATCTGCTCCAAGCTCTGCTCAGCTGAACACAAATGCTGAAGTCTGGTACCTCAACATTGAGAAGGAGAATGTTTGAAGTGCACTGACAGAGGCTCCACAAAAGTAGAGGTGATGAAGAAATGCAACTCCAATAATGGTGGATTGGTGTCATAGGTAACTGTAATTGTCAAGGACAGAGTAACTACTTCTATGAATCTTCAAATTTCTCGAAACAGTCAATGCAAACCATGGCCCCAGTCATGCAGATGATACCTGCTGCTTCAAATAGGATTTCAGAGGCTTTATGACGCTTTGATGATCTATACCTAGCTGCACTATATCAGAGTGATATGAGTGATGTGCAGCTGACCCAGGAGAGGAACATTAGTGAAGGCAGACTTGGAAATGGACACACCACTCAAAGTTCTCCAACTTTATTTAGTTGTCTCCGACATTCTGCTCCATCTCAGTCTGTGTCCATTGTGCGAAATACTGCAGGTGCTGGAGATCTAAAATCAAAAGAGAAAATGCTGAAGAAACTCAGCAAGTCTGGCAGCATCTGTAGAAGAGAAACAGAGTTTATATTTTGAGTTCAATGGCTCTTCTTTGGAATGATTCTGCATTGTAGACATCCATCTTGAATCATACAGCAGGACACAAACAAGCTATCTTGCCAGCTGAAGTATATCTTCGATGTACTGATTGCTTGCTTGATGACACCTTTTGATGGTCCTGTAACTCTCACTCTGGCATTCTTCTGTTAGACTGACAGTGTTTCTCAGAAGAATCATGAGCCATGTTTGAAAAGCTATTATAAGCCAGCCATTTATTTTGCTTCCAGACATATTGGTCTGCTGCAGTATAGGAAGATTTTTCTAGCTACTGGGGAATCTGGCAGGCACCTGGTTGGACTTCTTTTCACGGATGCAGACTACGGAGTCATAGAGTCATTCAACATGGAAACACATCCTTTGGTTCAACTAGTCAATGCCGACAATGTTGCCAAACCAAACTAGTCTCACTTGCTTGCATTTGGCCCATATCTATAGGGAATTCTGCCTGGTTCACTGTTTACCAGCTCCCTGGTTCCATCACTGGGCTTATGGGTGTGATGTGGTGTGGTGGAAAAACACTGCAGGCAGATGTTTCAGAGGCCAAGAAAACTGTGATTTTATTAAACAAACAAGCAAAACTTTATATATTCACAAAACAAGAAAGTGGATATCAAATTGAAACCTCTTTGTCTCTGACTGAAACTGTGGGTAAAATAAATACAATGGGTGACTGTTAGTCCACTAATGGGGAAGAAGAGAGAGAGAGAGTTACCTATTCTAATCCACCTCCCTTCCTTAGAGGTACCCTATACTGTTGCCCCCAAACTCCACCTTCCCTGTCTATGACTAGCCCAGCTGGGTTAGAGGTTTCAATGACCCTAGGCTCACCCCTGGAGTGAAAACTGTGATTTTGACTGGCTCTGTCTATAGTCGCTTGCTGTAGCTGGACTCTGTGAAGGGCCGCAGGTACTGATAGTAGTCAGTCTGGCGGTGTTTGTCAATGTGGTTGATGCGTGGGACCAGCCTGGTGAGTATCCTAGTTTTACTCCTCCTCCTAGTGGTTTTGCGAGAGGGTTCGTGTTTTGTGTCTCGGGATGCCTCCGGTCACCTCTGGACGTCGAGTGGAGGTTCATAGTTAGCTTTCAGTAGTTGGTCTCGCTGCACTGGCTTCACGGTGTCCCACTTCTCTCTCCTTTTTCCTTCGCTTTTTGCTGCACCTTCCACTCCACTCTCTCCTTTTGTGCTGGGCTCGGGGTCTCCAGTTATACCCCACTGCAGGCCCACACCCCCACCCCTTCTTATCTCCCGCCAAATCTGTGAGATATTGTTCCTCTTTTCAGGGCTGAAAAGGTTTCCTGAGTACTGGAGTGAGTGATAATCGTTTTTTGATTGGAAAGAATGGTTTTTAGGGGTTTGGAATATCCGGCATTTCTTTTGGATGGGTATCTGTTTAGTTTGCATAGTGGTGTGAAGATTCCAAGGTGAAACACGTTTGCATGTAACACAATGGTGTGGTATGTTCAGTAACTTTGTACCTGAACACTGATTTGAAAGTTAATGGGTTGATATCTGTGTAGACTCCTGAGGGTCTGGAATTGTTGACGTTGTTATTTCCCGTAGGTTAACTTGAATTGTTTTAGCTGAGGCATGAATGGGAGGTTTTCCGTTTGGTTTCACTCAGCTAGCCCCTGTCCCAGACATCTGCCCCTGGGCTTGTATATTTCCCAGTCTGTTCCAACCAGCTTTTTCCTGGCTCAGTTGCAGCCCCTTGTTCCTGGAGTCCCAGTGACTTTAATCCAATATCCTATAATTCCCATAACTTCTCCATTGAAAGGGTTTTTAAGTCCAGGGTATGTCCAACAACTGATGGGGATTTTTGGCCCACCTTACATATCCCATGAAACCTTTCCTAATCATATGCAAGTGTCTTATAAATGATGTAACTGTACCTGCATCCACCACTTCCTCTGACAGTTCACTTCACAAACAGACCACTCAGTGTAAAACAATTGCCCCCCTCTTCCATTTTAAAACATTCTCCTCTCACGTTAAAAATATGCCCCCTAGTTTTGAACTCCCTCACCCTTGGGAAAAGACCCTTGCTATTCACCTTATCAATGCCCCTCATGATTTTATAAATATCCAAAAGGTCACCTCTCAACCTCCTTTGCTCCACTATGTTGCAAAGTTGGTGTAGTTCTTAGGGATTGGAAGGTAAAATGTTAGAATTTGTTTGTAAAATGATAAGGGGGGGAAGAGTGCGTGGTCCCTTAAAAAGATTTTTTTTAGGCTTGGTGATTAAAAATAATGTCTGCAGGCAGCAGCAGATGTGCAGAGTTCTTGAAACTGAAACATTGTATCAAAAGGCTTTACTGTTAGCACGCAAAGCAGCATTTTTACCAAGACAACAGGTTTTTAAAATTTAGCCAACTAATTTAAACCAGGCCCTCAATGCCAAAGCCCAACTGAATTTAAATTTGATGGTTTTGACAACCTCGGACCAATCCTATTAGAAAAAATTAATAAGTCATCAAGGGTATAAAAGAAGAGGGCATTTGAAAATCAGGTGAGAGCAAACTACCATCTGTTAAGCAAACAGCTCTCAACAGCTGTCAACTCTAATGAAAGTGAAAATCACTGGCTCTCACAGAAATCTCTAAGATCTCAGAGTAAACAACATCTAAATAAAGATACTACAGCACTCTCAGATAATATTCCTGAGACAAGAATTTGACAGAGGAAGCCGTTCCTGGCTGGAGGCCAGGGAAGAAGACAAAGAACATTCCAGAAGACTTAACCTGGCCGTAATTTCAAGAGATTAAGCCTTACTTTTTTTTATTAATTTGGGTTAGAAAATTGGGACTTACGTCTATTGGAACAGAACACTGTTAGGATTTTGTTTTATTTGGGAATAGTTAGTAGCTAAGGGGGAATTATTTTGTTTGTTAGTAGTTCTGTTAATTTGTTCACTGTTAGAGTTAGGTAAATAAATAGTTACTTGTTGATTATAGAGTGACTATCAGGTGTTCATTTTATTTAACCTCTCCTTTATAACAGATTGGGGGAGTGAGACGCCGATTATACCACTTTTCACACTTCCTTTAATAAATTTATGAAGCGAGGTGAGCTTCTCTGGGTGTTTCGGTTTTAGTATGGGTTGGGGGGGGGGGGGTCACCCTCCACTTTGTAACAAACAGCAGCAAGACATCCCTGCTCCCGCACTCATGAAAGAGTTCAGGAAAAGAGTTGCAGGATATTGCTTCTATAATAGTGAAGGAACGGCGATATATCCCCAGACCGAACAGCTGAGTGACCTGGATGGGAAAGTGTGGCTGGTCGGGTTCTTATGCACCCTTTGCCCCCGACTTTATAGAATGTGGAAGCTGCTGGTTTGCAAGGTGCAGCCCAACATTAAAATAAGCATGGCCATGTTAATCTGACACAAAAGAATTCACCCAAAAAATAATTAAACCATTTGCAGAAACAGAAACCTTGAGCTGTGCAGTATTGCACACCAGGGGAGATTTATAATAAAAACAGGTAATATGTTTACACTTAAAACTACTGACCAACTGCTTCAAGTGACTTGTTTTGCAAAATCAGGTTCCAAGAAGCTTATAAACCAAACACTAAAATTGGACTCACATCCCCAGATGCGTCTCTTCCTGTAACATTTAGAGGTTCAAAGTGATCCAGACCCAACCTTGTCCCCTTGAGGTGAAGAAATCCTGTCTCTTTCTGAGCTTGTTGTGTTTGTCGCATTTGTTTATCTTCATCAGCTAATCTGCATCAAATTCCTTGAAGTTGCTAGAGACCTATTCTGGCTGATCTGGCAGTTCTTGGCCTATCACAAACAGAGAAATACCGGCATGCTGTGAGAAAACTAACAAACCTCGCATTATAGCTGTCATAATCACAGAGGAATTTGACATAAGCTGACACCTATCCATGATCTGCCTTGTGTGTAAGTGCCTAAATCACCAATGGACCACTTGAAATGTCTTTAGAGGCACACAGGAAAGATTAAGAGGCAAAGAAATTGAGGGCAGTGGTGAATTTCAGGGCAATTTCCGGTGTGTTGTCATCAGGCCCAGCAGGAACAACTGCTGAAGGAGCCTGCAGTGCCTGTACCCACTGAGGTAATACTTGGAGACTGTGGAAATGCTGCTTTCCAGATAGATTAAGGAAGCTGATTTGCTGTCTGTATTTTCTCATATTGCTACATTATCCTGCAACTTCATTGTCTCAGTTCTCCTGTCTGCTGTTCTGATTTTTAGATCTTTGCAGCATTGTGCTCTCGTCCATATATAAGTCCCATCTCACATGGCATTGATGCTTTTGATATTGACTGATTTTTTTCATCCAAAATCTGATTGAAAACATCCCCCACAGTTGTTTATTGGAATGTTACCAAAATTCTGAAACATACTTTGGATCACAAGAGAACTCTCAATATATTTGCCAGAGGGTGTCGAGAAAACAGCTGGAAACCCTGAACCTATGCATCATATCATGCAGTGCCACAAAATCCACCTCCGTTTCACAGGCAAGTTCCCTGAATCGTAGGAGATGGGTCCTGATGGACTGATACATTCACATTCCTGTTGAGCTCGCCACAATTATGCCTCGTTGATCCACCTACAAAAATGCTTGGTCTGCCTCCTGCAACAGGTTACAGCGTACAATAAAACCCTGAAGGTAATATTTTGGAGGTTGGTTGGTGGTTGTGTTTAAAACTTTTACTATTCTTATCTTCCTTCGCAAAGAAAACCCTTACCCCTACCCTGGGAATTTTCTCAGTGACCCACCTTAATTACAGTGGGAAACCAATAGTATCCCTGAGTAAATAGTATCAATGACCATTTACACAATTTCCTGCACTTCACAACTGATAAATATTGTGCTAGAAGTTGAAAATATCCCGGATTAAGTTCCAGATCTCATTCTCTGCAAGAAATCAAACGGTTCAGTGGCTGATTCTGATAAAATATATCCTTTTTCTTAATCACATCTTACATCATTCTGCCTCCAGGCCCAAAGAGCTAAGTAGGACAGTACAGACAGATCCATAAAACCATTAGCAATGGTCAGAGCGATGTTAACTGACTGTGATGGTGCTGCACCAAAAGGGTTGCTGCATTGCTACGGGGACATCTGGCAGCCTCTGGGTCTCAAAGTGAATTCCAAAACACTAGCAGCATTAAGTGCTCATAGAGCTATGAAACATAAGAATGTTTGTATTTCTGAGCATTTGAAATCGTGACTGGGACAGCTGGCAGTGGGAGACAGAGTGGGGTCACACCAGTGGTCACAATTTTGTTTTACACGTTCATCTTTGACTTATGTTTGTTCTATCAATCCCAGCATTTCTCTACTGGTGATTTGTAAAATTCTTGAGGTGTTCTTGTGTGAAGCATTCTTTAACTCTTAGCTTGCTAGCAGCTTCCAAGAAATTCCTGAGCTGGCCACATTTAATTTGTTTTCAGTTCATAATGTTTATCCTGCAAGTAAATGCAATTTGGAAAAAGCACTATTCAGTGAGGAAGGCTGTGCAATACTACATTGCAATAAAGACTACACTTTAGAAGTATTTCATTAGATCGAAAGTGCTTTGAGACCTTGGTCATGAAATCCGCTATGTAAATGCAAACCTTTCTTTTTTGTCTTTAATCCATTGGCCTATGTTTTGAATGGCTTCATATGCCTACAGTTCCAGCTACTTTATTCAAACTGAGATATAAGAAAGTTAGCCCTTATCCACTCAGTAATCAAAATGCTGCTGGAAAGAATTACACTCATGATTTTGCACTAAATAGATATTGATATCTAAAACCCTGTTTTATTCCAAATTATTATCTTCAATTTACCATGCTAGATTGAACATTCTATGTTCTGAAAATAAATCAAGTTAGTATTATCACATTTTCAACCCTGCATGCACTTTGACCTGAAACAGGACTAAAAGAACACACTGCTTCATGCACCTAACTCTGCAATGCCAGCTTTCTTCTATTAAAGGCTAACTGGAATTGTGCAATCCTGGAACTGTTCTTCTTAAACACTGACAACTGTTGTGAAATCCTGACAGTTTTCTTCTCTATTACTTCAATGGTTCAATGGAGCGTGCAGGAGAGCATGTCAGGAGCAGTAACAGGCATACCTAAAAATGAGATCTCAACCTAGTGAAGCTACAAAATTGGACCATTTGCATGCCAAACGAATAAAAATAGCAAGTGATAAACAGAGCTAAGCAATTCCACAACCAATGATAGAGGTTTAAGCTCTACTGTGCTGCCTCTTCCAGTCATGAACGGGTGGTAGACAATTAGCACCTCCCTATAGAACAAAGCTACATAGTTATCTGCATCTTGCTTAACTGGGGTCGGGGTGGGGAGGGCGGTGTTGGGAGGGGGGAAGCAGCACACCGGTGCAAAACCCAAGGCCGTAAACTTCAAGAAAGTATAAACAGACTGGTGAAGAGGGAAGGCAGAATATAGATGAGAAATGCAGAGATATGTGAAGTGATGGATCTTTGGAAGTATGAACAAGGAGAAGCAATAAAAAAAATTCCAAGTTTCAAAGACTCTGAGGGAAGGTGGAGAGTATCTGAAGAAGACCTGTTACCAAGATCAGCTGACATCACCGAGATATAGTCGGCAGTTTGGTGGACATAGGAACAAGATACTAGGAGACAGGTCTCTTGGAGGCTGAACTTAGAAGTCATGAGGAGCACCAGGAGAGAAACTACAGAGAAAGATTTGAGTTCAGGGCTACAGCAGAATGGATCTTTGTGGGATACTTGATTTATTGCATGAATGAAGAATGGGAAACAACAGAAGCAGCAAAATGGATGGTCTCCATCTTTGTGATAAACAGGTTCATAAAGTTGTATGAAAGTAATAGATGTGAAAGGGCTAATCAGAGCAGAAGCAAACTCTGCCTACTCTGATATATAGCACAGCCACTGGTTGGAACATTGGGTAGATGTGGGCATCTGTTGTTGGAGACAGTTATGTCTTCTACTCCCCATGTTATCATCCAAACAATATAACCTGCACAAAGCATGAGAGTTGTAATAAACCTTACTTTGTAACCTTACATTTTTTTTCCCTATGCTTAGTGTTCTTTTGTCAATCCCCATGTACCTGTGTTCTCTGATTATTAATCTGCACTCACCAGAAACAGCTCACTGGGAATTCAGAACTTGAGTATTGTTGGATAAAGAAACATGGGACTGGATATTTCAGTCAGGGAAAGAAACCCTGCTATCTCCCTGATCAGATCAAAACCTACCCACTTACTTTATATAGTTTCTACACTGGAGATTCCTGGGCAGGGATCTCTGCTGACACATAGATGACACATCTATTCAGGAATACTGACATCCAACAGTGAAGACTGCCCCCACCACCCTGAATCCTATTACAGCAGTCAGTGTGTCTGGGAGTTAACACTTCAGTAAAACTCTAGCCATTTGGGTCTGTGTCTGAGTATATGTAGCTTGACCAAATAGAGGAAGGTGATGGCCTTGTGGTATTATCTCTGCACTGTTAATCCAGAAACTCAGCTAATGTTCTGGGGACCCGGGTTTGAATCCCGCCATGGCAGATGGTGGAATTTGACTTCAATAATATATCTGGAATTAATCATCTAATGATGACTGTGAATCCATTGTCGATTGTTGGGGAAAGAATCCATCTGGTTCACTATTGCCCTTCAGGGAAGGAAACTGCCGTCCTTACCTGGTCTGGCCTACATGTGACTCCAGACCCACAGCAATGTGGTTGACTCTAACTGCCCTCTGAGCAATTAGGGATGGGCAATAAAAGCTGCCTAGCCAGCAACGCCCTCATCCCGTGAATGAATAAAAAAAAAATTGAGCCACATTGTGAGTCTGACTGATAATCTTAAATTGGTTATAAAAAGATCCGTATATATTAATCATTAAATGAACATGGGCAGGTACAGAAAACAAAAGGCCAACTGAACGCTGCCTTTATGATAAAAACAGAAAGTGCAGTGTCTGTGGATGGGAGTGCAGAGTTAATGTTTCCAGTTCAATGTGATTCCTTCAGAACTGTTTCTTAAAACCTAAAAGGATGAGACAAAGTTTTTTTGTTAGAGTGCCAAATGACATGAAGAATTAAACGGGAGTGGGAACCTGGGCAGCTTTGAGATAGTATGAGGTAGTGTTGATGGAGAGAGAGGGGAACAGTTTGCATATTTCACTGGTTGGCATTAAGTGTAAATCTCAGGAAGTGGTGGGAGCAGCTATTTGAGGAGAGCTGTATATCTCGGAGCAATCCTGGTTAGGTTCAAAACATGAAGGACGAGAGTTTAATCCAACGTAGAGCTGGAAACAAGCATTGAGGAAACAGATGTGGCTGTGAAAGCAAGTTTTAGCAAACTTTATATCTAATACTATGAGGGAAATAGAAAGCAATGAATGTGAACAAGCTGAAAGAAATAAAACAGAAATCATGTTGGAGAGAAGTACAGAAATTCTTCAAAATGGATAACCCTGGAACAGAAGTGTCCATGAATTAAACACTCAAATAACAGTAAAATACGGCAGACGTTGGAAATCTGAAATAAAACCAGAAAGTGCTGGTAAAACTCAACAGGCCTGGCAGTATCTGTGGAGCATTAATATTTCGAGTCCTGTATGACTCTTACTCAGAAATTGTGTGTGAACATGTTTTGTTTTAAGCCACCCTCTTATTAATTGCTATCATGAAATTAACTGCCTAGTCAATCATTTCCTGAGATAGTTTCCTAAAATATCACAGTTATTAGGAGTCTCATCAGGTTTTGTCCATTTTGCAGTTGCCTAAGTGTAATTTTTTTTCATGGTTCCTCAGCAACATGCTCTTAAAACATATTGTTTTTCTTTTGTGTAAGGAAAATAAATATTATAAAATATTTTCAGAAACATAAAATTATACAGCTAGTAAAATAGGCTATGGTTAGGAATTTCTCAAAGCGATACATTTCTCTCACAGGAAGTATATATACATAATTTTGCTTATTCAATAAATATGATGCACGAAGGAATTTGGAATCATTAAGTGATTGGTCTTTGCTGAGAGTTTGGAAACAATGAATAACCTTCCTGACTTTTTCTCCCAGATTGTAGTATAGGGCTGAATCTTATGATACTTTGGCTCTGTCAATTTCAGCAGTTTTTACGGAGGATTTCGCTCCATGAGGCCCAGTGAGGTTTCTTGTCATGTCATCCCAAACTCTATTCATTAACTACCTACCCTACACCTAAGGTGACATTCTTTTCTGACACTAGCCCGGTTCTCCCACTTGGCATAGTTGAAAAGTCTCACCACTCATTGAATATCCCTCAACAGAATGGGAAGTCTGATGCCAGCACCATCTTTAAAACGCCATTGTTCCTCCAGTAGGGCTCTAGGAATTCGGAGTCCAGGAGCATACAGGCCACAACAACCCAGAAAGGGCCCAGATGGGTGGTGCACTATCTGACATTAGACTCCTCATCCCTCATAAGGAGAGCATTTTGGTCTTCACAAGAATATGAGGACCGCTCCTGAGGGATTGCTGAGACATCCATGTCTCGCCAGCTAAGTAAGTACAGTTCTTCATTGCAGTGCTGTCACATTAAGCCCATTACTGGTATTAAGCACTGCACACAGGCTACATCCCTTGGCTGTGATGCCCTCACCCTTTTGTGTCTTGCAGTTTCATGCAGCTTGTTCACTGTCTCAATGTCCAAGTGGACCAGCCTACAAGAAAGGCTGAGAAGGAGAGTTCAGAAATCTCACGTTGGCAAGGCTACCTCCTGCTTACCCATCGTGAACTCTGGGAAACTTTCCTGTGAGATGGTGGTGGAGAGCTTCAGAGCCTGGGGCTCATCCACTCCGTCCACTTTTCTTTTTGTATCTTTTCTTTATTGCCTCCTTTCGCTTGGCTGTTTTTCTCTATGTTACTTTACTTCCCTCTTGGTGAAGAGCTCAGTCATGGTAATGGCATTGACGTAGCTCGTGGGCCCAGCAGTGTGGACTCGAGTTGGGCCCAGCAGCGGCCCCCCAAAACCCAGGGGCTGTGTGACTGCAGCTATGTTTTGGGGATCCAGCAATCTGGAGTATGCAATTGTGTGGCTGGCGCATTGGTGTCTGCCAAGGAGAGGCAGGTCAAACATTTTCAGTGTTCTGCTGGGTATACACCCAGACCTGCACTCTATCGGCTGGACATCAGTCTTCCACAGCAAAGGCAAGGCTTCAGGCGTCAGGTCACCTTGACCTCATACCAAGTGCCTGTTCCTCACAAGGAGACTGGGCAGTGGAAATAGGTACCCATCTAGGGGCAGATGGGTGCCTATTACACAGGTCCCTCAGAGGTCACTTCTCAACAAGTCTCCAGAGGTGGCAGAGCTGTCCACCTGCAGCCGTGAGATTTCGAGCCAAGGAGGGCTTATTAACAGCCCAAATCACCTCACTGATAGTCTGCTTGGCATCTTACCAAATGTGCCAAACAAGCTTGATGTCGAGAATACTTGATATGGAAGTCAGAGCTGTTACTTGGTGACTTCAGCCCACTACATGCACCATGTGACCTTGAGGTAGGACACCTCAAGTGTATGCTCCATGGGCACTGGTCAAAAACTCCCCAACTCCACTGATATCTTAATCCAACACCCCAGCCTCTAAGAACCTCTCTGATCCAATTACTGTACGCCTCTGCCTTTCAACGCTGCACCTTTGCAGCAAGAATACTGTGCTCAGGGACATTCACCCAGCTCTGGACCAGCTTCACTTCCAGGCTGTTCAGTTGCTGTCATAGCACTTATTTGGTCTGAGCCTACCAGGATGCCCATGCCATCTTAGCCTTGCCTTGCCTTTGTACGCTTTGCCCCCTCAGCCAGAGATGATTTCTCTTACTTCTGTCTTGCCTTTTTGTGCAGACATAAAGCCAGGATTGTCAGCACTCCTCAGCCAAATTAAAGAGTTAGCCTTTACTCGCAGTGTTCAGACAAGTCAAAGATAGATTCTGATTCCAGCAAAAGGGCTTGCAAACAGTCAGTCAGTCACTCAAAGTGATCGGAATCAGGATCTCTGCATAAAAAATGAGGAATTGAATGTTGGGCAGTTCACTTCCCACCATAACTCTTCCTTTCCTATTGTGAGTTGTATTCCTCCTGGAATTAGGGAGAGAGGCAAATATGGCAGGAGAAGAAAATGGATGGCACAACTGTTACTTCTGGTGCAGGTTGGGAGCTGTCTCAAGCGAATGGGTAGCCAGTGCAGAGGGTAGGCAGAGGGTTGACAGAGGGCAGATATGCCTCTTCGACTTGTTTGCCTCCTCTCCACCTATCCTCTCCTCTATCCATCCTCTATCCGCCTCCCCCTCTCTCCCTATTTATTTCAGAACCCTCTTCCCCTCCCCCATTTCTGATGAAGGGTCTAGGCCCAAAATGTCAAGCTTTCCTGCTCCTATGATGCTGCTTGGCCTGCTGTGTTCATCCAGCCCCACACCGTGTTATCTCGGATTCTCCAGCATCTGCAGTACCTTTCATCGCAGATATGGTTAGTTGCCTTTGGGGTTGGGACGGCATGACGGCAAATGATGGAAGATTTTACAGGCAATAGTGAGAGTGGTAGAGCATAAGTCTTGGTGGGAAGTGGATAGAGTAACAGAGATAGAGTGAGTGAGAGCTTTGAGAGAGTTGGTGCTGTCATGTTTATTGGCAGAGTGGAAAAGGCCATTGATCTTCATGTCCAGTGTTGGGCATGGCTGAGACAGCTTTAACCTGGGTGGCAATCTCAGAGCAGGCTAGCATGGTTTGGCATTGTGGTTTCCACTACTCATCCTGGGGAAGGATAAAGTCACACACTTGCACCACCCCATCCAGCAGAAACTGCACATTCCTGCCTGCAAGTCAAGGCATCAACTTTCCTTGTCTGCAATGTCCAGGCCAAATATCAGGAACCATGGAGGGCAACTCTAGACTGACAGTGCATATCCAGATGCACATTAGGCTTTGAAAGATGGCAACAGGTACAAGAATAGCCAGGACTTTCTAGGAAATATGCAGTAGCTCTTCCAGGATTGGCACTTGGAAAGATGGGGCTAGATTTAGACATGAAGGATGCCAAAAGGGTGGAGTATATAGTTAATGGGTTTGTGAACATAAAGTGTGAATTCTCCATAAAAAGCACAAGATTCATCTCATTACTTAGTTTCTTTTAATTTGCTATTTGGATCTTGTTTTGAAATAAAATCCTCAACCATAAGTGTACTAAAAGCATTAAGTGTGTTCTTTCAAATGGCCAACTATGGCTATGAAGTCCAACACATTTTAATATCATTTCTTATTATGCGCAAATTTACTTCAACCTTGAATGTGACATGTAGGCCTCAATTTCCACAGGGATGTAGTGTATATCCAGCTAAGTTAAAATGGTGCTACAGCCCAAATTATGGATGCCCCCATTCCTGAAACCATCACCTGCTGTGTTCATCCAGCCCCACAACTTGTTAACCCAACATATTCAATGGTGTGGGAATGGGTCAGAAGGTAGATTACATGTCCACAGATCATGGAGACAGCTGCCTTCAAGTAAATCTTTTCATTAATGGTGTATCCAAAATATGACTGACCTTTAAATATAAGAAAAAACCTGCAATTAAAAAAACTGTGTTTGTAATTTAACATTGTTGACATAAGCATGAGGGTATTCATTTGTGATGTATGGCTGACTTCACAACCTAGCTTTATCATGGTAGGATCACAGTCAGCTTACAGATTGATGTTGGCCTGGGGTGGACAATGTCAGAAGTCACACGACGCCAGTCCAACATTATTTGAACTCAGAAGCTTTCGGAGTGCTGCTCCTTTATCAGGTGAAGTCAGAAGATGAAGGAGCAGTGCTATGAAAGCTTGTGATTTCAAATAAACCTGTTGGACTATAACCTGGTGTCATGTGACTTCTGAGCTTACAGATTGACTGACAGCTCAAAGAAGTTATGAAGTCTTTAATATAGGGTTATGAATATAAATGCTTGTTTTTATGACGGATGAATTAGTTGAATGAGGTGAAAAGTAATAAATGGGTTTTTAGAAGTAAGTATTTTAAAAAAATGCAGTCATCAATAGATATTTAGGAAGTTATTTCGTTTCGGCATGAGTCCTGAGATCTGCATATGGAGGATATTGGTAAACTAGTATATAGACTACATGGGCAAAGGTGGTATATAGGGACACAGGCTAGCATGAGCTGGCTCTATGTTGGTTTAAGGGCTATAAAAATACAGAGTCATAGATTGACAAAGGATTATGTGAAGGCATGGGGTGAGTGAATGATATTGTTTTGCGTAGGGTTGAATTGGGGGTTTAAATTGTCATAGAGTTCATTGGTGATGAGAAGACATTAGGGTGGGAACTTTTTTTATTTATTCTTTTGTAGGACGTGGGTGTCGCTGAATAGCCAGCACTTGTTGCCTATCCCTAGTTGCTCCTGAGAATGTGGTGGTGAGCTGCCCTCTTGAACCCCTGCAGTCCACCTGCTATGGGTTGACCCACAATGCCGTTAGGGAGGGAATTCCAGGATTTTGACCCAGTGACAGTGATGGAAGGGAAATATACTTCCAAGTGAGGATTGGAGGGGAACTTGAAGGTGGTCGTGTTTCCATATATCGTCTACCCTTGTCCTTCTAGATGGACGTGGTCATGGGTTTGGAAGGTGTTGTCTGAGGATCTTCGGTGTATTTCTGCAGTGCATCTTGTAGATAGTACATACTGCTGCTACTGAGCGTCGGTGGTGGAGGGAGTTGATGCTGGTGGATGTGGTGCCAATCAAGCGGGCTGCTTTGTCCTGGTTGGTGTTAAGTTTCTCATGTGTTGTTGGGGCTGCACTCATCCAGGCAAGTGGGAAGTATTCCATCACACTCCTGACTTGTGCCTTGGAGATGGTGGACAGGCTTTGAGGAGTCAGGAGGTGAGTTATTTACCACAGTATTCCTAGCCTCTGACCTGGTCTTATAGCTACTGTGTTTATGTGGTAATCCAGTTGAGTTTCTGGTCAATGGTAACTCCCAGGGTGTTGAAAGTGGGGGATTCAGTGATGGTAACATCATTGAATGTCAAAGGACAGTGACTAGATTGTCTCTAATTGGTGATGGTCATTGTCTGGCATTTGTGTGGCACTAATGTCACTTGCCACTTGTCAGCCCAAGCCTGGATATTGTCCAGATCTTGTTGCATGTGAATGTGGATTGCTTCAGTGTCTGAGAAGTCACAAATGGTGCTGAACATTGTGCAATCATCGGTGAACATCCCCCTCCTGACCTTACGATGGAGGGAAGTTCATCAATGAAGCAGCTGAAGATGGTTGGGCCTATGACACTACCATGATGAACTCCTGCAGAGATATCCTGGAGCTGAGATGTCTGATCTCCCACAACCACGACCATCTTCCTACATATCAGGTATGACGCTAACCACTGGAAAGTTTGCCCCCTGATATCCGGGGGCATAGATTGGTATGGGTATTATGAAGACACATGGAGGGAAGTGTAAGGGCATAGTTTGACAAGGAGGGTATGAGGGACATATTGTATGGGTGGAGGGGAGGCATTGATTGGTATGGATAGGGTTGAGAGTAATAGGTAGAGAGGTTTTTTGTTTCAATCTCTGCATCACAAATCCCGGAGCACTAAGACCTGGCTTTGACATAACCTGCCCGTGCTCCCAGTGCATCCTGCACTGCTTCTGCACTATTTCCAGAGTCTGCAGACCCAAAACCTGTAAACACACTCATCCTGTCATCACAATGGAATAAAAATTAGATCATCAAGGCATTTTCTCTCTCTCAAGTTAGCTTCGCAGAATCAAAGCTTTTCCAACCGTCTGTTCCCAAATTGGGAGCAAATTTAAGATTTGCAAAGTGACTTTGTAAATTCAAATGCAGTGAAATATCATTGAAGGTAGCTGAAACACTGTTGCTATCAAGAGTATTTACACGTCCACTGCCTCTAGTTTACTGATACATAATACATCACCGATATTTGAAAGGCAGATTGTTTTCTGAGATTCCCCTTGGTTTTGCATTAAGATTCATCATATAGAAAATACATAAACTGTTGCCTGCCAAATATATTTGTTATTGAAGCAGCTGTTAACAGATGTCTTTTCCCTAAGGTGTTTAAACCTCATTTTTTTTCCCATGCCTGTATGTTTGATATCAAGCACACAAATGCATACCAAGGAGGCCATTTGGCCTGTTATGTTTGTCCCGGCTCTCAATGAAAGAAATCCACCAAATCTTTTTCCCTCACTTTTTTCCCCATAGCCCTGCAAATTTGCTTTTGCTCAGCAGATAATTAAAGCCTCATTTCCAGACTGGGGTTGAACCAATGCCATAACAGTGAAAGTGCCAAGTTCTAACCACTAGACCACCAACGAAGCTGGCCTCCAACAAGGCATAGTAACATCAGTCTCTACAGCGTCCTTTAATGTTGATCTGCATTTTAAAAAACCCAAAAGAAAAAGACATAACAAGTCTTGAATAAAATAAATCACATCGTACTGAAGTGCGATGTTCAATGTTCAATGTCAGATTTAGTAAATGGGTCAATAATTTTAAGTCAGATAAAAACCTGCTTTTATTTTTAGTGTTTTTGGTAATACATGGGTGTTCCTTTCCATTGCTATTTACATTCCGCTGAATCGCTCTAATATATAAAAGCATGCAAATATATAAAAGCATGTTTGGTTGCCTTTAAGAGTAATAACTTACCTGAAGGGTAAGAAAGAAAACAGCTTAACTAGGCATTACCTGCCCTCAAAAGGTGATTTCTATATTGGGGCACACAAAATGGGTCAGATGATGAGGACAGTGACTCCACACCTGTGCCTGAGCCCAGCCCCATAATGCGGAGGTTGGATTTGGATGTCCGGCAGGGCTGTTTTGGTGTGGGGAAGCAATGGCACGGTCTGAAACTGACATCTACAGCCTACCTGCCATATCTAAGTAAATATTCAATGATCAACTGAGCTTATCGAAAACACAATTCCTGCCAATATTATCCTGATGACACCATATTACAAGTGCTTTGGAAAGACATGATCATGAGACGTAGGAGCTGACATTCAGCCTATTGAGTCTGCTCAGCCATTCAGTTAGATCATTACTGATCTGATAATCCTCAACTTCACTTTACTGTCTTTTCACGTAATCTTTGGTTCCCTTGTTGATTAAAAATCTGTCTATCTTAGACATGAATAGACTTAAAGACTGAACTTTGATAGCCTCTGTGGTATAGAATTCCATGGATTCACTACCCTCTGAGAAAGGAAATTCCTCCTCATCTCTGTGCTAACTCTAAGATCATGCTCTCTGGTTCTTAACTCTTCCACATAGGGAGATTTCCATGTCTACCATGGGTCAGGGCTTCTTTAGAATCTGTATGTACTAATAAGGTTGTCTCACTTTCTTCTGAACTCCAATGAGTACAGGACCAACCTATTCAACTTCTCCTCATGAAACAGTCCCTTCATACCTGAGATCAGCCCAGTGAATGATCTCTGGATCTGGACTGCCTCCAATGCCAGTTTGTCTTTGATAAAGGGACCAAAACTGTTCACAATATTCTAGTTGTAGTTCGACTAGTGCCTCATACAGTTGTAGCAAATTCTCTATACTTTTATACTTAATTCCCTTTAAAATGAAAACCAACATTTCATTTGTCTTCCCTTTTACCTACTGAAATTTAATGCTAATGTTTCATGATTTATGCATGAGGAGTCCCAAATCTCTCTGTTCTCTAGGATTCTGCAGGTTTTCTCCATTTAAGTAATATTCATCTCCTCTATTCTTCCTGCTAAAGTGCATAACCTCACATTTTCTGACATTATATTTCATCTGCCATGATTTTGCCTCATCGCTTACCCTGTCTATATCCCTCTGCCAGCTCTTTGTATTAGCCTCACCCCTTCATTTTGCACCTATTTTTGTGTCACCTGCAAATTTGGCTTAGTACATTCACTTCCCTCCTCCAGGTCATTAATATATATCGTAAATAATAGCCATCCAGCACTGATTCCAGTGGCACTCTACCCATTACATATTGCCACCCTAAAAACTTTCCCCTCATCCCAACCCTATTAGCTATTCTCTAAGGTTTTAGAGTAGATTTGTAGCTCGGGTTGTGGATGCTGTGGTTGGTTGGCTCACCAACATGGTTCGTTGTCCCGCAGATATTTCATTACCCTGCTGGGTAACATCATCAATGCAGCCTCCGATGAAGCTATTCGATTAGTTAGACCTCAATTCACACTAATAGTCTATTCCCCACTACCTTATTCAGAAGCCTAAAATGTGTTACCATATTAAATGTTTTCTGAAAATCCAAAAACAGTACACTGTCTGCTTCCTCTATCTATCCTGTTATTACCTCTTCAGAGAATTCGCGTAAATGATTTCCCCTTCATGATGCCAAGTTGACAGCGCTTAATTTTATTATTTGTTGCTAAATGCTTGCTATTATCTCATTTATAATAAACTCTAACTATTTCCAAATGGCAGATGTTAAGCTATACGACCTATAGTTATCTTTCTTGGTGGCTCCTTCCCTTTTTCAATAAATTGGCAGTTTTCCAATCCTCTGGCACTTGTCCAGAATCTAAGGATTCCTGGAAGATTCAGGCCATTGCATTCACAATCCCTATAGCTAATTCCTGTAATAACCTAAGAGGCATCACATCAGGTTCAGGGTATTTGTCAGCTTTCAGCCCCATTAGCTAATGTGACAACAATATACTAAATTAAATTTTTGTCTTTTTTTCTCTGATAACTTATTATATTTATTTCCTATTCCCCCATTTGCCCTTTATTATTTAGTATTTTTCAAATACTGTTAGCGTCTTGTGCCTTGAAGACTATTGCATTCATACAATATTATTTCAAGTCCTCTGCTATTTCTTGGTTTTCCCATTATCATTTTCCCATCTCATTCTCAAAGGGGCCTGTGCGCTTTTTGGATGCTCTCTTCCTTTTCATGTATTTAAAGCTGTGAGTGGAAAGTGAAAAGCCCATATTTAATAAAGGTTGTAAAACAGGTGAAAACAAGGAAGAGCTGTTCCTGATTAATGCTGTTTTCCCTTTGAAGGCATTGCCCAAGAAGACTATGGCACCACATCTTTCCTACCTGGAAACCCCAGATATTGAGCCTCCTTGGTAGATCTGCCTGCAATCCTGACTGTGGCCATTGAGTTCTGGCATTGCTCAGGCTGCTGAAGCTGCTGGCTCATTCAATGTTGAGATTTCCCTGAGAAATGGAAGTCTGCCTCACCAGCACTTCAGTCTGCCAAGCACATTGAAGCTACAGGACAGTCCTGAGGAAGGGTCACCGGATCCGAAATGTTAGCTCTGATTTCTCTTCACAGGTGAAGGTTTTTACACTCAATTCCTCTCATAATAAAGGATAGTATTGCATTAGCTTTCTTAATCCCCTGCTTTACCTGCGCACCAGCTTATTATGATTCATGGGAGATGGTAGCACAGTGTTAATGCTAGTGGTCTACTGATACAGAACCCCAGACTGATCTTCTGGGGTCACAGGCTTAAATCCCATTGAGGCAGGTGGAGAAATTTGAATTCAGTGAAAATCTGGAATAAAAAGTTAATCTCATGGTGATCAGGTAACTACTGTTAAATGTTACAAAAACCTATTGGGTTCATTCATGTCCTTTAGGAAAGGAAAGTGCCATCCTTACCTGGTCTGGCCTACTTGTGACACCAGACCCACAGGAATGTGGTTGACTCTTAATGCCCTCTGGGCAATAATTGCAGGCCTAGTCAGTGATGCCCACATCCTATAAATGAATAATTTTTTTAAAAATATAAGAACACAGTAGATCCTGCTGCACCTCAGAACTCTGCAATCAATCACCGTTTAATTAATCCTCTGCTTCTTTTATTCTTCCTGACTACGTGAACAACTTCACATTTATCCAGATTTTATATCAATCTGTATCCTTGTTAAACCAAAGTGACAGCATATTTTCCTTCCAAACTTTTTGCTGTTCACAAATATAGCCGCAATGCTTTCGATCCCCTCATGTAAGTCCTTGATATATGAACCTATGATTCTATACAAATTGTAAAATGTTGAGATGCAAACACAGACCGAAACAGGATTTGACTCTTCTCATTCTGCCAGTCTAAAATATTCATGCATATACAGCCCATTAATGTTTTCTAGCAGACATTTTATCTTCTATCCATGCTACCATGTTACTCTCAATACCATGAGCTCTTACTTTGCACAATAACATTTTATGTAGAACCTTGTCAAGTGCTTTCTAGAAATCCAATTATGGTCCAATAACAGATTATCTTGATCCTCAGAACATGTCACTCTGTTAAAGAATTCCAATATATTGGTTAACTACAATTTCCTTTCCACAAAACTGTGCTGTCTGTTCCTGATTAGAAACACGGGAGCTTTGGAACAGGACTAGGCCATTCAGTCCTTTGAGCCCTTTGAACCTGCTCCGCCATTTGATCACCATGGCTGATCAAACATTTCAATTCCTTTACATATAATATCCCCATAACTCTGTAACCATTGGTAATCAGGAATTTATCAATTTCCATCTAAAATATGGTCAAATACTGAACTTCCTCAGCCCTCTACTGTAGAGAATTCCAAAGATTCACATCTCACTGTATCCTCAACAATGAAGTCAGAACCAAAATATCAATTGTATCTGCTATTTATTGTCTTATAGTAACGTTCCATTCTCACCCTCTAGAAGACAAGCACTCACTTTACTTACTTTTTTCCTTTCTAGATATCTATAGAAAGTCTTTCAATCTGCTTTAAATTTCTGTCTAGCTTTTTCTCATCCTCTAATTTCTTTGTACTGATTGACCTTTGAGTCATTCTCTGCAATTCTTTGAACACTGACCAGTCATCTGACCTGCCACTCAATTTTGTGCATTGAAATGTTATTTTCTTAAGTTGGATACTCTCCTTAAATTCTCTCATTAACCACAAATGGTGGATCCTCTGTTTGGAATTTCCCTCATTTAAGAATCATTTTAGATGCACCGCACTGTCTTGGAAAGATTGATTTATTGTCACATGTACCGAAATACAGTGAAAAGCTTTGTTTACAAGCAATACAGGGTTATTACCTGATTATGAAACACTTTCTGTGATGATGTTAAGAGAACTTGGTGGGATAGTAAGGTAGAATATAATTGGAGACAGACTGCAGGCTAAATACTCCCAAGTCCCAACAGATTTGCAGTAATGTAGAGTCGGTTTGTGTAAATAGGTTCAGAGTTGCAATAGATTGCATTTTGTTTATTCAACAAGATTTGAAACCAAAAGGTACAAACACACACTTTAAGAGCCACTCAGCTCCAGGAGCCTCTTCCACCATTCAATAAGATCAGGGCTGATCTGTTTACTCCATATTACTGCCTACCCATGATATCCTTTCGCTCCCTTACATATCAAGAATCTATCTACCTATGCCTTAAATTCAACCACTCTCTGCATCTACCACCTTTTGAATAAGAGAGTTTCAAATTAACATGACCTTCTGTAAGGAAAAAAAACCTTTAAATTTTTAAAATGTTATGCCAACACAAGCTCCTAAAGCACCCAGGCACCTAGAACATGGTTTACAGTACTAGTCCCAACAAGTAAAATATACTGGTAACCACGGCGACTTCAAGGAAAACCAACACTGCTCATTGCTAAGGGCTGTGAAAGACACATTTGAAGAGGTGTTGAAAGCCTTTGAAAATTATTTCAATCGCAGAACTATTACACAAAAGCAAATTTTAACCGATGAATACAACAAATCCATAGGTGATGTTATTAATGAACGGTACAGATGACTGGAGAGAAGCAACTATGGTGGTTTAAAGTCAGAATTCAAAGAGGACTGAACTGTTGTATGTATTAAAATGGTGAATCCTTGTCAGATTTATTGCAATCCAAAGAAGATCTGATTCTAGAGAAACCATTGAAATGGTGTTTGAAACCACAGTTCAGAAGCAACACAGAATTTATCCTAGTGGAAGAAAATCAAAGCTGACCGAGTAGGTTGTCTAAATGAATTCAGTTCTTAAGGTGGAAAACCAGAAAAGGCACCAGGTAA
This sequence comes from Ginglymostoma cirratum, assembly GCA_024137785.1. Taxonomy (NCBI): domain Eukaryota; kingdom Metazoa; phylum Chordata; class Chondrichthyes; order Orectolobiformes; family Ginglymostomatidae; genus Ginglymostoma; species Ginglymostoma cirratum. The sequence continues at coordinate 30,767,041 of JAHRHZ010000263.1, read as the reverse complement.
GCCAATACAGTTGTAGAATAGGATCAGACTCCAATAGTCCTGGTCAATGCTTTAATATCTCACAGGCATGGTCATTTGCAGAAAATATGCTGAAGCAGGACACAGCCACTAAAAAGGAAAAGAACAAAGAACTACCTACTCAGAGGTAAATGAGGTAGAAGAGACTCTAATAAGTATTAATGCATAACTTTCCTAGGGCAATCAGTGATCCAGCCTAATCATTTTGGCAAGCTGACATTTATATCAATAGGCATGTTACAAATTTCAAGTTTTGACATTGGAAAGACTATCACAATGGATGACAAAACACTGTTCACTGCCGGCAGAAGTTCAACTATGTGATCTGGATGCATCAGACTTCATTACAAAGACATGTGTCAAGTAATTCTCCAAGAAGAGGACAATAGATATTTGAAACCTAATATATAATTCACAACCAGAGATTCTCTCTCTTGAGAAGGAAGATGTGTACTGACCTCAATCTCATTCAAAAACAGGAAGAGGCTCAACAACAAAAGATCAAGGAACAGCCAGTCAAGACACAGCCAATAAAAAAAAGACAGTTCTCAGTGAGTTCAAGGCAGAACCTAAACAGAATAGGGAGAATCCCTGCATGCTGGAATGAGAAATTTGTTTTATACTATCTATGAGAAGGGAAAAAAAATCTACCTGTTCTGGTTTGGCAGAAATGTTCTCAACTGCTATCAAAACTGAAGGGAGTTCAGAACAAACTGTGAGAAGAAATACAAACTGAACCAGCAACTGAACATTATATCCTACTCAAGACAATTGAAGCATCTGCAGCTGAATGAGTCAGGTTGGAACACAGCACAGTGAACAAATAGTTATGACAAATCCAAGTCATACATTAGATCCTGTGATGACGAGGAAAGAGAAAGTTCCAATTGAATAACTGACCTCCCTGCCTTTCACGTAAGCATCCTCAACAACCATAATAGATATGACATCAAGCAAGAAGACATGTCAGAGTTAATGTTTCGAGTCCAGTTCTGATGAAGAGTCACTGGACTCGAAATGTTAACTCTGCTTTCTAGCCACAGATACTGCCAGACCTGCTGAGTTTCGCCGTCAGTTTCTGTTTTTGCTATTTAATTAAGAAGAAATCCTTAGGTAATATAATTGAAGAAGTGAACACATTAGTTTCATCAATGTGTTGCTGAGGGAGAACAAGAAATTCCAAAGTAATCTATAAGACAAAGCAATATTTCTACCTAAATAAAAACCAAAAGAACTGCGGATGCTGTAAATCAGGAACAAAATCAAAGTGGCTGGAAAAGCTCAGCAGGTCTGGCAGCATCTGTGAGGGAGAAAACAGCGTTAACGTTTCAGGTCCAGTGACCCCCCCCTTCAGAACAGGTAGAGAAGAAATACAAATTGAACCAGCAACTGAACATTATATCCTACTCAAGACAATTGAAGCATCTGCAGCTGAATGAGTCGGGTATATCTCTACCTACTTCAGCACAGATCTTAAAAATCCACCAACATCAATTGAAAATGTTTTGCATACAACTACATAGAAGACACCACTAGAAGAGACAAGCAAAGTTTAAGGATTCAAGAAACTGCAAAGAGAAAGATATCTGTTCTAGCAGTGTTACCCAAGGTAACTATCTTTTATCCAACAAACTAACAAATCTCCAAGAATGTAGAGAGCACATTCATGGAACATAGCAAAACTTCCAAAATATCTTGGGGTTGGGCAAGATGGGGTAAAGGTAAATGTAACTATAAACACAAATGTATAACAATGATAGCTATGAAACAGGCTTGGGGGTGGTGAGGTGGGGAATGTTATACTTTGATTTGAAACAGTTTGAAAGCATTAGTGTGGGAGAAAACAATTAACGTTTCGGGTCCGGTGACCCTTCCTCAGAACTTTCTCAGTTCTGAGGAAGGGTCACCAGACCCAAAACGTTAGCTCTGTTTTCTCTCTCACAGATGCTGCCAGACCAGCTGAGCTTTTCCAGCAGCTTTGTTTTTGTTCCTGATTTTACAGCATCCGCAGTTCTTCTGGATTTTACTTTGAAAGCATTAGTATTTGATTCAGCGCAGCAAGCATTAACCCACTGTGGTGATGTCATGAAGATTTGATTGGAGAGTAAAATGGTATCTTGTGTGAGACAGACCTAAGGCCAGATCCTCCCAACAGTCTTCCAACTAATGTAGAACCTTTTCGTATAATCTGTGAATAGTTGGAAATATGCAATAGATTATATATTGTTTACTCATGAGACTCTTCTTGTTAGACCATGTAAACCCCTAAAGAACCCAAATACTTAGACGACATGGATGACAGCACAGACAACAGCATGGATTCAGATATAGTAGTTCAAAATGGAGCAAATGTAAAGCACTGTGGGCCATCAACAACAGCAGAATTTAATTAACACACAACCTGTAAGCAGATGGCCTGCTAAATCTCTCACTGTCCTATTAGCATTAAGCCATAGTGGGCCAATCTTGTAACAACAGGGTCTTATTTTTCTCTCTCATAATGCTCTCAGACCTACTGAGTGTCACCAGCATTTTCTGTTGTTATTTCAGGTTTCTAGCATTTTCAGTATTTTGCTTTTAATTGACATCAAGGCTTCCTAAGAAATTCAAAGGCATTGAAAATTGTGGGAAACTTTCCACTAAATGGGGTCATTACTTAGCATAAAGGAGGATGGCTGGAGCTGTTGAAGGCCATCACCACAATCCCAGTACATTACGCAGGTGGAATTTACGCTGTCCAGTCTGTTATGGTAAGTTCTGTCATTTCCGGTTCTGTCCTGCATGGGTTTGTATATGGGGTCTAATTCCACATGTTTGTTGATTGCTTTATGGGTTGAAAACCAGGCGTCTAGGAATTCCCATGCGTGTCTGTGGTTGGCTTATATAAATGCCAAGCGGAGTAGGAAAACATCACTTCATCAGAGGCTGCACTGATGATGTTATCTCGCATGGTGAAGAAACATCTGTACAATAACCAGCCAGCTCAGCGAGCAAGCCAACAACCTCTTCCTAAAATCTGTAGACCATCTTAAAAGTACAAGCCAGGGTTATGATGGAATATTCACCACTTGCCTGGATGAATGCAGCTCCAATCCTCAAGAAGGTTTGACACCATCCAGGCCAAAGCAGGCCAGTAAACATTTACTTACTCTACCACAATACACAGGGGCAACAGTCGCACCACCTACAAGATGCATTGCAGCAACTCACCCAGGCTCCCTTGGTTGCTGCTTCCAAACCTACAACCTCTACCACCTAGAACACCAAGGGCTGGAGATGCATCGGAATACAATCACTGGCAGATGCCCACCCAAGTTGCACACTGAGGGACAGCGGACCCGAAACAGTAACTCTGTTTTTTGCCTTCACAGATGCTGCCAGACCTGCTGAGCTTTTCCAGCAATTTCTATATTTTTTTCCCATGTTGCACACTGTCCTGACTTGGAACAATACCAAAAATCCTTAAAAAGGCATTGGGTCCAATTCTGGGAACAGCCTATCCATAGGTTTTGTGGGTATATCTGGACCACATGGACTACAGGAGTTCAGGAAGGCAGCTCACCAGCTTACGTTCAGTGACAATTCAGGATGGATAACAAATGCGGGCCACATGTACATCCCACAGTAAACACATCCACAACTAAAATTACACAAACAAATTAAGGGAAACAATGGGGTTGAGTCATGAAAATTGGATCAGCCTGTCTCTCTTTAAAATTCAGTGTTTGTTGAGTTTTTCATCACATTGAATGTTACCAGTGGTGAGGTTAACACTAAATTGTCCAAAATAATTTTACATTAGCGCACCAAATTCATTCATATGGAGTATTATATGGTGGATTCATTCCCCTCAGCACAGAGAGACAGGAATGACCTAATTTCAGGAAACCAGGATGTGGAAAATGTTTGGGTCAAGATGGGAAATGATAAAACCCGGAAGCCCTGATAGGTGCAATGTATTAGCCCATCAAAAGTAATCACACAGTAGAGTGGATCATAAGAAATAAATATGAAGAGCTTATCAGAAAGGCATGGTGATATTCAGGGGCAATTCTGATCCATATATTGACTGGAAAAGTCAGATGGGCATAGGTAGCCGAGGTGAGGAGTTCATGGTATGTTTTTAGGATAATTTCTTAGAACAGCATCTTCTGTAGCTGACCAGAGAGTAATTCTAGAGTGCATATTTAGGGAGGAGAAAGCCTGCCCTGCAATGAGCTTAAAAGCAAAACACTGAAGATGCAGGAAATTAGAAAGAAACATAGAGAATGCTAGAGAAACTCAGCAGGTCTGGCAGCATTTCTGGGAAGAATTGAATGTAATGTTTCAGGTCAGAAGTGGAGAACAGTTATATCAGACTCCAAAAGTTAACTCTATTTCTCTCCACAGATGCAGCCAGACCTGCTGAGTTTCTCCAGCATTCCCTCTGTTGATTGCAGTAGAGTTTGCTGGCCGTAAGAGTTTTGGTTAGGAGAACTTGAGGTGTTTGTGGTTAGATGCTTGTGACCAGGCATGCAAGGTATGTCCAGCCTAGAAGCAGGTTTCCCTCTTCAGGTTGGACCGCCACAGGGCTGACTGCAGCAGGTAGAGTAAAGCGGAAAGCTTGGCTATCTCTGTGGTGTCCTGGGAGGAGAATTCTGGGGGCCTGTACATTGTTTCTCCTCTGGCTGGCTGGCTCTCTGTAAGGGAGGGCCACCTGGAGTGAGGTCAAGATCCCTCACACCTCCTCACCCACCATCTTACCATGGCACCAATGGTGAGACCAATGGAGTGCTGATCTGTGCATATATCCAGCAGATACTGAATGTTTTGGACCTGGATCTCCAAGACAGCTACTAAACTGTCTATAGAGGCAGCCAGAGGATGGATGGTGATAATGGCATTGGTGGATTCTTCCAGCCTTTTAGTCAGCTTGCCCAGTTCCTCCAACAAACCTGCCTGCTTCTCTTGAGTCTGCTTGTGCATTTCTATGAAGTTCTGAATTGCTTAACCTGCATGGGGCTGAACATGATGTCTCGATTCCAATAATCCTCTGAGTGTGATGGCAGGACTGATGTATACAGAAAGATTGAGTCAGTTAAAATTATGTTCACTGGATTTTAGAAGAATGAAGGGCAATCACATAGAAACCTATATAATTCAAACAGGACGAGACAGGTTAGATACACGAAGAATGATCCTGATGGTGGGAAAGTCCACAACCAGGTGTCATAGTTTAATGATAAGGGGTAAATCTTTGAGGACTGAAATGAGGAGAAATTTCTTCACCCAGAGAGTGGTGAGGCTGTGCCATTCTCTGCCACGGAAAATGGTTGAGGCCAAAACATTGAATGTCTTCAAGAAGGAAGTAAATATAGCTCTGGTGGCTAAAGGGATCAAGGAATATGAGGGTAGGGTGGGATCCAGGTATTGAGTTTGATGATCAACCACGATCATATTGAAAGGCGGAGCAGGCTCAAACGTAAAATGGCCAACTCCTGTTTCCATCTTCAATGTTTTCATGTTCTATGGCGTGGGGAATTTCTTCCTCAGCGAGCTGCTTAGATCTGGGAGCGGTATGCTGACCAGCATGTGCTCCTGCTTTCAATTTGACTAAAATACCCACTTGGATGTCTGTATCTGAGCTGGAGGAGGTGGCCTTGTCTCCTTATTATCTGAGGGATCTGTGGCTTCTCCTTCAGAAGTGGAAGAGGAGATTCCTCATCAGGCTGCCCTCTTGTCCGTGGAGACTGTGTAGATTCCATTGGCACTGTACGCAGGAATTTACTCCTGGAATGTGACAAAGGAAGGGATTGGGTGAGATAAAAGAGGGTAGCATGGCTCTTAGTCCAAGTGACAGTGAGGTAAATGATGGTGTGATGTGCTAAGTGAGTGAGTGGGGGTAGTTGGCTGCATTTACCATTGTATATTCCCCAACTTTTCAACTGCCTGAAAATATCGGGCTCCAATATTTGCTGCAGGAACTCCAAGTGGGAATACAGGGATTCAGGTCATGCCCTGCACACTTTGGGATTTTGTCATAATTTTTTAAAAGCAGATTCCCAAGTTAGAAGGTAACCTGCCTGATAGTCTTGTCTTGTTGGTGGATAGGTGCCATCCCAAAGAAGCTGCAGCTGAAGATCAGAGAGTTTCATGTGTCTCAAAGCAGGAATTGAAAATGTGGGAGAAAGTTGATGGATACAGTATAGTTTGGAAGATCCAGGGTGAAGTTCGAGAGGAGAATTATCCATGGGATTTGGGAAATTCAGTGATTATGATGTCAGTAATTTCAGGTAAGGAGTAATGAAATCTTGGAATACCTACAGTGTGGAAGCAGGCTATTTAGCCCATCTGATCCACACTGACCTTCCAAAGAGCATCCCACCCAGACCCACTCCCTCCATTTCTACTCATGGCTAATCTACCTACCCTACACATCCCTAAACACCACGGATAATTTAGTATGGCCAATCCACCTAACCTGCACATCTTTGGACAGTGGGAGGAAACCAGAGAAAACCCATGTAGACACAGGGAGAACATGCAAACTCCACACCGACAGTCACCCAAGGCTGGGATTGAAGCCAGGTGCCTGGTGTTGTGAGGTAGCACTGCTAATCACGGAGCCACTGAGCTGTCCACAGGTGGACAGACAGATTGTCAAAGGGATCAGTGATAATGAACTGAGGAGCTGTGATCATGGGCAGGTCATGTAGTGGTTTGTAGACAGTCACGGAAGTTAGGCAGTCATGGAGATATCACACATTACTGGTGAGGACCAGATGGATGAGGTGCTTGAGGACACAAAAATGTATGTTGAACATGGTGGACCTGTGATCATGAGAGAGTGCAGGGGCTCGTCTAATTATAGGAGGGGTAGTCAGTAAACAGCAGTGGTGAAGAGGCCGATTGGGGAGGCAAAGACTGGGCTGTCCATTGGTAAAATTGGGAGAAGGTCAGTTTGGGATGACTGGGAGGAATCACTTTGACCTAAAATAGGTCTGGAAAGGCACTTGATTTTTTTTTTGTATTGCACTCATCTCTGGCCTCCAGTTGCGTAGTTTTCTGAGGCCTGTAGGATTGAGCAAAAATCCCCATATTCTGAAATACTGGACCAGAATCTTGGAATTTGCAAATAACTTTTAAATGCTAAAACAAGGGTAGTTGGGCTATGCTCTGGAAAAGTTACACAGACAGCGATAGCTGCTTGGAACTACTGTTCAGGCTGAAACTCCAATTCACACCTCAACACTAAAAGAACAATTAACCAGACCTAAGAAACTAGTTTTTAACACAGAGATAACAGTGTGGAGCTGGAGGAACACAGCAGGCCAG
>JAHRHZ010000263.1:30640191-30749709 GCA_024137785.1 Ginglymostoma cirratum | reverse complement strand
AAGTAGCCCCTTTGCTGCCTCCTAGTCAGTGACACTCTCCTCAGGGAAGAGAATGGAAACTGCATGAGGTTTCCTTGTCAGCCTGTGGTATAACAGCAGTGTCCAACAATGAACCTACCACTTTAACTGCTTCATCACTCTTCCAAAAGAAATAAAGAAGGCATCAGCTTTTCCTCAACAGACAGTGGGAAATGTAAAACTTGAATACTTCAGCCCTAAAGTCTGAGTTAGGGTTGGTTCCCTCTGCTTTCAGTCTTCCTTCTCAATTTGAGTTGGTTCAATGTGTATTCCCTTTTATTAACATCCTCCCTTTGTTTGAATTCCCTCCCTTTTCTCCATCCCAATTTCTGTCTCTTTCTTTTCTTTCCAATCTAGGAATTCTAATTCTAATCTTTACGGTTCTAATTTTAATCCAGCTGTTTCACTATCCTCAGTTTCTACCTCTAGCTATTTCACCACTCATTTCATCATTTCTGTTTTACTGGTTTCAGACAAAATTGCACCTCCAAATGCTTAGCTACCACTTCTAATACTCCCAAGGAGAAAGCTTTTAGTTTCCATTTTGTCCTGCTGCATGAAAGCCTCAACATTGAAAGTGGACATTTTAGCACGTTTCAATCTTTAAGAAGTACAAAAAAATCTTTTCAGATTTTCTTGCTCTGAATGGATTTTGGAAGGAACGATTTATTTCCCCCACTCCGAATCTGTCATTGGCTGCTGGATCTCAAAACAGCTCCAAATTTTGTTGCCTACAGATGAAGAGGGGCAATTGGCTTCATATTTTTCAATCCACCTTGGTCAGTCACAGCAAATATTTTTCTTCTTTTAGCAACTAATGATCATACTTCAATTTAACATGGTTAGCGAATTCACAAATGAAGGACAGCCAAGGTTTTTCTGAGTTTGGGAGTGCAAAAAGAACAGAGAAAAAATAATAAGCATGAAACCTAAAGCATACAGAGAAGATGGATAAAAAATGTTACTGTAAAAACTAATTGGGGGACTGTCTGTGTAGACGGGAAGATACAGATAGCTGAATTTTTAAGTTTTTTTTGATACATTGAATAGCAAGAGTGAAACCTAAGTCCTAACATTTAACTGTTATCCTGTTTCCTCAGGAGTGGTGAAACATGCCAACAACTTTGATAAAACTGAAAGAACTGCAGATGCTGCAATTCAGAAACAAAAATGGAAATTGCTGGAAAAGCTCAGCAGGTCTGGCAGCATCTGCGGAGAGAAGTGAGAGTTAATGTTTCAGGTTGAGTGACCCTTCCCCTGCTGAGCTTTTCCTGCAATTCCCATTTTTGTTGCTGATTTACAGCATCCAGAGTTCTTTCGGTTTTATTTAGTACTTTAGTCACTGCAACTTCTTTTATAGGCATGCCCACCTTGAAGTTCTGCTCCCCTCTCCAATGGGATTCCGTTCCAATCTTTTTTCTTGCTCGCTGATATTAATTTCACTGTTGTTTCTGGTGTTTGACCTGATATTTGCAATAACTTTGATGTTTTGGTGAATGGTGGTTTTTCTAAATGGTTTTTTCACTGGGTACTGACTTTGAGTTTGAGATAGACGTATTGAGAGAATATCTTTCAAGTCTTGCTTACAAATCTATTTTCAACTTCCAGAAAGGTGTGAACCATCCAGGAAGTACAGATCTCTGTTTCAGTACCCTTTCATTATTAAATTAATTTTGGATTAGACTGACCATTACCTGGCTTCATGAGCTCAACCTAGTCAAGTGGTCATGGTAATTTTTTAACTCAACATTTATGTTTTTTTTTATTAAAAAAGTACATTTCTAGTCCTTGAAAGATCTGAGGTATTATAATAAAATAATGGAATTTGTATATCTGCAGTCCAATTTTAACATCAAAGTACATGATCAATTCCACTATACCCTGCATCACATTGCTTGGGTATCACTGTATCACATGCTTCTTATTTATTCCAAACTCACCATACCAGAAGTCAACATACAACAAAAGGTCATACCAGGAACAAAGAGAACATAAGTACTTTAACACCATATGGGGAGAAAATCTTCACGACTGTTTCTAAGAATCAAAGAAGGGTGTGAAGAAATGGGGAAGTTATAGGACTATTGCCAGTTATAACATACAGTAACATTTAGCTTGATCTCTCATTCACTAATTTGTATCAAAATATACACTGAATCACTGAAATTAATGGAGGTGGAAAGCGCATATTTCCTGTAATGAGTGGCTAACTTGCATTACAAATTTGCATTGGGTTGACAAGTTCAAAATATATTCACGTATCTCCATAGTACAGATAAAAACATACATGAAAGGTGATGTTATATCATTGTGACTTCCTTTTAACATAACAAGCATCAGCCTGGTAAGCATTTATTATATTTATGGAAAACTGAATGTGATGTGGGGTGAGTTAAAATTTAGAGGCTTCAAAATTTGGCTTGTTAGCATCCATATTTTCAATTATGATTGTAGTGTAACACCATTTTGATGAGGTTGTTGGTATCAGCAAAATCGTTTTGGAGCACAGCATTTCAGTTGTGCCATCCCCATAGGCAGGCACATTTAGACACATGTTCAGCGGCAGTATGAAGCACATCCTGCCTGCCAGTCCCTGCGCTACTTAAAGTGATCATCAACTACTTTCCAGGCTAGTTGGTGGCAAGGCCACTATTTATTGCCTATCCTCAATTACTGGGGAAAAGGCAATAGTGAGTTATCTTTTTGAAACACTGAAGTCCATCTCATCCAGAATGCTGCTAGGTTTTGGCCACATGGGCTATGAAGGAGTGGTGACGTAGTTTCAAGTCAGGATGGTGTGTCACTTGAGGGTAACTTGCAAGCAGTGATGTTCCCATGTGCCTGCTGCATTTGTCCTTAAACAAGTTTGGTACATGCTGTTACAAGAGGCTTGGCAAGTTACTGCAGCTGATCTTGTAGGTGCCTTACACTGTTGCCAATGTGTGGCAATGGTGGATGCAGCAGATGTTAAAGGTGGTGGAAGGGTTTCAGTTAAGCAAGCTCCTTTATTCTGGATGGTGTTGAATTTCTTGAGTTTTGTCAGAACTGCATGCATCCAAGCAACTGGAGAATATTCCTTTGTGCTCCCAATTTACTCCTTGTAGACAGTGATTCGGCTTTGAGGAGTCAGGGGATAAATTACTTACCACAAAATTCCTAGGCTCTTAGCTGCTGTTGTAGCCATGATATTTATGCGGCTGTGCTCGTTCAATTTCTGGTCAATGGTAATCATCAGAACGTTGATGTTGGGGAATTAAGTGATCGCAGGGCCGCTGACTGTCAAGCGGAGATAATTAGATGCCCTGCAGTTGAGTCCATGCCTGGAATTTGAATGTTGAACTTAAAGTCCTGAAGAAGGGTCACTAGACCTGAAACATTAGCTCTGCTTTCTCTTCACAGTTGCTGCCAGACCTCCTGAAATTCCCCCTCAATTCTGTCTTGTCCTGGAACCTGTGTGATGTGACTATTACTAGCTACTTATTAGCACCAGCCTGGATGTTGTCTAGGTATTGCTACAATTGGACGCAAACTGCCTTAGTATTTGAAGGGTTGTGAACAGTACTGAACATTATTCTATCACCAGTAATCTTCTGACCTTTATACACTACCTCAAGGAACTCCTGCAGTAACGTCTTGGGACTGGCTTGACTTCATCCATGCTAGTTCAAACTCCAAGCAGTGTAGAGTTTTCTCCCAATTCCCATTGACTAGATCTCTTTGATGCCATACTCAGTCAAACACTGGAGAGAGATAGTAGGAACTACCGATGCTGGAGAATCTGAGATAACAATGTGGAGAGCTGGATGAACACAGCAGGCCAAGCAGCATCAGAAGAGCAGGAAAGCTAATGTTTTGGGTCTGGACCCTTCTTCAGAAAATAATCTTCAGAACATTTTCTGAAGACTGTCCCAGACTCAAAACATCAGCTTTCCTGCTCCTCTGATGCTGCTGGGCCTGCTGTGTTCATCCAGCTCTACACCTTTGTTACCTCAGTCAAACGCTGTCTTAGCAATCACTGTCACCTCACTTCTTAAATTCAACTCTTTTGTTCAGTGTAAAAATCAAGGCTGTATAGAGGTTAGGGTTTCTGTGGCCCTGGCAGAATCCAAACTGAACATCAGTAAGCATGTTATTTCTGTGTACAAGCTGCTTGATAGCACGACTGACACACCATGAAGCTATTTACTGATGATCCAGAGTAGACTGATTAGAAATTAATCACCTTAATGAGTACTTTATCCTGTTCAGTTTTGCTTTCACATTTCAAACAACCCTTTAAGAAATGCAAGCTAGCCTTGTAAGTAGAATGGGCTAGCTCCAATCACGACTTATTTTGGACAAACCTGGATCCCTTGCTGAGATATGTAGCCATTCCACAGCAGAATAGTACTGTCTGCATGGAGCAATCATGTGAATTAGCGAGTAGCCCAAAGTTGGTATATTGCCTACAGTGGAAGCAACAATACAGGCTGTTTGTACATGGTAATCCATGTGTCTGTGTTCCAGCTTCAAGAAATATTTTTCCCCCTGAGTGTCAGATCTTCATCCCAAATTTAGTCACGTTCACTGATAGGAAAAAAACAGGCCACAGGACCAAAGTACAACAACATAAGTTGGTTAAAATGTACTATAAAGATAATACACATTTTGTAGACTTAGCAGTGCCCTGCTTTAATTTTTTTTTCATTTTGAATTCTTTTCTATCTGCATGTCTCCACAGAAGCAAATAGTAAAGGGTTATTGAGTAGCATGCAATATGGTGGCTTAGTGGTCGGAGCTGCTGCCTCACAGCACCAGGGACCTGGGTTTGATTCCACCCTCAAGTAACTGTCTGTGTGGAGTTAGTACATTCTCCCTGTATGTGCATGGTTTTCCTCCGGGTGGACTGGTTTCCTCTCACAGCCCTAAGGTGTGCAGGTTAGGTGGATTGGCCATGGTAAATTACCCACTGTGTCCAGATATGTATAAGTTAGTAGGATTAGCCATGGGAAATGCAGGGGATAGGGTAGGGGGGATGAACATGGGTGGGTTTTCTTTGGAGGATTGGTGTGGACTTGATGGGCTGAATGGCCTGCTTCCGCACTGTAGGGATTATATGATGACAGGCTCGTAGTTACTTGCCCAGTGCCTTTGTGATCTGTCTTTTCCAGACTATTTCTTTCTGTCTCTTCTGCATGACATATACTCTTGGTACTTCAATGACTATTTTTCACTTCCATTCTGCTGTCTACTCCTGTATTTAGACCCCATTCTGTCTGTAGCTCTTGTTCTTACCAAATACTAGAATGACAAGCAAATTTCAAACCTGATTGGGGACTGAAACAACTGATTATTTTTCATGCAACAGTGACGTAATTTTAGAGACAGTGTACAAATGCAGTCACGTTTTTCACTTCAGATTCTCAGTGACTGTTGAGGATAAGTAGAACAAATAGCAGCAGGAAAATGTCACAACCAAGGGTTATTTTGCTTCCCTCTGAATGGTAGCTCATCACAGAATTATGTCACCATTCTGGCACTAGTGTTTGCTGTGTTTGCAAGCAATATTATAACTGTATCCTTAGATGTGGTGGTGCTGTGAAACTCTAAAATTGCTTTGAAATTTATCCTTTAGTGCAATTAATTCACCTTCTGTAACAAAGTTATTGTAATCAGAATCACCCACATGTAAATCCAATCCACTACAGGGTTAAATAATTAATTTTGTGGCTCTCTTCCCAACAAGGCTGCAAGTTTTGTTAGAATTCTGTTTTAGCCACAAAGCATCATAGAACAAAAATGCAATGTTGTTACATTTGCAGTATAACATTGAGTCTTGGAGTATGGTTGTGCTTGCAGATAACAAAGGGACTGACTCTTTTCAAAAAAACCTGTATTCCTTCCTGCGGTCACAGCAGTTTGAGTTTTAATTCTTACGCACAAAGGTTGTGGTCCATGCCTCTTGTGTGTTGTCAAGTTATGTTGAGCTTTTACTTAAGTATCAGTAGCTTGCTGAAAGCCAGCAATACATTTTTTTTCTGATTCAGCCTCAATGAGTGTATGCTTTTCTCAGATTGAAATAATTCATGGGTGACAGAGCTCGCCTGTTGCTATCACTATGGGATGCACCATCTGACTTCAATGAGGATAAAAATCAGAGTAAATGTGTAGATTTTGCTGAGATTCCCCAGATTCACAGCTACTGATGATATGCACCCACAGGAGCAGTGGGTAAACTTTCATTCACACTCGGTCAAAACTGGGTCAGCTGCAAAAATATCGAGATGAACAATGTTCAGCAACCTTTCCTCAGGATTCTGACTCTGCTTTCCTTAAAATCATGGAATGGTTGCAGCACAAATTAAGGCCACACATTGTGGTTTGTTCAAGCTGTTCCCTGTATGAAGGACTCAGCTAGTCCTGTGGCCTCTGCCATTTTAACGTAACCCTGAAAATGCTTTCTATTTTTCAACCAAGCAACAAAATATCATGGGCTGGAACTACATTGATGTCCCTTCAATATCCTTGGGCCAAATCCTTCGTTAGGCGCTGATAATGTCTCCATATCCACCATTGGCAATCTAAGGATTCAACTCACAACCACATTTTCTAGGGTAGTCAATGATGGAGAAGATGGCGGTGAACTAGGGTGGCTGACCCTGGAGCTCGTCCGCTCCCCTCGGCAGAGGCAGAGCTGCAGGTTGAGTCGGACCTGGCTCCACCCTCACCCAGCGTTTCCCAGCAAGCAAGGAACAGGCCTCAGTGTAAAGCCCCAGCCCAGACACGCAGGCTAGGCCAAGTCTCCAGGTCAGCAGCTAGGCCTGGGCGGCTGAAGGTAGAGGGCAGTGTTGGCCTCATGCGGCGGTCTCCCTGTGTGGTGGTCTGCCAGTGCGGCAGTCTCTTAGCATGATGGTCTCATCCTGGCTGCATCTTCAGGAATTTCCATCATTCCTAAATCAACTTTCCCCAAGCCCTGAGCCGTTAACTGAATTGTGATGAACTTTGTCTTAATTCTAGTTTTTTAAATTATTATAAATGACTTCTGTCATTAATGTAGGCATTGTGGTGGGGCGACTTATAAAAGCTTTCACTTTATTTTTTGTGTAAAAGCACCCGTGACCATAAATTTCTATACTATTCTATTCTTTTTTATTCTATTCTATTCATTGCTTACCTATTTAGTGAAACCTGCATCCCTGATTTAATAAAATAAATTACAATTGCCTTTTGACAATCATAAATGAATTTGCTTCAATTTCTGAAAACAGAGAAATGCAGTTGGAGCTTTTCATCTTGCACTCATCAGGACTGAATGCCAAAGAATGCTCAAATGCAAGAATACCAAAAAATCTAACATCACAACAATCTATACAACAGGGGAAAAAGCACGCTGATTGGTTGGCAAGTCAACTCTGATTAGCCAAAGTATTGCCAAGGAGAAAGCTGGGGGTATCCAAAGGTTGGTCAAGCTCCCAAGTGGTCCAAAAATGATCCAAGACTTGAACATGTACCTTTTGTTTGCAGAGAATGGGTCTATAGAACTGATCCCTGCTTATAGCTGTACATAACCTCCAAAAAGCAGAAAAGAGCTACATAATGAGCTCGGCTAATTATCTTAGTTGGTCGTTGTCACAGCCACAAGTGCATTAAGGATTGTTTAGCAAACATTGCCCGATCACAGACTCGCAGTGGAAGTTTTGTGTTGGGTATTACAGTTGCATGCTGGTCGAGCATGATCTTGGTCTTGCCTCGCTGGGGTGGTGTGCTGGAAATCAAGTCCTATTCTTGCTAGAGTTATCACAAAATTTAAAGATTTTGTCAAAGTTTGCAAAATTCCCTGATTTTACCTGCTTTTTAAGAGCCAAGTCACAGAACGCATGGGCCAGGTTTCTGTCCTTTTACAAGAATTACTATTTATTACAAATAAATAGATTCTAATGACAAATGAACAACTGTGAACTTTTGACAAATTAAAAGATTAGTTAATCTACACGCACACGCACACGCGCACGCACGCACACACACGCACACATTTACACACACACAGTGGAGAAGACAGCTCAAAACTGTCCCCAGGTTTCATTGATATGATTCTTTTGGCTTGCCAGGACTCTATTCTCTAGTTATTTTCACCTGCTTTCAGGAGGCACATAGCAACTGCCTCAGGACTTAAAAAGTCTCTGACTTACTGCATAAAAGCAACAGTTTTCAGAAAAAATGAGGGAAAATAAAACATCTTTCTTCTGGTTGTAGTTTTTTTTCACTGTAGAGAAAAGGGCACTACCTCCTCTTCTGGAGGTGCGAATGCTTCTGGCTATCTTGTTCACACCCATAAGAAGTTCAGCCACCTGGGAGCCAATCACATAGTTATTGGTCAAATGAAGGTCTTTGTCATTGACAATAGGTCACCATTCCATAGATCAATCAGTTAGTTGTTGTGGCTGAATTTTCTCTTCAGACGCACCACCTGGTAGTAACCTCTCGCCATTGCTTAAACAAATAACATGTCAATCGCACTTGCAATGAGAGTTAGTAACCTGCTTTAAAAAGGTAAAGTAATCCCTTAAAAACAATTTTTGATTTTAAGATTTTTAATTATTTTATAGAAGTTAATCGCTTAAAAATAGTCCTTTTCCCCCATGTCAGTCCACAATCTAGAGAATCAATAAAAAAGATGAGGTCTTTACAGTCTTCCACACTCATAACATAAAACCCAATTTCAAAAATGTATTTATTTCATCATGCAGTATGTAATGCACGGACTGCAAAACACAAGAATATATCTGAAATAGCTTCACAGAGGCCAGTATACCATCTCCAAGTCACCCCTTATTACTGATCTAGCTCCCTCAGAGCCAGCTCTCAGAGTGAACAGGCTGCCTGACCCTCCTATTTATATCTGTCCGCCAACGCTCCCTGATTGGACCAGGTTAACAGCCCCAATAAGGGACCTCATATTCAATGTCTCCTCCTGGTTACAATCACTACAATATCTATTCATCTTTCCTCGCACTCCTCCCCTCTCCCCACAAACCCACCACTAATCCCTTACCTAATATTACAAATTTTTAAACCTTTAACTTGTTTCAACATTTTAAACTCAAGAAAATGCATCCACAATTGCATTATCTTCTCCAACAATATGAATAATCTTTATATTAAATGCTGGAAACAAAAACGTCCAACTGAATAGACTCACATTTCAAGTTTTAAACATTTTGCTGAAGGATAATTGGTTATGGTCAGTGTAAATTTCTGTTTCCTTGTTTCATTGTCAAAGTGATGAAGAGCCAGTAATAATCCTAAGTCTCTTTTTGTACAGTAGAGTACTTCTTCTAATACTGCTTTAGTTTCTCGGTGAAGCTCCCCACAGGCTTCTTGGTTCTCAAATGGTCATCCTGCAATAAGACTACACCTACCCCAAGTTAGTAATTTCAATCACCATTTTGAAAGTTCGGAAAGCCCAAGACTGGTTCATTTTTATTAGGTCTGTCTGGCATTCTCTTGACTGCACCACTTTTGCTTGTTTCATTAATAAATATGTTAAAAGTGCTATTGTGCTGAAATTATGCACAAATTTCTGGTAAAACCCATACATTCCAAAAAATCTCAAGATTCTCATTTAGTTTTAGGAACAGGGAGTTTTATTAGACTTTTGCTGCCATTACAACTTGTACTAGGCATGTTACTTCTGCTTTTGCAAATTTACCTTTGACTAAATTTATTACTGAGCCAACGAACATTAATAGTTCAGGTCCGGTGACCCTTCCTCAGAACTCTGTTTAACTCTGTTTTCTCCTCCACAGATGCTGCCAGACCTGCTGAGCTTTTCCAGCAACTTTGTTTTTGTTCCTGATTTACAGCATCCGCAGTTCTTTTGGTTTTTATTGAACATTAATAGTTCAATTGTCTTCTCCTGGTCTCACATGCTCTTTCCATGTGTTACTATTATATCTCCTTACAATATCTCAGCAGTACCTCCATTTGATTGATAAATATCCATTATTCAGACTCAGGTCTATGAGGATGTCTTCACTTCCTCATCAGAACTTTGGAAATCCTTCAGCTTCAGCTTCACTGTAAACTTATGTAACTCTGCATCTGGTTCCTAAACCTCAATCAATAAAGACTTGTAAAACATTCCTTTTGAATTATCTTCATTCTTCAGAAGAGTTTCAGCTACGCTAACATCTACTTGCAGTACTAATGTGACCTCTGGTGATATACTTTGTAGCCGTTGTTCTGGTCATTTCAAATAATGGAAAATTATCTAGAACCTGTTCTTGCAATTGTTCCACCTCTTTAGCCTTAACTGGACTTGCCATGATTATAGGTGAAGCTATAACTTTCACACTTACTAGTTCATTCCCCAGGCACCCACAGATAATTTCTTAACAACACTGACTACCACTAGTCAAGATAACAAGTCAGACACCAATCGGACTGTAGACAATGAAACTGAGATATTCCATATTCCATTTACCTACATCTTGATGTTCATCAAGCTCTCTAGAGGGAAAATTAAGTCCTTCTCCTGCAAGAAAGTTTGAGTAGCTCCTGTATTCCTTAGTATTGTAATGGGTTTAGATGCTTCCATTGAAGAAAAAGGCATTATCTTTTCTTTGGACAAAACACTTCATATCTCTTATCTACCCTTATGTTCTTCTTCTACACCCATAACATCTACCACCAGTTGCTTACTTGTCGTTAAAGCTACAACCTGATCCATGGCCTTTTCTTTTTGAGCTTCCTTTTTGGACTTAATCTTATGTGGCTATGGGTTTGCCTCTCAACTTCCAGCATTCTGAATGAACGTGCTCCAATTTGTTACAACGGAAACACCTCAGCTTCTGATTTTCACCTCCACCCTCTATACTTTCTTTTCTGATCTAAGGAAAAGATTCGGGCACTCCCAGCTATCCATTCTTTACATTTCTCTTTATTTTCTGAAGTTTTGCAGCAAGTGTCAGAAGCTTGTTTTTTAAAAAAATGAGGTAATCCCTTCTGCAACAATTTCCCCATTTCAGCCCATAATAAAAAATACAGAAAAATAAAAAAGAAGTCTTCACATTTGTACACTTTTTTATGAACAACCAAAGGAACATGCTGTTCTCTTCAGCCATTGCAATCCACTTTAGACATTTAAGCACAAAACATTAAGCATGAATGATAAGTCACACTCTGGTTTTAAATAATTATGTGATAGAAAAAGGACATACTATAAAGGGAAAGGATTTCTTTGACACTCTCGCTCTATTTTTGTTTAAACTCTTTAATTTTCAGTGCAGTTTCCTTGCAAATTGTATGGAATTTTGTTTTCATTTCTCTTATATTTTAAACAGTACACTTCACATTTGTGTCAATTTCTTTAGTATTGTTACATGTTTTATGTTTTAAATGAAATAATGTAATCGCTGATGTTAACTTACATAAATTGTACACTACTTACATGTCTGCAGCCAACTTTGCATCATTATCAATAAATTTAATGCTTTCTGGTTGGTGGATGTGTAAGAATTTTATAAACCAGAAGTGTACTTCAAGGATTCTTTTAGCTTTACATGTTCAAGAAATCAAAGAATGAAAGAGAATCAATTGTTATTCTATTTTAATTTCATTTCTATTAATTTAAAAGACTGGTTACTGCTCTTGTGTTGAATTATGCTGTTGAGTAAAAAGCAAAACTTGGCAATAATAAAGACAAATAAAGTAAAATGTCAGAAATGTGAAATACAACCAAAAAATGCTGAAAATACTCTGCAGACGTGGAAGTATCTAAGAAGGAAAATTCAGAGGCGAAGATTTTAACTCACTGAAAACCTTATTTAGTCACTTAACAAATGGCAGCAACCTGGGATATTGGGTAAAATTCTACCAGATTGGCTTGAGGTAGCAGGACAGGCAACATGGCAGGGTCAGGTGTGAGGAGAAGAGCCTGAAATCTTCCTTTTGCCATGATAGACTGTCAGCAGTAGCTATGTTAGTATTTCAGCCACACAATGGAAACCAAATGAGCTTCTTATACCCCAGTTAAGGGCCAAAGTTTATACTCATTGGAAGATCCTGCCATCAGTTGAAGATATGGCCAGGTAAGCCCTGATGGCATTATGATAGGTTCCCAGAGGATGAACGACCCTTGTTAATGGACATTAGTCAACAGTGGCTATTCCAGTAACAATGGCATTGCCAATTACTGTGAAGTGTACTCCTGGCCCGAGTCTCCTTCTAAGAACCTACCCATTCTTTGAAGACACCTTCACATCAAGTAACTTCATTCTGGGTTGCAGTCTTACCAGTTACCACCAGTAGTTTTGTTGCTGTTAAGGCAACTGTACTGAGGCCCTCTGATTGGGCAGGCAGCTTTGGGAATGGGCCACCATTCTTGATTGATTGGCCACCGCTGGTGGCCTGTTCATTTGCCATCACTAGCAAGGTGCCACCCCAGGTTCCCATCCTGCTCATGTTGGAGCAGATCCTGTTTATGGCACTGGCATGGGGACTTGACACACAATGAAAATTTCAGCTCATCAATGGTTTCTCTGTCTGTGCAGAATAGCTAATGCCAAAATAATCACTCTGCTGTAAATATTAATTTGAGACAGCATAGTTTCTCCCCAGTTGTTTCACCTACAGAATAGAACATTGTATGACACAGCATGCTGTGCAGAATTGATGCCAGAAGTGCAAAAAAATGCCAAGGCTAATTGAAAAATTAGAAGATTATGTGATAAAATAAAACTGCTGAAAAATCAACAAATGAAATCCAGGAGTAGATAAAATTAATACATTTAGGAAGCTGACAAAACAGACAATTGTGAGAAACTTTTCTACTGACAACATGCACCCTTGGTCTCTCAGAACAAATGAAATGTGGTCATGTCAAGAACCTACATAGGGTGTATTTTAACTTGGAGATTCCTGCTCACTGTGTCTGCCATGGGTGTATTAGAAAGGTTTAAAGATTGACCATCAACCTGTTTGGTGACATTAACACACTTTCTGTGGCTGTTGAGACCTGAGATGAGATGAACCCAGAGTTAACAGTGCGAAGGTGGGTTCACAATCTGTGCTCCACCAGACCTCTGCCAAGGATGGAGTCTGAACATGGTGGAGAAGGGGAAATTGGCACTGCGATTCTCCAGCATAGACATGGTACTCCTGGTCAATGGACTACTGCAGAGGAGAGACAATTCTGTTCCTGAGACAGACAGAGGATGCAATACCACCAGACCCCGCCAGCCTTGAATGAGGTCTCACAAGAGGACAAGCGATGCCAGGAGACAGCCAGCTGGAGATAGAACCACATACAGACCCCTCAGCAGTTTCCACTCAGACACTGCAGAGGTGGCTGGACCTTCTACAGCCACCTTCCTGCCTGCCTCACCCTCCATGCCTTGGAAGTCGAAGCTGAGGAAGGTCACATTGTCACTGGCATGAAGACCTCCGGCGTGTCTGCTCTGGCTAGACACGAGTCCCCCCAGGATCAGCCCACCAAACCTGAGTGGCCAACTGTGTCAAGAATCTAGCAGGTTCTGTCCATCCCAGCTGCTGAACCAGGGAACACAGTAAGATGTAATGGGAGGAAGAAGAAGAAAACTTATTCAGGCCTCTTTAGTGGCATGGTTAAAAATGGATTGTATATTACTGTCAGCTTATACACAAATATTCCTGATTTTAACTTTCATGTCATTGTGAGTCTCTGCTGCTATACACATCTTCAAAGCATCTGGCAGCATCTCATGCCCAGAAACAAGGCTCCATGCTGGGAGCCTACTGCACTTTGGAAGCAAAGGGAGTAATATGTACACATGGCATTGGGTCATGATACCACCTTTGTTTCTCTTTGTCCAACATCCCTCATGTTTGGCTGTCTCTGAGAACAAAGGTGTAGCTGTCAATGAATTGGCCGGCTGCGGCTGTGTTAGGGAGTTGCAATATAATGAGAGGCTCAGTGCTGTGGAATGGCCTGTGGAGGCAGCCTGAATATATATGTTATAGAAACAAAGAAACAAAAAATAGGCTATTTAGCCCCTCGACAGTGCTCCCCATTCATTTTGATCATGGCTAATATCCAACTCAAAGTCTGTTCCCATTTTTCCCTGAAATCCTTTGATTCTTTTAGTCCTAAGGTCTACATGCATCAATGTTTTGGTCTCTTCCACCTTCTACAATAATGAATTCCACAGCATCAGCACTCTCTGGATGAAGAAATTTACTCTCATTGTTATGGACCAAACCAAACCCCCACAAGTATATGCAGGAGATAGCCAAGACCCTAACTTTTATCTTAAAGCCAAGTGTAAGGTGCTCTGTTCCAGATGCAATTCGATTGGTCATATTGGTTGGTGTTAAGCAAAACACACTTTTTTCTTACCCCAGTTAAAATTGAAACAAAAGAAAGAAGAACTGGTATAACTTTAAACCTATTGGAAAACTTAACAGAATAAGAGATTATTTAACTCCTAAACAGCAACTGTCAATAGTAATGTCTTATAAACACGCCCTTGGTAAAGGCAAATTAGTAAAACAGATTGTCTCACGTGCAATGCTGGCAGCGAAAAGAGAACCCAAGCTTTTCTCTGTAAAAAAGTGAAAATTCTGGTAGATAGAAAGAGAGAGATAGCTTCCACAGCCACCTTCCAAATCCGAACAATTACTGAAAGCTAAACCAAAACGCTGGTTCAGTGGGAGCTGACGCTGCATCTATTGATCCAACTTTACAAAAGAAAAGGTCTCACTTGTTGTTTATTGGCTTGGAGAAGACAACTTTTCACCTCTGGCTCAAAATACACCTTTTAAAGCCGTAGTATAATCACATCATCTCAGTCCTAAGTGTTTTACCCATATTCTTAGACTGTGAACCTGTTAGGGACTCCCATGCTATCAGGAAATATCTTTCCTGCATCTACACTATCTAGTCCTGTTAGAATTTTATAGGTTTCTACGTGAGCCTGTCTCATTCTTCTGAAATCCAATGAATATAATCTTAATGGATCCAACCTCTCCCCACTCATCAGTTCTGTTATTCCACCAATTAGTGTCCTGTACAGTGCATTGGGCTGTGTTCAGTGCTCTTTCCCTTTAAAAGTCCTTGATCAATGTTTGTTGTAGTCCGTCCCCCACAGTTCCAGTCACTTACTCCTCTCACTTCAAGTGTACATGTAGATTTTTTCTTCACCATTGTGCCCTTTGGATCTCCAGCACTATGGAAGATGACAGTGAGCACTTCTCTGCCTTTAGCTTCAAGCCGCAGCCTGAATTTCCACAACCCAATCTAGTAGCCCATTCAATAAACTCTACAAACTTCACACTTCACAAAGTCCACAACACGGGAAAAAAAATGAACCAGTCTGATCTTTCACAGATGGCACTGATCACTGTCTTGGTGGATGTTTGGGTACATTGACTGAGAGATCCCACACAGGTCACCCTGGAAAAAGCCATTTGCATGGAGGTTCAAAGTAGCTGTCACTTTCATAGCCACTGTGAGAGGAGCTTCCTTCTCCTGCAGTCCTCAGATCCCACTCCAGCATCCAGCACAGTTCCATCATTGTATCCAGCCATGCATTTTGCTAGAGCCCATGTCATTCAGGCCCCTATAAGATTCCGCACTATGGGGCCTGAGCAACATGGGCTATGGTGAGATGTGTGGTCAATTAAGACAAGACGGCTGGCAAAGCGCTTCTCAATCTTGATATTATTTCACTCCATCTTTAATTTGACGAGACGCGAATTGACAGGAATTAATGCTTGTAAAGAAGTCCTTACTTCTCACCAACAGAAATAGTTTTACTTCAGTGAACATTCAGCTTGTGAATTATTACACTGATCACATTTTACAGAGTGGGAGAGTGCCTTCTACCTTGGAAGATGCCGTGATTCATTAGTTCACCAAAAGTCAAAGATGTTATATCATTCAGCCAAACAAAAATGCCAGGCTAGTTGCTAGGGACCAGTGTTAGTCATTTCAACAAATTGAAGGCATTGATTTGTTATCTAGAGATTATGAGTTGTGAAAGGTTGCTCAATAGGACTAGTGATTTTTTAAAAAGAGATTCAAACTTCCACTTACTAGCTAAAAGACTGAGATGGTTCGATCTCAGGTAAAATTTTTACTGTAAAAAATGACTGCAATTTCTATCGACTAAACATTTTTCGCATAGATAGCACAATTTAAACAGCAGTGAGGAATGGTCTCTTTGACACTTATCAGCCATTGCATGCTGCATGCAATTTATCAGTTTACAAAGAGTTTCTTATGTCCAAAATTGGTAGAAAAGCCTAACTCTAACCTTATCCCACCAAAGCAGCTGGAACAGTCACTGGGCTGAAAACATGAACTTTGGTCTCTGCCCAAAGATGCTGAGTTTCTCCAGCAATTTCAGTTTTTGTTTCAAATCTCCAGGATCTGCAGTTCTTTGTTTTACTTTAGTGCTGGACTATTCAATCTTTCCCCATAGCCGTAATTTACAAAACCTGGCAACATTTTTTCCCTCTGTACTCTCTCTGGAGCAATGATGTCTTTCCTAGTGCAGTGACCAGAACTGTCCACAAAACCTCAGCTGTAGGCTCATTTGCGTCTTATACACTTTCAGTATTACATCCCTGCTCTTATATTCAATGTCTTACCCAATGGAGGAAAACATTTTAAATGCCTTCTTTACCACCTTGTCTTGCTACCTTCAGGAACCCATGGACATGCACTTCCAGGTTGTGTACTTTCTCTATTTCACTTACTTTATCAAAAGCAGTGTACAATGTGACAGTTTTTTACATTTGCATCCGGGTTAAAGAAATTCCTAAATAAAAACCGAAAGAACTGTGGATGCCGTAAACCAGGAACAAAAACAAAGTTGCTGGAAAAGCTCAGCAGGTCTGGCAGCATCTGTGAAGGAAAAAACAGAGTTAACATTTTGGGTCTGGTGATCCTTCAAAGAAATTCCTAGCTGAACAAGAAACCTGAATCAGGAAGAAAAGAAATGGCAACTAGCATGGAGGCTTGGAGAAGCAAGTGTGAGTCGTGCTGAAGGGTAGGCATGGAGAACTGGAAGATGTGAAGTCGGAGGGTTGGATCTTGTAGAAACCTAGAAGTCAATAAAATTCTAACAGGACTAGACAGGGTAAAAACAGGAAGGGTGTTCCTGATATGGGAATCCAGAACCAGGGATCACAGTCTAAGTATGTGGGATAGGCAACTCAGGAATGAGATGAGGAGAAATTTCTTTACTCAGGGAGTTGACAACCTGTGGCATTTTCTGCCACAGAATGTGGTTGAGGCCAAAACATAAAACGTTTGCAAGAAGGAGTTAACAAAGGTTCTGAGGGTTAAAGGGATCAAAGGATATGGTGCAAAAATAGGAACCAGACACTGAGTTGTGTGATCAACCGTAAAGAGTGGCAAAGCAGGCTTGAAGGGCTAAATGGTCTACTCCTGCTCCTATTTTCTATTGGGAGCTTTGAGGAGTGAGGTGGGAAGGGCTTTGCATCCAGGGTATGCTGGGGCATGGTGGGAATGGTCAGTCAAGGCAGAAAAAAGTGGTCCTGAAAGCAGTGTTGGTACTGGAAGGGAAGGCTAGCTGATTTTGCAATTTCAGCTACATATAACAGTGTGGTGAGTACAACAGTGGATACTAATATTAACGTTCCTTAATCAGTGAAGACAAAAAACAGAATATCATTTCCTCTGCAATAAAGTAAGATTCCTAACTCCCCTGTAACTATCAATGCATGCAAACATGGAGCATGCCAGTGCATTTAGCACTCTCACTTAAATAAATCAACAAATAATGATATTCTGAAGAAATGAATCCAATGTAAAGTGAAATACTTACACATGAAATTTAAATGTGAAAAACACCCATGCAACCTTTATGCGCTCAATGAGTTTCATGTTGATGCCAATGGAATTGGGCAGAAAAGTTGTAGACCTTTTAGGAGCTCTTTCATTGCCCACCTATGCCTGCTGCATTGTCAGTTGTTGACAGGTTTCACCACTGAAAAGATCACTCAGCTCCGTGATTGTATGTAAATCGAGGGCATGCTGCCTGCGGTTTAAAGTTTCATTATTATCTCCTAGAAATCAGCAAAAGGCAAGAGAAAGTGGTGCCCACTTCCTGTTCTAACAGCAGTACACCACAATTAAAAGTTTGCCGTCAGCGTTCTCAAGTTGTAAACTCAGACGGTTTCCGTTGTCTTCCAGCATAAATATCTTGTTCATTCTTTGCACAACAGTCTAAGTCTTCCTTTGATCTCAAACGTCAAAATACTGCCAGACAGACTGCAGAACAGGACATATGACCCTCCTCCTCATTTAACTGAAATTTAAAGTAACAGTCACAAAATATAATTATCTCATACGTCTCATAAATGTAACAACGTTAATTCAAGCCTATTTATTTGCCTGCACCATCGTTAAACACTATCAGAATGCGTATTCAAAGCAAAGTAAACCATGTTGTACAGCCTACCTTGGGTCACAATCAGTACAGTAGCGTGCTTCATGTTATATAATTTTGCAATTAAGAAAGGACTGGATCATTCAACAATTAAACTTGACGAGGGGGATGTTTGAGACTCTCAACGTCATAACCCACAAAAAGAAAGAGGGGATAAGATGCCACATAAATATTGGCAGGGAAATTTCATTCAAATAGACCACCCCAATCTTCAGTGTCCTTGATACAATGATGGGGAGGTATTTTTGTATTTGTCATGAACACAGATTGGTATATGCTTTCTATTATTTCAAAGAAAATGCACTGTTAAGGAAAGTATCAGAGAACTAAACCACTGCAGAAAAATAAACTATAAGCCTCCCAAAGATTTCCCGTTTTACTAATTGGCTTTTCATCACAATACCTACTTCTTCTATCCAAACCTCGTCAAACATGAAGTTCACTTCATACTCTTGCTTCATGCTATCTTCTCACTGTGTAGATAAAGATTCATGTTGATGACTGTACCAGTAGTGTCCTTGAGGACTGAATTAGCAGTTATGATACTGATGTCCTCATACGATCTGCTTGTACTTTCGAGGCCTTTGTTTGCCAAATGCCTAGCTGGCTTAGACCAGAAGCTCCTTCTTGTGTTTGCCCCTGAGAAGCAGCAAGTCACAGTCATCAGTGGGCTATATTCCACTCGTTCCTTGTGTTGCTCGATTTGAAGTTTTACTTACAATTAGATCTTTTGTTGGAACGGCAGTTAACTATGACTTTTGATATTTAAACAGTTCATTATTTTTAAATGGGTAAAATTATCATTCAAAATCATGAAATAAAAAGAACAATGGCCTCCCCGCACCTAGTTTTAAATTATATTTCCATGTTCCTTTCTCAGCAGAAAATTTTTTTAAATTGCTATCTTATATTTCTGCAAAGTCTTTACACCATCCAAGCCAAATCAACAATATTCAGTACTAGACATTAAAATGCATTATGTATGAGGAAGATGCTGGACTGGGATTTGTTACACAATACAAAATCACGTCTCAGCCTTAAGCTGTGTCTCAGTGTTGGCTCTCTAACCTCTGAATAAAGAAGATTATAGGTTCATGCCTTGCTCCACAGAGAACAGCACATCATTAAGGCTGACATTTCAGTGTCATACTGTGTGTTTTCAGTTCAGGCACTAAATTCAGGAGGATGTAAAAAGGTCTATGGCCATTTTGAGGAAGAAGCCATTTCCAGTGTTCTGATCAATATCTATCTCTTAACCCAGCAACATAATAACAGTGATTATATAGTTAATATCTCATTTCTGATCATGGGACCTTATAAGTGAACAAATTGATTGCAGCATTTCCCAAACTGCAATGGGACCACAGTAGAAAAGTACTCATCTGACTGGGAAAAAAAATTTTGAGATGTCCTGAGCTTATGAAAGCACTCTACAAATTGAGAATTCTTTCTTCTTTCTGCTTGTCTTGTCCAATTTCACTCTTAAGTATTCCAGTGCTTTGTAAAGAAGAATTATAACTACAAAAATTGTTTTTGGCTTTAGTGCCATTGTGTTAATGGTGGTGGTAGAGAGGTGACACCAAGAAGCAGTTGTAACTTGACAAATTGAGTTACTGTACGAGCAGGCAGCAAGCTTAAAGAAATGAAATTGTTAGTGATTAAGGCAGCCAGCAGTTACCACTATGTTTTCATTTAGTCTCAGCACAATCTCAGCAGAAACCCCCATCGGACAGGTGAGCTGGTGATTTACAAATGCAAAATGCTAGTTATCGGCTTTTTAAATCTTGCTTTGTCAACTTATACTGAGTTTCTCATGTTTTGTAGAAATTGTTAGGGAAATCAAGGTTAATGAGCAGCAGGATATGAAGAAGCACAACATGTGACTAGCCGGAAATGTATTAAATATTGATATCTCAATTCTTTCCTGGCTAGAGGGCTTTTGGTACCAGAACTTGTTTTGAAAATGTGCTTTCACTGTTTTGGATGTGATTTCTGGTCGTTGGCACCTACATAGATCTAGTCTGCCCACTGCCCTACTTGGAACAGTGTTTGGAAAAGCAGGTTTTCATGTTCTTAGGAGGGATGAATACTAGCCTTGAAATGAAGTTGGGCAAGAGTATAATGGCCATCCTGGCATCATGAGTAACTGTCCATGGTCACTAGCTGAGACAATGCAGACAGGTGATTCATACAGCAGAAATGTTCAGTCCAAAGTAATGTGTAACAACAGGGATAGGTGGACAAAGAGGAGGAGAGAAGGGATCCAGGGGAACTAGACATAATCTTCTTAGGAGAAGGCCAGGAATCTCCCAACATCAGCTCATGCAAAGAACAAAGACTGTTACTACTGAAGACCCCACAACACAAGGGACAAATACTCCACTTCACCAAAACCACCGTTCTCCTCCATTCTGCAGAAGTCTTTGGGATTGGTGAAGAGTCCTCTTCTGTCACAGTTGTATATTTTCTTTTTCTCATAAATTAATACATTATATATAAACTACAGCCTCTCAATAAACTTTAAGAAAATTACAACAAATTATCAACTGTCTGAATTAGGTACCTGTGATCCTGAATCCGCAAAATCAACAGAATGCTTTGTCAATAGCTGCCAAAACCACTACAGAATTTAATTTCTTCACCTCTGACTTGTAATAGGGCTGTGTGAACAAGATGTGTAGAATTCCACGACCTGCTGCCAACAAGTACATCTCACAAGTGACAAATGCAATGCTTACCAGGGCTTGTACTTGCTCACTTTGCTACTCTTGATGCTAGTCAGAATGAGTGAACATTTGGCTTTTCAGGTTTGACTTCCTACAAGTTCACCTGACAGAGGAGCAGCATCCCAGAAGCTTGTGTTTTCAAATTAACCTGTTGGCCTATAACCTGGTGTCATGTGACTTCTGATTCTGTCCACACCAGTCCAACACCGGCACCTCCACATCAAAAATAAAGTGGGTCTTGTTTTCTAAGTTGTGAATATGCAACACTTATTTTGTGGAGGGATCTGTAAAAAATTTACCAAACATACATATGAAAAAATGAATATGAATGTGAAATAGAAAATCATAGGAAATTGGTCCTCATCAGCACACTTGAAGAAATAGGAGTAGGCCATTCATGCCCTCAAGCCTGCTCTGCTATTTAATTCGATCCGATTATGTCCTCTGAAATTACCCCATGAAGGCCGGTATCTTGTCACTGAGCCACCTTTTATTTACATATGCATGGTACAAGACACTGACCCAGCTAGCTCAGAGCTAGCTCCGAGAGTGAGCAGAACCCCTGACACTCCTGTTTACCTATTATATCCTTTTTGTAGGTGCAAGACACAGTAAAAACACCGGATGTGTAAATAACTTTATTGATTGTCCACTACTTGGAAAAACACACATGTGACAGACGAACAAATAGCAAGCAGGGCCCCCTGTGACAATGCCTATATGAACTAAAAGGTGAAGGGGAGGGGAGGGTAAGGATCAAATTAAAATAGAATTAGAAGGGGAAATAAAGCACTCCACGCCCCTCAGTGCCACACTCCTGTCTATATCTGTCAGCCAGGAGCCCCTGATTGGACCAGGTTTACAGCCCCGGTCAATAAGTTCATTTTCTATAAGTTCCAACTGGCTGACATCGAGCCAATCACTATATCCTCAATTCCACTTTTCTAAGAAACATTAAACTAATTGACTTTGTTTACAGTCAAGATTTTAACTCAGCCTTAAGGACATTCAATTCCTTTTCAATGGCTTTGGAAATCCCTCTCTTTGTAACTCTACCACAAAAGACACCAGAGCAAAAAATTTTGAATATTCTTAAGGCAGAGGTAGATAGATATTTGATTGGCAAAGGGGTGAAAGGTTATCAGAGATGGGCAAGAATGTGGAATTGAGTTTAGAATTGTGTCAACCATAATCTCATAAATGGTGCAGGAGGCTCAAGAAAATTAAATGGCATATTCCTACTGCTGCCTCGTATGTTCGTAAGACACAACCTCCACTGCGTTGTAGGAAAGGCAAATCCTCAAATCTGACATCACTCTGAGAGATAACAAGGTGTAGAGCTAGATGAGCACAGCAGGCCAAGCAGCATCAGAGGAGCAAGAAAGTTGACGTTTCGGGCCTAGACCCTTCTTGTTTAACTTGTCTGTTAACTTGTCATTTCTGAAGAAGGTTCTAAGCTGGAAATGTCAGCTTTCCTGCTCCTCTGATGCTGCTTGGCCTGCTGTGTCCTTCCAGCTCTACACTTTGTTATCTCAGATTGTCCAGCATCTGCAGTTCCGACTATCTCATCACTCTGAGAGAAACAGCTTCTCCTCATCAGTGTTAACTGTGAGACCTTTCATTTATAAACGGTGTCCCCTAGTTCTAGTCCCTACTTCAAAGGGAAACATCCTTTCAACATCCACCCAGGCAAGTTCCTTCATGATTTAATATGTTTCAATAAGATAATCTCCTTTCTTCCACACTCCAGTGGATGAAGCCCTACCTGCTCCAACTTCCTCATATGATAACTTTTCTATCCTTTCTTAAGTCAAGGCACTAAAACATAGCCCCCAAATGATAACATTACCAAAAGATTCCATTTTTTGTAATCTTAACTTTATTATGAATCAGGACTTTTACAAATCAAAGATGAATTAATCGGTAAATTATATTACAAATAAAAAGGCAAATTTTGTATCCAATAATTGTTACAAGAGAAATACATCTTATAAAAACACCATGAGCAAGTGGGAAGTGGAGTTCTGTGAAGCAGGCAGTCAGCAGTGTAATGGAGCACAATCAGTCATGAAGCCTACAGTTGAATTGGTCACAATATCCAGTACCTTCCAGATGATAGCTAACAATACCATAAACTTTGTGAAGCCCTTGTGTCACAGAGAATTTGACATAGAACGCCATAACAGACAAACCAAATACATATTAACACATCGGCCATAGTTGAGGCCTCCTTGGTCAAAGGTGGGAATAGCCTGCACGAACTTGGTGAAGATTTTTGTGAGTACAGGAATGTACTCAGTCCTGTTACACTGGGGTGAAGGACGATAAAATTTAGTTCAAGGATCTCCAGGGCTGTCTTAGTGACCGTTGATTCTATCCTGACCAAAGTACCCTTCTCACAATTTCAATAATGTTCACTAATATCAGCAGTTTCTCCAGGCGAGTCGTATCACTCTCTGGTCAGGGCAATTGTTGTTTCCATCACTTGGTGTCCTACTTGAACTATTATCAACACTTGTTGCCTAGTGCTATTTTAAAGGATGAGTTACTTCACCATTCTCTCTCCTTGTCATTATTAGTTTCACTGCTTAATTGTATGCCCTCATCTGCTGGTGCTGGATTGGTGGATATTGTGTCTTCTAGTCATTCAACAGTTTATTGATACCCACATTTATCATCTGAATCTGTCTGAGCTTTTCTTTCAAGATAGATGGCAAAGATGAAACCATACCTTGCTCTTACCCATTTGCACCCAGTTTGGATCTCACCAGAAAAGCACTGGTGACACTCTGTTGCATCTTAGTTCAAATATTGTAGGGAATTTGGATCAGAATGCAGCCTTTGACTTGGAACATGGACACAGCATCCTCCAGCAAGTCAGTCTGTGGTCAGTCGTCCAATTAAGGGCACCAGTATTTGCATTATTTTGCCTGACATTCGTTGGACCTGGAATTGGAAACTTCACAAGTTCAATGGCCCACTGTGTCTTTGCTGCTCCCAGTTTATCAGACATTTGTAAAGTAGCTGAGTGGGTTGTTGTCGGCGAACTTCTGGGAATAGCCCACCTCAAAGTTTGCAATTTAAATTTTATACTGGAGTAATTCTCCATACTTGTGAGTCATTAGGTTATGGAATACATTGCCTGGAAATGTGGTGGAAGCAGGTTCAACTGAGATACTCAAAAGGGCATTGGATGACTATCTGGATAGAAACACTGCGCAAGAAAATGGGAGAAAAGCAGAAGATTGGTATTAGGTAATGATGAACATTTGCCAGTATAGACATGATAGGCTGAATGGCCTCCTTCTATGCAGTGACCCTTTTGTGACTGTATGATTCTGTGATTTCTCTCACTCGGCTTGAGAGTCTAACTGGAGTAAGCAATAACTACTCTCTTCTGCCCTTGAAACTATGCCAGCACTGCTCGCTGTCCAAGGAAACCAGCATCAGTTTCTAGTATGAAAGACAATTGGAAATCTGGTAACCAAGTACAGGTGGTGAGAAAAGATTCTGCTCGAGGGTGCAAAATGAGTCCCTACATGCTGGGGTCCAACACTCTGTGATGCTCCGTGAAGTATCTTATCTTGTACATCTTTTCCCAAGCACTCCTTAAACATTCCCTGTTCTCTTCACCCAACCATGGAATGGGGCATCCAAATGTGCATATCCTTGCACAAACTTCTACAGTATCATGTTAGACTAAAGAGCAAACACAGTTCCAGGTCTGTCTTAAGCCTAGGCCATTGCTCAGATTGTCTCATCATCAAGAATAACACCTTCTTTGGTAACAATATGTCCAAGATATCATACTTTTGTCCTTTTGTGACTTTTCCGGTTCGAATTTTAAGTTAAATTGAAACAAGCAGGCTAGGTCCTACAAGGGTCGGCTCAAATGTTGAACCAAAGATGCATACGTCGTTCAGAGACTCAAGGAAGAGCTGGAAATAAGGTTTTCAGAAGTTTTATCAAACACACGAATGAAGGAGGCAGCTATTTTTGTGCATTCATAAAATGCCCTATTGATTGTTCCGAATGCCATCTTTTCAATGTCTAGTTAAATGATTCCTCAATCCTGTGTAGAGGGCAGGCATCATTCTGAGTCTTTGTGTTGAGTGCCCAGTAATTGCCACAGATCCTTAGTTTTATGTTTATCTTCCTTAGGAAGACTGTGGGGTATGTGTTAAGGGCTTGATGACCCTCAAATGAGATCTCACTCCAAAGATTTCTGTAAGTAATCCCAGACTTCTTCCCAGTGATAGGGTTTGATCTATTGGAAAGGAATCTACGCTCAAAGTCATCTTCAGTCACAATCTTGTGGGTTACCAGGTCAAAACAGCTAATGCCACCATCATCTTCATTGAATGTGGTCCTATACTCAGTGAGAGTAGGAACAGGCTGCCTACTCTGTGTTTTCGTCAACTTGCCAATGTCCATTCTTGAAACTAAATTAGAAATGCCTGTACACATCATCTGTAGTTGACTAAAAGATTAAAAATAGAATCAAACTTAAAGAAAAAACATATAACTGTGCAAATGTAGGTGACAAGACAGATAATTGGATAACATATTGTTACAACCAAGTGGGGACTGGGAATCAACACCCTTCTTTTTGACCCTCTCTCACTCGATCACACCAAAACTTTATATATCCTTTTATTTAGCATGCGACTATCAGGCTTCAACTAAAATGTCACTCACTAGGAAGTGAAGGAGCCAAAAACCAAGGATTTCTTGAATTGAAGAAGAATTTTAATACCTACCAATTTTGGGAAGAAGACTGAAAACATAAAATTAATTACACACTCAAATACTGATAATAAGTTTAAAAGTGAGCGTTCCTGGTACAAACAGAAAGAAACAATAGTACACAATTTAAAAGTCTTTAGAGTCATTATGGAATCAGAATTTAAATATACAAATATATGAATGTAAAGCAGGAGTAGGCCATTTGAGCCCTCAAGCCTCACACACCATTCAATAAAACCATGACTGAGTGGCCTGTAACATCAACTCCTCATACATCCAATTACTTTCTCCCCCATTGCTTGGTAATAATCTATCCACCTTTGCCTGGAAAATACTCAGACTCTGCTTCCACTGCCTTTTGATGAAGAGAGTTCCAAAGGCTCACAACACTTTGAGCTTTGAACTCTCATCTCTGTCTTGAATAAAACAAACAACTGTGGATGCTGAACAGCAAACGGAAATCGCTGGACAAACTCAGCAGGTCTGGCAGGCGTTCTGCAGGACCTTCTGAAGAGGGGTCGCTGGACTCAAAATTTCATTCTGCTTTCTCTCCACATATAATACAAAGCCTGCTGAGTTTCTCCGGCAATTTCTGTTTTTGTTCCCTCTCTGTCATAAATATGCAAACCCTTGATTTTAACTGAAGACTCCTAATTCGATATTCTCCCACAAGAGGAAACATCCTCCCTGACAAGGCCCCTGAGGATCTTTATATTGTTCAATCAAGTTACCTCTTACTTTTCAACTCTAGTGGATACAAGCTTAGCTATCCAGCCATTTTTTATGAAGCAATCCAATTATTCCAGGTATTCAGTAAACTTTCTCTGAACTACCTTCAAAGCATTTACATCCTTTCTTAAATAAGGAGACCAATATCATATGCAAAACTGCAGATATGTACTCAAAAGTGCCCAGAAACATTAGGCCTACATTCTGTTTTCTGTTCATCAACCATTTTTCTGTCCATACAAACAAGTTAACCCCTACACCATGATATTTGATTTTCTTTAATGTGGCACCTAAATCAAGTATCTCCTATAGATCTAAGTAGTACATCCACAACACATGTTACTTAAAAATAATCCATTAAATTGATTGAACATGTTTTCGATTTCATGGTTGACTGTGCCTCATTACCAAACTCTTCTAAGTGCCCTACTATAATGTTGTCAATGAGAGCAATGATCTTATTGAAATCTAGAGCAGGCTGGAGAGGCTGAGTGTGTTTATATGTTCGTATGTAAGTGTCCATGTCACTTCCCACAGACTTGCGTACATTTCCAAAATACTTAGCCTCCGATATGAAGGATCTGACACTAAAGGCCTTTCAGTTGTTACTTATTGGCCAGTTAAGGTCTCAGTTATCATAGAAACATAGAATCCCTACAGTGTGGAAGCAGGCCATTTAGCCCATCGAGTCCACTCCATCCCTCTGAAGAGCATCCCACCCAGACCCAACCCTTATCCCATCCCTGTCACCCTACATTTCCCATGGACACTACGTGGCAGTTCAGCATGGCCAATCCACCTCACCTACAATTCTTTGGACTGTGAAAGGAAACTGGAGCACTCACAGGAAACACATGCAAACACAGGAAGAATGTGCAAATTCCACGCAGACAGTTGTTCAAGGCTGGAATCTGGACCCCTGATGCTATGAGGCAGCAGTGCTAACCACTGAGCCACATTGCTGCCCAGTTAGAGGCAAGGTGAGAAGGGTGACAATCAGCCTATCTGCCCAGAACTTAGTTTTGATGGTGAAAAGCCAGTGGGGTTTAGATACACCACCACCTTGTCTAATTGAGTGCCCTTCTTGCCTCAAAGTGTCTGATCTTCATGAACAAAGGACTGCGTCCTTTTCTTGTTCTTTCATGGCATATGTTATCTTTGACAAGGGCAGCATTTATGGCCAATCCTTAATTTCCCTTGAAAAGAATGGTAAATGGTAAATTCAGCCTTTTGAGATGGCCCTTAAGAGTAAACCACCATTACTACAGATCTGGACTTACCAGGAAAGGAGGGCAGATTCCCTTCCCTAAAAGACATTAGTGAACTTGGTAGGTTTTTATAACAATCAATGTCAGTTTCATGGCCATATTACTGAGACTGGTTTCATACTCCAGATTTATTAATTTAGTTTAAACTCCACCAGCTGCCATGGTGATTTGAATCCAAAGCATTAGCTTTGGGCATTTGGATTACTAGTTCAGTAACATAACCACTGCACCATCACTGTCTCCAAAATGTAGCAATATGGCTGGCCACATAACATGGTTACCTTAGATCTCTTCATGGCAATAATGCTTTCAGGTCAAGGATCACCAGATTACTTGAACAAGTATTTCTTATTATCTAAACACACCACAATTGATCCTTTTACAATTGATGCCAGCTCTTTGAAGTCCTTTTTAAACATCACTTCAAACAAGTTACAGATTGACTTGAAATTTCAAAGAAGCACAAAGAATTCAAAGAAAAGAAAATTGAACAGAATATGGGTAACATAAGCTTTTACTGTTTGGACAGAAATCAAATAAAAATGAACTTGTAAATAACAAAGAAGAAATTTCCATTGGTAACTGTTAAAACCTTGTTCAGCTTTTTATCTTGACCTGTCTACATAATATATGCCTGCCTAAACCAAGAAGCACAAAGATTGACGGATCTTGTTCCTCAGAATCTCATCAGTTTGCTTGGCACAAGTGCGTACTAACTGCTGAGTTTCCAAGGGCAGTTCACCTGAGAGAAGAAAATAATGTCAACCTGCCTTGCCAGGCTAACCTTGGGAGATTGCATGCAGTGGTTTGTGGTTTGGAAGAAATCCATTATGGCTCCCATGGGAAGAGAAGACCAGCACTGCCTGGGAGCGCAATAACTTTTCCTTTCAAGTTCAAGCCGTGTCATTAACTACTAAGACCACATTGGAATCCTCAGCGAGGATGGTTGCCACTTGTAAGTGCATAATTTCAGCAAAAGAATGTTCAATAGGCAGTAGATCACTATTTGACCAATTGCTTCCCTAATAAAATTTCACCTTGACTATTTTTGATCATATTTCTCATTTCCAGATGTCATAGAGTAATACAGTATGGAAACAGACCCTTCAGTCTAACTTAAAAAAAAACCCAAAAGAACTGCGGATGCTGTAAATCAGGAACAAAAACAAAGATGCTGGAAAAGCTCAGCAGGTCTGGCGGCATCTGTGGAGGAGAAAACAGAGTTAACGTTTCGGGTCAGGTGACCTTTCCTCAGAACTGATGGTCGCTGGGAAAACATCAGTTTATATGCAGGAAATAGGGAGGTGGGTGGGGTGGGGAGTAACCGATAGGATAGAGCCCAAAGAGAGAGAAAGACAGTTGGACAGACAAAGGAGTTGCTAACGATCAGGCTGGGAAGCTGGCCAACATCTCTGTCTCTGGCTTGCTACAGTGTTCCAGTGAAGCCCAATGCAAGCTGGCGGAACAACACCTCATTTTCCGCTTGGGGACCCTACCTCCCTCCGGACTCAATATTGAGTTCAATAATTTTAGGGCCTAAACTCTCCCAAGTCCCAGCTCCCCAACCAACACACCAGGCCTTGTTACCACATAGCCTGCCACTACACACCCCCTGTTGTTAGTCACTAACAGTCCCCATTAACAACTATTCACCCACCCAGCATGATCGTTAGCAACTCCTTTGTCTGTCCAACTGTCTTTCTCTCTCTTTGGGCTCTCTCCTATCGTTTACTCCCTACCCCACCCACCTCCCTATTTTCTGCATATAAACTGACCTTTTCCCAGCCACCATAAGTTCTGAGGAAGTGTCACCCGACCCAAAATGTTAACTCTGTTTTCTCCTCCACAGATGCTGCCAGACTTGCTGGGCTTTTCCAGCAGCTTTGTTTTTGTTCCTTCAGTCTAACTTGTCCATGCTGACCAAGTTTCCCAAGCTAAACTAGTCCCACTTGCCTGTGTTTGGTCTATATCCCTTTAAACTTTTCCTATTCATGAACTTGTCCAAATGTCTTTTTCATATTGCAACTGTATCTACCACTTCCTCATATAAACCATTCCACATATAAACCATCCTCTGTGTGAAGAAGTTGCCCCTCAGGTCTCTTTTAAATCTTTCTCCTTTCACCTAAAAAATATGCCTCCTAGTCTTGAACTTCCTAGGGAAAAGACCCTTGCTGTTCACATTATCTATGCCCCTCATGATTTTATAAACATCTGTAAGGTCACCCCTCAACCTCGTACGCTCCAGTGAAAACTGTCCCAGCCTGTCCAACCTCTCCATATAACTTAAACCTCTATCCTGGCAACATCCTGGTGAATCTTTTCTGAACCCTCTCCAATTTAATAATAGCCTTCCTATTGCATGGTGACCAGAACTGTACGCAGTACTTGAAAAGTGGACTCATCAAAATCCTGTACAACTGAAACATGATGTCCCAACTCTTATACTCAGTGGTCTCAGCAATGAAGGCAAGCATGCTAAATGCCTTCTTAACCACCATGTTTACCAAGTGATGCAATTTTGAAAGAACTAGGAACCTGAATCTCTCCGTCTCTGTGGTTGACAGGGCCCTACCATTAACTGTATAAGTCCTGCCCTTGTTCATTTTACCAAAATGCAATGCCTCGCATTTATCCAAACTGAACTGCATCTGCCACACGTCAGCGCACTGGCCCAATTGATCAGGATCCCTTTGTAATCTTAGATAACCTTCTTTACTGCTGACTGTATCACCAGTTTTGGCACCGTCCGCAAACTTACTAACCATGCCTCCTAAATTCTCATCCAAATCATTTATATAAATGACAAACAATCTCATTGTTTTGTGGAGGAGATATTCATAACATTCTCTTGCTGTATGTCTAAGTTATTAATGAACACGTTGAGCATAAACAATCTCAAGATATGTGCCTGCAGATTCCTGTTCCCCACTTCTACCATACTGAGAAATCATTCTTCATTCCTAAGGAGGAAAAATTCCTTTATGCTGCGTAGACTGTATGTGACTCCTAAGGGCAGGCAACACTGTAACTAATAGAGGTTGTGGCCCACAGACACTTGCAGTTAATTAAGCTATTTTGTGATATCATTTCATAGAATCATTTAGTACAGAAGAGGCCCTTCAGCCCATTGAGTCTGTCTTGCCAAAAGCACACTACTACCGACAATAGTTCCACTTCCCCACATTAAGTCAATAGCCTTGAATATTATGACACGTCAAGTGCTCATGCAAGTACTTTCAAAAGGTGTGAAGTTTCCTGCCTCAACTACCCTCCTAGGCGCGCATTCCAGACCTCCACCACTCTCTGGGTAAAAGCCATTTCTCAAATTCCTTCTGAACCTCCTGTCTTTTGTGTCCCCTTGTTCTTGACCCTTTGACGAAGGGGAACAGTTGCTTTCTAGCCACCCTATCCATGCCCCTTATAATCTTACACAGCTCCATCAGGCCCCCGTCAATATTGTCTTTCCAAAGAAAACAACCTGAGCTTATCTAGCCTCTCCTCATAGCTGAAATGCTCTATATTGGGCAACATACTGGTGAATCTGTTTGGACATATAAATCAATTCTTTATATGTTACTATGTGCCTCAGGCATCAAAGCAATTTTTAGGCTTAAATATATCATCATATTATCCATTTATGAAGTAAATTCTTTGCAGCAATATTAAAATAAGATGACACCAGAATAATAATATGGTACTTAAAAGGTTTAGGCTAAATTCGTTCATTCTTTATCTGTT
The DNA here is from genome assembly GCA_024137785.1 of Ginglymostoma cirratum. Classification (NCBI taxonomy): domain Eukaryota; kingdom Metazoa; phylum Chordata; class Chondrichthyes; order Orectolobiformes; family Ginglymostomatidae; genus Ginglymostoma; species Ginglymostoma cirratum. The sequence continues at coordinate 30,718,047 of JAHRHZ010000263.1, read as the reverse complement.
ATACATATAGATATTATTTTCAATACTGAATCATATACTATGTTGGTTGTAGCATTGGTGGGAAATGATCCCATGGCTCATCTTTGAAATTATAAAAAGCAAAAATGGTCAAAGGCCAAGTGTGTTTAAATTGACAAATGTGAAAGATAGAAATTAATGTAAAAAATAACACTGTAAATTATGCTCAGCACACATTCTCACCTCACCATACTTAAGTAGAAATGCAATGTTAATGGATAAATGTGCCTCTGAAGTATCAGTCCATTTTCTTTGGTTTCATTTCTGCCAGAGAAACCACTTATGTTCTTGAATGCTTTTTCTGATGAACTGTGTGTAAAATAATTACATGTTCCACTGTCATTAAAGAAATTCTTCAGGACAGTTTGAAAATGCAGACGTATTTGAACTACTCACTGTTTCATTTCTATTTCAAACTGATATGTATCCTTACTAACAAAATGCGTATTATCCATTTCCTGGTTGGAAAACAGACTTATATGTAACAAATAAATACTCGGATAATGCAATTCTGTGACTGAGCCTGTATAAACCAGAAGAGTCTTTAAGGTCTCCCAGCAGGATACAGAAGAGAATGCAGGAAAGGGCAGATCGGATTTTACAATGAGATTCGGGATATCGACATCAAGACCAAATGGGGGTTCCTGAGGTGTCAAGGAAGCTTTGAAGGGATGGATTTAAGGGGACAAATGCAATACAAGCAGCTGTAATCTTCTGAGATTTATCTCAGGCTGTAAAGATGATGGGAGAATAGACAGCTACATGACATCTACAAATGCAAAGAATGCTGGAGAAATTCAGCAGCCCTGGCAACATCTGTGGAGAGAAAAACAGAACCAACGTTTCAAGTCCAGTATGGCGCTTCTTCATACTAGTGTACTCCCTTTCAAGTATACAACAGGAGTTAATAGCCATTTCAACTCTAATCTCTGTGTGCTTGTAGAAGAGCTACAGTACTCATGCACTAGACTGGGTTTGAGTGTTAGGATCCCATGAAGGTCCCAGGTGAAGAACCACCCACGAGTTACCCCTATGCTGCATGTCAAGGACTCCTTACTCTGAGTGGCAGAAGCAAGCTAGCCAGCAGGCTAGTCTAAAGGAAACAAGATAAAAGAATTTCATTCAACTTACAAATCAGTTATAACTGAATTGGGCTGTTGACTAATAATTTTCCATTGTCTACTCTGTGTGAATGATCCAGAGACTGAACTAATACCCTAAACTTTTTATCTTTTTTGGACTCACTTGCTATTTATAATCAGTCTGGATGTTTGCAGTAATATTATTTTTCTCACTTGTAGTAATTAATTAATTCCTTCTTTTGTTAACTCAAGAAAGCCTTGTCAAATTAATTCCTTTTAAAACGTGAATTCATTTGGGTTTGGAAGAAAGGTCCACAAGGGAGGGGAATATTTGTAAATTAACCCAGCTGAGACAAACTGAGAAGGCTGATGAGTAAAGAAATGGAGCCTGATAAAGGAGCTACATAATTTGGGGTATTTCACCTGGAACTGTGTCAAATTGGAGAAACCTCACCTGAGGTCTGGTTCTACCAGGTCACGTTCCCATTCTATTAAGGAGACTGGGCAATGCTGACATTCAAACAAAGGGTCAGCAGCTTCAGAACATGCACAGCATAATTGAACACTACCCAGGGAAGCTGGTGACCGTGAAGGTATGTCAATATGTGGCCAACAGGTGGCCTCAGCAGCATGGAAACGAATTCGAGATTCAGACGGTTGAAGCATTTATGCAGCTCAGAAGTGAAAAGAAACTCTTCTACAGAGATTATTTTAGCCAGGTGTATGGCCTTATGTGCCCCAAGACTAGACCTTGGGACTTGGAAATTTAGATCCCCCACCAACCTAGGCTGTAGCTACCTCCATTGATATGATGGACTCTGCATGCAGCAGGGGACCATGTTGTTGCTGGTAAAGTATGGGCGAAGACACAGTGTCATCTCTAATGGAGGCCTTAAGCACCTTAATTGGTTCCCTATGGGACAGGCAGTGAATCCATTTCAATGCCACAACCCTTGCCTGCGAGAACGCTTTGGGAATCAACCCACTGCTATTCATCCCTGTTTATCTGGTGTAATCCACTTCCAATCCCATCTCCACGCGTTGGAAAATGCAGACCAATGATTGCATTGGTTTTATGTGGACTTCTGCAAAAGTTGTTGCATGAACTAACACATGATCTATGATAGGCTGCAATGCTGTTAGTTAGCATTTTCATGTTCGCCACAATGTTGATAGTAGATTCTTTCACCTTCTAAGTTATTTGAATGTTACAGAGCATACTCATTGTTCCTAAGCTCTTAAACAGAGACATTTCCAACCCTTGGAGTTTTACAGTTTTGCAAACCATTTAGGGCACAGGCAGATGCAGAGTAATGTTTTCACAAAAGTAATAAAGATTGCTGGATCATACCATTCAATATATTTTATTGCTGAGTATTTCTGCTGGTGGTTGTGTTCATCTGAGAAATCAGTCTGGTTTCATAGTTAATGTCATATCCCACATGCTTCATTGTAATGTCAGAAATTGGAACAGGAGTAGGAAAATTGGTATTCGCTAAGACAATGGCTGACCCTGATTGTGACTTTAACTCCACTTTCCTATCTGGCCCCATAACTTTGACTTCTTTGTAAATTAAGAATCTGACTAATTTAGCCTTGAATAAATTCAATGACGCAGGCTCCATTTTGCTCTGGAAAAGAGAATTCCAAAGACAAATAATCTGCTGAAGGAAGAAGTTCCTCCTCATCTCTGTCCTAAATGAGATACTCTTTGTTTTAAAACTATTTCCCTTAGTTCTCGATTTCCCGTGAGAAAACATGTTCCGAGCATCTACCCTGTCAAGCCACCTCTGAATCTTATGCTTTAATAAGATTGCCTCTTCAAAATAACAGTTAATATCAGTCTAACCTGTTCACCCTTTTCTCATACCCCTTTATTCCACAAATCAAAACAAATTTTATGATTGACTTTTTAAAGAACATATCAATTTAATTATTACAATAAGGCTGCACTCAGATGTCTGTTGATAATGCATTTCAAAAGAACAACAACTAAGAAATTATTTTATGCTCAGATACCAAAGTAATTATTGCGTGTTCAGGAGACATTTGCTTGAAATTTGCACAAGGACACATTTCCCTGGTGGTTCTACCAGTTGCCTGCTGAGGATATGACAAAAGGTCCCTTCTGGACAGTCAGTGTTATGAAATGTATAATTTATCAAAATGATGCTATTACTTTGTCTCTAGGCTATAAATTTCATTTCAGTTTTTGCAATTAGAATAACAAAATTGTTATGATGAAGAAGGAAACCATTCAACCCATTGTGCTAGCTCATTAAATGCAAATCATCATGAAGTCCAATCTCTTGAGTTTTCCCCGTACTCTTTCATACTATTCTGATCTAAACGATCATCCAATGCCCTCTTGAATGCCTCAATTGAACCTATCTCCACCACAATTCCAGACAGTGCATTCCATACTCTAACTTTTCGCAGAGTGAAAAAATATTTTTTTACATCATCCTTGCTTTTTTTTTGCACATCACTTTAAATCTACTGTTGAGAAGATTTGACATGTCACAATATCTCATTATACTTCACAGAATGCAGTACTTTTGTTGTGCTGCCATTGTAAAGGGCTGGGCTGTCAGGTCCTGTTGATTTTAGGATTGACTGTAAAAGGCTGTGAAACTGTGGTGGTTTAACCTGAGAGTCACCACATGTCAGATGAGGAGAAAGGTTGAGAATGAGGGACCTTCATGGTAACCACAGCCAGTACAGTGGTATAGTTCCAAGTAAGGATGATGTGTGTGGCCTGGAGAGGAACCTACAGGTGATGGTGTCTCCGTGCATTTACTGCACTTTTCCTCTCTAAATGGTAGAGGTCAGAGATTTAGAAGGTGTTATTGAGGGAGTCTCAGCAAGTAATTGCAGTGTATCCTAAAAGTACACACTGCTGCCACTGTGTGTTTGCCTTCAGCCAGTAAATGTTTAAGGTGATAAATGGGATGCCAATCAAACAGGCTGTTTTGTCCTAAATGGTATTGAGCCTCCTGAGTTCAGTTTGAGCTACACTCAATCAGGCAAGTAGAAAGTACTCCATTACACTATTGACATGTGCCTTGTAGATGGTAAAAAGGTTTTAGAGAGAGGAGGAAAGCAATTACTCACTGCAGATTTCCCAGCCTCTGACTTGCTCTTGAAGCTACAGTATTCATATAATCAAATGGTAATCCCCAAGATGTTGGTAATGGGCAATCCAGCAATGATAAAGCCATTGAATGTCAAGGGGAGATAATGAAGTTCTCTCATGTTGGAGATGTAATTGTTTCATGCTTGTGTACTGCAAATATTACATTCCAGCCCAAAGCTGAATCTGGTCCAGGTCTTGCTGTTTATGCACATGGAATGTTTCAGTCTCTGAGGAGTCACAAATGGTGTTGAACGTTATGCAATTGTGAGCAAATGCCCCCACTTCTGACCCTCTGATGCAGGTAAAGACACTAATGGAGCAGTAACTATTGTCTGTCCTGACAAGTACGACATAATTCGGTAGGATATAGTGGAGACTGAAAAGAATATTAGTGTTGTATATTCCACTAAAATTAATATATAAGCAACTGCAGGCATCCATTCCCAGAATGAAAAAAAGTGAAAGAAAAATAATACATGGAAATGAAAATAAGGTCAAGCTGGAGCTTGATTTTGAAATATACAGGACACGTCAGAACAGTATGTTTCAGTCACAATTGTTACAGCATTTTTTTTCCCTCTCCATTACTAAACTTACTTTATTTTCACCTCGCTAACAGGGAGGGTAGCAATATAACAAACTGCTAAGATTTTGCAGTATCTCATCGTTTCACAACAAATAATGAATTTAACTTCTTTATTGTCTAATCCGCCTTTTTTATCTTCCTGTCTGCATAATGCCGTCCACTAGTTTGACTCTGTCAACTCAACATCTCTGACATCATGAATTCTGACTTTGACTCCAAACTCCATTCAATGGATGAAACTGTGATATTGATTGATTAGCTTTGATTAAAGATTCTGACTCTCTTTGTCCAAAGAATGAATCCTGATATATCAGCAAACTATCTGTTTCTTTGTAAATTTCACTTTCTTTCTGATTGTCACTTTGGACTGCAGAAGGAATTTGTATTATATGAGGATTCTTACAGTCTCCCTTTATCCAATATCCTCTTTCAAACAAATAATCTACAGATACTGAGTTTCTCTCCAGTCTCCACTGGATATGAAAATACATTTAATTCCCACACAACAACTCCAACTACAAATTTTTCATTTTCACTCTGGTTGTTCTTCACCATTGACTTTCTGACCAACACTAAACCTTTTTTTAAGTTTCAAGCCTCATATTTTATGATTCATTTTCACTTTGCCTTGCTTTTGTTTTATTTTGCTGCTGATATCAGTTTTAACTAAACTAAATCCAAAGATGAAACGTTGTGGAGCTGGATGAACACAGCAGGAACTGCAGATGCTGGAGAATCTGAAATTACAAGGTGTACACCTGGATGAACACAGCAGGCCAAGCAGCATCAGAGGAGCAGGAAGGCTGACGTTTCGGGCCTAGACCTTTCTTGGCCTGCTGTGTTCATCCAGCTCTATACCTTGTTATACTCATTCTATTTTGTGTTTGACCAAGGAATGTTACACACTTTGATTATGTCACATTGCATTCTCTGACACACTTCAGAAATTTTCACCAACTCTTCAATATCTCTGTCTGTCTGCGAATACAATAAACAAGTTCTTGCTACTGCTGACATGCAGACTACTTCTGTGTGCCTCTTGACGAAATTCCTCTAACAAGCTCTCCTTCACCCTTCCCAGAACAGTAGCCCTTACCTGAAACAGCCTTGACCTGCAGTCAGTTCATTTCTATGTTCAAAATACTTCTGCAATTTCTCACAATCACATTGTTTTGGCCAACAAAAATTGTGCTCTTAGTAAGCATCCTGCAAGTATCTTTGCTAACTTGTCTGACAGATACTAGCATGTATATTGCCCCAAGGACATGAATGGAGAGATCCTAGTATTTTTTAAATTATATCATCTTCTTCACCATTTTAAAATTAGGCTGTTGCTGGACTTTGAACAGAGTTGCTATCAAACAGAATGAGCCTGCTGGCTGCTTCTAGACATTTCCTGCAACTACTAAAACAGAATGTAACTCAGCACCTCCTGGAGTGTCACAAATATACAGATGTTCCAGCAAACACAAAAAAACTGGGGACAAGATGCCTGTGCCAGCCATTTCAGTACAAAGGAAACCATTTTAAAATCCATTATGTGCTAATGACTCCAGAGCTATCTTCCACAAAACGAAATGGATTTTGACAAGAACAACAAAACTCACCTTGTTATTTGTTTTGCTAAGGGAGGAGCCCCCAGTCTCATGACTGGATCTGCTGGTTTATTTGTATCTCTTCAAATTGTTTAGTGTTTGGCCACTTTCCTCAATCTGCTCGTAACACCCAAAGACTCAGCAGCTCCAGGCTTAGCTAACCCTTGCCTTTGATCTCACTCACTCGCTCAAGAGTGTGACTTCTAAAATAAACATTGTATCTTTCCTGCAAAGTAAACAAAATCCCAGCTCACAACTATTGCCTATTGTCTGGCAATTCAACAACAACAGTGACTTCTGTGCACAATCGACTAAAAGAACATCCATTGGATATTGTTTTACAGGGCTCTCAAATTCATATTCACTGATATAATATTGCTAATTTTAAGTAATTTGTAAAATCTCTCCTTTCTCTTCTTCTTTCTTGGATGCATGGTGATTCCCCTGGGTTTTGAATGCATTGATAATCCCTACTTTTATTTAAATGCCAAAGAATTTGATGTGGGTCATTTTAAATTGGACTTCACAGACAGTGACTTACAAAATATACCTCTGCCTAATTTGAAAAAGTAAAAGAAAATAAGAAAAGAAAACAAAACTGAAGTCGATGGAAATCACAGAGATAATTCTCCACCAGTTGGAGCTATGCCTATTAGAAAGGAAGATGGTTCTGGTTTTGAGGGTCAATCATCTCAGATCCGGGTCATCACTGCATCAGTTCATTATGGTGATAGCCTAGGCTCAACCAGTTCCAGCTGCTTCATCAATGAACGACATTCCAACACAAGGTCAGATGTGGGGATGGCTTCTGATGACAGTTTTCAACTTGGTGCTGTTAGGGTTTGGGGTTGGTGAGGGTGAATGGGCAATATGATGCTGGAAACAATGAGAGTGGTGTAGCATGAGCCTTGGTGGAAGGTGGGGTACAATAGCAGAGTAGATTGAGTACGATATACTGGAGAGAAGATGTTGGCACTTACTCTGGCTGAGTTAAAAAGGTTATTGACTAACTTCCTACATTACTGGGCATTCCAGTAGCCAGCTGAGACAGGTCTAACCTGTGTGGCAACCTCAGACCGGACTGACATAGTCTGATGTTGTGGTCTCCACTGAGCCTCCCTCGAGATTGGTAAGTCCCACCTATCCATCCCAGCAAGCAGGACCTCCTGGGTGCTACCTGTAAAACTTCACCCTAAATTCCCCCTGCTTGTCCTGCCAAGCATGAACTATTTTCAGTCTTCTACAACTTTGACCTGATGCAACCTATAGGTGTACCATTTCCTCCCCTCCTGCATGCCATAAGGGTCTGATTCTCTTTCTTATGGATATACCTCTTTGGAAATGGATTTCTGGCTTGCTGGTTTGGCCTTGACGGTGTTGAAGACTGATGGATTTCTTCTCATGGCTCAGAAAAATAAAAACTTTCCTTGACATCTGTAACTGTGTTTTTGCCATTTTCTAAAGCTATAGTCTCATCACAGGCCTTCTAAGAAATTAGTTTATTGACTAGAGCTCAAAAGTTTTGTCTAGGTTTTTAGACCTCCTACGAATGGTTGATTTCTACGCTTGTACTACACCCACAGTGACAAGAGAGTTCCTTAAATTCATAAATGTACTCTTCAAGATTCTCACTTGCCAACTGTCTCCTTTCACTATGTGCAACTTTCAATGCAATTTCATTATTAGATGTGCCATAATGTGTGTATAGATTCTCATTCATTTCAGAATCGTTCATTATCTTGTGATGTCTCAGGCAACAAGGGTTAGGTACCACCTCAAAAGCACCTTACCCAACATGGTGAGAAAAACATTTATTTTATCCTCATCTATTTTATTTAATTTTGGCAAAATGTGCAATCTTCATTTGTAATTACACCTGCCCTCTTTGTTAAGGTCGAACTCCCTCATTGTTCTCAAATATTTCTTCAGTGCAATTTTTGTTCAATTACATCTCTTTCTGACTGATTAAACTGTACCTTAACATAATATGTTCACAGATCTTTCAAAATGCTTAGGATTCCTCAAACTAAATTGCAGGTGTTCCAAAATTGAAACACGATGTTGTTCACTCCTTACTTTCTCAAATAAAGTACAATGAAGAATTCCATTCTATCCTCATCGCCATCTTCATGGCATTTCAACCCAATGGCTCTAATGGTAGACAACAGTTGACTTTCACATGAAAAAGTCTACTTCTCTTTGCAGCACACAGTGCAATTACACCTCAAAATCAGCTTCTCAGAAATAGTGACTGAGGTTTACTAGGCCCTGAATGATTTGGACTATGGTGAGAAATCCTGGAAGACTAAGTGGGAAGTCCAGCAAGGTTGGACTTATCATCGCTGGGAGCAACAAGTTGCATTTTGCAAAGTTCTGGACCTCAAGACAAGATTTTCACGAGTTACTGGGAAGAGATCTATAAATAGATGGATGACCTGACATCAACTAAGGCGCTGGTAAGGAAAATGGAAAACAGGAGCTTGTTGGCACTGCAAAGGCCTCCTCCCTAACATCTCAGGGCCAAAGCCGAAATTGAGAGAGCGGTCTCACAGACTAGCCAAGAAATGCGTTGACATAGGCATATTTATGGAATTATATCATACACACAATGTCCTGGACAAAACCTTCACCATCCCCAGGTATTACCTGTCCTACCAACAGAATGTGCCCAGCTGAGGTGCAGCACAGTGGGATACAGGTGGGTGGGAGTTGCCATGGTATTCTCAACATTGACTCTGGACACCATGAAATATCAGGACATCAGATCAAACATGGATAAGGAAGCCAGCTAATTACCACATAGCACCCCCAGCTGGCAGTTGAACCTGTGCTCCTCCATGTTGAACAGCACTTGAAGCAAGCACTAAGGGTGGTATGGTTATGGACTGTACTCTGGGTAAGGTCTTCACTGCCCACATTCAAGACTGGCTCAACTAGACCAGAATGGACAAAGCTGGTCAAGCAAAAAATGACATTGATGCTAGACTGGGTCTGCAGCAGGTGGTCAGGGAACCAACAAGAGAGACGGACATACTTGACCTCATCCTTACCAATCTGCCAGCTGCAGATGCATCTGTCCATGACAATATTGGTAAGAGTGACCACTGCACAGACCTTTGTGATGGACCAGACCAAACTCCCTCACAATACATATTAAGGAGATAGTCTAGACCCTAACTTTTTCTTCTTTTAGAGTTAAGAGTAAGGCGTTGTGTTATAGAAGCAATTTGATTCGTCAAACTACCAGGCTTGAAACAAAACACACTTTATTCATGCACTGTAATTAAAACACAGACAAAACAAAAATGAAAAAGAATTAGTTCAACTGTAATTCAACCAAAAGGTAGAATAAAATAATACATATCAACTATTACTAACTAACTGTTCCAACATAGTAACATCCCATAAACACATCCTTGGCAAAGGTAAGTTCAGTAAAATAGATTGTCTCAAATGCAATTCTAGCAGCAGGAAGAGAAAATCCCAACTTATAGCTGCAACAGAGAGAGGAATAAGAACTTCCGTTTCTAGCTTAAAGATTCCAGCAAATGCAGAAAGCTAAAAACTTAAAAAAGTGCTGTTCTGTGGGAGTTTGAACTCACCCATTCAGGCTGCTTCTATTGTTCAAACATTAAAAAAAACCCCAAAGCCTCACAAGCTGTTTACTTTACTGGCTTCGGAGCAGACTGTCCGTCACCTCTGTCTTAACCTTTCCTCATAAAAGAAAAAAAAGGACAAAATATCCCTCTTAAAGCTCACACCTTAGGCAGGCGAAGTCCCATCTAGACATTGGGAATATCACTATCACTGTGCTAAATTGGATATACTTGGTACAGATCTAACAACTCAACACTGGGCGTACATAAGGAACCAAGGACTATCAGCAACAGCAGAATTGTATTCTAACACAATCTGCAACCATTACCACCAAATTAGGGGATCAACTCTGTATCAATGAAGAATATGGGAGGACATGTCAGGATTAGCACCAGGCATACCTAAGAATGAGCTGTCAACTCAGTGAAAACATAAATTCAGAAAACTTGTGAGCAAAATGGACAAGCAGTAAGTGACAAACAGAACTAAGTGATTCCACAACCAACAGATCAGATCTAAAGTCTGCAGAGCTGCCACATTCAGTCATGAATGATGATGGATGATTAAACAACTCAATGGATGACAACACTCCACAAATATTCCCATCCTCAGTGATGAGGGGACTCTGTACACCAGTTCAAAAGGTTAAGGCTGAAGCATTCACAACAATATTCAACGAGAAGTGCCAAGTGGGTGATCAACTTTCACCTTCTCCAGAGCTTCGTAGTGTCACAGTTGTCAGTCTTCAACACTGAATGCTGAGGCAGACTTGAACAGCCATCTGGTCCGATATCTTGTTTTGTGTGTATGGGTAAAAAAAATTAAGCGGGCATAAGTGGATGCACAACAGTTACATGTTTGGCATTGTGTCTTTATTACTTTTCTCAGAGTTATCATGCAAGAAATTGACAGTGCACTCTAAAAAATAATCTTGCAATTGGTTCTTTGTTGCTTACATGGATACCAAAGTGGTGGAGAATGAGCCCTTATGGGAGTTCCGGTCCCAGCAAGGCTAAACATTTAAGAAAGACTGCAATGGTTGAATTTTTAGTTTTATTAATTAATCTTTGATGTAATACTGAGAACGACTGTAATGTTTAACTTCTAACATTCTTTCTTTTTTTCTAGTCTGTACTAAGAGTGGCTGTAATGTTTAACTTTTAACTTTGTTCCTTATTTCTTTCTACCTTGTTCTTCAGACATTGCACCTAGGTACCTAAGATGGTGCTACGTGTGGCAAAAACTTTTCATTGTATTCCTGTACTTTTGTACTTGAGTGCATGTGACAATAAAGTCTAAATCTAAATCTAAATCTAAAATCTAACAGTTAAGTAATTTTAACTGTAGCAAAGCATTGCTGCATACTGTATAGAACTTAAACCTTTGTTGCAATCAACCAAAGAGGTTCAAAAGCCGAGGAATGATTCAACCCAATAAACCTGGTGGTAATAAAATTGGGGCTCATCATCTGAGATAGTTTCAATATGCTAATGAAAGAAGTCAAGTGGGAAAATAAATTGATTTTTCCAAAGCTAATTTTAAAAACCTTTTTTTTTTTCTGTAAAGTTAACCTAGGATATCTCCATTTGACATCAATGCTTTCTTAGAATAGAATAGGACAACTACAGAAAAGTTACGGGCACTGTCCTTGGAGGAAGGTGTGGATAAGCATTTCAAGTTAGAGTTGCACTCAAAAGCCCAGGAAAACTTTTAGTGCAAAATAGTGGGCTCAGAAATCTTTCAGAGATCAGAGAAAGATATGGGAGTGATAAATATCCCTGAGCCATGCTGGAGGGAAAAGCAAAGCTAAGCAAAGAATGTAGAACTGTTACTGACCTTTAGATGACAGGATCCAAAAGGAAGAGAAGTAAGAAACTACCCCAAGGCTTTCAGTGTAGAAAGCCAGGCTACGTAAATAAAATGTGTTGGTTCAGGCACCCCACTGAATCGTAGGCTGCAAAGCCAGTGACTGGAGCTTCAAAGGTGATCAGTCTATGATCAGGCATGACTCTTGACCAGGCTAGAGGGCAAGATTTGGTATTCAAAGGAGAGGTGAGTGACCACTGACCATTTTAAACAGCCAGAGAAAGAAATCTGTATTTCTGGAAACACTGGGTGCTCGTAAACCTCGAGCACCTGAGGAAAATGAAGGTGGATGTTAAATTTGATCACGCTAATGAAAGGCCTTGTGAGAAAGCATATGCAGGTACCACTATTTGAAATGCTGACAGCAAATGGCCCAAATGGTCTACTCCTGTTCCTTGTTTGTATGCTTGTAACATACACCCCCTGAAAGGAGACAACATTTCAGAAAGCTTGGAAAGGCAGATGAAGACCAGCAGGAAACGGCAGAGAGACTGGGAACTGAAAGTGGTTTGGAAGTCCTATGGGGGCAATAGAACCTGTGACGGTTGGTCAAGACTAACCATTTGAAATAAGCTGGCAGGAAGCAAGGGACAGGCTGGGAAAGTAGGGAGATTCAGGAGCCCCACAGGGAGTAGTGGAACCTGTGAGGGCTTGGAGTGATTCAGGACAGGTCACTTGAATCGAACAGGGCTGAAATGAGACCAGCAATTTCAAGAAAGGGTGAAAACAAAAACCAAAGAAGTTAAAACGGCTTGAGTTAACCCAGCAGCCATAAAAAATATTGAGCGTGATGTTGTGAAGACGAGGGAAGATGACAAGACAGAGTCAGAGATCTTGTTAACAAATGTCTTCATATAAATTTGGAAAAGGGACCATAAAAGTTCTCAAGCAGCCAGAAGAAAGTGATGGTGAAGATTCACTTAGCTGAAGAATTGCAGGGGAGTACAGCAGAAGCTGTATATTAACCAATAGCAGCAGTGTCCCAGGGAGTATGAAACATGTGAGGGGAAAACCCATTCCAAAAACAAAAGGAAGAAGGGAAGGGAAATGACACAACAGCAGACATTGTTGATGGAGTCTGACAGGAGCATATCAATGCATAATTTCAGTGAAGTTGAATATATTTTGTCTCATATGAGAAAATTCCTACAAAGTTGGAAAAACCTAGAGAGAGTTGGAGAATTTTATTGCTGAGTGTGTTGGTAGAGCAAGTGTGAGGTTTATTGCACCTTTCAGAATGAACAGTCTGCAGGTTATGATTCGGTTAAGATAGTGCTTAATGCCATGAGTAAGTGTCAAAAGCTTACAGGCAACTGTATAAAAATCTGGGGCAAAGTGAGAATCAGCTTATTTAGAATTTGCTAGGAGAAAATATTGATGACCTGGAGCAATGAGACTTGAGACAAATTTAAAAACAAGTATCTCTTTAAGAAAATGATCACACTGAGAAGACTGTAAAATTTCTAAAACAAGAATAGCTTTTATTATGTCTCACGTATGGGTATGGAAGAATTGAAAAGCAACATGCAGTGCAAAGTAGTAAAGTTGACAGTAAGGAACGGAAGTATGATTTGAGGGCACCAACTTGTCATTTTTGCTATAAAATGGGATATCTAAAATAGATTATTGCTGAAAAAATACATTTGAATGAAGTTTTCTATCTTGTTATTATGAGGACAATTAAAAGAAAACATCAAATATGAAGAGAAATCAATATTTATACAGCATGAGAGGATAGTGATAGTTGGTTGGCAAATGGATTCTGATTGTTAGAGATTTTTGCCATGATGAATATATCAGTTTGATGATGACTTACAGTTAACTGCCAGGTTTTATTTAAATTTTAGTCCAGGCAGGTTGACTTTGTATGATTGACTGATTAGTAAAGTTAGATCACATGGGATTTAGAGAGACCTTGCCAGTTAGATACAAAATTGTCTTGGCAGGAGGAGACAGGTTGTTGGTGGTCGTTTGTTTTACGGACTGGAGGCCTGTGACCAGGGTATTTCTCAGAGATCAGTGCTGGGTCCACTGTTGATTGTCATTCATATAAATGATTTGGATGAGAATTTAGAAGGCATGGTTAGTAAGTTTGTGGATGACACCAGATTTGGTGGCAGAGTGGACTGTGAAAATTATCTAAGATTACAAAGGGATCTCGATCAATTGGGCCAATGAGCTAAGGAGTGGCTGATGGAGTTTAATGTGGATAAACGTGAGGTTTTGCATTTTGATAAAATGAACAAGGCCAGGACTTATACAGTTAATGACAGTGCTCTGGGAGGTGTTGTTGAACAGAGAGACCTGGGGAGTTCAAGTATGTAGTTCTTTGAAACTTACAGGTAGTCAGGATGGTTAAGAAGGTGGTTAGCATGCTTGTCTTTATTGCTGAGATGACTGAGTATAGGAATTGGGACATTATGTTGAGGTTGTACAGGATATTTGTGATATCAATTTTAGTGTACTGTGTACAGATCTGGTTGCCCTGCTATAGGAAGGATATTATTAAATTGGATAGGGTTCAGGAAAGAATTACCTCTATGCTGCCGGGACTGGGAGGCTGGATAGGCTGGGACTTCTTTCAGTGGAGCATAGGAGGTTGAGGGGTGATATGATACAGGTCTATAAAATTATGATGGACCTGGATAAGGTCATTAGCAAAGATCTTTTCCCTCAGGTGAGGAGTTCAAAACTCGCGGGCATATTTTTAAGGTGAAAGGAGAAAGATTTTAAAAAGACATTAAGGAGCAACTTTGTCACACAAAGGTTCGTATGTGGAATGAACTGCCAGAGGAAGTGATAGATGCAGGTACCGTTACAACATATGAAAGATATTTGGACAGGTACATAAATAGGAAAGGTTTAGAGGTATATAGGGCAAATGCAGGCAAGTGGGACTAGTTTAGTTTGGGAAACTTGGTCAGCATGGATGGGTTGGACTGAAGGTTTTGTTTCCATGCTGTATGACTATCGTCTATCATGAGTGAAGTTTGTGATAAACCAGTATTACATAATCTATTTAGAGAGGGTCTACTTCAGAAGATAAATGATTATAGATGTTTACATCTGAGGCTGTATATGTGAAGTAATTGCAGGTTTTTTTCATCTGAAATTGAAGACAAAAATATTGTTTTTCTTAGAGATACAGGGTTATATGGGGTCATCTCAGTCCTGAGGTCAGTGAAAAACTTGAGTTTCTCTCCAAAGTGTTTGAAAGTAAAAGTGTTTTGAGACGGGTCACTGATAGAAATTGATTATCTGTTCCTTTGAATTTAAACCCTGCTTTATTCAATAGTTCTGCTATTGTGGGAGTGGCGTCTGCGTTGCCTATTAATGATTTTGCACTTATCCCAGAAAACAATCCAGCTGGAGACCATTTGAGATTTCTAAACATTTCCACAAAATCAATTTAAGTTGTTAAAGATAATAATGTAGTGGCAAAGTCAATAGACTTGGCAAAAGTACATGTCTGTCTTTGAATCCGTTGTAAAGAACAATGGTTTGACTCAAGAGGTGTCCAAAGTGTCAAAAGCTTTGACTTTGCAGATTAAAAAGACACCAAACTCCCAGTTTGACAACAATTATTTTAAAAGCAACTAGAAGTAAATTAGAGCCCACTGAATTAAACCTTCTTGCAGTCTCTAAGCTACAGGTGTCAAAGCAGAATATCAAACCAGCATTTAAAATGAAATCACTTAGCTTTAACCGATGTCTATATTATGCAACCACAATGAAGACTTCTGGGACATTTATTAAAATTTCAAAATGATGGAACTGTTGCTCTTATGGGAGATGAGTTGGGCAAGATTAGGGAAAATAATTTAAATAATTTGTGAATTGGCTGAACAAAAAGCCGACAGGACTTTCTTGACTAGTCAACGGTTTGACATTAATAAGATTCTTAAAGCCACACAAAAAAGGTCCTGAATTTAGACAACAGAGGGATGATTCAACTGCTTGGCGCAATTTTTTAAATTCATTCACAGGATCTGGGCATCACAGCGTTTATCATCCACCCTTAATTGTCCAGTAGCAGTTAAGAGTCAACCACATTACGATGGGCGTGGAGTTACATATAGGCTAGACCAGGTAAGAATGGGAGACTTAATTCCCTAAAAGATATTAATGAACCAGATGTTTATTCCACCCAACAATTAACGGTGGTTTCATGTTCATTGTTAAATTCTTAATTCTAGATTTTTTGAATTAAAATTAAATTCCACCACCATCTGCCATGTGTCGCTTCAATTTACAGTTACTGTACACCTAATAATGAATTTAAAATCATGATGCTTGCCAGCCAGTAATAATTGTGCCATTTATTAATCCAAGACATATAAACACTGTGTATTTTATTCAGTGGTTTCTGAAATTGGTTGAATCATATGATAACAACTGATTGGAATAATGTTTTGCTAATTTTGTCCGAGTTACAGCTGCAAAGGGAATGGGTAGGTTACTAGCGTGTCTGATCTACTTAAAGAAAAAGAAAAATTGCAACGAATACGCAGGAAGTTTGCTGGTGGAATGGTAAGTTTATTGAATCTCATGACAGTAAATTGGCTTAGTTCAATGTTAGTATGGAGTTAACTACATCTGCTGCAAACATTTGGAAAACAAAAGATGGACTTGCAGGGATTGTTCTTGTTTCTTCAGTACAAGAGCTAACTTCAAATGAAAAGTAAATAAAGGGTAAAATTTTAGCTTTGTTGCGTCAGATCACTTAAGTTTATTTTCCAATCCATAGATGGTAGCCGCAGAATGGGATATCATCTTTTAACAAATGTTGTACAAAATTGCATTGCAGTTGCATAGAATCACTTCCTCTTTACGTAACTTTTTTTAATTGTAAAGAACATATTGCAAAGATGTTTCCTAGCAGTGCAAATGTAAACTAATAAGGTAAAAATGAGGTCCGTTCTTAGAAAGCGCAACATTTCTTTAATATGTGCTGTAACAAGGTGTAGAGCTGGACGAACACAGCAGGCCAAGCAGCATCAGAGGAGCAGGAAAGCTGACGTTTCGGGCCTAGACCCTTCATCAGAAATGGGGAGGGGAAGAGGGATCTGAAATAAATAGGGAGAGAGGAGAAGGCAGATAGAAGATGGATAGAGGAGAGGATAGGTGGAGAGGAGACAGGCCGGTCAAAGAGGTAGGGATGGAGCCAGTAAAGGTGAGTGTAGGTGGGAGGTAGGGAGGAGATAGGTCAGTCCAGGGAGGACGGACAGGTCAAGGGGGCGGGGTGAGGTTAGTAGGTAGGAGATGGGGGTGGGGCTTGAGTTGGGAAGAGGGGATAGGTGGGAGGAAGGACAGGTTAGGGAGGCGGGGACGAGCTGGGTTGGTTTTGGGATGCGGTAGGTGGGGGGGAGATTTTGAAGCTTGTGAAGTCCACATTGATAGTATTGGGCTACAGGGGTCCCAAGCGGAATATGAGTTGCTGTTCCTGCAACATTCAGGTAGAATCGTTGTGGCACTGCAGGAGGCCCAGGATGGACATGTCGTCTGCGGAATGGGAGGGGGAGTTGAAATGGTTCGCGACTGGGTGGTGCAGTTGTTTAGTGCGAACCAAGCGTAGGTGTTCTGCAAAGTGGTCCCCAAGCCTCCGCTTGGTTTCCCCGATGTAGAGGAGGCCACACCGGGTATAGCGGATGCAGTATACCACATTGGCAGATGTACAGGTGAACATCTGCTTGATGTGGAAAGTCTTTTTGGGGCCTGGGATTGGGGTGAGGGAGGAGGTGTGGCGGCAGGTGTCGCACTTCCTGCAGTTGCAGGGAAAAGTGCCAGGTGAGGTGGGGCTGGAGGGGAGTGTGGAGCAGACAAGGGAGTCGCGGAGGGAGTGGTCCCTCCGGAAGGCAGATAAGGGTGGGGAGGGAAAAATGTCTTTGGTGGTGGGGTTGGATTGCAGAAGGCGGAAGTATCGGAGGATGTTGCATTGGATCCAGAGGTTGGTGGGGTGGTATGTGAGGACAAGGGGGATTCCCTTTTGGTTGTTATTGCGGGGAGGGGATGTGAGGGATGAGTTGCAGGAAATGCGGGAGACACGATCGAGGGCGTTCTCGACCACTGAGGGGGGAAAATTGCGGTCCTTGAAAAACGAGGACATCTGAGATGTATGGGAGTGGAATGCCTCATCCTGGGAGCAGATGCAGTGGAGGCGAAGGAATTAGGAATAGGGGGTGGCATTTTTGCAGGAATGTGGGTGGGAGGAGGTGTATTCCAGGTAGCTGTGGGAGTCAGTGAGCTTGAAATGGATATCGGTTTCTAGGTGGTTGCCGGAGGTGGAGACAGAGAGGTCCAGGAAGGAGAGAGAGGTATTAGAGATGATCCAGGTGACCTTAAGTTTGGGGTGGAAGGTGTTGGTTCCTCCAGAACTTCCAATTCCCCGGTCCCCAACGCCTCATCTTTACCATGACGTCCAGTCCACATACACCTGCATTCCCCATACAGATGGCCTAAAGGCCCTCTGCTTCTTTCTGTCACGCAGGCCCGACCAGTCCCCTTCCACTGACACACTCATCCGCTTAGCCAAACTAGTCCTCACCCTCAACAACTTCTCTTTCAATTCCTCCCACTTCCTACAGACTAAGGGGGTGGCTGTAGGTACCCCCATGGACCCAAGCTATGCCTGCCTCTTTGTAGGTTACGTGGAACAATCCCTCTTCTGTACCTACACTGGCCCTAAACGCCATCTTTTCCTCCGTTACATTGATGACTGCAGCGGCACTGCCTCGTGCACCCACAAGGAGCTCCAACAGTTCATCCTCTTCACCAACACCTTCCACCCCAACCTTAAGCTCACCTGATCATCTCTAATACCTTTCTCTCCTTTCTGGACCTCTCTGTCTCCACCTCCGGCAACCACCTAGAAACCGATATCCATTTCAAGTCCACCGACTCCCACAGCTACTTAAAATACACCTCCTCCCACCCACCTTCCTGCAAAAATGCCACCCCCTATTCCCAATTCCTTCGCCTCCGCTGCATCTGCTCCCAGGATGAAGCATTCCACTCCCATACATCTCAGATGTCCTCATTTTTCAAGGACTGCAATTTCCCCCCCTCAGTGGTCGAGAACGCCCTCGACCGTGTCTCCCGCATTTCCTGCAACTCATCCCTCACACCCCGTCCCCACAATAACAACCAAAACAGACTCCCCCTTGTCCTCACGTACCACCCCACCAACCTCCAGATCCAACGCATCATCCTCCAACACTTCCGACATCTGCAATCCGACCCCACCACCAAAGACATTTTTCCCTCCCCACCCTTATCTGCTTTCCGGAGGGACCACTCCATCTGTGACTCCCTTGTCCGCTTCACACTGTCCTCCAGCCCCACCACACCTGGCACTTTTCCCTGCAACCGCAGGAAGTGCGACACCTGCCCCTGCACTTTCCCCCTCACCCCAATCCCAGGCCCCAAGAAGACTTTCCACATCAAGCAGATGTTCACCTGCACATCTGCTAATGTGGTATACTGCATCCACTGTTCCCGTTGTGGTCTTCTCTACATCAGGGAAACCAAGCGGAGGCTTGGGGACCACTTTGCAGAACACCTACGCTCGGTTTGCCCTAAACAACTGCACCTCCCAGTCGCGAACCATTTCAATTCCCCCTCCCATTCCGCAGACGACATGTCCATCCTGGGCCTCCTGCAGTGCCACAACGATTCTACCTGAATGTTGCAGGAACAGCAACTCATATTCCGCTTGGGAACCCTACAGCCCAATAGTATCAATGTGGACTTCATACGCTTCAAAATCTCCCCTCCACCTGCCGCATCCCAAAACCAACCCAGCTCGTCCCCACCTCCCTAACCTGTCCTTCCTCCCATCTATCCCCTCCTCCCACCTCAAGCCCCAACCCACCATCTCCTACCTACTAACCTCACCCCGCCCCCTTGACCTGTCCGTCCTCCCTGGACTGACCTATCTCCTCCCTACCTCCCCACCTACACTCACCTTTATCGGCTCCATCCCCACCTCTTTGACCGGTGTGTCTTCTCTCCGCCTATCTTCTCCTCTATCCATCTTCTATCCGCCTACCCCTCTCTCCCTATTTATTTCAGATCCCCCTTCCCCTCCCCCATTTCTGAAGAAGGGTCTAGGCCTGAAACGTCAGCCTTCCTGCTCCTCTGATGCTGCTCGGCCTGCTGTGTTCATCCAGCTCTACACCTTGTTATCTTAGATTGTCCAGCATCTGCAGCTCCTATTACCTCTTTCATACATGCTAGACTGTTTTCTGGTGCTGGTTATCTGTGCTGCTCGATCACATCAAATTTGCCAAGGAGACAGCTAAATGATGTGGGGCTGTCAAGATCTGTACCAATATGGGTGTGTACTTTTGATTAATTTATTTTTCATGGGATGTGGGCATTGCTGATTAAGCCTATCCATAATTGCCCTTGAGAAGGTGGGGGAGAGCTTCCTTGTTGAACCATGTGGCGTTAGTACAGACACAGTGCTGTTAGGGAGAGAGTTTTAGGATTTTGACCCATATTCAGTGAACGAAAGACAACATAATTCAAAGTTAGGATGGCTTATGGCATGGAAGGGAAATTGCAGGTGGTGGTGTGACTATATGTTTCCTGCTCAGGTCCTTCTCGGTGGTAGAGCTCATGGATTTGGAAGGTGTTGTCAAACTCTTGGGGCAGTGAGCAGCTGTAGTGTATGTCTTAGATGGTACACAGTGTCGCCACTGTGCACCAGAATGAGAGTGAATATTGAAGATGATGGATTGGGTGCCAATCAAGCTAGATGCTTTGTCCTGGATGATGTTGAACTTCTTGAGTATTGCTGGAACTGCAGTCATCCAGACAAGTAAAAACTATGCCCATAAACTCTGGACTTATACCTTGTAGATGTTGGACGATGAATCAGGAGGTTAATTATTCAAAATGGACTTCTTAGTTTCTGACTTGTTCTTGTAGCCTCGGTAATTATGTGGCTGTTCTAATTCAATTTCTTATCAATGGTAGCCTCCAGGATGTTGGCGGTGAGTTCCTCAGATATGATAATGCATTGAACATCCAAGGGATGATAGCCAGATTCTCTCTTGTTTGGGATAGTCATTGTCTGGTATTAGTATGACATCAGTAATTTGTCACTTATCAGCCTGAGCCTGGATATAATCCAAGGCTTGTTGTATGTGAACATGAGCAGCTTCAGTGTCTGAAGGGTCACAAATGGTTTTGACACTATATAGTCATGCAGAGAAGGCAATTGATGAAGCAGCTGAAGATGGTTGGACCAAGCACACTACCCTGTGAAACTCCTGAACTGACGTCTCAGGATTGGCCACAAATATCTTCATTTGTGCTTGATACAATTCAAACCAGTAGAGAGATTTCCCCCCTGACTCCCATTGACTAGAGTTTTATTAGGGCATCTTCATGCTACGTTCTGTCAAATGCTATCTTGATGTCAAGGGCAGTCACTTTCATCTCCCTTCAGGAGATCAAATCTTTGGACCATGTTTAAACCAAACATGTAATGAGGTCTGGAAAGACTCAAAATGAGCATTGTGAGCAAATTATTCCTTTGAAAATGCCACTATCAACAATTCCATCCGTCTCTTTACTGATGACTGAGAGTGAACTGATGGGTGTGATAATTGTCTGGTTTGGATTTATTCTGCTTTTTGTGGATAGGACATACCCGAGCAATTTTCCACATTACCAGGTAGATGCCAGTATTGTCATTGTAATGGAACAGCTTGGCTAGGAGCATGAGTACTTCTGGAGCAAAAGTCTTCAATACTTATGCTTGAAGGTTGTCAGGACTCATAGCCTTTAGTATAAGCCATGCCATTATCAGTTTATTGATATCATGTGGGGTGAATTGAATTGCCTGAAAGCAAGCATCTGTGACGCTGGGGATCTCAGGAGAAGGCTGAGATGGATCATTCAATTGGCACTTCTGAATGAAAATTGTTGCCAATGCTAGACTTATCATTTGCACTGAAGTGTTTGATTCCCAACCATTGAGGATGTAGATATTTATGCAGAATCCTCCTCCTATTATTTGTTTAATTGTCCATAATATTCATGACTGGATGTGCGTGATTTCAGAGCTTGGATTTGTTGGTTCTGCAGTCGTTTATCTTTATCTGTCATATGCTAATTCCACTGTTGCCAAGCAGAAGCCCTCCGTTGTAGGTCCACCAAGTTGGCACTTCCTTTTCAGGTATGACTGGTGCTTCTCCTGGCATGCACTCCTGCACTCTTTATTGCACCAGGATTTATCTGCTAAGTTGATGGTAATGGGAGACAATTATGAGTTAGATCGTTATTGAATACAACTCTGCTACAGCTGACCGCCCACAGTCCCTCACAGATGCCCAATTTTGATTGCTAGATCCATTTGAAATTTGTCTCATTTAGCATGATAGCAGTGCCACATAATATGATGGAAGGTATCCTTAATGTGAAAATGGGACTTTGTCTCTATGAGGTCTGTGCAGTGGTTACACCTACTGATCTTGTCATGGACAGATGGGTCTGTGGCATGCAGACTGTTGAAGATGAGGTCAAGTTGGATGTTTGCTCACCACCTTCCACAGACACAGTCCAGCAGCAATATCGTTTAGGACCCAGGCAACTCAGTCAGTATAGTTGTCACCAAACCACTCTTACTGATGTGCATTGAAGTTCCTCTGCCAGTCTATGTCTGTGATCTTGCCACCTTCAATGCTTCCTCCAAGCAATTTTCAATGTGAAGGAGTAGCTGTGTCTTGGGAAGGGCAGGGTGGTAGGTTTGGTGTTGCTGCTGCTCGGATGGTAAGGTACAGGAGGCTTTCTTGCTCATGTTTGAACTGATTCCTTGAAGGTCCAGGATCAGCACTGACTGTAAACCACACTGCCACCACTTCTGGTGGGTTTGTCCTGCCAATGGTGTAGAACATACGCAGGAGTGGTGATCGTGCTTTCTGGGACATGGTCAAAAATACACAGTTCTGCTGCTTGTCCTGTCCGTGGGACAGATCTCCTAATTTTGGCAGATGTCAGCCGATGTTAGTAAGCTGGACTTTGCAGGGTCAACCAAGTTGGGTGTAGCCTTGTCCCTTCTGGTGCCTAAGTTGATAACTGGTGGTCTATTTGGTTCCATTTCTTATTGACTTTTCTACAGTGATTTGATGCAACTGAGTGGTTTACTATACTATTTCAGGTGGCCTTTAGCAGTGGACCGCATTGCTGTGGGTCTGGAGTTATACTTAGGTCATATTAGGTACGAGGTCCTTTCCTGAGGGACATTAGTGACCCAGAAAGTTTTTTACATCAATTGACAACATTTTCACAGCCTCCATTATTGAGACTAACTTGTTAATTCCAGATTTATTAATTGAATTTCAATTCCATCAGCTACCATGCCGTCAAGGTCAGCTTGGCTCACGGGATTGCTAGTCCAGTGACATTTTCACCGCACCAACCATCTTTCTCAGTATCTAATTATTCCATGTAATAGGCAGATCAAGTGCCTGCTCACTTTTTAGGTGGATTTCCAGGACACCACTCCCCTAACTGCAATTTTGCACCTATCAGCTGCTTGAGAATGATACTTTCTCTCAAGCTTTACCCTTTGATCAGAACACACAGCTCTGCTGTCCTACTGTACCCACCTGGAAATGGCTATATCCTTTTTTTCTATTATTTGTATTGTATAAATTAAAACTAAGAGGTCTTTAAAAGCTCCATTTTGCAAACATCTCCAATGGACTATGGCCATGTTAAAATTTCAAAAATTTGCCTGTCACTGTCTGTAGCTTCTAGGA
The DNA here is from genome assembly GCA_024137785.1 of Ginglymostoma cirratum. Lineage (NCBI taxonomy): Eukaryota > Metazoa > Chordata > Chondrichthyes > Orectolobiformes > Ginglymostomatidae > Ginglymostoma > Ginglymostoma cirratum. The sequence continues at coordinate 30,694,396 of JAHRHZ010000263.1, read as the reverse complement.
ATTGTCTCAGTGATGCTGTCCGTCGGCAAATAGAATATTCCCTGCATTTCTTTGGTGAAAATTCTTCCAATTTTGTATTATCATGTAATTGCTTTATCAAGTCTAACTAAATATAAACTAAAACAAGAATAAAATTGGTACATTCAAGATGTGTTATCAGGTCTGGAGAGTCATCCACGTTTCCACCAATGTCCTGTCCTACCTCTCAGAATTCATCTCAGTTAAATCTTCAAGCTCTGGCGACACAGTTATCCGAGCTATTATTCTTAAATTATGAATGCTGAAGTATTCCTTTTCAATTTTTGTCTGCATTTAATTACACAACATAAAACTTAAGTATGTTCCTAGGTAAAACATTACCAATTCATTGTTTCATTAAGGTGTTATATTTTAACATTAAATGTAGCTATTCTTGTTGTATTCAATACCAAATGGATGGAAAGATAGCATACAGCAAGGCGATACGTGTTGTCACAGTTATTTGGCATGCCACAAAATGGGCATGAAAACATTGTTGACTTGAATGTTACAATGGTGCACTGGAGAGATAATACAGTCACAGCAGATGGTAAATGATGGACTGCACGGGAGAAGAGTGGTTGATTTTAACAGTTATGTGTAAATTACACGCTACTTCCTCTGACTCACGAAGGGCAAATTCACAGGAAATCAACCTGTTATACATATGAAAATTCTTGCAACTGCATGCACAGGCTGGTATCACACTCTCGTATTTTTTTCTATGACGTTTTCTCACTCCATGTGAAGTTTGATAATGCATGGTTACATAATATTACAGTTCATTAAAATAAATCTTTTTGCACCAATTTTCTCATCTTTTACTTTTAAATAGTGAAATCCTGACACACAAACAATTTTGCATCTTCTCAACCCACCCTAATGCCTGAAAAAAACCCCAAATGCTTCTTACTTCTCAAAGATCAATTCATGTCCAACATCCACTGCCTTCTGATTCTTTCACTGTATCAGCCCATCCTTCTATTTCCAGCAAACCCCATCTCTCACCAGTGCTAACAACATGACAAAGTATTACATGTCTGTTGTGTGTGCTGACATCCAATTCTTGAAGAGAGTGCATTCTTTAGGGACTTAAGTGGCCTAGTGTGCAAGAGGACAACCACCTTCTGATCTTTGCATCTCTGCATGATTTCTTTCCACAGATACTGCCAGACCTGCTGAGCTTTTCCAGCAATTACTGCTTTTGTTTCTGATTTCCAGTATCTGCAGTTACTTCAAGTCTTTTTTGTAATTGGTATTGTGATAGCTGCTAGTAACATTAGGAGTAATGTTATCCATTATACACTCATTTTGAAGCCACAAATGTGGAAATTATATTCTGAGATTACACATTACTAATACCAATTGAACAAAACAATGCAATCTTCCAAGTTTGTCCAGCATGGCATTTAATGGAGCAATTATCAAGCAAATTAATTGATGTATAATAATAATGTGGAAACACATTATTTTCCTACAATATCTTTAGTTTCAATAGTCAAGCAGGTAATCAGAACATGGCTGTGATGATCAAATACTTGTGGATAATCCCAATCCTTGCTGCATTTCCTGGAGCAACTCTCTGACCAGAGTTTACCTGCCTCTGGTCTGAGTTTAATTTGCTAAGGAAGATTGACAGTCAACAGTTTCTGTTCAATAAGTAAGAAATGAGTTTCTATGTTTCTCTGTTAAATTAACTGTCAATTCAATGTGAAATTTCATGCAGGAGCCCAAACATTATAGTGAAGTATATGTTGCAGAAATATTGACACACCATTTATTTAAACTGCACTATTGGCCATAAAGTTACAATATTTTAGCTTCCCTAATTGACAAACTAAAACACAAGTTTGGGAAGTCATCGATAGTGCTAATGCAGAACCCTAAACATGGCTAAAAAGGGACACAAAGTCAAAGCTTTTTGTCTTGCAATTATCAGGGCTGACATGCAAGAAACCAAATTTAGAAACCAATTTATGCAGCATGAGAGGAGTGCATTGATTGATTCAACCATGGTTGGCACTGAAGTGCAGCAGGAATTGTTGACTGTCAATCTTGCTTAGCTAATTAAACTCAGACCAGGCAGGTAAACTCTGGTCAGAGAGTTGCTACGGGAAATGCAGCAAGGATTGGGATTACTCATACGAATTTCCTCAATGAAAAAGGTGCAATGTTGGGTTAAATCCATTTTGCTTACAAAAAATGGGGTCCTGTGTGTGCATATATGTAACTTCCAGCATGCACAAATGAATCACACTGTAAGTGTGACTGATAATTTTAATTAAATCAGTTTCTGGTGTAAATCTTATTACAATCAGGATTATTCTGTAAATGTTTGCCAATTTTGTGTTCTGGGGTTTGCAAGCATGGGCTGTTTGGGCAAGATTAGCACACTGCCTGCTGCAGATAGTCACAGGGATGTATTGTTTGATACATTCAGCTTGTTGCTGCAGTGTATGGCCTTTGTATCTCACATCACATTAGTATTATATCAATTGGAGAGAAACAGGTGAGGTGAGGACACTGTGACAGGCAGACAGCATGTCCTGCACAATGTGTGAAATCCCCAAAGCTCATGGCAGTCTGTAAGACCAGGTGTGCAGGAAGTGCCTAGAACTGTAGCAAGTTGAGCTCTGGGTTTTGGAGCTCGAGCAGCAGCTGGGGATACGACTGTATATTCACAAGTCTTAGAGATTCGTGGAAAGCGCAATTCATGATGAGATCACTCTGCAGCCTAAGAAAGTGTGGGCAGAGAGGGAATAGGTGACTGCCAGTTAGAGGAAAGGATCTATACAGATACTGAGTGAATCCTCTGAATGCATCTTGCTTACAAATGATTTTTCAGCGTTGGGAAATAGTGGGGGTAACATGGATGCCAGACAGAGCCAAGGCCACGGTGCTGGGGATGATTCAGCTGTTCCACGGGGAAGGAAGTGTTGTGGAAGGGCAATAGAGGTAGCAGAGTCACAATATTGATCAAGGAATTAATAGTAGTAAGAATTGATGATAATTTGATAAGGTAAATGATAAATAATGATAAATTGAAAGGGTCATCTTTATGTTGGTCTTTACAATGGAAAAGGACAATGGACAACATCAGTGTGGAGGACTGTGAAATATTAAAAGTAACATAGAGAGAGAGGAGGTATTAACCAGGTTTGGATGAGTTAAAAGTAGATAAATCCACAGGCCCAAATGAGATGGATCCCAGGCTATTGAGGAAGGCAAGGCAGTGATTTACAAATCCTGTCTGGCCACAAGTGAAATGACAGAGTGCTGGAAGACAGCTGACATTTATTCATTATTTTAAAAAAGGAGGAAGAGATACACAAGGAATTTACTGGCCAGTCAATCCAATGTCAGTAGTGGGTAAGTTATTAGAAAGAAATCAAAACAACAGAATATATATATCTGCACTTGGAGAGACATGAATTAATCAGGTATTTGATGATCTTCTCTCCATCATTAGGCCACTAGTGGGGATGTTCACTGATGATTGCACAATGGTCTACAGCATTTGCAACTTCTCAGATACAGAAGCAGTCCATATCAAGATGCAACAAGATTTGGACAATATCTAGGCTTGGGCTGACAAATGGCAAGTAACATTCGTGCCACACAAATGCCAGACTGTGGCCATCACCAATAAGAGACAACTTAACCACCGCCATTCAATGGTGTTACCATCACTGAATCCCTACGATCAACATCCTGGGGATTACCATTGACAGGAAACTCAACTGGACTCACCGCATAAACACAGTGTCTACAAAAGCAGGTCAGACGTGAGGGATATTGTGGGGAGTAACTCACCTCCTGACCTCCCAAAGCCTGTCCACTATTTACAAGGCACAAGTCAGGCGTGTGAGGGAATATTCCCCACTTGCCCCTGGATGCGTGCAGCTCTAACAACACTCAAGAAGCTTGACAACATCCAAGACAAAGCAGCCCGCTTGATTGGCACCACATGTGTGTGAACACCACCACCTGCATGTCCCCCTACAAGCCATTCACCATTCTTACTGGGAAGTATATTGCCATTCTTTCACTATTGCTGGTCAAAATCTTGGAACTCCCTCCCTAATGGCATTGTGGATCAAAGCATAGCAGGTGGACTGCAGTGGCTCAAGAAGGCAGCTCACCACCACCTTCTCAAGGGCAACTAAGGATGGGCAATAAATGCTGACCAGCCAACTACACACACATCCCACAAAAATGAATAAAAAGAAAGAAAGTCAGCATGGATTTGTTAAGGCAAGGTTATGTTTGACAAGCTTGAATATTTTGAGCAGACAACCAGTGGGCATGCCTTGATAAGGTAATGCATTAGATGTGTTTTACATGGACCTTAACAGATCTGTCATGGCAAACTGGTCAAGAAAATAGTAGCCCGTGAAATCCAAGGAAAAATAGAATGCTAGATCCAGATGACTGAGATGCAGGAAATGGGATTCTGCTGGGGCTAGGGCCTTTGCTGTTTGTGGCACATTAATACTTTGGCTGATATCTTCCTGATATCAAAGAACAATTGATCAGATGGATACAGCAGTGGGAAGTGGGATTCAACCCAGAAAAGTGCAAGATAATGCACTTGAGGAGGACTAACATAATAAGGGATTACACAGTGAATGGCAGAAACTTGGAAAGGACCAGTTGGACCTTTGCGTGTGTGACAATATACAGATACAAGAGCAGGGAGGTCATTGCTAAAACTAGATAAAATGCTGGTTAGGTCACAACTAGAGTACCATGTGTAGTTCTGATCACCACTACTATGGACCAGACCAGACTTCCTCAAAATAATTTAAGAAGGTAGCCTAGACCCTCACTTTTTCTTATTTTAAAGATGGATGTGAAGTGCAGTGTTCCAGATACAACGTGACTGGTCAAACTACTCGACCTTAAGCAAAGTGCAATTTATTTAAACAATATAGTTAAAATAAAAACAAAAGAAAGAGGAATTTAGAATAACTTAACTATTGGAAAACTTAACCGAATAATAGAGTACCTATTACTGATTAACTGTTCCAGTATGGTAACATCCATAAACACACTCCTTGGCAAAAAATGCAAATTCAGACATAGATTCTCAAATCCAGTTCTCCAATCCAGGAGGCAAAACATCAAGAGAAAGTTTAGAGAGAATAGCAGTTGGGAGAACTTCACTGAAGATTCCAACTCTTTTGAACCCCAAAGGCTTCTGCTCAAAACTAAACCTAAAATCTAAAAAAAAACGAGAAAGCCTGGTCTATGAGAGTTGGCCACACACAGTCTGCTTCCATTGTTCCATTGTTTAAAAAAAACTCCAAGGCCTCACAAATTGTTTGTTTACTCTCTAGAGACATATATTTACCTCTGCCTCTCTTCCAATAAAAGGACAAAATTATCTTTCAAACTGACAGAATTGTCACCCAACATTTTACAAAGGAATTGATTGCACTGAAGAAGGTACAGAACAGACTGACCAGGATGTTGCCTGAGCTAGTGGGTATGAACAATGAGAAAAGATTGGATGGTTTGGGGCTGCTTTCCTTGGAGCAGCAGAGGGTATGAGGAGGACCTGACAGAGGTGTATAAAATTATGAGGGATGGATAAAAGGCACTTCTTGCAGTAGTAGAGGGGTCAATAACCATAGGAAGCATGGAATTAAGGTGATAGGTAGAAAGCTAAGAGGACAGTTGAAGAGAAATGTTTTCCATCCAGAGTGTGGTAGGAGACTGAATTCACTTCCCAAAAGGGAGCCTGAGTCAGAAACGCTAATAATATTTAAGTAATATTGAGATGATTCACTTTGAAACAGCCTCCAAGGCTAAGGGCTAAATGCCAAAAATGGAATTTGAGCGTTCAGGTCTTTGTTGACTGGTGTGGACATGATGGGACAAATGACCTGCTTTCATATACCTCATTTCCCAAATCAATATCCATAATCCACTGAATCTGATAGGATGTCAGGAAATGCTTTCATGTTATCAAAAAAGCAACGTATCATCAATTGGATTTCTGATGATGTACTCCAGATACTCAAATTTCGTATAACTGGAAAAAATAAGATTGAATTTTTACCTTAAACCTTGGATGAGTGATTCAATCTGACACCGCTATATCTGCATATGAGCTGGAAGTGAACAATACCACAGAAGTGAAAGTAATCAATCTCAATGATGGAATAAAATGTGAAGTTATTTAGTCAATAAATCGATGATTCCTAAGGGAAGCTAGATGGTTAAGTTTCCACAGATTAATTCAACCTCGCTGAGTGGCTGGGAAAGTAATGGAATTAGTGGAGATTAGATGCAATAGCTTTAGTCACTCAGTCTTCAAAAGAAAGGAAGAAGGCTTACAATTATAAGCTACCATTCACGATTTCAAGATATCCAAAGCTAAAAAATCTTCAAACTGTAGTCAACGTGGCGATGTAGGAAACATTTGGCGCATAGGAAATAGGAGCAGGAGTAGGCCATTCGACTCTTCTAGCCTGCCTCACTGATCAATCAGATCATGGCTGATCATTTACCTCAATTCCAGTTGATGACACTCTCCCCATATCCCTTAATGTTTTTAAGATCTAGAAACCTATTAGTCTCTGTTTTGAATACACTCAATTATTGAACCACAAAATTCCTCTAAAGTAGAGAATTCCAAAGATTCACCATGGTCTGAGTAAAGAAATTCCCCTCTTCTTTGTCCTAAATGGCCAATCTCTTATTCTGAAATTGTGGTATCTCTTGGTTCGAGGCCCCTTCCCAAGAAAACTAACCTTCATGCTTCCATAAGATATAGGAGCAAAGGCCCATTTGGCCCATGATTCTGCCCTGCCATTCAACAAGATCATGGTTGATCTGATAATTCTCAGATCCACTTTCTTGCCTTTTCTCTGTAACACTTGATTCTCATAACACTGATTAGAAATCTGTCTGTCTCAGCCTGGACTATACTGAATGACCCAAACTCTACAACCCTCTGCAGTTAAGAATTCCACATATTCACTCCCCTGTAAAAGAAGAAATTCCTCCTCATATCTAACTTAAAGGTGACCCTGTATTCTGAGATTATACCCTCTGCTCCTAAACTCTCCTGTAAGAGGAAACATCATTTCACATCTGCTGTGAAGGCCCCTAAGGACCTTTTGTGTTTCAAAATGTTTGCCTCTCATTGTTCTAACTTCCAATGAGTATAACACCAATCTACTCAACCTCTCCTCATAAAACAATCCCTCCATACCCAGGAGCAGCCTGATGAGTTTTCTCAGGACTGCCTCAAATAGCAGTATGCCTTTTCTGAGATAAGCAGCCAAAATCTGTTCTTAGTATTCGAGCTGTGATCTCACAAGTGGCTTGTGTGGTGCGAGCAAGACTTCCCTATTTTTGTATCCCATTCCCTGTGAAATAAAGGCCAATATTCTATTTGCCTTTCCTATTACCTAGAGAACAGGGAGGCTAGCTTTTATTTGTGGTTTTTGCGCAAGGATTTGCAATTCCCTTTGTTATGTAAAATTCTGCAATTTATTTTCAATTTAAATGAAATTGAACTTTTCTTTCCTGTCAAAATGCATGACCTCATATTTTCCAACATCATATTCCATCTGCCAAGGTTTTGCCCATCTGTTTGACTTGTCTATCCCTTTGTAAAGTCTTTATGCCACCTTCACACTTCTCTTCCCGTCTAACTTTTATATTATTCATGAACTTGGCTATTCTACATTTACTTTCCTCATCCAAGTATATAATAGGTATTGTAAATGATTGTGGCCCCAGCACTGATCCCTGAGGCAACCAATTAATTGCCGTCATGAAAATGCCTCCCTTATCCCAATTCTGTCTTCTATTAGTTAGCCAATTGTCTAGTCAAGCTAGTATGCTATCTACAAAACCAAGGGCTTTTGTCTTTTTCAGCAGCCTAATGTGTAGGACCTTATAAATATTTTCTGAAAATCCAAATGTATTGCATCTAATGCTCCTCCTTTATCTATCTTGGTTGTTGTATCATCAGTAAACTTTTCAGGCATGATTTCCCCTTCATTAATCCGTGCTGACTCTGCTTGTTCATATTAAGTATTTGTAATTGCTGTGATACCACATCCTTTCTGCTGGACTCTAACATTTTCCAAATAATAGACATTAAGCGAGTTACCTATTTTCTTTTTGTCTTCCTCTCTTTGTAAATGAAGGTGTTTCATTTGACAGTTTTTCAACACTCTAGGACTTTTCCACAACCTAATGACTCGTCTAAGACTACTACAAGTGCATTTACTATCTCTGTAGCCAATTCTTTTAATATCCTAGGATGCATCCCCTCAGGGCCAGGGGATGATCGGTCTTCAGCACCATTAGTTTTCTCAGCACTCTAGTGATTGTTATTTTAGTTATTTTCTCTCCTCCTTTTGCCCTTTAATTATTTGGTAAATTATTAGTAATGCTATTAGTGTCTTTTACTCTGAAGGCAGATACACAATATTTATTTAATTCTGCTGCCATTTCTTTGTTCCTCATTATTACTTTCCAGCCTCATTCTCTAAGAGGCCAATGTTCGCCTTGGCCTCTGTCTTTTTTTTAACTTATGTTAACAATCTCTTGATATTACTTGCAGGTTTACCCTCAAAGTTCATCTTCTTCCTCTTTTTTTTGTCATCTTTTGTTGGCTTCTAATATTTTCAAAATCTTCTGGCTAAACACTACTTTTTGCCACATTTTGTATATTTTCTTTCTTTCAATGTAATGATACTCTTACCTTCTTTGGTTAATCATGGTCAGCTTTTATCTTCGTCTAGAATCCTTCTTTTTCATGCGATTACATCTTTATAGCCATGAACTATTTTCCTAGATATTTGTCATTTCTCCTTGTCCGTCTTTGCTGCTAAACTCCTTTCCCAGTTCCTTCCAGCCGCCTCTGCCCTTATTCCTTTGTAATTATTCTTATTTAAGCTAATGTCAGTTATTTCTGACCTCAATTTTGTCATTGTCAAACTGAATGTTAAATTCTATCCTATTAAGGCCACTGTTTCCTAGGGAATATTTTACTCTGACATCATTTATTAAAACCTGCCTCATTACATATTACAAGATCCAAAATAGCCTGTTTCTTAGTTGGATTCACAATATTTTTGTTGTAAGAAACTGTACTGAATACACTCCATGAATTCTTTCTCAAGGCTACCACTGCCAATCTGACTATTTCAATCTACATTAACACTAAAGTCACCCATGATTAACGTACCACCTTTCTTCCTCTACCCTTTGAGACCTGTAAGAATTGTATAAGTTCCAATCAGACCACCTCTCATTCTTCAAAATTTTGGAGATTCCAGGTCCAGTCTCCTTAATCTCTTTTGACAGGGAAATCCTACAATCCAAGCAATCAGTATAAAGGATATTTATTAAACTCACTGTATGATAAGTATTTCCTTCCTTTGGTAAGTAGACCAAAACAGTAGTAATACACAGGTGCATTCTCACCAGGACACTATACAATTGCAACAAGTCATCTTTCCTCCTGTGCTCAAATCCTTTATCAATAAAGGTCAATATGCCACTTGCCTTCCTAATTGTTTGCTGCTCTTATAAGTTAGATATCAGTGGCTCATGAACAAGGACACACAGGTCAAGTTTGGACAAAAGGCCTTCCCAAACTTTTGTAGTACTCTGTATTTCTGCTTTTCCTACCAAAGTGTATAGATTCACATTTTTTCCACCTTATGGCCTATCTGCCATATTTTTGCTTGAAGTAAGATCAGGTCAACAGTCTTCTAAGTGAAAAGAAACAGGATTTATTAAACATAACTATACAAAGGATGTTAACAGAGAACACCCTTTGGAATGGTACAGATTAAGTCTCCAGTTTCATATGATCTGAAATCACTATGACATGGCTCCTTTCATACTTGCTCAGTAACTGTTCTTAAGAAAGAACTTCTTAAGAAAGAAGTTACTTATACTTTTACTCTAACTTCTTTCTTCACATTTGCCTGCTCACTTAGCCTTACCCATGAAACTTTTTAACAAGCTCCTCACAACTCACCTTCCTACCAAGTTTTATATAATCGTAAAATATAGACATGTTACATTTGGTCCTTACATCAAATCATTAATGTAGATTGTGAACAACTCAAATTGAAACACCGATCCTTGTGGTATCCCAATAGTTACTGTCTGACAACCTGAGAAAGACCCATTTATTCCTACTCTGTATTTTCTGTCCATTAATCAATCCTCAGTATATTAATCACAATTTCATGAGCCCTCATTTTGTTCATCAACCTCCTGTCTGGGACCTTATCAAAAGCCTTCTGAAAATCCAAATGCATTATACCCATGGGTGTCTCCTTATCTATTCTCTTAGGTACATACTCAAAAAAACCTCCAACAAGTTTGTCAAACATGATTTCCCTTTTCAAGATCTGTGTTGACTTTGCTTAATCCTATCATTATTTTCTAATTATCTAATTATCATGTCGTTTATAATAGATTCCAACATTTTCTGCCAGGCCTGCTGAGTTTTTCAAGCAATTTCCGTTGTATAAAAGCTTCCATAGATATGTACAGAGGAAAAAACTAGCAAAGACAAATATAGCCTCATTACAGTCAGATTCATAATCTATAACGTAAATACAGAAACAGTAGAGAAAATAATTGCTTTTATGTGAATGTTTTCATGGAGGGAGCTACAAAAATACCCAACAGAAATACAATAGAACCAAAGGACTAATGGGAATAAGAAATTGAAAGAAATTAAACTCATTAAAAAATGTGATGCTGAAGAAATTAATGAGACTGAATGTTGATAAATCTCCTGAACATGACTATCTCCTTCTTGGAGTATTGAAATAGGTAGCTGTAGAGTTAGTGGATGTGTAGTAATCAGCTTCTAAAATTCCCTCAATATTGGAAAGGTTCCTGAAAATTTGGAATTCAGCAAATGTAACTCTACTATATAGGGAAGGAGAGAGAGAGAAAATGAAAAGCTTTCGAGAGAAATCAGAGCTAATATTTCAGGTCTGGTAACCCTTTTTCAGAACTGACTGCAGCTAGGAAAAGGTTGGTATATATATTTAAGATTGGATTGGGGGGAGGAGTAAATTGTAGGTGGAGATGGAACTCCGAGAGAGAGCACAACAGTTGGGTAGACAAGGTAATGGGTAAAGGTTAGCCTGGGAGAATCAATAGCAGCTAATGAGGATCATTAGTAGCTGACAGTGGGTCGGTTGTGGTAGCAACCCATGTGATGACAAGACCTTGCGTGTGGGAGTTGGAGTAAGGACGTGGGAAAAGGTGTTCATGGCCTAAAATTATTGAGCTTAGTATTGAGTCCTGAAGGCTGCAGGGTCTCCAAGTGGAAAATGGGGTGCTGTTCTTCCAGCTTGCACTGAGCTTCGCTGGAGCACTGCAGCAAGCCTGAGACATGGGTTTTCAACAAGGACACAGTGATGTGTTGAAGCAGTAGGCAACAGGAAGCTCAAGGTCATGTTTGTCGACAGAATATAGGTGTTCTGCAAAACAATCATCCAGGCTGCATTTCATCTCCCTACTGTCGAGCAGACCACGTTGTGAGCAGTGAATACAGTAGACTAGATTGAATGAAATGCAGGGTAAATTGCTTTTACAGCCCGTTTATATGCCTTGCACCAGTTTACTTGCATACTACATTTTCCCTTTTATTGTCCGTTTCATAGTTCACCTTTGCTGAGTTCTAAAATACTCCTATTATTCAGGCTTCTTACTTCTTTGACACCTGCATAAGTCTCCTGGGTAACAAGCATGGGGCTGGATGAACACAGCAGGTCAAGCAGCATCATAGGAGCAGGAAAACTTGACGTTTCGGGCCTAAACCCTTCATCAGAAATGGGGGAGGGGAAGAGGGTTCTGAAATAAATAGGGAGAGAGGGGGAGGCGGATAGAGGATGGATAGAGGAGAGGATAGGTGGAGAGGAGGCAGACAAGTCGAAGAGGCGGGGATGGAGCCAGTAAAGGTGAATGTAGGTAGGGGGGTGGGGAGGAGATAGGTCAGTCCAGGGAGGACGGACAGGTCAAGGGGGCGGGATGATGTTAGTAGATAGGAGATGGGGGTGTGGCTTGAGGTGAGAGGAAAAACAGGTTAGGGAGGTGGAGATGAGCTGGGCTGGTTTTGGGATGCGGTTGGGGGAGGGGAGATTTTGAAGCTTGTGAAATCCACATTGATGCCATTGGGCTGCAGGGTTCCCAGGCTGAATATGATTTGCTGTTCCTGCAGCCTTCGGGTGGCATCACTGTGGTATTGTAGGAGGCCCAGGATGGACATGTCATCTGAGGAATGGGAGGGGGAGTTGAAATGGTTCGCGACTGGGAGGTGCAGTTGTTTGTTGCGAACTGAGCGCAGGTGTTCTGCAAAGCGGTCCCCCAGCCTCCGCTTGGTTTCCCCGATGTAGAGGAAGCCTCCTCCTTTGATTCAATACAACCTTCTACTTCTCATGAAAGTCGCAGATAGATCACAGTTCCTGTTTGGTTTTTTTGTATCTCACTAGATTGAATATTTGATGAAAACCATGTATTAATTCTTTGAATGCAGATCCCATTATTACTGCAACATGCTTGTTACCTGCATCACTAATTTCCTGTTTTATACCATACACCATACCTTACATTACCCATACTGTTTGGTGGCTTCTAAACAAGTCCCACAAATGTTGGCTGTTCATTTCTGCTTCTTGATTCCATCCAAATTGATTGTCCATTTTGATCTTCTCTCAATTTTACTGATTTCATGCTGGAGTAATAGAATAACCTTATCAACTTTGCCTATCCTTCTTAAATGTTAAATACCCTTAAGTATTCTTTGATCACCCTGCCGCTACATCTACAAAATGGCAATTCAATCATCCCTTTTTATGTAAGTTCATCTCCCATGTTTGCAAATCCTGCATGCATTCGGATAAAGTGCATTTAATTTTAAACAAATAAAGAACAGTAAATGCTGGAAATGCAAAACCAGAACAGAAATTGCTGGAGAAACTCAGTAAGTCTAGCAGCATCTGTGGAGAGAAAGTAGAGTTAAAAATTTGGCTCCAGTGACCCTTCTTCAGAGCTGGTTTAATTTTGCTTCTCTTAAAAGGTTTTTACATATTTGACTTTATTTGATTCTGGCCTTTAGCCCAGCTGCCTTCCATCTTAGCTTACTACTTTCCTTCCCATAATTATTAGCTTCATTTCTCACCTAATCCTCTTATTTTCCTAGTCCCTTGACAAGCTCACTTAAAACCTTCTCAACAACATTAGCCACACTAGTAAATCTCCCTCCAAATATAATGGTCCAAGACGTGCCAAAGTGTAACCTCTCCTTCCCTTATAGGTCACAACTGACCGAGGAAATGTCCCAATGCCTCAGCAATCTAAAGTTCTCTCTCCTGCACCATTTCTCAAACCAAGGCTTCATGTTGTCTATCATTCCATTTTATACTCACTAGCATCTGAGGGGGCGGCACTGTAGCTTGGTGGTTAACAATGCTGCCTCACAGCACCAGGGGACCCAGGTTCAATTCCAGCTTCAGGCAACTGTCTGTGTGAAGTTTGTATATTCTCTATCTGCCTGCGTGGCTTTCCTCTGGGTGCTCTGGTTTCCTCCCACAGCCCAAAGATGTAGGGGTTGGGTGGATTGGCAATGCTAAATTGCCCATAGTGTCCAGGGATGTGTAGGTTAAGTAGATTAGCCATGGGAAATACAGGGTTACAGGGGATAGATTAAGGGTTTGAGTCTGGATGGGATGCTCTTCAGAGAGTCATATGGACTTGTTGGGCTGAATGGCCTGTTTCCACACTGTAGGGATTCTGTGATGATATGATATCCTTTCAGGACACTGTCCTTCTTTCTAACTATGTCATTGATAGCAATGTGAACTGTGATCTTTAGCTGTTAGTCCTCCCATTAGAATGTCCAGTAGCTGCTCAGTGACATTCTTGACTCTGACATCAGGGAGGTAACATGCCAGCATGGAGTTAGGTGACAGCCACATTTTAGCCTGTTTCCTGTTCCAACTATTAAAATCCCTTACTCTTTTGTTCTCTCAATCCTCTTACTCCCCACTTAGTGAGCACAGACATCCAACTTGCGCTCAGCATAGTTAAACAAACATCAATGGGATAAATGAACAGACACTGTTGCAGCAATGCTGCTGGCCACGACATCAGGGAGAAACGTTTTGCTCTGCTTCAAGTCATGCTGCGGTTTTTTAAAAAAATATTTATCTGACAGGCAGAAGGGGCCTTAGGTTAATGTCTTTTCCAAAAGATGGAATTTTCATCAGTGAAACAGTCCTTCAATATTGACACTTGGCAATGTCAGCCTGGATTATTTAGCTCTTATCTCTGGAATGGGATTTAGACTCACAACAGTCTGACTCAATAACAGCCTTTAAATAATACCTTCCCAGAGTGAAACAACCCAAGATGCTTCACAGGAGAAATATCAAATACACATGCCACAAAAGGAAATATTTGGATAGATGATCAAAAATTTGGACAAAGAGGTAGAATTTCAAGAGCGTTTTAAAAGAGGAAAGGGGGAACAAGAAGTGGAGAGATTTAGGGATGGAATTCCAGATTTTAAGTTTCAAGCAGCTGCAGACACTGTCAATGATGAAGCAAATAAAATTGTGAATGCAAGAGGTCAGAATTGGAGACATGCAGAAACATGAAGGGGGGTTGCCAGGGAGGAATTTGCAAGCCAGCATGACATGTTTAAAACAGTTTAAGTTACTACTACTGAGTCACTAAGAGAAAAATCATTCTTCATGACTTAGAGAGTGGAGTTTCCCATCTTTTTTTAAATCACACTAAGAGGTAACATGTAAGCGTGGGTAGGTTTCTTGGCAAATCAGAGACCTCAATACTGGCATCCCATTTCGCCAAAAGGTGCTAACCAATCAGTGGCTTTAGCTTATTCAGAGATAGTAAGAACTGCTGATGCCAGAGTCAGAGATAACACAGTGTGGAGCTGGAGGAACACAGCAGGCCAGGTAGCATCAGAGGAGCAGGAAAGCTGATGTTTCGGGCCGGGACCCTCCTTCAGAAATGGGGGTGGGGGAAGGGCTTTAGCTGATTGAGATTGCCTCCAATAGGGTGTTTAACCTAATGCAGAAATGCTTATATCAATTCCTGTTACATAAGAAACTGGGCATGGATATTGTGATATTAAAGAATCCAACAGACATTTATTGCAACTAATTATTAAGTACAAACATTGCATTCATTGGACACATGAGTAGCTGGGCTAACATTAAGCTATTATGTTACAACAGGAAGATTGCTTTTAGTATAGAGTCAGGTTTCAAGATATAATATGAGATCATTATAGTCTCAGGTCACATGTATGATGCAATAATAATGTCATTGGCATGTCTCTTAAATGTCTACTGATATTGTGACCATGCAACATAGCGCAACATCTCCCTTTTTCCAAAGATAACTATTTATCCTGAACAAAAATGCATGATTGTATATAGTTAAGTATTGTCAATTCAGCTCAGGAGAACCAGTCGCCCTGGCTGAAATATTTTAGTGTCGAGCTTCCAAGCCAGAAGAGTTTGGACAATGTATTTGAGTTGTTAGAACTAAAAAAAGTGTTTAGTCTTTCAGAATTGCAAGAGACAAATGGCAGCAGACTCAACAGTACAAATTAAAGAAACTAGAAGACATCAGTTAAGTAATGATATTAAATAACTGAGGCAGGAGTGATATTTCTCTGGGATTGAGTCTCTTTAAAGTGGCCAATCACCATGGTAGCCAACTGAATAGGTTAAATAAATTATCAATTAAGCCATATTTCATTCTAGGATCTGGCTTGTCAAATATTACCAACAACTGGGATCATAACGTTTGACTGTCATGAACTGTGACTATACCAAGATTTGTGCACAGTGGTAATCCTGCCAGTTAGACCATTGGTATCTACTAGGTAGAAGATTTTCTGACGTCAAGTTGACCTTGTGTATTGGTACTGCAGTGTGGTTGTGTAAATACATGGAATTGATGATGATTAATATGCTGTAAGATGGTATCTCATAGACAGGTGTGTCAGGGGTACCCCAGGCTCGGGTAGGGAGTTGACTTTCAGAGGGCACCAGCTTGCACTCCCGTCTATGCCTCTGATTGCAGGCAGGTAGTGACAATTGCAGGTCACTCCCCTGCCATGGCAGGCAGGTCACCTTGGTTGCCTAATTCGGAAGCTGGGCACATTTCTCAGTCACCAGGGAGGCAGGTTTTGGTGTGATACTGAGTTGATACCCTCAAGCAGCCATTAATTTATCACTTAAGGGCTTTAATTACCGGCAGGTCAAGGTCACTCATGGACCTTATTAACCCAGAACTTAATTAGCAAGAATTAATTTTTTGGCACCTCTCTCTCCACATCCAGCAATGATTACAAAATCAAAGAAACTTTCATCATGCATTTGATAATTAGCATGCCTGTAGATAATGTCAATGCGGAGCAGCATGCTGCTGACAAAATGAGTTAATCCTTGAGAACTCCAGAGATCATAGTGTGAGGGAGTAAACAGAAGCCATTGCTGCTCTTCTGTTGCATCACAACAGGCCAGATAGAATCAAACAATGTCCATCCTGCAGAGCTGGACCATTGGTGAAATGGATGCGCCATCACTAGGGAAGATGTTCTCATTGCTCCTCAATGCTTAGTGAGGGCTCATACATCGATGATTCACCCAGCAGTACTGGATATGTGACATTCCTGATCTGCTTTTCCTTTACTCCTGTCTGAACATTCTTGGAATCTTTCATACCAATTTGCTTGGCATTACAAACTCATTGCAACGGAATTTATATCAACAGAGCACTATTTTCGAATTATAGGAAAATACAAGTACAATCAAGAGAATGGGGTAGAAAGGGAGCATAACATGCCCTTTATTGAATCTGCCTGACTTTCCGCTTATTGATTTAAATGCTTCCGCAGAAGTCACACAATTGGCTCCTCAGGATTACTGTCCAGGCAATGAAGATGAAAATCTACCCTGCGTGAATACTGTTCTATTATTCTATTTAGATAAAAGACAGGCAAATCCATATTATGTGACAGGAAGGATAGGTAAGCTAATGTGATGTTACAACAAGATTTATACTTACAGTGAAGTTATTGATAGCTGACTACTCTAAGAGGTATTTGCTGTTTATTACCCTGAATAAATAATTGACAATTTGACCAGAAATGCAAAGAAACTGTAAACACAACTGTCAACATTAATGTTGTAGTACGTTTCATCAAAAATAATTGGAAAACATATTTTTTTCACAAAAAATAGACTAAGCACTAGCTAGGTAATTCCCCAGTTTGGAAAAAGTGCAAGTATTTAACATTTTGTAATTTCAGTTTAAAACAGGTTGGTTTAAACAAAATTACGTGATCTCGATAGACCATTATATTTGAACCTAATAAAGGCACATTTGTTATTTAGAATGCATTGTTGATTAGAGATCCATAAAAGGAATGTAAAATATTAGCTGTCTCCAAATAATTCTGATAAAAGCACTTAGTTTAATGTGTAAGCAAGTGGCTAAGCAGTAATCAAATTACTGCAATTACAGTACCCAAAAATTGTTTTAATTTAATCTAAGAGGGGAAACCAGTTCTGTTAACTGAAAGTGGATTTGAGTAATTAATCTCAAAGTTGACTTTAATGTAAAATATAAGTTGGAAAATCTGGCTCCATCGTGCCTGGTCTTTCAGTGCTATGAGAGCTGATTGACTCTAGAATGGAAGCACATGCAAAAATCAAGTGCTATCATTACAGGGCATAATTTTGGTGACACTGTTAGAGGGCTCTTGTGATACAATGGTATTGTCTCTACTTTGGAGCCAGGAGGTTGAGGTTTAAGTTCCACCTGCTCCAGAGTGTATAATAACAACTCTGAGCTGGTTGATTAGAAAATAACAGGCGACACTGTTAGCATGCACACAGGTAGAGGCAATTTGACTACTTATGTTTGATTGACAAATGGGCTACGCTGGTTTGATGCCACTGCTGTCATTTGGAGCTCAGAACTCCAACTAATGCTCACTCCTAACCTCACATAATGGACCACGGATTCAGCGGTAGAAAGGACCCCTCACCATAGCACTCATTAAGTGAATAATCGACGGCTTTCAGGTTAGTTGTTTATTAAATTTATACCCTGCAATCATGTAATCGTTGATGTATCCTGGAGTGGTTTAAAGTCGCTGAAGTCTTTAGAAAGCAGTGTAGCTTGTGCTGTGGAACTTGGTTCTGACTTCAAAGACTCTGCGCAAGCATGTGTTTCTCAGGATTATTTGCATATCTCAGTCTGTGCCATGTCAGAGAGGATGTGCAGGAGTAACAGAAAGCATGACCAGCTGCTGCGTAAAGGCTGAGGAGGACAAAATGCTTCAGCAGGAATAGCTTATCTCATTTTCCACTGAGGGACACTGCAACCTCTCAGATTCAACATCAAGTTCAATAACTTGAGAGCCTGATTCCATCCTTCCTTTTTTTTCACCCACCCCGCACCCTGGTCCTGTCATGACATGAGTTGGGTTCAGCACAATTCACCCATTCTCTCCTATGCTCAGCCCTCATCATCACTTCGCTCTCTGGTCTCCGTCTTTGCCCCCTATCATGTCTTCAGCATAAATATCACATTTTCCTAGCTGCAATCAATTCTGATGAAAAGTCACTGGATTCAAATGTAAACTCTGCTTTCTCCACACAGATGGTACCAGACCTGCTGAGTTTTGCCAGTAATTCCTGTTTATGTACCCAATATATACATGTTGAAAAAAGAAGAATCAATCCTGAACAAAACTGTAATAATTCTACCTTGTGTCATTTTCATCAGTCTTGGAAGATGCATTTCCCCATTACGTCTAAAGTGTTCAGGTCTTTTAATGACATGCAAGTGAGTTGTCGTGAGTTTTTCTGGTATCTGCTCATTCCTGAAGTGATATTCCTGCCCCAGGCAATGCCATTCCCATAGTGAGTGTTTGATCAGATGCCTGTCTTTCAGATTCAATGTCTCAGCTGGGTTAAAAATGTCAACAGCATATTGAACCATTACTACTGGTTTCTTGATTCATGTGAAATCTGCTTCTAGCTCTGTTCCCCAAAATCACTGCACACGTTTAGCAGTGAGCTTGAATGGATGTTCACACTCTAATGACAAATGAAGCAAAATATTTGCTAAGTTCAACAATGCAACAAATCATTGCAATACTTTCATGTCACTTGCTCAATGAATCTTTGCTACAGCATTCACGTTGTCAAGATTGAGTTCTGAGCTCTGATGTTGAACGCATATCATTCATAAGTGACAATAATATGGGGTTCAAAGTGTATCTTAAAAGCCGTATACATTTCTGCAGTTGCCTTCTCAGTGAGATCTAGGCTGCAATATAACTTGTACAACACATTCTCAAATACTGATAACAGGGTTGCCACTCTTAGTTGCTCAGTCATTTTATTAAATTTTAAAGCTATTTCACAGTTTTAGCACAGAGTGAAGGAAAGTTCAATTTTATTTCATGTGTCACTTTCTTTTATTTTCATAGCAGCAGGGAGTGGAAAGTTCATGACCATATAGATTCACTCTGTACTTCAAGGTTGCTGATTGTAGTTTTAATTCTTCTTCATTGTTTTCCTTACAGTAGCCTCCAGCTCTGAGAATTCACTCAATTTCAGCTTCACACTTCTGACATCATGTTTCAAATGATGCATTTAGTAATTGCTGCAGACTAAAAAGTGAAAGCAAGTTAGAATACAGGTAGAGGACACATGATTACAAGCTAGCTTGTATATATTTCTCCAAACAGTGAATATGGTGATGACCTTGTATGCGGTTGGTTCTTTATATGATAGAACAGGCAATATTTGCAACTCTCTCTGTTTGCCATCTACTGTTGAACTAACAAAGATCAGTGAGGCTCTGCATCGTTCTCTTTTGCCAGAAAAGCAAGCAGACTGAGCATGCAGCAATACAAGGATTGTTACCATTTTCAAAGACCCCTCCCACCTCAGTTATACTCTCTTCCACCCTCTTCTGTCAGGCAGAAGATACAAAAGTTTGAACAAATGTACTAACAGATTCAAGAACAGCATGCTTCCCCCCGCTATTATCAGAGACTTCTGAACAGAGCTCTCATACACTAGAGTTGATCTTTCTCTGCACCTTCCCTATACTTACGTAAGGTACGATTTGCCTAGAAAGCACTTAAAACAATACTTTTCTTTGTATCTTGGTACACGACAATAATAAATCAAATCAGGATGTTATTGCCATTGACATGACACTTTAAAGGTCAGGCAAAAATTGGACCACTACCAAAGGAATTCCATTCACTCAAAGTTGTTTCATCATCAGAAGTGGGAATTTTCCTGATGACTTTACAATGTTCAGCATCATTCACAACTCATCAGATGTGAAGCAGTTCAGCTCAGCTCATCTGCAGAAGGACCTGCATATTATCCTGACATGGGTTGATAAGTAGTAAGAAATATTTGTGCCACACAAGTGCCAGACAATGACCATCTCAAACAAGAGAGTATCTAAGCATTATCATGTGACATTCAATGTTATTAACATAATTGGATTCCGCATTATCAACATCCTGGAGTTTACCATTGACTGGAAATACCGTGGCACAAGACCAGGTGAGAGACAAGGAATTCTGTAGCATGTAGCATGTATCTAACCTCCTACATCCCCTCTGCCAGTCTACCACCTTTAAGACATAAGTCAAGAATGCGATGGAATACTCTACATTTGCCAGGATGGGTGCTCAAGAACACTCAGGAATCTTGAAACCATCCAGAAGAAAGCAACCCACTTAACTGGCACCACATCCACCATGTTCATTATTAATTCCATTCACCACTGAAGTGCCAAGGCAGAAATGTGCAAGAAGCACTACATTAACTACCAAGACTCTTTTGACAGCATCTTCCAAACCTGTTACAACTATCACCTGGAAGGACAAGGGCAGCAAATACACAGGAACACCATATTCTGAAAGTTCCACTCCAAGGCACACCTTATTCTGACTTGGAAATATGTCACCATTCCTTCACTATTAATGGATCAAAATCCAGCAACTCCCTTCCTAACTGCAATGTGGTGTTCAGAAGATCTACTCACCACCACCTCCTCCAAGGCAATTAGAGATGGGCAATGAATGGGGGCCTACTGAGAGATATATGCAACCTATGAACAATTTTTCAAAAGATATTCTCAGGATCCCCCTTGCCAAAGTGTTCCTTTTGGTTGTCCCCAAAAGTTGATCACCCATACCCATCAGCCTTTATCTTTAGGCCACCCCAGAGAAATGCACATTCCCATCTACTGCAGCAGAACTTGTATGTGACCTCACTCCCTGGTTGGTTGGCTAGCAGGCACATGCTACCCTTGTCTCTCGCTCTGTCTTCAGGCTACCTTTCTCTCAGCATGTGCAGATCCTACCTCTAACTTATCCTCTAAAATAAGTGTAACTTCAGTATATGATTTGGTAGCTACAAGTGTGTAACTAATGATGATAACAAGGAACAAAGAATAAAGAAAATTACAGCACAGGAACAGGCCCTTCAGCCCACCTAGCCTGCACCAATATGTTGCCCGTCACATCTAAAACCCCCTCCCCTTCTGGGGTACCGTATCCCTCTATTCCCATCCTATTCATATATTTGTCAATACGTCCATTAAAAGTTACTATCGTATCTGCTTCCACTACCTCCCCCAACAGAGAGTTCCAGGCACCCAAAACCTTTTGTGTAAAAAAAATTTGCCTCGTATATCACCTTTAAATCTTGCCCATTGCACCTTAAACCACAGCCCCTGGTAACTGACTCTTCCACCCTGGGAAAAAGCTTCTGACTGTCCAGTCAGTCCATGCCCTTCAACCTATATCAGGTCACCCCACAACTTCCGTCGTTCTAGTGAGAACAACCCAAGTTTCTCCAACCTCTCCTCAGAGCTAACGTCCTCCATACCAGGCAACATCCTGGTAAATCTTTTCTGTACCCTCTCCAAAGCTACCACATCCTTCTGGTAGTGTGGCAACCAGAATTGAACCCAATGTTTCTTTTTTTCACCTTCTTCATGCTCTGTCACCTTTTGCTGCTCCACCACTGCCTGGCCAGGTTGCAATTCTTGTGCATTTGAAAGGTGAAAGATACAGCATTAAGATTTTGGTGACAGGAGGTAGGCATTCTATTCTTCTCTACCACATGCACCATAAACTCCAGTATGTCATTTGAAGTCTTGGCATATGCTCTGTCGTATTGTATTATCCTTGTGTCTTTTCCAAGGTGGAAGTAGTTATAGATATTTTCTAATCAATCTGTTAGAGAGATGGTACTACATAACTCTGGGGCAGGTTGGACTTGAACCCAGGCCTCCTGGCTCAGAGGTAGTGACATTACCACTGTGCCATAATAGCCTGTCAAATGGCAGGAATCTCTGCACAGAAATACACTGCAAATATTTTAATCAACATTTTCAGACAGAGCTACTGCATCACAAAACGCCACCAAAGTAGTTACAGAATGGCTGCTAACAGCTGTTACAGCCATACTGCACCTCCTTTTTAAGAGTTACAGACTAGCTTTAAAAGGTGTTATCTAGTTTTTACAGGGTTTCTCAACTTTGGTTCTCCTGTTCAGATATTAAGTCACTCATTGGTGCACTTAGGGTCATCAAACCATTAAATAAAACTATAAAGTGTTCTTAGTTATCCAAGAGGAAAAGACAGATGCAATGTTTTCATTGAATAGCATTGATTCTACTCTGCATTCTGCTATTCAACTGAGACAAGACAGTCAATATTGTCTTGCATCCACCAATGATGAAACACATTAATTCTGTTAAATGTTCAATGCATTAATGCATGACGAAGTGATGAAGCATATCCAATGAAGGAAAAAAATTCAAATGGTTGGCATCTGAGAATTAATTTAGGAAATGATTTTTACAGGTGATAATGCAGTACTCTTAATAAAATATATTTTAGGAATATGCTTGACTAATCCTTACACAGCCACCTGCATATTGCAATAAAAGGCAACTTCCAGTCATGCCCATCAACCATTCCATCGTAATCAAGATGTCTCAACATTAAGTTGTACTTATGACAGAAGTAGCTCTATCAAAATCAGAATCTAAACCTAACAAGCTTCTTGATTTACTATTAATACGTTCATAAGAGATAGAAGCAGGAGTAGACCATTTGGCCCATCGCGCCTGCTCCACCATTTAATAAGATCATGGCTGATCTATCCATAGTCTCAGCTCGTCCCATCTGCATTATCCTTAACCCTTAAGCCCCCTACCATGTAAAAATATGTCCAACTGTGTCTTAAATATATTTAATGAAGCTGTGTCTATTGCTTCCTTGGGCACAGAATTCCATAGATTCACCACTCTCTGAGAAAAACAGTTCCTCCTCATCTCTGTCCTAAATCTACTCCCCTAGTCTTGAAGCTTTGTCTTCTAGATCTAGTCTCTGCCACCAGTGGAAACAACTTGCCTGCCTCTATTTTATCTTTTCCCTTTCATAATTCTATATGTTTTTGTAAGATCCCCTCTTATTCTTATAAATTCTAACCAGTAGAGTCCCAGGTGGCTCGATCTCCCCTCATAGGGTAATCCTCTCATCTCCAGAATCAAGTGAGCCTCCTCTGTACCGCCTCCAAAGCCAGTATATCCTTCCTCAAGTAGGGAGACCAGAACCACGCACAATATTCCAGGTGCAGCCTCACCAGCACCTTCTACAATTGCAGCAGAACTTCACTGCTCTTAAATTCAATCCGTCTAGCAACGAAACCCAAAATTCTGTTTGCCTTCCTCATTACCTGTTGCACCTGTAAACCAACTTTTAGAGATTCAAGCACTCCTAAGTCTCTCTGCACAACAGCATGCTGCAATCTTTTGCCATTTAAATAATAATCTGATCTACTATTTTTGCTTCCAAAGTGGATGACTTCACATTTACCAACATTGTAGTCCATCTGCCAGACCCTTGCCCAATCACTTAACCTATCTAAATATCTCTGCAGATTCTCCACATCCTCTGCACCATTTGCCTTCCCACTCAGTTTAGTTTCATTAGCAAACTTAGATACATTACACTCTGTCTCCTCTTCCACATCATTTATATATATCATGAACAGCTGCAGACCCAACACCGATGCCTGCGGCACTACATTCAACACTGATCTCCAACCATAGAAACATTTATCCCAACTCTCTGCCTTCTATTGGTTGACCAGTCCTCTATCCATGCTAATACATTCCCTGCAACTCCATGCATCCATCTTATGGATGAGTCTCTTACATGGTACCTTATCAAATGCCTTCTGGAAATCCAAGTACACAACGTCCACCTGTTACCCTCTATCGACCGTGATTGTTATATCCTCAAAGAACTCTAGTAAGTTTGTCAAACATGACCTTCCCTTCCTGAATCCATGCTGTGTCTGCCTGATGGAACCCGTTCCATCCAGATGTCTTGCTATTTCTTCCTTAATGATAGCCTCAAGTATTTTACCAACTACAGATGTTAAGTTAACTGACCTGCAGTTACCTGCCTTTTAGCTACATCCTTTTTTAAACAGCGGCATGACATTCACTGACTTCCAGTCCGCTGGGATCTGCCCAGAGTCCAGCAAATTTTGGTAAATTACCACTAATGCATTTACTATAACTTCTGCCATTTCTTTTAGCACCCTGGGATGCATTCCATCAGGACCAGGGAACTTATCTACCTTTAGACCCTCTAGTTTACTCAGCACTACCCTTTTAATGATAACAATTGAATTGAGGTCCTCACCTCCCATTGTATCCTTAACATCTTTCTTTGGCATGTGAGGCACATCTTTCAGTGTGAAGACTCACACAAAATAGTCATTCAAGGCCTCGGCCATTTCAGTATTACCCAATATTAATTCCCCCTTCTCATCTTCCAAGGCAGCTACGTCTACTTTAGAGACCCTTTTTCGTTTTATATATTTATAAAAAACTTTTCCTATCTGCTTTTATATTCTGCGCTAATTTGCATTCATAATCCACCTTTCCTTTCTTCATTGCTTGCCTCATGGTTTTTTGTTGCTTTTAAAAGTTTTCCCAATCTTCCTGTTTCCCACTACTCTTGGTGACTTTGTAAGCCTGAGCTTTTAATTGGATGCCTTCCTTTATTTCTTTAGTTACCCAAGGCTGGCTCTTCCTACCCTTGCCATCCTTGTTTTTGACTGGAATATACTTTTTCTGAGCGCTGTGAAAAATCTGTTTAAAAAGCTTCCATAGTTCCTCAACTGTTCCACCATACAAACTTGTGTTCGCAGTCTAGCTTAGCCAACTCCTTCCTCATCCCATTGTAGTCTTCCTTGTTTAAGCATAAATCCCTGGTTTTAGATGGTATTATTTCACCCTCCATTTGAATCCGAAATGCTATTATACTGTGATCACTCTTCCCGAGAGGATCCATTACTACAAGACCATTTATTTTACCTGTCTCATTACACACGACCAGATCTAAGATTGCACGTTCCCTTGTAGGTTTGGTAACATGCTGTTCAAGAAAGTTATCACGGATGTGTTCTATGAACTCCTTTTCACAGTTGCCTCTACCGACTTGACTTGTCCAATCAATGTGCAAGTTAAAGTGCCCCGTGACTACTGCCGTTCCATGCTTACATGCATCAGATATTTCTTGATTGATCGCCTGCGCCACTGTAGCATTATTACTGGGCAGCCTATAGACTACTCCCACCAGTGACTTCTTCCCCTTACTATCCCTAATTTCCACACAGATGGATTCAACGTTTTGCTCCTTAGATCCTATATCATCTCTCACTATTGCCTTGATCTCATTCTTAATTAAGAGAGCAACCCCACCTCCCTTACCTTCCTGCCTGTCCTTCCGATTTACCCGAAATTCTTGGATATTTAGTTCCCAGTCATCACCACCTTGCAACCACATTTCCGTGATGGCAACCAAATCATACCCCTTCGTACTGATTTACACAAGTTCATCGACTTTGTTTCAAATACTATGGGCATTCAAATAAGGTGCTCTTACACTCATTGTCCCTTTAGAATCTAGTAATCTTCTTGTCTTTTGCATTTGATTCTGTCCTCCAATTTTACTTTATTCTTTTCCAGCTTTTGCTCTGGTCTCTGCATTGCTTCCTTCTGCCTTTCTGCATGGACTCCCATCCTCCTGCCATTTTAGTCTGTCCTTCCTCACAATCTCCCTGCTCATTGTATCAACCTTTACACCAACTGCTCCATCCTCTGACCTAATGCACTGGTTCCCATACTCCTACCAACCTAGTTTAAAGCCTCCCCAACAGCTCTAGCAAACCTGTCTGCAAGGATATTAGTCCCTCTCGAGTTCAGGTGTAACATGACTCTTTTGTACAGGTCATATCTTTCCCAGAAGGGATCCCAATTGTCCGCAAATCTGAACCCCTGCCCCTGCACCAACTCTCCAGCCATGCATTCATCTGCCATATCTTCCTATTCTAGCCCTCATTAGCACGTGACACAGGTAGCAATCCAGAGATTACTACTCTTGAGGTCCTGCTTTTTAGCTTCCTTCCCAGCTACCTACATTCACTTTTCAGGACTTCATCCTTTTTCCTAGCTATGTCATTGGTACTGATGTGTACCATGACTCTGGCTGCTCACCCTCCATCTTAAGAATGCCATGGGCTCGATCAGAGACATCCCTGACCCTGGCACCCAGGAGGCAACACACCATCTGGGAGTCTCATTCTCGTCCATAGAATCTCCTGTCTGTTCCCCTAACCAATGATTCTCCTATCACTATCGCTCTCCTCTTCTCCCCCTTCCCTTATGAGCCACAGAGTCAGACTCAGTGCCGAAGACGTGGCTGCTGTGGCTTTCTCTGGTAAGTTGTCCTCCCCAAAAGAATCCAAAGCGGTATACTTATTATTGAGGGGAACGGCCACAGGGGATCCCTGCACTGTCTGCCTATTCCCTTTCCCTCTCCGGACAGTCACCCAGCTACCTTCATCCTGTATCCTAGGTGTGACAACCTCCCTGTAACTCCTCTCTATCAACCCCTCAGCCTGTCGAATGATGTGGAGTTCATCCAGCTCCAGTTCCCTAACGCGGTCTGTGAGGAGCTAAAGCTGGGTGTACATCTCACAGGTGAAGTCAGCAGGAATACTGACAGTGGCCCTGACCTCCCACATCCTGCAAGAGGACCATACAACTGCTCAAGCCTCCATCCCCACTGCTGTAATAGGTAGGAACAATGGAAATAGAAAAATTATCTTACCCGATCCTCACCACAGCCTCCTCTCACCGAAGTCTCCCGAAACCTTTATCAGTTAGTTAAGCTCTGACTTAAATTACTTTATGTAGTTATGGAGTGTCTTTGTTCGAAATCTCGGGCAGATTTTCTAACAGCCAATCAGATCACAGCTCCCCTGTGATGTTACTTTTTCAATTGGGTTCGTCATAGAGTCATAAAGCTGTACAGCGTGGAAACAGACTCTTCGGTCCAAATTGTCCGCACCAACCACATATCCTAAATTAATCTAGTCCAGTTCGCCCCTTTACCTTCCCAGGGTGCCCTCCGGCTCACTCCCTCTCAGCTCCTCTACTGCAATTTCTTCAGGAAACCAATGTTAATCTGTGTTCTATCTGTTCAACATTCCGAAGTTTGGGAAATATGATCCCAGTACAGCTGGCACTGACCAACGAATACCGCATGAAAGACACTTTCAGTAACTCTGAACTTTCAGCTTTCTGTTATCTCAAAAGTATAATATGCGAAGGGGATGAAGATCCAGCCACTGACTTAAGTGCTCTTCAAAATAATGGTTTAGGTTTTAGCCTTAACAGCATAACTCAACGGACAATTATGCAAGCTAGATTCAACTTACGTGAACTGTATTGAAGCTCCCCAAATTAGACCGAAATACTTTTTTTTGGTGTTTGCCTCATTGTTTTAGTCTTCTCCTTACACCTGCAATCAACCGCAGCTTAGGACAAAGATTTCTCTAACGTAGAAGCATACATATGCTTTCAAAATCTTATAAACACACGTATCATATCAGTATACATTGTAAGGTGCTGTTCCATGACAGTGAATGATGACACACCAATGTGTAACATATACTTTCATGACTCATAATTTTTGCTTTCAAAGTGGACAATAAAGTAGTGGTTGCCAAGCAGTTACCTGTTTGATGTCATGTCTGATTTCCCATATCAATGGAATGAAAGATTGGTTGAAACATATTGCAGGTTGCCAAACATTATCTGGAAGCTTCTGTGGACAGAAAGCAAAGTTGACGTTATAGATCCAGTGACCCTTCTCTCTCCACAGATGCTGCCAGATCTGCAGAGGTCTTCCAGCATTTTCTGTTTCTGTTTCTGATTTCCAGCATCTGCAGTTCTTTTTTATATTTAACTGGGCGCTGACTGGTCAAGTTGAAAGTGTATGTTATTGTCAATAAAACAGTCCACCTGCGCATAGAATGGACAATACAAGTTTACAATGCACATCAAAAGAAAAAATTAACTCCTGTACATTTTCCTTCCTTTTAGCTTACATGGTATATAAATTGGGCAGTGCCCTAAGTTTCTACGCATTTGCATCATTATTATACTGTTCAGGCTGTGAAAGTTTCAAATTCTACCTCCAGGCAGAGCAAAGAGCAAATCAGCATCATTCAGGACCAACAAAAAGCAGCAGTCAGTCTCAACGATGGCACTGCAGGATGTATACAAATCTCAGACGGGCACGACAATTACAGGCAACTGTTAAATAGCAGCACTGAGCGAAATAGTTTGGAATTCAGATTGAACAGTGTTTCAGCCCCAACAGAAATATTGTGACCAACTCCATGCTGGATTTGTTACCGTTGCATCATTCCCTTGAAAATAATTTTTCTATTCTCACTGTATTTATCAATGTCAGATTGGATATGATTTTATGTTTCAACACTGCACTCTGTGATGTGTCATTCTGGGATTAATTTTATATCTTATCATTTCTGGTGCCTAGTGTTGTCGGTGAGTGAGTGACCAATTGTTTAAATATCACTCTCCAATACTGGAAGAATGATGGATTAATTCTGCACATCACAGTCTCTCACAAAATATGGCAGCATGAAAAGATTTCACTGTGCATGGAATGAGGTGAGCAGCACTTGAGTGAACGTGTCCTGAAACATGTTGCAACCGGTTGACAACACCAGCCCCATCAGTGTACATTATTGGCCATTTGGTGATCAAAGTAATTATTCCGTATTGTTCATGATCTAAAAAGTAATCACACAAGTTCTGCTTTATCATATTACAACACTTGCACACTGTTAATTTTTTTATTGCAAAAATATGCTTCATTTGTTAAAAATTTATAGGTACATGCAGAAAGGTTCTCATTTTGCAGTATGGAATCGATCCAGCAAGGAAAAAGAAATGCAATAACACATTGGAATTTTACTTCCTACAGAGCTAACATGGAGATGCAAATAACAACAGCATTTATAACTCATGCAGGAAGGAAATATTTACACTTTGAGGCAATGAGGGAGGCTGACAACCGCATGGATCTCAGTATACCCCACCAAAGTTCAGCAAGTCCTTCAGCCCAGTCTTGGACCTTGGAATGTGCCAGTTTACAACACTCAGTCAAGATCAACTCTTTATACAGGAAGACTGCAGGTTTTGGGCAGACCAAAGAACATGTTTCACTGAGGTGATGGTCCTCCTGCTGCAGTCAATGTTTGTTTCAGTGTGCATCCCAGGGACTAGCCCGTCAAGCACATGACAGAGTTGCCTGGGACAAACCTTGACAAAATCCAGCTACTTGTCCTCCAAATGACACTTGGTTTGATTGCCCGAGTCCTTAGCAGCTCATTTGTATAGAAGCACCAGTCACTTAGTCTTGCTGTACTTGGTAATCTCTTGCTTTTATGCCACAACTGCATTCTGTAAAAGCTTCACCCACATAGGGCAAATGTTCCTTTGATCTTTTTTTTGCAGACTTGATTGCTATGCCTTTTATGTGTACTTTGCCAAGGTGTAACAATTGCTCCTAACTTCTGTATTTTTCAACTCCCTAAATCCACTGACCTCCCACATACGCAAAATGACTTTTTAGAAGGAATGGCATTCTGCTTGGGAATACTTCTTACTCTTGTTGATAAGGCAGAAGAGCACAACTTAGAAAATCAAGCAGACAGCGTGGCCCAGGACCAGTAGCCCATGTAAGTCACAAAATCCACAGCATTTTTGGAGCACAGAACATCTCTGCTTTTCACAAATACATTTGTTAATGACAGCATCAGTAGGAGTGACTGCTGCATAGTCCTAGTGGAGATGAAGTCCCATTTTCACACCGAGAATGCCTTCTATTGTGTTGTATGGCATTACCATTGTGCAAAATGGGATTTTGAACAGAGCCACTAATTCAAGTCCGGGCATTTGTGTGCCATCATCATCAGCAGAATTGTACTCTAACATAAACCTCATGGCCTAGAGTATCTCCCACTTTACCATTACCAAGAGGCATGTTTCAAGGAAGACTGAAGGAAGACATGCTTGGACCAACACCAGACATATCTAACAATGAGGTGTCAACCTAGTAAAGTTACAAAACAGAATTATTTGCATGTCAAACAGCATAAACAGCAAGTGATTGGAAAGGCAAAGCAATTCTACAACAAACAGATCAGTTCTAAGCCCTGCAGTCCTGCCACATCCAGTCTTAAATGATGCTAGACAATTAAACTGGAGGAGGCTCCATAGAGATCCCAATCATCAAAGACTGGGGAGGTCAGTGCAAAAGATAGGGCTGAACAATTTACGAACAATTTCAGCCAGAAGTAAATAACCCTCCTTGGCCTCTGTTCTGCACTAGAGAGTTACTAGACTCCAGTCAGAACTAAAGCGATACAAATTTGTTGTCTGCTGCAAATCAGCAGGGAAACTTTATTCCAAAACAGTTGCTCTCTTAAAGAACCTAAAATATGTCTGACCAAGCCCACAAACCTGGCTGATGATTCACCATCATCACAATCATCACCATGTGACTCACCTCTTAAAAGGACACTGTCCCAACATAACGTACCCAAACTACAATAAATAGTAGCCTCCTCCAGAGAGCCCCAATATCACAGATGACAGTCTTCAGCTAATTCAATTCATTCCACATGATATCAAGAAATAGCTCATGGCACTGGATAATGCAAAGGCAATGGGCTCTGACAACATTTCAGCAATAGTACAGAAGACTTGCGCTCCAGAACTTGACATACCCCTAATTAACAGGTTCCAAAATAGATACAACCCTAGCATCTAACATAAAAAGTGTGAAATTGTGCAGGTAGGTCCTGAACATTCATAGCAGAACAAATCCAGACTGGCTAATTACTGCCCCATCATTCTAGTCTCAAGCATCTGTAAAGTGCTGGAAGGGATCATAAACAGTATTAGCAAGGAGCATTTGCTTGGTTGAAGAATGTATTATGGAATACTTCCTGTTTGCCGAGATGAATGCAGCATTAATCAGGACAAAGCAGCTCCCTTGATTGGCATCACACCCACAAACATTCACCTCTTGTGACTCTGATGCACAGTAGCAGCAGCGTGGATGACCTACATGATACATTTCAGAAACTTTCACTACATCTTTCAAATCCCCGACCATCCAGAAGGCAAGGGCAGCAGATAATATGGGAACTGTACTACCTGCAAAATTCCATCCAAGCCATTGATCCTCGGAACCTAGAAATATACTGATCTTTCCTCAATGTCACTGGGTCAAAGGTGCTGGAACTCCCTCCATAACGATCTACCTACGCCAAATGGCTTGCTGTGGTTCAACAATGCAGTCCACTACCTTGCAAGTGTTAGATGGGATGCCAGTCAAGATGGCTGCTTTGTCCTGGGTGGTGTCAAGCTTCTTGGGTGTTGCTGGAGTGCACCCACCCAGACAACCCAGATCACATACCTGACTTGCACTTGTAGACATTCGTATCTGCTGCCTTATCCTTCTAGTTGAAAATTCAAGGCCTTTGCTGTTTTTGGACTTGCTGAAAGAAATATTTTAACTAAAACAAATATTAAGGTATTTAGAAATTTTACATCTTTTCCAACATTTAGACCAGTTCAAGAATTTTGGAAGAGACAATATTTTTATTGAAGACTGCAGTGTCATTTCTACTTAAGGAAAGTTAATGACTTACATCTAAATGTGTTATAAAAGAGTACCGACTACAGGAGTACCAGAATAATAGGGGATAAACACATCAGAAGTGGCAAATCACTTTGAATAATGTGATCACAATTTGTCATTCTTTGTTCTTCTCTAATCTTTGATCCAACTTGAATAATGATGATGATTGCAACAAAAACTACAATTAGTGTGGTTACTACTTTGTCACCCTTTGTCTCGTGGCCACCTTTTAACTGCTTCTGTGACCAACTTATAAAAGGTTACAAGCTGTTCCAAGATTCAAAACCTGATATTTCACAGCTCAGTTCCAATATCATATCTTCCATCTATTTTGTTTTAAATAGTCAGTTCACATACTTCATATTTCAAGCTTGCCATCTTGCTAGTTAGGTAAATAAACAAATGCTTCAAGCATTAGAATCATCACTACAAGAATTCCTACATGGAGCTCCAACTTACTGCTTCACTGACATTTTGAGCTGTTGATAGATGAGATGGGCCACTTGTATATTAAAGATAACTGTATAGTCTATACTTGTTTTCTTTTCATCAGTTCTTGTACTTTAGTTGGCATTATAAAGGCTGCATTTATTGCCTATTTTTCATTATCCTGTGAAGGTGGTGGCAGGCTACCTTCTTAAATTCCTGGTAGTGTTTTATTGTGATGATGCTCCCACGATATGGAGCAACGTTAGGTTTAAAAAAAGCAGGACTTCCAGTCAGCAATTCAGTATTTGTTTGATCAAGTAAGGATGTTGCGCATCTTTGTCAGTTGCATTGCAACCATAGATGAAATACTCACCACCCACACAGATAAGTGCATACAGAACAATATTCAAGAAGCTTAACACTATTCAAGGCCAAGTTATTGACTCGTTTAATACTCCTAACACTGGACTTTATATCAATCTCTTCAGCACTATCATTGTGATTTGTGTATAATGTATGCGTTCACGAAACTTACACTGGCAACATCTACCTCTTGCTGACATTACAATTATTTGTAAGATAACCTCAAATGAAATAACATTTTGACTTAGGCATATATAATCTTTCTTTCATTACTAACCAGTCATCTGATAATTACAGCACAGAAGAAGACGTTTCAGTCCATCAGGTCCACAATGGCCTTAGGGCCATAAGACGTAGAAGCAGAAGTAGGCCATTCAGTCCACTGAGTCTGCTTTGCCATTCAATGTGATCATGGTGGATAATCCTCAAGTGCACTTTGCTGCATTTTCCCCATAACACTTGATTCCTTAAAAATTTGTCTATCTCAGCCTTGAAAATACTTAATGACCCAGCCTCAACAGCCCTCTGTGTTATAGAATTTCACAGATTCATAACCGTCTAAGAGAAGAAATTCCTCCTCATTTTCTGTCTTAAATATGTGACACCTTATTCTGAGATTATACTCTCTGTTCTTAGATTCTTCTATAAGGGGAAACAACATTTCAATGTGTACCCTGTCAAGTCCGCTAAGAATTTTGTATGTTTCAAAAGTTCATCTCACATTCTTCTATATTACAAGTACAGGTCCAATCTACTCAAGCTCTCTTCATAAAACAGGCCCTCCATACCTACTAGCAATCTAATGCTAGGCTGTGGTCTGCCTAGTGCATTGTATAATTTTAGCAAAACCTCCTTACCTTTATATTCCATTCCCTTTGAAATAAAGGCCAGCATTCAATTTTCCTTCCCTGATACCTGCTAAATGTGGATGTTAGCTTTTTGGGACTCATTTTGAGGTCTACCAAATCCTTATGTTTCAGAACTTTATGCAGTCTTTCTCCATTTAAATAATATTCAGCTGTCTTATTTTTCCTACCAAAGTACATAACCTCACACTTCCCTACATTGTATTCCACCTGCCAAGTTTTTGCCCACTTAACCTGACTGCATCCCTCAGCAGACTCCTTCTGTCACCAACTCTACCCTTGGGCAACTGTCTGTGTGGAGTTTGCACATTGTCCCCGTGTCTGCGTGGGTTTCCTCCTGGTGCTCTGGTTTCCTCCCACAGTCCAAAGATGTG
This sequence comes from Ginglymostoma cirratum, assembly GCA_024137785.1. Lineage (NCBI taxonomy): Eukaryota > Metazoa > Chordata > Chondrichthyes > Orectolobiformes > Ginglymostomatidae > Ginglymostoma > Ginglymostoma cirratum. Next base: position 30,660,146 of record JAHRHZ010000263.1, on the reverse strand, counting down.
CAGGCTAGGTGGATTGGCCGTGCTAAATTGCTCATAGTGTTCAAGGATGTGTAGATTAGGTGGATCTGGGCGGGATGCTCTGAGGATCGGTGTAGACTTGTTGGGCCAAAGGGCCTGTTTCCACACTGTAGGGATTCTATGATCTATGAACACCACTTATTTTTGTGTCCATAAACCTGGCTATAGTATATTTACTTCCCTCATTCAAGTCGATAATTTATATTGTAAGTAATTGTGGACAGAGCTTTGATACCTCAGGCACATCACAGGTTACTATCCAGAAGATATCTCCCTTATCCCATTTGACTGACTTCTATTGGTCAACCAGTCCTCTGTCCATGCTAATATACTAATTCCAACACTGTGGGCTCTTATCTTAAGTAACTTAGTATGTGTTACCTTATCAAATGCCTTTTGAAAATCCAAATATTCTACATACACTATTTCTCCTTTATCTGTCCTGTTGTTACCTCCTCCAAAAATTGTAATAAATTTTTTAACATGAATTCTCTGTTATGAAGCCACGGTGACTCAACTTAATCATTTTATGTATTAATAAATGCTCTGCTACTGCATCCTTTATATTAGACTAACAGATGTTATTCTCTGTAGGGAAAGTCTGTAAATCTCATTTTCCCACCCTGAGTATAAATTTATTTCCCTAATGCCTATCAAGATCCAGACACCATAATGGGAGTTCTATCACTATAAAACCTACAGTGGTTCAAAGGCAGGCGCCCGCCACCTCCCGCTAGCACCCCACCTCCCGCAACCCCACCTTGTTTCTCCAGGCCTAGTTAATTTTGTTGGAGATGCTCTAGAAATTTATTCCAATGTATAAATGGAGTTTTCGCGACACAATTGCAAGTGTTTCTTAAGATTTGGTTATAAACTTTCCTGATTCTTTGGTACACTTGCATTTTTAAAATATTTGAAATTAAAGAGCGATGTGGCAATGCATTTTCTGGATGCAATGTCTCTAAGAATATTCATTGAGCAAAAGGCTAAAAGCAACCCTTCTGTGGGGTTCACAACATTAATTGCCTCAGGTCCCGATATAGTCTAGAGTTTCTGCTTCTATTGTCTGCTGTTATAGAACACCAAGGTCCAATTCTTCTATCACAGCATAGGCTATAAGCCATATTATACTAAAAATAACCTCTCTACCCTCCCTATGGAGTATTGGATTTGACCCTCAAACCTGTTCAAGTGCTTGAACTAGTTCTTTCATCCAAGAGGGCAGCTTGTTAATTTAGTTACATCTCTACTCAGATTCTAAGCATGTGATATGAAAAGGCAAGTAAGGCAGTAAGCAAGCTTGATTTCCAAGGATCTATCCTTCCACTCACCCTGATCTCTTTTGAAATATATGATATATAGCCAACTGTTGCAGAAATCTGTTTCACATAGTTTTCTGAGAGATGATCAGTGAGACACATGTTATATTAGAGATAATAGGTACTGCAGATGCTGGAGAATCCGAGATAACAAGGTGTGGAGCTGGATGAACACAGCAGGCCAAGCAGCATCATAGGAGCAGGAAAGCTTGACGTTTCGGGCTTAGACCCTTCATCAGAAATGTTATATTAGTTGCCTTGACCCCACGGAAGATAGCAGTGATGTAGTAACATCAGCTTCCTTGCCTGTTCTCCAACATGGACACCCCAAATATAATGAATGTTTCAACACTCGGAGAAAGACATCAGTTACTGGCCACCAACGTACCAACCAGTTCCCACACCAACATTCTGTCTCAGGTGTGATGTAGTGCTCCAGCAAGCCTCAGTGCAAACTCAAAGAGCAACATTTCATCTTTCATTTGGGGACACCGCAATCTCCAGGAGTGAACTTCAAGTTCAATAACTTTACAGCCTGATTATGTCCTTCCTTTTTTTTTTACCCAACTCCACACTCTGGTCGTGTCATTACATGGATTGCTTTCAGCACAGGTTACACATTCTCTCCCACTTTGAATCCTCCTTATCACTTATTCAGCTTCACTTCTGGTCCTGGTTTACTATCAAAAATCCCCTGGTCAATCCACACCTTTCATCTCTCTCTCTCTCTCTGCACTCCATCTCCACCCATCTGCTCAAATGTTCTCCCCCCAACCCCATCCCAACCAAGTTTTCAACATAAAGACCACTTTTTCCCAACTGCTATCAATTCTGATGAAGGGTCACCACATATGAAATATTAACTCTACTTTCTCCCCACAGATGCTGCCAGACCTGCTGAGTTTTCCAGCAATTGTTTTTGGTTCAGTTGCTGGCCAAGTCTTAAAAGTGTCTTGACTGAGTTAGCTGTGGTCCCCCGTGGTTGTCTGGAAGGATTCAGTAAATGTTGAGGGCCATGTTGACCTGTGTTTCTATAGCAATAGTGATTTTAAATCATTCTTGACCAAAGTGCATCATTAACCAATAGCATGCTTTGCAAAAAGCATTTTGTTCATTCATGGAAATGAACCAAGGGTGATGTGAGAAAAAAAATTATTTTTTCACACAGAGATGCACTGTTGGAACTGGGGCACTCAAAAAGGCATTGGATGGTTATTTGAATAGAAATGGTGTGCAAGGATATGGGGAAAAAGCTGGAGATTGACACAATACAGGCACAATACGCCAAATAGTCTTCTGGTGCACCATAACAATGCTGCAATTCATCATTTCTGTATGGGACAAGAAGAAATAGTGGTGCCAACTCCATCCCTTCATTTCACCATCACCTTTATACAGCTCAGCTCCCCATGACTGCACTGGTTACTCAGGAAACAATGGCAAGAAGTGTGGATGAACAGAACACCTTCAGGTGAAGGAGGCCTATGAATGAATTGTGATGCTGTGTGCATGGTATTACAAAGGGATGTCAAAGCATTATAATGGGGGCTAACATATCAACTCTGCAACAGCAAATGCCAATGACCTCGAAGTCTGCCACAGCAATAGTGGCAAGCTTACCTGTGAAGTTTATGAGATCTAGCAGTTATGGTATTGAATGTAAGGATACATTTAGCACCAACCTTTCATGAAAAGTAATGAAGAACTATCATTAGACTTGCAGCTAAATGACATGTGTGGTATTTTTCCAGATGTCCATTTCTGGTACCTTGTGGTATTTGACACCTTTACCAGTGTGGGGTTCTGGGACAGTGGTTTGAGGCAGTCCTCTGCCACTAATCCTTCTTTGACTTTGCTTTTCTCTTGGGCCTAACTAGAGATTACTAGCAGAGAATACACAATCAGAGAGTATCTGCAGAAGAGGCACTGTTCGTAGGAAACAAGAATGTTTTTTGTATAATAGCAATAAGTACATTTCATCAGGTATAATTACTAGGAACTGATGGAGTTTGGACAGATGCATCTGCTCCCTGTAATAACTGGAAAAGGAATTATTTTCTGCACCCACAGGCTGTGTGTGACTGCAGTTGAATAGATGGAACCAATATAACCAGAACTCAACCCCTTCAGAACAATTACCTTACTGACAGTGTGCAACAAAAACTGTGTAAGAGACACATTAAGAGATGTGAGGTTGTTGATATGTTGGACTAGGGTTGTGAAGTTTGGTCACTATATGCTGCTAGCTGCATAGTCTGGATGCAGGTGAATTAAATAGAAATACACTTAGCAGTCTGCAGAATTAGGTGCACACACCTCAGGCATGGCAGTGGTGTAATGATAATGTCACTGCACTAGAGATTCAGTGTAGGAGACTATTGTCTGAGGGATGTGGATTTGAATCCCATCATGGCAACTGCTGAAACATGAATTCAATAAAAATCTGGAATTAAAAAGCTAGTCCAGTGGTGACAATGTAACCATCATTATAAATAGCCATCAGATTCACTTGTGCCCTATCGGGGAGGAAATCTGCCATCCCTTACCTGATCTGGCCTAAATGTGACTCCAGACCCAGAGCAAAATAAGTTAACACTTTTTAACTGCCCTCTGAAATGGTCTACACAGTTCCAGAAGAATTAGGGATGGACAATAAATGCTAGCTCAAACAATGACACCTACATCCCATGAATAAATTTTTAAAAAAAATCAACAATGCTGAAGTGTCCAGCATGAACAAGGCTGAAAGGGCCAGTGTACACATTTAGCAAACTTGGTTAATTTATTTTAATTCACTCATGTGCTGTGCACATCAGTGGCCAGGTCAGCATTTATTGTCCATCTCTGATTGCCCTTGAGAAGGTGATGGTGAGCTGCCTTCTTGAACCACTGAAATGCATTCAAGTATAAGTATATACACAATACTAATTGGATTGGCATTCCAGAATTGAACACTGAAGGGACAGCAATATATTTCCAAGTCAGGAAGACAAGTGGGTTGGAGGGGAATGAGCAGGTCAAGGTGTTCCCATGTATTTGATGCCACTGTCCTTTCAGATGGTAGTGGTCATGGGTTTGGAAATTCCTGTCTAAGGAGCCTTAGTGAATTTCTACAGCACATCTTGTAGATGTTACACACTGCTGCTACTGAGCACCTGTGGTAGAGTGACTGAATATTTGTTGATGTGGTGCCAATGAAGTGGTCTGCTCTGTCCTGGGCGGTATCAAGCTTCTTGAGTGTTCCTAGAGCTGCACCCATCCAGACAAGCAGTGAATATTCCATCACCCTCCTGACTTGTGCCTTGTAGATGGTGGACAGGCTCAGGGAAGTCAGGAGCAGAGCTCCACACTACTTTTGTGGTCACAGTATTTAAATGGCTAGTCCAGTTCAATTTCTTTTGACACTGCTCAGTATTTCTTGGAGTGAAGGAGCTGGCAGTCTCCAGGTGATGCAACTAACATTCTAAGCTGGCTTGCTGGATTTTAGATAACAAGCATGGGGCTGGATGAACACAGCAGGTCAAGCAGCATCATAGGAGCAGGAAAACTTGACGTTTCGGGCCTAAACCCTTCAAGCTAGGAGTCTGTTCATCTGGTTTTAATCTTATTCAAGAATGCTTGGAGATCTTCAGAGAAGTTCTGGAACATTCTCTTTGTTGTAGCCCAGTTCTGCTGCTTACTAGATACAGGTGGCCATTTACAGATTCATAATGCTGGAAAAATGTTACTAAGGTATTGGTGAGAATTACAGTGATGTAAATTAAAACATTAATTCAAGAGGGAAGCAATGATTATGACTTGCTATTTGTGTTTTATGGTGTTATTGAAGAATACATGCTGACCAATGGCTATTGAGAGGATGCACAGAAATTCTGTGGCGTTTCAGTTGTTTACACCTACTTGATGTAAGATTTACACCAATACAGGCACAGGAGACATGCAAATAGCCAGTCCCAGGAGACATCCATGTATCTCCCTCTAGAGGCCACAGATAGCTGCACAGTAAAAACTGTTAAAGTTTGGGACATCTAAGGGACTGGTGTCCTTCACCTGCAGGTGGCCTAATTTTCAAACTGGTCAAATTTCCTGCAATTGGGAGCATCTCCCACAACCTTCCTTCTCTTTCTGTAGGGACTGTGCCTAATTCGGAAGCCCTAACAACAGCGTTATTGTTCATTGGGTTTCTCTATTCGTTTACATCTTGGAATGTTTTTACATTGAGGGAAGGATACCCTGATGCTAGGACCTGTTGCTGTGGCAGTCTTCACAAGGTGAGGCGGCTGCTTTGGTTCTAGAATGCCTGAGGGATCCCAACCAAAATGGCAGAACATTCAGCACTCATATAAATGTGGAGCCATTGGGAGCAGAAATAGGTCTTTCACCTCCTTAAGGCAATTCCACCATTTGGACCATGGCTGATCTGATTGTGGCCTTAACTTCTACTCAATTCCTGTTCCCAAGTCCCACGCTCTGAACTACCTCATATATCTGTGAATCCCTTGTCAATTAAGAATCTAACTATGCCCCAAAAATGTTTAATGATCCTGTGTCCACCACATTCTGGGGAAGAAAATTTTGAAGAATAATGACACTCCAAGAAAAAAAAAATTCTCCTCATCTCCATTTTATATAAGTGATTCCTTATTTTTAAACTGTAGTCAAGTCTCTCAAATTAGAGAAATCATTACTTAAATACCCACAGTGTCAGGTTTCCTTTGGATCTTACATGTTCCAATAAGATCACCTCTCATTCTTCTAAACTCCAATGGACACAAGCCCAATCTATCAAATTTGTTTTCACAAGCAACCCTTTCATTACAGGAATCAGTTGAGTGAACCTTCTCTCCATTCCTTTTTGTGCAATTAAGCCCTTTCCTTAGCAGGGAAACACAAAACTGTACACAGTACACTGGGTGTGTTTTCACCAAAATTCTATACAATTGCAGGAATAAATGACAACATTCCATTGTCTTCCTAATTACTTGTTGCAACTACAGGCTAATTCATGAAGCAGGACACCCAAATCCCTCTGTACCACAGAGTTCTACTAAGTCTACAAATTTAAATAATATGCTTCTTTTCTTCTTAGCTAAGTGAACAAGTTCACATATTCCCATTATATTCCATCTGTCAAATTTTTGCCCACTCACTTAACCTATCTCTGTCCCTTTTGCAGAATCCTTTGTCCCACTTCACAACTTACTTTCCTCCATATTTTTGTATCATCAGTTTTGTATCATCAGCATTTAAGCATAAGTTTTGCCCTTTCATTAATGACATTGATAATTAGTTGTCAATGGTTGATGCCCCAGCAATGATAACAATGGCACTCCACTGTTTACATCTTGCCAACTTGAAAATGCTCATGTGTCCCTACTGTTTGTCTCCTGTTAGCTAATCAATCTTAGATTCTTGTGAAGTATTCTCTCTAAGCCAGGAATCCTTATTTTGTGAATAACCTTTGATGAGGCACCTTATCAAATGCCTTTTGGAAAACCAAGTGGACCTCATCTATAGATTCCACTTAATCTACGCGGCTGTTGATTTCTCAAAAATGTCAAATAAATTAGTGAAACACCCATACTGAATCTGCTGATTGTATTGAGATTTTCTCAGTGCCTCTTTAATGCAGATTCTAGGAATTTCCCTATGACAGTTGTTAAGCTACCTAGCTGTAGTTCCTGTCTCTTGTCTCATCCTTAGCTGAATAGAGCAGTTACATTCACTATTTTCCAATAGGGTAGGATATCTCCAGACTGAGGGAACTTTGAAAAATTAAAACTGGTACATCTAGTTTCTCAGCAGCCACTTTCTTTTCAGACTATAAAGTGCAGTCCATTAAGTCCTTGTTCCAACAATTTTTTCAGTACTCTTTCCTCATGATTGTGATTGCTTTCTATTCCTCCCTTTCACTCCTTGACCCCAGTTCCTGTACCATAGCTGCTAATTGTTGCAGTGCTGTGGGGTGTGTAGGGGACTCCTGGCAGCTCATCAGAATCTGCCATCTTGGTGGAGAGAGTTATAATCCTCTTACTGTAGATTTACCTTTTCATGTTGTCTAAACCCATGCACATCTTAAGTTCGATTTTGAGTTCTTGGCTGGTACTCTGCATTTGTTTCTCAGAATTTGACTGAAATTGCTTTCTAGTATAAAGATTTTCATAATCTCCATCCATGATCCGCTTCTCTGTTCCCAAGGGCCTGTATCTTGTGGCAAAACTATCAATGTTCACTATTATATTCGACTGAAATTGTCATCTAATTGAAAACAATTTCTTCCTTTCACATGCACCAGTTAACATTGACATGAAAGCTGGTGAAGGTGCTTCATAGCTTATGCACAGGCTGTGCTGTTAAAGTGTCTGCAGATGGAAATCTTTTGAAATTTCTTGGATTGATATGAACTTCTATCCTGCAAAGTTTTTCTTGCTATTGACACCCTTGAAAATGTTTGGCTTTAATGAATTAGGTTTAGAATGTTGCACTAAGTCAGAATCACGTCTAAACATCATCATTGGTTTTGAACAACGAATTTCATATAATGATGTCCATTACATCAGTTACCTTATGCAGTGATTTCTTTTTACAACAGAATTGATATTGAAGTTTCAGTGGCCATCTTAATCCATGGATTTGTCACAATATTAACTGTTTTGCCTTAAAATCATTAAAGGATGAAGGATGAATTTTCTTCTTGACTTGCTGTCTGTGAGCATTCTGTAATGCAACTGGCTGCTTATCATGTTTGATTGACATCAGTGTTGCTGGATAATGGAAATAATCAATAATTGTTATTTGAAATCAAATCAATGTCAGGTAAAGTGAAATTCATACCAAATGGATCACAATGTCTTAGTCGAAGTTTTTTATTGACTCGATCTTGAGCACCATCACTTCCACACTCTCTAATCCATATTGGCAAAGACCATTTTAAATCAGAAAAATGTGATGAAAGATCCCATAAAATTAATAGCCTTCAGATTAAAACTTTTCTGCTTGTGTCCTTCCACAATATTGAACATTTCTCAGCACTGCTTCCACAGTTTTGTTGCTACTGCTCTTGGGTGTGGAGACAATGATGGTGACTCCTTTTCTCCACTTGATCTCCAATCTCCCAACTCCAATCCCCTTTTCCCTTGCAATTCTTTAATTCTACTCCCTCCAACTTTAGAAAAATCTGTTGAAAAACTGTGTTTGTCTCTTACCCGCTTTCAGCCACAACCCCCAATTTTAGCAAACTCTGTTTTCAGAGTTGCTCTCAAATGCAGAAATTTGCTACCAAATGCTGAAACATTTTAGCTTATTAGGGGGCTTGACAGGGTAAATGTGGAAAGTTATTTCTCTTTGTGGGAGAGTCTAGGACCAGAAGGCATAATCTCAGAGTAAGGCTTCACCCATTTAAGACAGAGATGAAGAAGTTTTTTTCTCTCTCAAGGGGTAGTGAAATTGATAGAATTCTTTAGCACACAGGGCTGTCAAGGCTCAGAACCTATAGACTGGCTTTGAACTGGCTGGTTACAGCCCATGTACAGTGCACATGTGAATAAAGGGTGGCTTTGTGATGGGATACTGGACTCTGTGCAGTTATTTCAGTGGGGACAAGTGAAAACAGTATTTGCCTGAAGAAAATTTGCTTGCAACAGTCATCTTTAGTTGGGGTGAGCTTTTCTGGCATCATGCCTTTATTTGGGAAGCTTGAATCGTTCAATCCTGCCGTCAAAGACTGGGGCCAGTATGTGGAATGAATGCAATACTTTTTCTGGGCAAATGACATTGGAGAAGATGAAAAGCAATGAGTATTCCTTCCGACAGCTTGCAGACCTGCAGCATTTTTTGTTATTAGCGGCATAATTTTCCCTGAGGCATCAGAGACTAAAACCTTTCAAGAGTTGATGGATTTAATTAAGGAATATTACAGCCCCAAGCCTCCTCCAATTCTGAAACACTACCAGTTTTATTTGGCTGTTCTAGAACCAGAGGAATCCATATTGGGATTTTTGATGAAATTAAGACGACTGGCTGAGGCACGTGATTCAGGGTTAACCCTGAAAGACTGTTTGCTACGTGGGATTAATGATGTAACTACTCAAAAAGCACCTACTAATTGAAGCTCAACCGGACTTCAAACAGGTACTACAACTGGTTTTATCATTAGAAAATGTGGCAAGCGGAGCATGGAGTCTACAAGGCATCCTAATGGAAGTGGACACCCTCGCCTGCTCAAGTGAACTTGAGGAACACTGCTTGAGAGTAGGCAACTACTGACACTCATGCAGGGCACATCCTGAGCAGAGGGACCCCACAATGAAGCCAAGCCTCTGCCGAATGGCAATAAATTTCTTCAGAACGCAGGCCAGTGAGCCAGTGTAACTGCTGCCGGTTTATGGACTCGAGACAGCAAAAGAGTCCTACAAGGCCTGACTTGAGTGAAAGCTCATAAGCTGGTATCCAAGAGAGTGCACTTTGTGGAAAGCCCACCTACATGTGGGTTGTAACAGTTAAATTGCTTAGCAACATCCAAATCAGAACCAATTAAAATTAAATCACTCGGAGATAGTAAGAACTGCAGATGCTGGAGTCAGAGTCAATACAGTGTGGAACTGGAGGAACACAGCAGGTCAGGCAGCATCAGAGGAGCAGGAGAGTCGATGTTTTGGGCCTAGACCCATCATCATCGACTCTCCTGCTCCTCTGATGCGTAGCCAAAAACTAGCCTTTTAGGGAAGTGAAAAAGCAGCTATTGTCATCTAAGCCGTTGGCACACTACGATCCCAAGCAAGAGGTAGTACTGACATGCGATGCCTTCCCATACAGTATCAGGGTAGTATTGGCTCACCAGTGTATGCTTCCCGGGCTTTGGTTGATGCTGAACGCGAATACACCCAGGTAGAGAAAGAAGGCTTGACGGTCATTTTTGGTGTGAGGAAGTTCCACCAATACCTTTATGGAGGGGAATTTGTCATAGTAAGGGACGACAAACCCCTGCTAGGGCTATTAAAGAAGACAAGGCTGTGCTGCCACAGTATGGAGCTGGAGGAACACAGCAGGCCAGACAGCATCAGAGGAGCTGGCAAGCTGACATTTTGGGTTGAGATCCTTCTTCAGAAAGAAGGGTCTCGACCCGAAATGTCAAATTTCCTGCACCTCTGATGCTGTCTGGCCTGCTGTGTTCCTCCAGCTCCACACTGTGGTGTCTCTGACTCCAGCATTGGCAGTTCTTACTATCTCTAAGGCTGTGCTGTCCATAGCTTCTGGTTGAATTCAGCAGTGGGCCCTTATTCTCAGTGTGTACAATTATCAGCTGGAACATCTAGCAAATGCAGATGCCTTGGCGGATATACCACCAGTGGTGCCTCCCTGGTAAGAGTCTGTTCCGGCTTTAGATTTTCTGGACATCCTTCTGGTCACTGCTGCGTGGATACAGAAAGATCCTGTCCTGGCAAAACTAAAATAGCTGGTTGTAATGGTGGAAACAGAAGGGCCCAAAACAGAGGTTTCCAAAATGAAGATGTTGGCAAGAAAGTATGTCTGGTAGCCAGGACTGGATGCCGATCTAGCTCTGTTGGTGGGGGAATGCCCAGAATGTCAATAAATACAAGAATTACCACCAGCAGCTCCCCCACGTTCATGGGAAAGGCTGGGTAAATCCTGGATTTGGTTACATGTCAACTGTGCTGGTCCTTTCATGAGCTCAATGCTTGTGGTCATTGTGGATGCCCATTCAAAGTGGTTGGACATGCATAGAATTGATTGAGTAAACTTGGATGATTGAAAAGCCAGCATTATTTGTGTTACATGGATTCCCAGAAGTGTTGGTCATGGATAATGATATTCCATTTATCAGCAAGGAATTCAAGTATGTCCTAAAGTCAAATGGCTTTCGGCATGTTCAGACCGTTCCATACCATCCATCGTCCAATGGTCTCGCGGAAAGAGCAGTCAAAACTTTTGAATGTAGGCTTAAAGAAATTATGTACAGTTTCACTTGATACCAAATTGTCCTGGTTCCTGTCTGATTATAGGGCCACCCCTCCCGCAATTACAGGGATAGCTCCTCCAGAGTTGGTAATGGGGAGAAGACTCTGCACCAGGCTAAATCTGTTCTTCTCACACCTGGGTTGGGGGGGCAGCGGTGGTGAGGAGGAGGAGTGTGAATACCAGACACAAGACTCTACTAAGCAAAAAAGACAGTCTACTTCAGGGGACAAAGTCTGGTGCTGGAACCACGGAAATGGCACTGCATGGGTACAAGGCGAGATCAACCCAAGGTCAGGTCCTGAGGCATACAAAGATCGGGTAGATGAGGTACTCCTGAACAAAAATGTGCAGCACCCAAAAGCTGCTATTGTGCAAACGGGGCAGGAGCAAAACATACCTGGCCCCTAAGAATTGGCAGAAAGGCCTGTGAGAAACTGTGGGTTCTCCACCTCTGTCTAGCATCAAGGAAACCTCAGAGTCTGAGATGCATGCAGCTTTGGTACTGTTACCACCAAAAGAAGAGAAGGAAACTCTACTGAGATGCTCTGGGTGCAAGAGATGATACACGCTGCACGTGTCTGAGTTGAAGGAACTGGAGTTGGGGCAAAAATGTCCCAACAGAAGCTATAAGAGAGAACAGAACTACATCCCCAGACATAGAGGTTTGAGGGATGTAGTGATGCGAACCATGGCCAGGTGAATCTCATTGACAGAGTCTTGATTGGCCCAGGTTAACAATCTGATCTGGAATCTTGGCTAACAGATATAACAGGAGATTCAGAAGGTCTCCTCAGGGACTTGCTTTGAGCTGGCTGGTCACAGCCCATGTACAGTGCACATGTAAATAAAGGACGACTTGGTGATGGAATACCGGTCTCTGTGCAGGAAAGTGGAGTTAAGGATTATCAAATCAGCCAGGATCTCATTAAACAGCAGAGCAGTGAAGCAGACACATTGGGCTGATTTGGTATACTTGTGCTCCTATATCTTATGGTCTTTATAGAAGCTCCTCAGAGACATCCACAAATGCCGAAAGGGCCCCTGATGATTCCAGATATTTGATACTGCATTCCACATTTCTTCGTGTAGCTGTGATCATGCAATGTAATGCTGTGCCAGTATTCTGACTAGTGAGTTAATATAATAATTGGCATACAAACAAATTTTAAAGGAGGGGCCTGGGACCGAAATCCTACTTTGTAACAGTACCAATCATTTTGCTTCATTTCCCTGCTTTCGATAAATGGAGAGTTTTTTTAAAAAAACTCCCTCATAGCATCAGAAAGACCACTTTAGCAGTAGACACAAGCTATGCAAACACTCAGTCTTGGATACAAAGGAGTTTTACTGCAGCTATTGATGCTGGGTAAAAACATTCTTCATTGTACATTTAATGAAGTATTCAGTTCTACACATTTTGGCCCGAAGTGGATGAACACACATCACAATCCTTTTAGAATATTTGAATCATAGATTGATCGACTGCTATTACTGCTCTTACTTTTGGCTATCCACCCCATTGACTAGTATCTCTTTGCAATTTTATGCTTTCATCTGTGCCACTTATCTCTGTTCCCTAAACAAACATGTGGATTTCTATCACATGATCTAAGTCATCAATAAATACTAAAGATAGTTGAACCCTCAACCCAAACTATTTTGGGACACCACTGGGTGCAAAGTGCCAACTAGACTGCTTGCTCATTATCCCTACTCGCTGTTTCATCATCAGACCCTCGGAGCCAATTTCTTAGCTAGGTTACCATTTTGTTCATAATGTTACCATTTTTAGAAAATAGTTTTAGCTGCCACATAAAATCTAAGGTTACCAACTGTGATAAGCAGAGACATCCATTGTTTAACAAGCACTGTTGCAACGGTTAGACTTATTGCAAACTCCAAATTCATTTTAGATGGTAAAGTCAAAGCAACACCTGAAATCATTGCAGACATTTTGTCTTCTTCAGTCAAGGAACAATCAGCCTGATGGAGTCAGAGTTGTACACCAGGGAAACAGACCCTTCAGTCCAACTCATCCATGCTGACCAGATATCATTAATTAATCTTGTTCATTTTGTCAGCATTTGGCCCATATCCCTCTAAACCCTTCTTATCCATACACCGATCCAGATGCCTTTTAAATGTTGTAATTATACCAGCCTCCACAATGTCCTCTAGTTGCTCATTCCATACATGCACCATCCTCTGTGGAAAAAGTTGCCCGTTAGGTCTCTTTTAAATCTTACCCCACACACCTTAAACCTATGCCTTCTAGTTTCAAACTCCCCTAACTTGGGAAAAACCGTTTGACTATTCATGATTTTATAAAGATCTACAAAGTCATCCGTCAGCCTCCAACACTCCAGGGAAAAAGGCCCCAGCCTATTCAATTTCTCTGTATAGCTCAAACCCTCCAACCCTGGCAACATCCTTGAAAATCTTTTCTGAACCCTTTCAAGTTTAACAACTTCTTTCGTAACGCAGGGAGATCAGACTTGAACATAGTATTCCAAAAGTAGCCTAACCAATGTCCTGTACTGCCACAATATAACATTCCCACTCCTATACACAATGTACCGAACAATAAATGCAAGCAAACCAAACAGCTTCTTGACTACTCTGTCTACCTGTGACTCTACTTTTCAGGAACTATAAACTGCACACCAAGGTCTCTTTGATTGGCAACAGTCTGCAGGGCCTTACCATTAAGTGTATAAATTCTGCTCTGCTTTGCCTTTCCAAAATGCAGCATGTCACATTTACTTAAACTCAACTCCATCTGCCACTTCTCGGTCCATTTGATCAGAGTCCTCTTGTACTCCGAGATAACCTGTCCACTACATCACCAATTTGTTGTCATCTGCAAACTTACTAACCATTCGTCCTATATTCTCATCCAAATAATTTATATAAATGACAAAAAGCAGTGGGTCCAACACCAATTCTTGCAGCACACCATTGGTCATGGGTCTCCAGTCTCAAAAATAATCTTCCATCATCACTTTCAGTCTCCTACCTTCAAGCCAATTTTGTATCCAAATGGTTAGCTCTCCCTGGGTTCTATGTGATCTAACCTTGCTAACCAGCCTACTGTGTGGAACCTTGTTGAACACATTACTCAAGTCCATATAGACAATGTCCGCCACTCTGTCTTCATCAATCTTCCTTGTCACTTCTTCAAAAATACTCAATAAAGTTAGTGAGACACAATTTCCCATGCACAAAGCCATGTTGACTATCCCTAATCAGTCCTTGCCTTTCCAAACACATGTAAATCCTGTGCCTCAGAACCCCCTCCAACAAATTATCCACCACTGACATCAGGCTCACCAGTCTATAGTTCCCTGGCTTTTCCTTACCACCTTTCTTAAAAATAGCAGCACATTAGCCATTTTCCAATCTTCCAGCACCATACCTATGGCTGTTGATGGTACAAATACGGACTCTTTTCCAGATATCACTATTTATTTCTCCAAGTTCTCTAGCTCCCAAATCCTTTTCCACAGTATAACTGACACAAAGTACTCGGTCAGTATCTCGCCCATCTTCTGTGTGTTCTACATCTTGACCACAACCCACCTCATTTCAATCCACAAGGTTTAGTAAAGTTCACCCAACTCTCCAAAGATCATGATGAAAAACCCCATATCAAACCATAAAGAGGTCCCTTCATCAGCACAACATGCAACACTGTCTATGGGTATCTACTGTACTGT
Organism: Ginglymostoma cirratum; assembly: GCA_024137785.1. NCBI lineage: Eukaryota > Metazoa > Chordata > Chondrichthyes > Orectolobiformes > Ginglymostomatidae > Ginglymostoma > Ginglymostoma cirratum. The sequence goes on along the minus strand of JAHRHZ010000263.1, from coordinate 30,645,115 downwards.
TCATAATACAATTGCATTAAACCATGATACAATACAGGAAAGAAGCCACTCAGTCAATTGTACCTGTTCTGGCTCTGAGGTAGGAATTATCAAACTAGTCTCATTCGCCTTTTCTTTCCCCATAGCCCTGTAATTTGATTTACTTTGACAATTTAAACAATTCCTTTTTGAATATTACTATTGAATCTGTTCTAACCATCCTTTCAGACAAGTGCAGGTCATTGACATGTAGCAAAAAGATTAGTAGTCCTAATACTGATCACTGGTGAACACCACAACTCTCTCAAGTATGAAAAAGAACTATTTGTTGCTTCTTCTTCTTTAAGAATTTTGTATGCACGCTGCCAAAGTTCCTTTAATCCAATAGGGTTTAACATTACTAACAAGCCCACTAGGTGGTACTTGGCAAACATCTTTTGAAAGTTCACATGCGTGATATTAACAGCACTACACTTCAACCCTCTCTGCAGCATTGCTAAAAATGAATTGTACAGTAAAGAGTTAATACTCAAGTATGTATATAGTCAGCTTTCTTCAGTGGTGACATGAAAGATCACATGGTAACTGACTCTGGAAGAAACGATTCTGTGTACAGTTTTAAGTTAAGCTTATGGTGTAAACTGTTAGCAGCATGAACACCTAAGACTTAGCAGCATTTGTAGATCCTTACCAAGGCTCAAGGTTCTGAGACTCATCACCATACTAACAGATGGTGACAGAGAGCAACCTAACCAGCAGCAAGAGAAAGGCAGCCAGAACAGCATTGATAGAAAAACCAACATCAACAGGTCAGAGCAATGTGAAGATGAAGAAAAATCTGTGACTGGAAAGCAACAAAAGCAGAGTGATGGCAAACACAGGGCACCACAGGAGACAACTCGAGTAAAGAGAAGCCATGGAACAAACTTTCAAGCATGTGGATTGCCCAAATCAAACTGTGAGGTGAAAACACTGTTGTAAACGGTGAGGCAAATATAGGAATGCTTTGGGAGTAGTGGCTAAACCGCACAGACCCTTCTCTGCATAAATGCTGCTGACTGCAGGGGACATTTTTATGAGGCAGTGTATAAGCAAATAAACCATCACCTATGAAGATATTATGGTTCTTCTGGTGCTTATTTTAGACTTAGAAAAACTATAATTATAGAAAGGGGGAAAGTTCACAAAAACCTACAAAACCTGGGAGAGAGTATAGATTCCTCACCAATGTCCTGTATCAATTAGCGGATAATTGAGAATCTGGAATCTGATGAAGAATTGCATCATGGTTTGAATCTTGGATAAGACTATTTTGGATTTTTATAGTCAAGGGAACATTTGAGGTGAGTAAAAGTGGTGCAATTAGCAAGGCTGGCAGGTGAGAGAAAACAGAACAGAGTTGCTATGTGCAACAACAGAGAGGCTTTGTGCAGAAAACCAGTTGAGACAGTATAGTGAACCTAAGCTGAGGCCAGGAAAGCTAAAAAGAAGTGTTGCTGACCATTATGTTATATTCTTGCTGTGGCAGGGAACCTCCTTTGGTATAAACATTGTCCTGCCAAAAATGTGGAATGTCATTCCAACAAGAGGAAGGGACATTTAAAACTGTTTGTCACAGCAAAAACAGTTAATTGCAAAACCAATAAGAAAAACCCACCAGAACAAGGAATGTTCAAGACTGAACAGCCTAAACATAGTTAAATAAAATTTCTGAGGGAAGTAACTGGATACAAGGGAAATGGTTCAACAGCTGAAATAAAAGTAAATAGGTATGAAGCAAACTTCAAGACAGACAGTTAAGCAGGTGTATCAGTGCTCTCAGACACAGAAAAATGACAAAAACAAGACTTCCTCCAGCCATTCACAATTCAACTACAAAAGCCTGGAGGTATTCTACGTGAAGTAAAAGGTCAGTTGATTACAGCACTATTGTATAAGTAAGAGAAGTCACAGACAGAAATCAAATCAAGGGTCTTCATACCTAAGCTGAAAAGTTTGCACAAAGTTGCAAATCATTTATACGACCAAGAATTACAAAGCAGGAGAAAATAAAACTGATTCAGAGCAGAATTTCCAGAAGTACTGAATGGCCTTGGAAATCTAAACAAACCTAGCAGTTCATGATGAGATCTGATGCTAAACCAATGTACTTATTCACTCCAAGGAAAGTTCCACATCAAATTATTAAAGAAGATAAAGTATGAAATTGAGGCAATGTTACATTTAGGAAATGATTTCACCAGCGACAAAGCCAAACTTTGGTGTTCTGTTATGGTGCAACTATCAAAATGAAATAGGTCACATGAATTCAAGTAGACCTGCTAGAACTAAACAAATAGTGGATAAGAAGATCCACCCTATGGTGCCAATGGTTGAGGTCTGGTGAAGCTAGCAAAAAAATTACAATTTTCCTAAACTTGATATTCATGGATCGAGAAAGAAGCACCAGCAGCTACAATGACATGCAAAAAAACATGTTCAGATTACATTTTAGATTTGAGGTAAAGAGAACATAAACAATTGATAACATTGCTCATTGCCAGTGAACTGGTGAAAATGTTTGTGGAAGTGCAGCGATTTCACTTATGTTTAATGAGGCGCAATACTACAATCAAGTATGCCCAAGGAGAGAACACTACGGTGAACACATTGCCAGGTATTCCTTCTGAACATGCAGTTCATCGAGACAAAAATGTTATCAAGAAGTGGTGTTCTGTACTTCTTTAACTAAACTAACAAAAATGAAAAGAAATTCAGAAATCTCAAACAGATGAGAGATTATGCAAATTTGTTTGTACAGCATTGACGAATGGCCACAATATATTCTAAATAATCACATTTTCAAACAATACTTGGAACAGTGAAGACACGTTAGTGACATAAATTAGTTGTTGATGTGAAATGAGAGATTAGTCATTCTGAGTGTTCAGACTCAACACTCCTCAGAGGTTACACCAAGATCACTTGGACATTACAAGTGTCGAAGATAGAACTCAAAATTCTACATGGTGGCCAGAAGTTTCAATTTAATTGCAAAAAAAAAACCAAAAATGGCATCACTTACATGATCCACCGTCAAAACAAAATGAACCACTTTAAGTTTCTTCACTTCCATCCAGGTTGTGGAAGAGCCTCGATATAAATCTTCTTGAGCTATGGGAAAAATATTCCTCATCATTACCAACTGTTACTCAACATGCACTGAGGTCAAAGATTTACTTGGACTTACTTTGGAAGCTGTTAACTTCCTCGAAGATTTTTTAAAATGCATGGCATTCCAGGTATAGTTATTTCAGATAATGACCTACAGTTTGCCAACTAATGTCTCAAAAACTTTGCAGAATGCTATAGATTTGTGCAATATCACAAGATTATCTAGATACCCACAGGTTAATGGAGAGGTTAGAGTGGAGTGAGGACAATCAAAGCCCTGTTAAAGAAAAATTAAGATTTTGATTTATCATCTTGCACTATAAAACACAGTCACAAAAACTCTTTCTTGGCAGAAGTCCACAATTTCAACTGACTGCTGTTCCACACACCTTCAAACCAAATAGTATGGCAACGGCTAGAGAGCCAGTTCAAGAAAGGGAAGAGGTATATTGAACAAGTCAAACAGAAACTACAACTAACATCTTAGAGTCCAGACATTGCAGCACGCACGGATCCAGGATCAGAATCATGAAGGCTCAATCCTGGAAATGAAAATTATGCCATAGAGGTCATATCTCATAGAAATGGTCAGTGTAAGGAGAAATAGAAAAGCAAAGCTTTCACAAGACACAGACCCTCAATGTAATGGACCAGCTATCCAGAAGCCCAGAAAGACAACCTGAATAAAGAGATGGCATTCTCTAATGACACAAGTAACTGAGTTACTAAATCCAAGTAAAAACTTGGAGAAAAGAATATCCTCAAATTTCATCAAGAGAGCTGAGAACAAGGTGAGAGAGATTGGTGAAATCATCACAGCACTTATATTTTTGAACCAGTGGTTAAAACAAAAGACTTTTGGCGTGTGGGAAAGTGGGATTAAGGGCAGATATTAAAAGTATAATTTATCTATACAGCCAGAGACTTGGGAAGATTCAAGGGAAAGGGCAAATATTCTAATAGGCAAACAGTAAGTCTACATCAGAAGAGATGCAAGATATCCATGAGACTCTGCAGAGAGAGGCGAATAGCCTTAATGGTGTAACTAGTTAGCAGATATTTGGTAAAACCTTACCAACCCAGTCTCTCTAGATCCTTACCCAGGGCACAACCTCTCACCACGATAACAGATCAGTCAACACAACATTGTCTTCTACAAACCTGTGCTGATATTCATTCGTTAGTCACCAAGTCTTTCAAATACCCCTCTTAGAGTTCCCGGCTGCCAAGGTTAGAGTGAGGAGCCTGTAGCTGGTGGTGGATCTTTCTGCCCCTTTTTTTTGGATAAAAACATGCGCATTCCCCCATGACATATGTTTTCCCCAAAGTTGCATGTCGGGGTTTATTTTGGAAGGAAGTCTTCGATCCAACGTTGTGTTGCTGGACTTGTGGGGGGGGGGGGGGGGGAGAGAGAGAGAGAGAGAGAGAGAGACTGGCTGGCTCAGCAGCCCTCAGAGGAGAGAGGGGACAGAGAGAAGCGGTGGGAAGATCTGTCAGTGGAGAGAGGGGACAGGGAGAAGCAGTGGGGAGGAGGGAGGGGAGAGATCCTCAGTGCAGAGGGGAGACAGAGAGAAGCGATGGGGAGGGAGTTCCCCCTGGACTTGGGTGGCTCAGCAGCCCTCAGTGGCGAGAGGGGACAGAGAGAAGTGGTGGACTGGGGGAGATCCCTCAGCGGAGAGAGGGGACAGAGAGAAGCGATGGGGTAGGGGAGATCCCTCAGTAGAGAGAGGGGGCAGAGAGGAGCTGTGGGGTGGCGGAAGTACCCTCAGTGGAGAGAGGGGACAGAGAGAAG